>CM056736.1:59967016-60567016 GCA_029844215.1 Przewalskia tangutica
ATTCTTGTCGTTTTAGTAATTAAGATTACTACTTGTTGTAGCTTTGGATATTAGCAAGCATGAGGTATATATTATGAAGTTTGATAAGTGAATTGACTATTGGAACCCTAATCCGAAAACTAGTATGTTAGCCCTTAAGATTGTAATTCAAATTGGTTACTAGTTTAGTTGTCATATGTTATATAAAGAAGGAAATTGTAGTTGTTGAAATTGTTTATGACTATGTAGCATGTTGGAACAACAACTTGCATTGAAATAGAAATTTAAAGAGAAGTAGTGTTGTTGTTAGCCGAGAATAACATTGTATATTAGATTGTATTGTGGACTAGTTGGTGGTAATTGTGGGGAGGAATTTTACACGTATTGTTGGGCGTGTAATCCCCTTGGTATTTGCTGAATTGATTTGAGCCTTAAATGTGGTGTTTGGTTATTGAATTCGGCCTTGAAAAAGGTGGCAAAGTATGTAGAAACAAAGGAAGTGCTGCCCGATTTTCCGTAGAATTTAGTGACCTTGTACTTAGAATATTTTACGAAGAGAGCTAGAGGTTAATAGACCTTTTTATTACCATTATAGGTTGGAGTACTACGAGTAGCGTATTCTACTTGAAGGGTGGAAAAGGCTAGCAAGAGTACAGTACTTTGGAGCGTTTTGCTAATTGTCGATAATCGTCGCGAGGTATGTGAACCTCTTCCTATCTTTTCTAGCATGATTGTTGTAAACTATGTAGTACGGTAGACGTACATGTGCTAAATGAATTTGGTTGGTTTAAAACATAAAGTGTTATAACGGCTTTATGGGAAGTTTGTTATAACAACTTTATGTAGGTAAAGAAATGGTTTGTGGTTTTTAAAAGATAAGAGACTTGACTTATAAATGACTTGATGTGAAATATTAAGGACTTGGTTGGTGTTAAAAAGTTGTGAAACCGCTTTTATGAGAAATGGGTAATTGGGTTTTAAAAGGAATAAGTTATATTGGTTTAGGAAATGAGAATAAGTATCGAACAAGCCATTGCAGCATTAATAAAGGAAAATGTAATGACAATATATTATATTAAAACAAGTAGAAACCTCCATCTGCATAGAAGCTAAGATAAGACAATTTTTTTTACATTTTATAGATCATGGCTACTTTAATAAGAATCATTACATACAAGAATTAATTTTCTTAAATTCCAAAGTAAGGAACTTGATATCTAAAAGAAAAGGGACTTGAGGAATTGAAGAGTTTTTGGTTTAAAAGAAAGGCATGATTTTGTCTTAAAATGGTTTAAAAAGAAGGCATGGTTTTGTCTTAAATTGGTTTTAAAAAGAAGGCATAGTATTGTCTTGGGTTATTTAAAAGAAGGTATGGAATTGTTTTGGTTTACTTAAAACAATAGTTACTCTATTTTTTGGATACTACGAGTGTTAGTACCAGGTGACGTTTGGGAAAGAAATGGGTCTTTTTAAAAGAATTAATGTATGTAGTACTTTGGGGTTAAAACCCGGACTTTGACATAAAATGAAAGTACCTTGAGTTGTGTGTAACTTTCCTATGTTTGCGTGTGATAGCCTTGTTGTGCAAGTGTTGTATCCTTATGTTACCGCGTCTCTCGATGGAGGGCCGGTCATGTTATTCTTGATTGATGGACATACTGACACGATGGGTGGCCCACGGGTATGCTTCCACTAGGAGTGTTGTCTTGTTATATCCTTGGACATACTGATACGTTGGGTGGCCCACGGGTATGGTTCCACCAGGATTGTTGTTCCATGGACTAGCTCTCCATGAGGTTTACTGATTCGGCCTTGGTATCTGGTAGCTAGCCCTCGTACTTGCCCCGGTCTTTGCTGATGTAGGTTGGTTCTGGTAGTTGGCTTTCGTACTTGCCCCGATCAGTTCTTGATAGTGTCATTCCATGGACCAGCCCTCCATGGGGTTTTACTGATTCGGCCTCGGTATCCGTGGTCGGCTCTCGACTTGCCCGGCCGTGGCTGATTCGGCTTTGGTATCGGTAGTTAGCCGTGACTTGCCCCGCTCAGTTTTGTGGCGAAGTCTCGTGATCACGGCCTTGGTATACGGTAGTTAGCCCTCAGACTTGCCCCGTCACCACGTGGACGCGCCTCGTATCCGTAGTTGGCTTTCGTACTTGCCGTGTCGCCTTCGTGGTATAGTTGTATAGTATGGTTGGTACGGCTTTGGTATCTGGTAGTTGGCTTTCGTACTTGCCCGGCCGATTGATGACGCGGCTTTGGTATCCGTAGTTAGCCTTCGTACTTGCCCCAGACGGTTTTATGACACAGTGGGACTCGGTGTTCAAGTGTACTTTGGTGTTGTTATATCATAGATCGCCGTGATGAGGAAGGAATTCCACGGCATGATTGATGTTGTGGGCATGAGACCCATTGTTATATTTTGAGTGATGACTTTGAGGCGCGAGTCACGACTGACATGATCGCTTATAATGTCATGTATCGTAGTTTGGTTATCATACATGTCTCCGCTTTATATAGACTATTATGATTTCATTTACGATTTTCGATTTCACATACTTGGTACTGTTAGACCTCGACCTTCGGCTGCGTTCACGCCGCAGGTAGGTACACGCGATTGTTGATCCTTGCTCATAGGATCACGATTGCGTTCGAAGCTCCGCTTCTCGGAGGCTTATCTTTCGTATAGTCCTGTCGTTGTAGGTACTTACATTCGTGGTATGGCGGCCGTCGTCGTAGTTGTGGTTACATTCTTAGAGGTGCAGAAATCGTTGTGGCGTGTTTTGAAAAAGGATGTAGCTTCGTGTTTAATTATTTATATATGCAGAAAGGTAACCGTTTTGGTTAGCCTGTTTTCTTATTATCTTGTTTCATGTTTAAGTTTTTATTTCCGCTGATTTTCTCTGATGTTGTATCACTAGGGTGCCCGGGGTAAGGCACCAGTCATGGGCCCGAGGTCGGGTCGTGACAAAAGTGGTATCAGAGCAGTTAATCCTCGGAAAGTGTCTACAGACCGTGTCTAGTAGAGTCTTGATTATCGGTGTGTTGTGCACCACATCTATAATCAGGAGGCTACAGGATATTTAGGATTGGTTTCCATTCTTTCACTCTGAGATCGTGCCTTAGAGCTGTGTTAAAAGTTGGACTCCCTGTTATACCCCGTATTTCCAGAGTATGTACGTGAGGACGTACGTAGAAAAGTTTGAGCCTTAAAGTAGGCAAAGTGGCGAATTTGTACACAAGTTCCGAAAAGAATCGTTTTTCGACGAAACGTTTTACTAGACTTGCGAAGGGAAAATTCCGGCTATGTCATTTCTAATTTTTGCGGATTTTTCCGAGAGACGAAACATTTTGGACCAACGGGAGGGTGACGTGTCACCTGCATTGGAAGCAAGTGGGGCGGCAAAGGTGGACGAAAGGGTGGGTTGGTTAGGTAGGATATTTGTGCAAATTGGTGTGGTAGATGGATAAGGTGCACATGGCTTAATCCTAGCCCTACACTTGCCTAACACTTGGATGGATCTTGGCCATTGGTTGGCCATTGCTTGACCAATAAATACCCCCCCTAAGTGATGAACTTCTTCATCCTAAAATCATTTCCAAGTCTCAAATACTCCCTCCCCCCTTGTGGTAGTTCGTCCGCCACCACCCTCCCCCTTTGAGAGGCCCTCGGCCGAGCCTACCCCCCCTAGCCTAGTTGTTTTCGTATAATACCCCCTTTTGTGGTATAGAAATACTCTCCTAGTATTGTTATAATGCCCAAATACCTTTAGCCCAAATGCCTTGTAGTACTTTCCAAAGTTACCTCTATACGTAGAGCCCGGAAATACTATTATACTTCCTTTAGCCACTAAACGAAACCCTAAGGAAAACCTTCATAGTCGGTTGAAGTGTTAAGTAGAAGTTGCGTAGAACTTCTAAGGGTTGTTTGGAGCGGATTGGAGCACTCGGAGTAGGAGCTAAACGTTGCTCAGGAGCGACATTAAACTTGGATAATTTTGGGCTCATCGAGGTAAATACTACTGTCCTTCTATTGTAATTGGGAATTACATACTGTAGTATTATTAGAAATGAATATAAGATTCATAGAAGAGAATTGAACTGTAATAGAAGGATATTACAGAATAGACTTGAACTGAAATCACATCAGAAGAATATAAGTAGAAGATTAAACTGTACTTACAGTAGACTGATAACCTTTATTGGTTGAATGTTCTGCGAGTAGCATGAACTACTTGGAAGGTGGACAAGGCTAGCCGAGTTATAGCAGTGGAGCGTTTTGCTTATAGTCGATAATCGTCGCGAGGTATGTGATTCTTCCTATACTCTTGAGCATGATATTTTAAAGTATATATATATATATAAGACGCGGTGACGTGTGTTATCTGAACGTAGTTATCGGCAATGTCTTTGACTTAAGCCTGAATAAAAGAATCTTGAAGTATATATATATATATATATAGTACGGTAGACGTACATGTGTTATCTGAACGTAGTTATCGGCAATGTCTTTGACTTAAGCCTGAATAATAAAGAATCTTGAAGTATTTCAAAAGATTAAGAAACCTTTTTGAAAGAAGAATAATACTCGGTTTTGAAAACATAAGAGTTATACTAGCTTTATGGGAAGTTAGGTATAACGTCTTAAGAGAGATAAAAAGAATGGTTTACTGATTTAGAAGTTAAGAGACTTAATCTTAAAAGATAAGAGACTTGACTTAATATGGATGTTTGTGTGAAACCTCATTCGTAAGTAATGAGTACTTGGTTTTTAAAAGGAGAAATGTTTTACTGATTTCGTAAATCGGAATGAGTATCGACAAACCACTGCAGCGTTAATAAAGGAAAATGTATTGAATAATGAAGTATTATTAAAACCTAGAGAAACCTCCATCCGCATGAAGCTAAGATGAGACAAAATGATATTACATTTCCTAGATCATGGTTGCTTTATTAAGATGGTTATAAACAAGAATAAATCGCCACACATATGGCATATGTTACTCAATTGTTTTAAAAGAGATTAAGACATCGAACTATGAAACTTTTCTAAAGTAAAGAGACTTGAGTAATTGAAATTAGGCAACCGAACTTTAGGAAAAGAAAGGCATCGCTTTGTCTTAAAACGGTTTAAAACATAAAGTGTTATAACAGCTTTTTTATGGGAAGTTAGTTATAACGACTTTATGAAAACAAAAGAAGGTTTTATCATTGGTTTTAATGTGGTAACTTGACTTTAAAAAGAGAAGTGTTTTGGTCTAAAAAGAAGGCATGGTATTGCCTTAATTTGGTTTTAAAGGAAAGTAAAAGTCACTCTATTTTATACTACGTATCGGGTGACTTTTATAAAAGGAATGGATCTCTTTAAAAGGAATTTAACGACGTAGTACTTTAGGGTTAAAACCCGACTTTGACATAAAATGAAAGTACCTTGAGTTATGTATAACTCATTTATGCTTGTTGTTGTGAAACTTGCCTATGCTTGTTGTGATAGCCTTTGTTGTGCAAGAATTGTGTTTCTATACTACCGCCTCTCGATGGAAGGTTGACTTGTTGAGAACTTACTTGACGTGCAGCGACGGAGAATTCCACGCACGCCCCGTTGATAGTGTTATTTTGCTAATCGCTTTGACATACCGACACGATGCGTGGCGCACGGTATGGTTCCATTTGATTGTTGTCTAGTTGTTTTCTTTTGACATATCGACACGACGCGTGACGCATCGTATGGTTCCATTTTGATTGTTGTCTAGTTGTTTTCTTTTGGACATACTGACACGATGCGTGGCGCACGGGTATGGTTCCAGTGGGATTGTTGTCTTGTTGTTTCCTTCGACATATCGACACACGCGCGTGGCGCACGTATGGTTCCATTGGGATTGTTATTCCATGGACTAGCTCTCCATGAGGTTTTACCGCTCGCCTCGTATCCGGTAGTGGCCAGATTTGCCTGCGTCGCCTTCGTGGTTTGGTTGTATTGTATTGTTAGTACGGCTTTGCATCGTGTAGGGCTTGGTGTTCGTGTGTACTTCGTGTTATCATATCATGATCGCCGCATGGCGAAGGTATTCCACGCATGATTGATGTTATGGGCGTGAGACCCATCATTATATTTGAGTAATGACTTGGAGGGCGTGAGTCCCTGACTTGTTATAACTGTTATATGTGTGTACTGTAGTTTGGTTATCATACATGTCTCCTGCTTTATATAGACTATTATGATTTCATTTACGATTTTTCGCCACATACTGGTACTGCAGATCGACCTCCTTCGGGGTTGCGTTCATGCCGCAGTAGTAAGTACATCTACCGCCGATCCCCGTTTAGGATCACATTTCAGCAGATTGGGAAGCTCCGTCTTTCTGAGGCTTATCTTTCGGTATGTTACCCCGAGTCTGTAGGATCTTGTACATCTGTGATATGGCGGCCCCGTCCCGCCATAGTTGTTGTAAAAATCTTAGAGGTCCAGAGTAATCGCTGGGCGGTGGTTGTAAGGATCAGAATCGCTCAAATGTCTATATATATATATGTTGAAAGGCAACCGCTTTGGTTGGCCTATTTTCTTTTATCTTGATCCATGTCTATTTAAATGTTTAAGTTTTTATTTCACGGTTTTTCTCTCGATGTTGTATCACTAGGTGCCCGGTAAGGCACGACCACGCCCCTAACAGTCGTGACAAAAGTGGTATCGAGCGCTTAGTCCTCGGAAAGTGTCTGCATCGCGTGTCAGTAGAGTCTTGATTATCGATGTGTTGTGCACCACATCTATAATCGTGAGGTCGCAGGACATTTAGATTGGTTTCTTCTTCTCATTCCGAGATCGTGCCTTAGAGCCGTGGTGATAAGTCGACCCTCCGACGCATTTCGCTTTTTACCGCTTATGCCTCCGCAGTGCAACCCGCCCGTGGCAAGGCAAAGCAGAGGAGTCGCGAGTAGAGCAGCAGCCTCTACAGAGACCACAAGACTGAGCCTCCGCCCCGCACCGGAGCAGAGACGGGTTACGCGAGTGGCCCGCGATTAATGGCCGTGGTCAGGCTGACTTGAGGATAGCCGGACGCAGCAGCCCAGAGCACCGCGTGGTTCACCCTAGTTCGATAGTTTGAGGCTACGGATTTTCCGAGATGTAGCCCGCCGAGTTTTATGGGTCGAGGCCCGAGGATGATCCGCAGGAGTTCATCCGACGCTACAGCGATCATGAGTGATCAAGGCATCGGAGACCGAGTCGGTGGTCCTAGGTTCGTGACGGGCCGCGTGATACCAAGTCGATCGTTTGATTCGCGAGCCGCCCCAGTGAGAGAATGCACTTCCACTATATGGGACGAGTTCTCAAAGGCATTTCTTGCACACTTCGCCTCCACAGATGGCGAGGGCTCGCCGACGATTTTTGGTGTCATGGCAGAATCCGCGCATTCGGGAGTACAATGTGGAGTTCGACTCATTGGCCCGATACGTCCCCGCGTTAGTGGCTAGTATGGAGGATCGAGTGCACCGATATGTTACAGGGCTCGATGATTTCCTAGCAGAGAGTTATTCGGGTGTAGTTCTTCAGCCGGGCATGGACATTGCCCGCATGCAGGCTTATGCACTTGGATGTGAGGAGCGGAGAAATCGACGGAAAGACCAAGATCAGCAGAAGAGGGCCAGAACAGCAGGGTCCTTTGGTGACTTTCGAGGCAGACCGCCTCAGTAGCAGACTAGTTATGCTCCTCCGCCAAGATGCAGTGGTCCTCCACAATCTTCGTGGCATCCAGAGTATTCGGGAGCAGGTCGTGGCTCCGGGTTCAGATTTTCGGAGAGCGGGGTGTTAGCACCAAGCCACCCCTACCTCGTTGTGGCCGTGGTAGACTCCATAGTGGGAGTGTCGTGCTAGTTCGGGAGTTTGTTTTACATGCGGCCAGGCCATTTTGCAGAAATCGTCCGACCGAGGTAGCATCGCGGGGCAAAGACAGACTACGGATCTATGGCCGGTTCATCACCTTCATACTATGCGCACTGCAGGCGTGATCGTGATTAGAGTAAAGCGGTAGATACAGGTATATCATTACCCCTCTAAAGACTTGTATGTATTGATGTTATGATAATGTGTTAAGTGTTATGTTCGGACAGCTTTGTGCTAAAATGTGATTTAGTAACCTGGTTAGTGAAAAAGGGTAAGCCTGGGGGTGAGAAAATGATGAACCTTAGAATATTACAGTTGAGACCTTAGATGTAAGGCCGTCCTGAGTACAGGATTTTGCAAGTGATCCTTGTCGGAGTGCATTTTATGCCTAGAATGTATGGTGGGAAAATTCCTTGGGTAGTGTAAAATGGAAGTGGTAGCTTTCATGACCTGTATAGGTAAGATTGTTCCGGATCGGGGAACAAGAGCTTGATGCGTTTAGTGGTCGGGTCAGCCATGTTGCGGCCAACCCGCGGCCTGCTTTCGGCGCTGGGTCACCGGGTGGTCCCGCCATGTGGTAGGGTCACGAGGGTGCTAGGCCCAAGATTAGATGACCATCGTATGAGTTCGTGGATATGTTCGACCAGAAGCGGATCGTGAAGGTCGGGAATGACCTTAAGGGAGTTGAGGCTAGTAAGATGACCAAGTTGGAGGTGGTGACTCCAAAGTTTTGGGAACTGAAGCGATGACTGAAGTGTGGTACGTATACTAGAAGAGTTCAAGTGTTCGAGAAGGGCACGACGAGTAAGGAAGGAAGAGAACGTGTGTTATTTCGTGGCCAGGCGTGGCGTTGGCAACTTGTTAGAAGAACTTCATCGTTATCCGTCTTGAGAAGGAACATTCGGGACGAATGTTTCTAAGGAGGGGAGAATGTTATACCCCGTATTTCCAGAGTATGTACGTGAGGACGTACGTAGAAAAGTTTGAGCCTTAAAGTAGGCAAAGTGGCGAATTTGTACACAAGTGCCGAAAAGAATCGTTTTTCGACGAAACGTTTTACTAGACTTGCGAAGGGAAAATTCCGGCTATGTCATTTCTAATTTTTGCGGATTTTTCCGAGAGATGAAATATTTTGGACCAACGGGAGGGTGACATGTGTCACCCTCACATTGGAAGCAAGTGGGGCGGCAAAGGTGGACGAAAGGGTGGGTTGGTTAGGTAGGATATTTGTGCAAGTTGGTGTGGTAGATGGATAAGGTGCACATGGCTTAATCCTAGCCCTACACTTGCCTAACACTTGGATGGATCTTGGCCATTGGTTGGCCATTGCTTGACCTATAAATACCCCCCCTAAGTGATGAACTTCTTCATCCTAAAATCATTTCCAAGTCCCAAATACTCCTCCTCATTGTGGTAGTTCGTCCGCCACCACCCTCCCCTTGAGAGGCCTCACGAGCCTACCCCCTAGCCTAGTTGTTTTCAGATAATACCCCCTTTTGTGGTATAGAAATACTCTCCTAGTATTGTTATAATGCCCAAATACCTTTAGCCCAAATGCCTTGTAGTACTTTCCAAAGTTACCTCTATACGTAGAGCCCGGGAATACTATTATACTTCCTTTAGCCACTAAACGAAACCCTAAGGAAAACCTTCATAGTCGGTTGAAGTGTTAAGTAGAAGTTGCGTAGAACTTCTAAGGGTTGTTTGGAGCGGATTGGAGCACTCGGAGTAGGAGCTAAACGTTGCTCAGGAGCGACATTAAACTTGGATAATTTTGGGCTCATCGAGGTAAATACTACTGTCCTTTTATTGTAATTGGGAATTACATACTGTAGTATTATTAGAAATGAATATAAGATTCATAGAAGAGAATTGAACTGTAATAGAAGGATATTACAGAATAGACTTGAACTGAAATCACATCAGAAGAATATAAGTAGAAGATTAAACTGTACTTACAGTAGACTGATAACCTTTATTGGTTGAATGTTCTGCGAGTAGCATGAACTACTTGGAAGGTGGACAAGGCTAGCCGAGTTATAGCCGTGGAGCGTTTTGCTTATAGTCGATAATCGTCGCGAGGTATGTGATTCTTCCTATACTCTTGAGCATGATATTTTAAAGTATATATATATATATATAGTACGGTAGACGTACGTGTGTTATCTGAACGTAATTATCGGCAATGTCTTTGACTTAAGCCTGAATAAAAGAATCTTGAAGTATATATATATATATAGTACGGTAGACGTACGTGTGTTATCTGAACGTAGTTATCGGCAATGTCTTTGACTTAAGCCTGAATAATAAAGAATCTTGAAGTATTTCAAAAGATTAAGAAACCTTTTTGAAAGAAGAATAATACTCGGTTTTGAAAACATAAGAGTTATACTAGCTTTATGGGAAGTTAGGTATAACGTCTTAAGAGAGATAAAAATAATGGTTTACTGATTTAGAAGTTAAGAGACTTAATCTTAAAAGATAAGAGACTTGACTTAATATGGATGTTTGTGTGAAACCTCATTCGTAAGTAATGAGTACTTGGTTTTTAAAAGGAGAAATGTTTTACTGATTTCGGAAATCGGAATGAGTATCGACAAACCACTGCAGCGTTAATAAAGGAAAATGTATTGAATAATGAAGTATTATTAAAACCGGTAGAAACCTCCATCTGCATAGAAGCTAAGATGAAACAAAATGATATTACATTTCCTAGATCATGGCTGCTTTAATAAGATGGTTATAAACAAGAATAAACTGCTCACACATATGGCATATGTTACTCAATTGTTTTAAAAGAGATTAAGACATCGAACTATGAAACTTTTCTAAAGTAAAGAGACTTGAGTAATTGAAATTAGGCAAACTGGAACTTTAGGGAAAAGAAAGGCATTGTTTTGTCTTAAAACGGTTTAAAACATAAAGTGTTATAACAGCTTTATGGGAAGTTAGTTATAACGACTTTATGAAAACAAAAGAAGGGTTTTATCATTGGTTTTAATGTGGTAACTTGACTTTAAAAAGAGAAGTGTTTTGGTCTAAAAAGAAGGCATGGTATTGCCTTAATTTGGTTTTAAAAAGGAAAGTAAAAGTCACTCTATTTTATACTACGGGTATCGGGTGACTTTTATAAAAGGAATGGATCTCTTTAAAAGGAATTTAACGTACGTAGTACTTTAGGGTTAAAACCCGGACTTTGACATAAAATGAAAGTACCTTGAGTTATGTATAACTTGCCTATGCTTGTTGTTGTGAAACTTGCCTATGCTTGTTGTGATAGCCTTTGTTGTGCAAGAATTGTGTTTCTATACTACCGCGTCTCTCGATGGAAGGCCGGTTGACTTGTTGAGAACTTACTTGGACGTGCCGGCAGTGACGGAGAATTCCACGGGTACGCTCCTGTTGATAGTGTTATTTTTTCTAATCGCTTTGGACATACTGACACGATGCGTGGCGCACGGGTATGGTTCCATTTTGATTGTTGTCTAGTTGTTTTCTTTTGGACATACTGACACGATGCGTGGCGCACGGGTATGGTTCCATTTTGATTGTTGTCTAGTTGTTTTCTTTTGGACATACTGACACGATGCGTGGCGCACGGGTATGGTTCCATTGGGATTGTTGTCTTGTTGTTTCCTTCTGGACATCACGACCGCGATCGTGGCGCCGCGGGTATGGTTCCATTGGGATTGTTATTCCATGGACTAGCTCTCCATAAGGTTTTACTGTTCGGCCTTGGTATATGGTAGTCGGCTTTCGTACTTGCCCCGTGTCAGCTTCGTGGTTTGGTTGTATTGTATTGTTAGTACGGCTTTGGCATCAGGTAGGGCTTGGTGTTCAGGTGTACTTCTTGGTGTTATCATATCATAGACTGCCGGCAGTGAGGAAGGTATTCCACGGGCATGATTGATGTTATGGGCGTGAGACCCATCATTATATTTGAGTAATGACTTGGAGGGCGTGAGTCCCTGACTTGTTATAACTGTTATATGTGTGTACTGTAGTTTGGTTATCATACATGTATCCTGCTTTATATAGACTATTATGATTTCATTTACAGTATTTTTCAGTTTCACATACTTGGTACCTGTTATCGACCTCGCCCGAGGCTGCGTTCATGCCGCAGGTAGAAGTACATCGGCTGTCGATCCCCGCGTTTAGGATCACATTTCAGCGTATTGGGAAGCTCCGTCCTTTCGGAGGCTTATCTTTCGGTATGTTACCCTGAGTCTGTAGGTTCTTGTACATTCAGGGGTATGGCGGGGCCCTGTCCCGTCATAGTTGTTGTAAAAATCTTAGAGGTCTGTAGCACTGTTGTGGACAGGGTTGTAAGGATTGTAACTGTTCAAATGTCTATATATATATATGTTGAAAGGCAACCGTTTTGGTTGGCCTATTTTCTTTTATCTTGATCCATGTCTATTTAAATGTTTAAGTTTTTATTTCCGCTGGTTTTTCTCTGATGTTGTATCACTAGGGTGCCCGGGGTAAGGCACCAGTCACGGGCCCCGGAACGGGTCGTGACACTCCCTCTGACGTATCTCTTTTGTACCAGCTATGCCTCCACGCAAGGCAACCAGAGCCCAGAAGGGCAAGGCGGTGAGGCTGCGAGTAGAGCGGCGGTCTCATCGAGGCCACAATACGAGCCTCCAGTCCACGGCCAGGAACGAGAGGATATGGGTTACAAGGAGATGGCGATTACTAGCTAGGATTGTGGCTGACACGAGGAAGCGAGTCGGAGGTTCGATAGTACGATGGTTCACCCTAGATCCGATAGTTTGAGACTTCGGACTTTTTGAGCCGGCCACACGAGTTCTACGGGTCGAGGCACGAGGATGATCCGCGAGTTCATCAAGCGATTCTGACGGATCATGAGTGATCAAGGCTTGGAGACCGAGTCGGTGGTCTTAGGTTCGCATCGGCCGCGTGATCTGCGATGATCGTTTGATTCGTGGAAGCGTCGGGGAGCATGCGCCTCCGGTATTTGGGACGAGTTCTCGAGGCATTTCTCACCATTTCTTGCCTCCGCATGGATGAGATCACGGGCCGTGATTTACGATACTCGAGAGGCGTCTGTTGAGAGTACAACGTGGAGTTCGACTCGTTGGCTCGATATGTCCCTGTGTTAGTGGCAGATATGGAGGACAGAGTGCACCGCTACGTCACCGGGCTAGATGATTACTTGGCAGAGGCTTGCTCGGGTGTAGCTCTTCAGCCGGGCATGGACATTGCCCGTATCTGAGCTTATGCACGGGATGGAGAGCGTAGAGACCGGCGTGGGGACCAGGATCAGCATAAGAGGGCCAAGACAGCAGGGTCCTTTGGTAACTTTCGAGGCGGACCGCCTCAGCAGCAGGCTAGTTATACACCTCCGCCCGTCTGCAGTGGTCCTCCGCGATCTTGAGCGTCCAGGTATTCGGAGCGGTCGAGGGCTCCAAGGTTTCAGATTTTCAGGGGAGTAGGAGTGCTCGCCGGATGAGGCCACCCTTATCTCAGTGTGGCCGTTGTGGAAAACTCCATAAGGGGGAGTGTCGTGCTAGTTTAGGAGATTGTTATACTTGCGACCGACAGGGCCATTTTGCGAGGGATTGTCCGACCAGAGGTAGAGCAGATGTTAAGACTCATCCTTCCGGATCAGTGGTGGGTCATCGCCTTCTATAGCTATGCGCCAACAGGGCAGGATTATGATTAGAGCGACAAAGGGAAAGTGAAGCAGTAGTTACAGGTATATCCTTAACCCTCTAGAGATTAGTATGCGTGATATGATGATTTTTTTTTTGTGTTATGTTCAGATAACATTGTGATAATTGTGATTAGAAAACATGGGCAGTTAAAAAGGTATGTTGGGGTCAGGTAATTTGTGAACCTTAGAAGTTATGACAATTGAGACCTTAGATGTAAGGCCGTCTTGAGTAAAAGATTTTGCGGGTGATCTTTGTCGGAGTGCATAGTATACGTGGAGTATTTGTGTGATAATTCCATGGGTAGTTGTGATAGAAGTGGTAGCTTTCATGACGTGAATTAGTAAGATTGTTCCGGATCAGGGAACGAGAAAGTTTGGCGCAATAATGGGTCGGGTTGAGGCCAGGTCACGGGTCAACCCGTAGCCCGGAATGAGGTGGGGTCAGTTTGAGGTGGTCCCGCCAGGTGGTAGGGTCACGAGGGTGCTAGGCCCAAGTTTAGGTAACCATCGTATGAGTTCGTGGATGTGTTCGACCAGAATCGGAGCGTGAAGGCTGGGAATGGCCTTAAAGGAAGTTGAGGCTAGTGAGATGACTGGGTTTGGGGGTAGTGACTCCAAGGTTTTGGAAACTGAAGCAATGACGGAAGTATGGTACGTGTACTAGAAAGAGTTCGGGTGTTCGAGAAAGGTACGACGAGTAAGGGAAAAAGTGAACATGTGTTAAGAGAAGGGAAGTGATCATTTTGGGAAGTAACGAGGAGAAGAAAGTATCCTTTAGACCATGGGTGGAAGTTTTAGTGTTGTTATACACGTTAGAGGTGATTCCTCGTTGGCTTGGATTCGAGTTTTGCGCATGTGTTATATTATGGCCAGGTGTGGCATAATTGGTTCTGTAAGTATAGTAGTGAAGACTATACCGGCGCGTGTATGTTTTGAGACTTAGAAGGAACATTCGGGACGAATGTTTCTAAGGGGGGAAGAATGTTACACCCCATAGTTCTAGGGTATGTACGTGAGGACATACGTACGAGAATACGACATTAAAATTGGAATAGAAGAAAGATGTGATTTTTCGACGGAAAAGTTTCCGAACTTCGTGAAGGAAAGAGGTTTATTATTGAGAATTGGATTCTCAACTTTGGTATTTAAGACTTTAAGAACTTATAAGAATTATGGAATTCATATTTTACGGATTTGGTCATGTGGGGCCCACCCGAGGAATTTTACGTTTTGTGGGACCCACGAGGGTTACGGAATTTTATGAGCGAATGAGAGGGCGACACATGGCACCCCCTCATATGGTCTTGGATGATTTAATGCAAGGATTGGATGGTAATTTGACCATTGTGGATGAAAGTCTTCAAGCTTGAGTGTATTGACCAAGTCAACTTGTCCACTTGGCTATTATCCATGTGATCTTCATCCTAGCCACACATTTGTTATAATCTTGACCCTCCATTGTTTTATATATACCCAACTAGTGCAAGACTAGTCTTCAACACTTAGAATTATTTTCACACTTTCTTGTTCTTGAGGGTTAGCTCACGGGTTCACCCCTTTTCCACACAAAAAAATTGTAGTTTTGTTCCATTGTTCACAAGACTTAAACCCAAGGTCCCTAAGGGTATTGTAAGGTTATCTCAATAGAAAGATCCCGGAAAAGTGGCGTTTTCGTATTAGTCGCGAGGCGGAAACTTAAGGAGTTCTTCAACTTTGAAGTTGGAACTTGAAGATGGGTTCTTCATAGGCTTCTAAGGAGTGCTTGGAGCGGATTGGAACATAAGGAAAAGAGCTAAGAATTGCTAAGGAGCTACTTTGAATCTTGGATATTTTAAGGGCTTGTAAAGGTATAATTCTTGTCGTTTTAGTAATTAAGATTACTACTTGTTGTATCTTTGGATATTAGCAAGCATGAGGTATATATTATGAAGTTTGATAAGTGAATTGACTATTGGAACCCTAATCCGAAAACTAGTATGTTAGCCCTTAAGATTGTAATTCAAATTGGTTACTAGTTTAGTTGTCATATGTAATATAAAGAAGGAAATTGTAGTTGTTGAAATTGTTTATGACTATGTAGCATGTTGGAACAACAACTTGTATTGAAATAGAAATTGAAAGAGAAGTAGTGTTGTTGTTAGCCGAGAATAACATTGTATATTGGATTGTATTGTGGACTAGTTGGTGGTAAGTGTGGGGCGGAATTTTACACGTATTGTTGGGCGTGTAATCCCCTTGGTATTTGCTGAATTGATTTGAGCCTTAAATGTGGCGTTTGGTTATTGAATTCGGCCTTGAAAAAGGTGGCAAAGTATGTAGAAACAAAGGAAGTGCTGCCCGATTTTCCGTAGAATTTAGTGACCTTGTACTTAGAATATTTTACGAAGAGAGCTAGAGGTTAATAGACCTTTTATGACCATTATAGGTTGGAGTACTACGAGTAGCGTATTCTACTTGAAGGGTGGAAAAGGCTAGCAAGAGTATAGTACTTTGGAGCGTTTTGCTAATTGTCGATAATCGTCGCGAGGTATGTGAACCTCTTCCTATCTTTTCTAGCATGATTGTTGTAAACTATGTAGTACGGTAGACGTACATGTGCTAAATGAATTTGGTTGGTTTAAAACATAAAGTGTTATAACGGCTTTATGAGAAGTTTGTTATAACAACTTTATGTAGGTAAAGAAATGGTTTGTGGTTTTTAAAAGATAAGAGACTTGACTTATAAATGACTTGATGTGAAATATTAAGGACTTGGTTGGTGTTAAAAAGTTGTGAAACCGCTTTTATGAGAAATGGGTAATTGGGTTTTAAAAGGAATAAGTTATATTGGTTTAGGAAATGAGAATAAGTATCGAACAAGCCATTGCAACGTTAATAAAGGAAAATGTAATGACAATATATTATATTAAAACAAGTAGAAACCTCCATCTCCATAGAAGCTAAGATAAGACAAAATTTTTTACATTTTATAGATCATGGCTACTTTAATAAGAATCATTACATACAAGAATTAATTTTCTTAAATTCCAAAGTAAGGAACTTGATTTCTAAAAGAAAAGGGACTTGAGGAATTGAAGAGTTTTTGGTTTAAAAGAAAGGCATGGTTTTGTCTTAAAATGGTTTAAAAAGAAGGCATGGTTTTGTCTTAAATTGGTTTTAAAAAGAAGGCATAGTATTGTCTTGGGTTATTTAAAAGAAGGTATGAAATTGTTTTGGTTTACTTAAAACAATAGTTACTCTATTTTTGGATACTACGAGTGTTAGTACCAGGTGACGTTTGGGAAAGAAATTGGTCTTTTTAAAAGAATTAATGTATGTAGTACTTTGGGGTTAAAACCCGGACTTTGACATAAAATGAAAGTACCTTGAGTTGTGTGTAACTTTCCTATGTTTGCGTGTGATAGCCTTGTTGTGCAAGTGTTGTATCCTTATGTTACCGCGTCTCTCGATGGAGGGCCGGTCATGTACATACATACTTAAAAAGAATCATAAAACTCCTTTCTTTTTAAAGCTCAAGTCACACACTCTTTTGGAAACCATCTTCTTAACTTTTGAAATAAATTAAGAAGCCATACTTTTTAAAGTTTAGTCATTTCCACTCATAAAATCAAGGCTTATAGTATTAACCCCTCGTAGCATACATTCTTTAAAATCATATCGCTTAAAACTTCATAATCCTTAAAAGACAATCAAAGTTCATAGTCTTAAAACTTCATAACATATATTCTTTAAAGTCCATTTACTTATACTTATAAAATCATATCATCTACACTTTAGAAATCAAGTCCCATAACTTGAAAAATAAAGTTTCATACACTTCCAAAACCAAGTAACTTATTCTCTTTAAAACCATATAACTTCCACTTTTAAAATCAATCCCCTTTTCACATATAAATTCAAGTCATTTTTAAACATAAAATCAACTTGCTTACTTTAAATAAATCAAGACACATAGCTTTAAATCAAATCTCATAACTTCCTAACCATTCTTACTAATATCTCCCATAAGACTTGGTAAGGACTTAGGACAATTTAAACGTACTTTTAACTTAGAATCAACAACGTGAATACTTCTTAACTTCTAAGAGTAGAAGGAATCATGAAATACTATCACATGGCTATTTCATACGTAGGATCATGCCAAAGAAAGAAGAGGTTCACATACCTCGCGACGACTAGCGACAAGTTGCAAAATGCTCCCAAGTACTTTATCCTTGTTAGCTTTTCCACCCTTCAAGTAGAATACGCTACTTGTAGTACTTCAACCTATATTAATCATAACATGTCTATCAACTCCTAGCTTTTAACTTAAAATAATACTAAGTAAACGGTTTCTTATTCTATGAAAAATCGGGCAGCACCTCCTTTGTTTCTACATACTTTTCCACCTTTTTCAAGGCCCGAAAATCAATAACCAACATGCCACATTCAAGGCGCAACAATCCAACAATTCAAAAGGGATTACATGCCATAATAGGACGTGTAAAATTCTGCCCCACAATAATACAAAATAATCCAATAACCTTAGGCAATATTCGGCAATATCAAGGACAACAACAACATCTATTTCTTTCCAATTCCTTTCAATCCATAATGTCGTCCTAACATGTTATATAGTCACAAACAACTTCAAACAACTATAATCCTTTCTTTTTATAACATGCGACGACTAAAACTAATAACCAAATTGAATTACAATCTTAGGGTTAATCATGCAACTATTGGATTAGGGTTTCCAATATCCATAACACTTATCAAACTTCATAATATATACCTCATGCTTGCTAATATCCATAGCTACAATAATAAGTAATCTTAATTACTAAAACGACAAGTTTGTTACCTTTATAAGCCTTTATAATTTCCAAGATTCAAAGTCGCTCCTTAGAAATTCTTAGCTCCTTTCCTTTACACTCCAATCCGCTATTTGAAGCCTTTAGAAGTTCACAACCAACTTCTCTTCCATTTCCAATCCAAAACTATGAAAACGACTTAGGTTTCCGCCTTGCGACTAACGTGAAAACGTCGTTTTTCTGAAATCTTTCTATTGAGATATCCTTACAATAGCCTTAGGGACCTTGGGTTAAAGTTTTGTGAATAAAGAACCACAATTGCAAATTTTTTGTGTGCACAAATGGCCAAACCCGAGAGTAACAATGAAGAACAAGAATGTTGTGAAAATTTTCTAAGTGTTGAAGACTTGGTCTTGCATCTAGTGTGTATATATAATACAATGGAAGGTCAAGATAACAACATATGGGTGGCTAGGATGAAGAGCATTAAATAATTATCCAAGTGGCAAGTTGACTTGGTCAATTTTCTCAAGCTAGCAAGACTTGTTCATCCATAATGGTCAATGACCATTCAACCCTTGCTAAATTTCGTCCAAGACCATGTGGGGGGGGGGCCACGTGTCGCCCTCCCATTCGTCCATAAAATTTTGTAACCCTCGTGGGCCCTACAAAACGTAAAATTTCTCGGGTGGGCCCCACGTGACCAAATCCGTAAAAATAAATTTCCATAATGATAATAAGTTTCGTATTCTTCAAATAATGCATTTTGAGAATCCAATTCTCATCAACGAACATTTTTCCTTTCCAACGTTCGGAAGATTTTTCCTTCGGAAAACAATTCTTTCTTTCATACCAATTTTAGAGTCCTGATTCCTTCGTACATTCTCTTAAACATGTCCTTGACTTACGGGGTGTAACATTCTTCCCCCCTTAGAAACATTCGTCCCCGAATGTTCTTTCGGAGCTCAATCTATCATTTCTCGGCATAGTCTCATAAAACTGCACTTCGTGAAACCTAATTATGCCACATATGGCCCTAATACACCGCACTTGCATATCCACCCATCAAAAACCAAACGAGGAACAAATCCAAAGTATGCACTGTCACTATTTACTCCCATTCATGGCATAAAAGGATTATCTCTTCGTACTTCCAACTTACTTCTAGCATACATACTGTCACGACACGTTCCCGGGCCCGCGACTGGTTCCTTACCCCGGGCACCCTAGTGATACAACATCAGAGAAAATCAGCGGAAATAAAATCAAACATGAAACAATAAAGAGTAAGAACAGTCTAACCAAGAAAATATCGCCTTTCGGCATGTATATATAAACCAAAACTTGAACAGTTACATCCTTTACAAACCACACTTAGCATTACTACAGACCTAAGAGTTTTATACCACTATGGCGGGGCCCGCCATACCCACAGATGTACAAAAGTATATGATCTCAGGGAACCGTACCAAAGGACAAAACCTCCGGAGAAATGGAGCTTTCCCAAAACTGAATAGTGATCCTAAGAGCGCGGATCAGCAAGCTACGTACCTCAACCTGCGGCATGAACGCAGCCCGAGAGGTCGATAACAGGTACCAAGTATGTGAAACTGAAAATACTGTAAATGAAATCATAATAGTCTATATAAAGCAGGAGACATGTATGATAACCAAACTACAGTCCACGATATATAAGCAGTCATGTCAAGTCAGGGACTCACGCCCTCAAAAGTCATCACTCAAATATAACTATGGGTCTCACGCCCACAACATCAATCATGCCTGTGGAATACCTTCCTCACTGCCGGCAGTCTATGATATAATAACACCAAGTACGAAAGCCAACTACCAAAGTCGTACCAACAATACTAAATAACTATATCACGAAGCTGACACGTGGCAAGTGCGATAGCCTCTACCAGATCCACCTGCGCCACGTAGCTGACGGGGGAAAGTAACTAGGCTAACCACCAGATCACAACCGTAAGTCACGAAACTTCGTCCTAACACTGACTCGCGAAGCTGACACGTGGCAAGTGTGATAGCCTCTACCAGATCCACCTGCGCCACGTAGCTGACGGGGGCAAGTAACTAGGCTAACCACCAGATCACAACCGTAAGTCAGTAAAAACCTCATGGAGAGCTAGTCCATGGAATAACAATAATGGTCACATGCCCCCGGAATCCCTCATCGGTGTAGACATGTCCATGTGATAACAACAATGGAAGCATACCCGTGGAATCCTCCGTCACTGCCGGTACGTCCAAGTAAGTTCACAACAAGTCAGCCGGCCCTCCATCGAGAGACGCGGTGGTATAGAAATACAATATTTGCACAACAAAAACTATCACAACTAGCATAGGCAAGTTCAACATACTCTTAGACTTTCATTTTATGACCACAAATCCGGGTTTTAACCCCAAGGTACTACGTACTTTAATTCTTTCAAAAGATCCATTTCTTTTACGAAGGTCACACGATACCCGTAGTATCAAATAGAGTAACCATCATTTTAAGTAAATCAAAACAATTTCCATACCTTCTTTTTTTAATAAACCCAGACAATACCATGCCTTCTTTTTAAACCAATTTAAGACAAAACCATGTCTTTCTTTTAAACCAAAACACTTCAATTCCTCAAGTCTCTTTTCTTTTTGAAAATAAGTTCCTTACTTTGGAATTTAAGAAAAATCAATACTTGTTATTAATGACCTTATTAAAGCAACCATGATCTAGGAAATGTAATACAATTTTGTTTTATCTTAGCTTCTATGCAGATGGAGGTTTCTACTTGTTTTAATAATATTAATTATTTGTCAATATATTTTCCTTTATTAACTGCCGCAGATGGTTTGTTCGATACTTATTCTCATTTCCGAAATCAATATAACATTATTATTCAAAACCAAGTACTCATTACTCACGAATGAGGTTTCACAACTTTCCACACAATTCAAGTTCTTCACATATCAAATCAAGTCAAATATAAGTCAAGTCTCTTATCTTTTTAAAAATCAATAAACCATTATTTTACCTACATAAAGTTGTTATAATTAACTTCCCATAAAGCCATTATAACATTTTATGTTTTAAATAAACCAAATTCATTTTACACACGTACGTCTACCGTACTATATATATTTCACAAATATCATGCTAGAAAAGATAGGAAGAGGTTCACATACCTCGCGACGATTATCGATAATTAGCAAAACGCTCCAAAGTACTATAACCTTGCTAGCCCTTTTCCACTCTTCAAGTAGAATACGCTACTCGTAGTACTTCCACCTATAATGGCCATGAAACGTCCATTAACCTCTAGATCTCTTCGTAGGATATTTCTAAGAACAAGGTTCCATATCCTACGGAAAATTCGGCAGCACCTCCCCCGTTTCTACTCAATTTTCCACCTTTTCCAAGGCCCGATAACCGTAATTAACATACTATAATTAAGGTGCAATAATACCGAAATTTAAAGAAGGGGATAACACGCCCAAACGGAACGCGATTAACAATCTCTCCTTCATAACAACAATAACTAAAGAAGGGGATAACACGCCCAAACGGAACGCGATTAACAATATATCCTTCATAACAATAATAACTAAAGAAGGGGATAACACGCCCAAACGGAACGCGATTAACAATCTCTCCTTCATAACAATAATGTAAATACAGTCCAAAGTAAATACGGTCCAAAGTAAATACGGTCCTTAAGTTGGGGTCCTTGGCCAACTTTTACAATTTTACTTATCCAATTACTTCATTAGTCCTTCAACTTATATTCCAATCTTATTATAAGTTATAGTTCCTTCGTTGTTAACCTCTTAGTAAGTAATGGATACATTTTTACCATTTTAATGGATAATATGCCAATTCTCCTTTTAACATTTTAACAAGATCCAAATCTTTCTTTATATCTTATAGTCCATAATATACTTCCAATATATGTATAATATCCATATATACATAATAATAAACTTCACAAAGAGGTTAAGGTTCATTACCTCAAAATAGCCCAAAAAAACGTGACTGTCCAGATTTTTAGCCACTGCTTCGTCAGCTGAACTTGTAACGTCGATAACTCTCTACTCCAGTGTCCTATCGACGAGCGGTTTGTTGCGTTGGAAACTAGACTCGACGAAATGCATTTTAGGCTTTTGAAACACCCAAATACTCCTTATATACTAGGAGATATTCCCTTCCAAACTTGACTAAAAATCTGTCCAAAACAGTCCCGAAAATCTGCCCACTCTCGGCCAAGGGGGGGTTTTTGAGGCTAGGGGTGTGAAATCTTGTCTAACTCTTGGTTAATAATCTTCCTAATACATTAAGGAAGAACACTTATAAGTTTAAGAATTTTTGGACAACATTTGGTTAAGGGGAGGGGGGGTTGGACGAGAACTATAGGAAAGGGGAGAGAAAATATTTCAAGTCTTGAAATGTTCTAAGTGTGGAAGATTTTCATCAACTAAAGGGGTTTATATAGTACAACCAAGGGTTAGGATTGAAACATGTGTATGGTATAGATGTGTTTGTGTAGGTTCCTTTCTCCACTTGTCTCACAAAAGCCATGCAAGACTTTGACCATTAGACTTGCCCACTAACTCACAAAAATCGTCCAACTATGCTCTTAGGGTGACACATGTCGCCCTCCTATTGGTCCAAAATATTTATCTCTCGGAAAAATTCCATAATCGTAAAAATATTGAAAACGTAAAATTTCCTTCAAAAGGTTCGGAATAATTTCCGTCGGAAAACAATTCTATCATTCTTACCCTAATTAGGGCGTAAACATTCGTACGTACGTCCTCGCATACATACTCCGGAACTACGGGGTATAACATTCTCCCCCCCTTAGAAACATTCGTCCCGAATGTTCCTTCTAAGTCTCAAAACATACCTGTGCCGGTATAGTCTTCCCTCTTATACTTACGAAACCAATTATGTCACTCATGGCCATAATACAACGTACGCGCAAAAGCTCACATCCGAGCCAACGAAGAATCATCTCTAAAGCGTATAACAATACTATTAGCTCCACCCATGGTCCAAAGGATACTTTCTTTACCTCTTTACTTAATAAAAAGGACACTTCCATCTTCTTAACACATCTTCGCCTCTTTTATTACTAGTCGTACCCTCCTCGAACACCCGAACTCTTTCTAGTACACGTACCATACTTCAGTCATCGCTTCAGTTTCCAAAACTGTGGAGTTACTACCTCCCAACTTGGTCATTTTACCAGCCTCACATTCCTTTAAGGTCAATCCCGGCCTTCATGATCTGATTATGGTCGAACGCGTCTACGAACTCGTACAATGGTTATCTAAACTTGGGCCTTGCACCCTCGTGACCCCATCACCTAGCGGGACCACCTCAAATTTACCTCACTTCATTCCGGGCTGCGGGTTGACCCGCAATCTGGCCTCAACCCAACCCATTATCGCGCCAAACTCTCTCGTCCCCCGATTCGGAACAATTTTACTAATTCACGTCATGAAAGCTACCACTTCTATCTCAAACTACCCATGTAATTATCACACAAATACTCCACGTATACTATGCACTCCGACAAAGACTAACCGTAAAATCTTTTACTCAAGACGGCCTTACATCTAAGGTCTCGGTCTCAACTATTATAAATTCTAAGGTTCACAATTGTCTCATCCCCAGACTTACCTTTTTCACAAACTAGGCTTCTAAATCACATTTTAACACAAGCTATCCGAACATAACACTTTAACATAAAATCACCATATCACGCATACAAATCTCTAGAGGGTTAAGGATATACCTGTAACTACTGCTTCACTCTAATCATAGTCCTGCCCTGCAGGGCGCATAGCAAAAGAAGGTGATGAACCAGCCACTGATCCCGAAGGCTGAGTCTCTACATCCGCGCTACCTCTGGTTGGACAATTTCTCGCAAAATGGCCCTGCTGGCCGCATGTAAAACAAACTCCCAAACTAGCACGACACTCCCCACCATGGATTTTACCACGCCACGGCTGAGGTGGGGTGGCCTCTCAGCTAACACCCTTCCACTCCGAACCACCGACTGCAACCGACACGGTGGTGAGTCATCCCACTGTATCCTCCTACTAGGACATTCTCTCCTCCACACTGCCACGCCGCAGGTAAAACAAGCATTGGTAAAAAGACGACATTTCCCGGAATGACGCCTACCACAACTGAGGGAAAACTGAATATGGCTGGCTAGAACCTATGTAAATCTGTGAACCAAAAACCCTGGAGCTCTGACCAATTCATGCATACTCCGAACGTCCTGAAGCCTGTGGAGGACCACTCTGTACTGGCGGAGGCGCATAACCAGTCTGCTGCTGAGGAGGTCCGCCTCGAAAGTTACCAAAGGACCCTGCTGTTCTGGCCCTCTTCTGCTGATCTTGGTTAATCCGTTGATCCCTACGTTCCTCAGTCTGCTGTGCATAAGCCTGTACGCGGGCAATGTTCATGCCTGACTGAAGAGCTACTCTTGTACACCCCTTTACTAGATAATCGTCTAGGCCCGTGATATATCGATGCACTCTATACTCCCGGTTTGCTAAAATCCTAGCTAGTAACTGGGTCATCTCCTTGTAACTCATATCCTCAGCTCCTGGTCATGGAACTGGAGACTCAGGTACTGTGGTCTCAGTAGCCACTGCTGCGGCTCTAAACCCTGTTGGGGCCGGCGGCGTCGTGGAACTCGCCGTCTGAGGTATTACCTTGGGTAATGACCGGGCCTGCGCCATCGTACACCTCTGTGTTCTACTCGCAGCTCCTCCGGCTGCCTTGCCCACGGGCCACTGGTTGCCTTCGCGAGGCATAGCGGTAAAAGAAGTACGTCAGAGGGGTCCAACTTATAACACAGCTCTAAGGCACGATCTCAGAGTGAGAAGAATGGAAAACAATCCTAAATGTCCTGCAGCCTCCTGATTATAGATGTGGTGCACAACACACCGATAATCAAGACTCTACTAGACACGGTCTGTAGACACTTTCCGAGGACTAACTGCTCTGATACCACTTTTGTCACGACCCGTTCCCGGGCCCGCGACTGGTGCCTTACCCCGGGCACCCTAGTGATACAACATTAGAGAAAATCAGCGGAAATAAAATCAAACATGAAACAATAAAGAGTAAGAACAGTCTAACCAAGAAAATGTCGCCTTTCGGCATGTATATATAAACCAAAACTTGAACAGTTACATCCTTTACAAACCCTGCCCACAACAGTACTACAGACCTCTAAGAGTTTTTATACCACTATGACGGGACAGGGCCCCGCCATACCCCCTGAATGTACAAAAGTATATGACCTCAGGGAACCGTACCAAAGGACAAAACCTCCGGAGAAATGGAGCTTTCCCAGAACTGAACAGTGATCCTAAGAGCGCGGATCATCAAGCTACGTACCTCAACCTGCGGCATGAACGCAGCCCCCCGAAGGAGGTCAGTACAACAGGTACCAAGTATGTGGCGAAAATCGTAAATGAAATCATAATAGTCTATATAAAGCAGGAGACATGTATTATAACCAAACTACAGTCCACGATATATAAGCAGTCATGTCAAGTCAGGGACTCACGCCCTCAAAAGTCATCACTCAAATATAACTATGGGTCTCACGCCCACAACATCAATCATGCCCTTGGAATACCTTCCTCACTGCCGGCAGTCTATGATATAATAACACCAAGTACGAAAGACAACTACCAAAGCCGTACCAACAATACTAAATAACCATATCACGAAGCTGACACGTGGCAAGTGCGATAGCCTCTACCAGATCCACCTGCGCCACGTAGCTGACGGGGGCAAGTAACTAGGCTAACCACCAGATCACAACCGTAAGTCACGAAACTTCGTCCAAACACTGACTCGCGAAGCTGACACGTGGCAAGTGTGATAGCCTCTACCATATCCACCTGCACCACGTAGCTGACGGGGCAAGTAACTAGGCTAACCACCAGATCACAACCGTAAGTCAGTAAAAACCTCATGGAGAGCTAGTCCATGGAATAACAATAATGGTCACATGCCCCCGGAATCCCTCATCGGTGTAGACATGTCCATGTGATAACAACAATGGAAGCATACCCGTGGAATCCTCCGTCACTGCCGGTACGTCCAAGTAAGTTCACAACAAGTCAGCCGGCCCTCCATCGAGAGACGCGGTGGTATAGAAATACAATATTTGCACAACAAAAGCTATCACAACTAGCATAGGCAAGTTCAACATACTCTTAGACTTTCATTTTATGACCACAAATCCGGGTTTTAACCCCAAGGTACTACGTACTTTAATTCTTTCAAAAGATCCATTTCTTTTACGAAGGTCACACGATACCCGTGGTATCAAATAGAGTAACCATCATTTTAAGTAAATCAAAACAATTTC
Organism: Przewalskia tangutica; assembly: GCA_029844215.1. Taxonomy (NCBI): domain Eukaryota; kingdom Viridiplantae; phylum Streptophyta; class Magnoliopsida; order Solanales; family Solanaceae; genus Przewalskia; species Przewalskia tangutica. The sequence goes on from CM056736.1 coordinate 59,993,753, forward strand.
CATACCTTCTTTTTTGAATAAACCCAGACAATATCATGCCTTCTTTTTAAACCAATTTAAGACAAAACCATGCCTTCCTTTTAAACCAAAACACTCCAATTCCTCAAGTCTCTTTTCTTTTAGAAAACAAGTTCCTTACTTTGGAATTTAAGAAAAATCAATACTTGTTATTAATGACCTTATTAAAGAAACCATGATCTAGGAAATGTAATACAATTTTGTCTTATCTTAGCTTCTATGCAGATGGAGGTTTCTACTTGTTTTAATAATATTAATTATTTGTCAATATATTTTCCTTTATTAACGTTGCAGTGGTTTGTTCGATACTTATTCTCATTTCCGAAATCAATATAACATTATTATTCAAAACCAAGTACTCATTACTCACGAATGAGGTTTCACAACTTTCCACACAATTCAAGTTCTTCACATATCAAATCAAGTCAAATATAAGTCAAGTCTCTTATCTTTTTAAAAATCAATAAACCATTCTTTTACCTACATAAAGTTGTTATAATTAACTTCCCATAAAGCCATTATAACATTTTATGTTTTAAATAAACCAAATTCATTTTACACAAGTACGTCTACCGTACTATATATATTTCACAAATATCATGCTAGAAAAGATAGGAAGAGGTTCAAATACCTCGCGACGATTATCGACAATTAGCAAAACGCTCCAAAGTACTATAACCTTGCTAGCCCTTTTCCACCCTTCAAGTAGAATACGCTACTCGTAGTACTTCCACCTATAATGGCCATGAAACGTCCATTAACCTCTAGATCTCTTCGTAGGATATTTCTAAGAACAATGTTCCATATCCTACGGAAAATTCAAAGACCTCCCGCTTTCTACTCAATTTTCCACCTTTTCCAAGGCAGATAACCGTAATTAACATACTATAATTAAGGTGCAATAATACCGAAATTTAAAGAAGGGGATAACACGCCCAAACGGAACGCGATTAACAATCTCTCCTTCATAACAACAATAACTAAAGAAGGGGATAACACGCCCAAACGGAACGCGATTAACAATATCTCCTTCATAACAATAATAACTAAAGAAGGGGATAACACGCCTAAACGGAACGCGATTAACAATCTCTCCTTCATAACAATAATAACTAAAGAAGGGGATAACACGCCCAAACGGAACGCGATTAACAATCTCTCCTTCATAACAATAATAACTAAAGAAGGGGATAACACGCCAAAACGGAACGCGATTAACAATCTCTCCTTCATAACAATAATGTAAATACAGTCCAAAGTAAATACGGTCCTTAAGTTGGGGTCCTTGGCCAACTTTTACAATTTTACTTATCCAATTACTTCATTAGTCCTTCAACTTATATTCCAATCTTATTATAAGTTATAGTTCCTTTGTTGTTAACCTCTTAGTAAGTAATGGATACATTTTTACCATTTTAATGGATAATATGCCAATTCTCCTTTTAACATCTTAACAAGATCCAAATCTTTCTTTATATCTTATAGTCCATAATATACTTCCAATATATGTATAATATCCATATATACATAATAATCAACTTCACAAAGAGGTTAAGGTTCATTACCTCAAAATAGCCCAAAAAAACGTGACTGTCCAGATTTTTAGCCACTGCTTCGTCAGCTGAACTTGTAACGTAGATAACTCTCTACTCCAGTGTCCTATCGACGAGCGGTTTGTTGCGTTGGAAACTAGACTCGACGAAATTTATTTTAGACTTTTGAAACACCCAAAAACTCCTTATATGCTAGGAGATATTCCCTTCCAAACTTGACTAAAAATCTGTCCAAAACAGTCCCGAAAATCTGCCCACTCTCGGCCAAGGGGGGGGGGGGGGTTTGAGGTTAGGGGTGTGAAATCTTGGCTAACTCTTGGTTAATAATCTTCCTAATACATTAAGGAAGAACACTTAAAAGTTTAAGAATTTTTGGACAACATTTGGTTAAGGGGAGGGGGGGTTGGACGAGAACTATAGGAAAGGGGAGAGAAAATATTTCAAGTCTTGAAATGTTCTAAGTGTGGAAGATTTTCATCAACTAAAGGGGTTTTTATAGTACAACCAAGGGTTAGGATTGAAACATGTGTATGGTATAGATGTGTTTGTGTAGGTTCCTTTCTTCACTTGTCTCACAAAAGCCATGCAAGACTTTGACCATTAGACTTGCCCACTAACTCACAAAAATCGTCCAACTATGCTCTTGGGGTGACACATGTCGCCCTCCTATTGGTCCAAAATATTTATCTCTCGGAAAAATTCCATAATCTTAAATATATTGAAAACGTAAAATTTTCTTCACAAGGTTCGGAATAATTTCCGTCGGAAAACAATTCTATCATTCTTACCCTAATTAGGGCGTAAACATTCGTACGTACGTCCTCTCATACATACTCCGGAACTACGGGGTATAACACATACATAATCTCAATATTATCCGTTCATGACATTTAAACATACAACAACCTTATCATGCATACAAGTCTCTAAAGGTTCAAAGATATACCTGAAATCATATAGGCGGTTCAAAGGACCGCTAAAACTGGGAACTTCCACCACGACCTCTGCCACGGCCTGCCGGTGTATGAACATCCTGCCTAGCTATTGAAGGTGAAGAACCAAAGAATCGATCCAAGAGATCGTGCTATCCCACCTGTAACTCTCCTACTAGGACAATCCCTCAACATATGGCCCTGACGGCCACAGGTAAAACAAGCACCAGTAGCACGACGACATTCCCCATGGTGATGTCGGCTACACTGTGAACACTGAGGGAAGAGTGGTCCCGACTGCCTAAAACCCATGTGCTCGCAAGGACCGAAACTCTGGAGCTCTGACCAGCTCCTGAGTTACCCGGCTGATCCAACCTCCTGCCAGAAAACTGAGAAGGAGAACTCTGTGCCGGCTGGAATGTAGACCTAGCCTGCTGCTGAGGCTTTCCGCCTCGAAAGTTACCCTAAATCTGCCCCGCCTCTGGCCGGGCTCGTCTGGCTGGTCCTCTCTCTCCCTGTCCTCAATCCCTTGTGCATATGTCTGCATCCTGGCAATATCCATACCTGGATGAAGGGCCACTCCCAGGCAAGCAGTGATCATATAGCGGTCTAGCCCCATAACATAGCGATGAACTCTATCAGCCATGTCAGCCACAATAGTGTGATACCGCCCAAATGAGTCAAACTGTGTTGTACTCCCTGATGGTTCTCCCATTCTGCCTCAATGACAAGAACCTATCAACACGGGCTATCCTCATCTCAGGAGGCAAAATGTCACGACCCGAACCCGGGCCCGTGACTGGTGCCTTACCCCGGGCACCCTAGTGATACAACATCAGAGAAAACCAGCGGAAAATAAAATTTAAACATGAAACAAGAGACATGATCATAAAACAGGCCAACCAAACGGTTACCTTCCAATATAATATATATAAAAAACTATTTCAAAACGAACAGTTTAATCCTTTTTACAAACCATGCCCACAACAAGATTACTGCACTTCTAAGAGTTTTTATACTACACGACGAGGCTTCGCCATACCCCGAATGTACAAGAACCTACAACTCGTGGTAACATACTAAAAGATAAGCCTCCGAGGACGGATCTTCCTAACGCTGAATCGTGGATCCTAAGAGCGAGGATCAACTATCGATGTACTCCTACCGCGCATTTAACGCAGCCTCCAAGCGAGGTCAAGATAACAGTACCAAGTATGTGAAATCAAAATATCGCAGCTTAAATCATAACATACATAAAGCGGAGACATGTATGATAACAAAAATACAAAGACGCAACATAAAAGCGGCCAAGTCAGACTCACGCCTCAACGCTATCACTCAATATAACTACGGGTCTCACGCCCACAACATCAATCATGTTCGCATCACGGCCGCATGCCGGAATTCGTGACGGTAGACATATCCATGATGCAACAATAATAACAATGCCGCATGGCCACATGCCCCCGGAATTCTGCCTCAGTGTAGACATGTCCATGTGACATCAACAACAATATACTGGGTGATCAACCCCGCCGCATGGCCACATGCCCCGAGACCAGACGGCAGACATGTCCATGTAACCACAATAACAATATATCGTAATCAACCCCGCCGCACGCCACATGCCCCGGACTGCAGACGGCAGACATGTCCATGTGACATCAACAACAATATACCGCACAACCAGGCTATCACAAACAAGCTCAAGCAAATTACCATACTTCTAGACTTTTATAAAAAGATCCACTCTTTCTCAAGAAGTCACACAATACCCGCACTATAAAAATAGAGTGACTATCTTTTTAAGTAAACCAAAATACTTCCCTTTGTAAAATCAAGTAACAACATTATTTTCCAAACGTTCAAGTTTGCCTAATTTCAAATACTCAAGTTTCTTATTTTAGAAAGGTTTCATAACTCAGAGTCTTAATCCCTTTTAAAACAATTGAGTAACATATGTCTTATGTGTGAGTCGTTTATTCTTGTTTATAACACTCTTGTTACAAAGACCATGATCTAGGAAATGTAATACAATTTTGTCTTATCTTAGCTTCTATGCAGATGGAGGTTTCATCGGTTTTAATAACAATTAGTTACTTGTCAATACATTTTCCTTTATTAACGCTGCTATGGTTTGCTCGACACTTATTCTCATTTCCGAAATCAGTAAAACATTATTTCTTTTAAAACCAAGTACTCATTACTCGCGAATGAGGTTTCACAACACTTTTAACAAAATGTTAATTACTGGTAAAACAAGTTAAGTCTCTTATCTTTCAAGATCAAGTCTCTTAACTTCTACAATCAATAAACCAATCTTTACATACATGTAGTCGTTATAACTAACTTCCCATAAAGCTATTATAACACCCTATGTTTTAAACCAACCAACTCATTAGCACACGTGACGCTCACCGTACTACATAGTTTACAAAACATCATGCTAGAAGGATAGGAAGAGGTTCACATACCTCGCGACGATTATCGACAAATAGCAAAACGCTCCAAGTACTTCAACCCGTCGGCTACTCCTTAAGCCAAGTAGATCACGCCACACGTAGTACTCCACTCCTAAAATGGTCATAGTACTCCTATCAAACCTTTCTTACCATTGAAGACTTATACCAATAAAAATCCCTCAAAATCTACGGAAATTTCGGCAGCACTTCCCCCGTTTTTACTCACTTTTCCATCTTTTACCAAGGCCCGAATAACCGTAATATATATACCATATATATATATAAGGCGTAATAATTAAACAACATAAAGAAGGGGATTACACGCCAAACGGTAACGCTGTTTACTATCACGCCCATAACAACAATAAGTAAACGGCGGGATTACGCGCCAACCGTAACGCGTTTACTATCACGCCTTCATAACAATACAATAAGTAAAAGGGATCACACGCCCAAACTAACGCGATTGAAAAATCTTCCTTAATAAATGTAAGTATACCCAAAGTAAATACTGTCCAAAGTAAATACAGTCCAAAGTAAATACAGTCCTTAAGTTGGGGTCCTTGGCCAACTTTGTCCATTTTACTTATCCAAATTACTCATTAGTCATCCAACTTATATTTCCATTCTTAATATAAGTTATAGTTACTTTGTTAATTACTTCTTCACAAGTAAGATACGTTTTTACCATTTTAATGGCTAACGGCCAATCCTTTCTTTTAACAAGTTAACAAGATCCAACTCTTCCAAACTTACTCCATATATTATATAATCCATAATATACTTATAATATATGTATAATCATCAATTCACAAAGAGGTTTAAGTTTCACTACCTCAAATAGCCCAAGAATATCCAAGTTCTTAAAGTCGTTCCAAGCAAGTCTTAGCTCCAAATCTTTACATTCCAATCCGCTACAAGCAACCCATAGAAGCTCCTAACCAACTCCTCTTCAAGATTCAACTCCAAAAAGTGAAGAACACTTAGGGTTCCAAACTTGGAACTTTCGGCCAAGGCATCAAGAATAGGTTAGGGGTGTGAACTCTTCTCCAACTCTTGGTACACAATCTTCCTAACACCCTAGGGAAGAACACTTGAGAGTTTAAGAATTGTTGGACAAATCTTAAACTCAAGAACAAGGTCTTGGCCGAGAGCAATGTTCAAGGGAGAGAGTATTTTGTCAAGTCTTGAAAATGGTTAAGTGTGGGAGTTTTCATCAACTAAGGGTGTATATATAAGACCACCAAGGGTTAGGATGAAGGCAAGTGTGTGGTTGAGATTGGGGACAAGTGTGTGTGGGCCCCACAAGCCACTTGTCCACACAAAATATCTAGCAAGACTCGCCACTGTCGCCACTTGTCACACAAATTTCGCCAAGGCCACCCAGGGGTGACACGTGTCGCCTCCTACTGGCCCAAAATATTTCATCTCCAAAATATCCATAATGGCCAAAATCTCAAAACTAAGCGGCCCCACAAAACCGTAGAATTTCACCCGTGGCCCCATCGTGACCATTTCCTAAATAAAATTCCATAATTCTCAAATATTCTAAGAAGTCCGAATACCAAATCGGGGAATCCAATTCCCATTAACGAACCTTTTTCTTCACAAAAACCGGAACCTTTTCCGTCGAAAAATCACATCTTTCTTTCTTTCCAAAATTTCTGCCGTATTCTCGCACGTACATCATCACCTATATACCCTGGAACTACGGGGTATAACATTCTTCCCCCCTTAGAAACATTCGTCCCGAATGTTCCTTCTAAGTCTCCAAACATACATGCGCCGGTGTAGTCTTCACTACTATACTTACGAAACCAATTATGCCACACATGGCCATAATATCACATACGCGCGAAACCCAAATCCAAACCAACGAGAAATCATTTCTAATCTCACAACAGCTCCCACTAGCTTCAATTTACTCTAAGGCCATTCCCGGCCTTCACGATCTGATTCTGGTTGAACGCATCCACGAACTCGTACGATGGTTACCTAAACTTGGGCCTAGCACCTCACGACTACCACCGCGACCACCTCGAACTGACCCCACCTCAATCTGGGCTGCGGGTTGACCCGCAAATGGCCCTCAACCCGACCCCTAAACGCGCCAACTCTTGTCCCCGATCCGGAACAATCTTACTAATTCACGTCATGAAAGCTACCACTTCCATTTTACACAACCCAAGGAATTCCCCACAATAACTCCACGTATACTACGCACTCTGATAAAGGTCAAACATAAAATAAATCTTTTACACAAGACGACCTTACCTCTAAGGTCTCAATCGTGAAATAGTCTAAGGTTCACACTTACCATGCCCCCATACTTATCCTTCCAACTAACCATGCTTTCTAACTCACAATTAACACCACGCTATCCGTACATAGCACACAATAATGAGATCATCATAACAAGCATACCAAAACTCTAGAGGGTTAAAGATATACCTGTATCCACCGCGTCACTCTAATCGTAGTCCCGCTACGCAGGCGATAATCGTAGGCGTGATGAACCAGCCATCGACCAAGGCCGAGTCAGAACATCCGTGGCTTCCTGGCCTGGACAGCTCGCAAATGGCCCCGCTGCCGCAAAAATAACAAGCTCCTTGGCACCACGACACTTCAAATGCGGTCGCCACATCGACACACCGAGGTAGGGTGATCGACCGCCAACACCCTACTTCCTCGAAACTCAACCTCGAGCTCGACCGCTTCTCAAGGTTGCGAGGACCACTCAGACCGGGCGAGGTACAAAACTAGTCTGGCCGAGGCGGTCCGCCCGAAAGTCGCCAAAAGACCTCGCTGTTCGCCTTCTTCACGATCCCGCCATTCCGCCGACCTCTCCGCACTCACATCCAAGTGCACGAGCTCGCATACGGCAATGTCCATGCCCACCAAGAGCTACACCAACAAGCCTCACAAGTAATCATCTAGCCCGTGACGTAGCGGTGCACTCTATCCTCCATGGTTGCCACTAAAGCGGGACATACCGAGCCAACGAGTCAAACTCCACGTTGTACTCCCGAACCGCACGCCTCTCGCCTCAAAGATCATAAACTGACCGCGTCTCCTCATCCGCGAGGCAAGAAGTGAGTGAGGAATGCCTCAGAACTCGCCCATATCGCTGAAGCGCATGCTCTCCCGACAGCTCCCACGAATCAAACCACGATCGCAGATCACGCACCGATGCGAACCCAAGACCACCGACTCGGTCTCCAAGCTCGATCACTCTACGATCCGTCAGAATCGCTTGATGAACTCGCGATCATCCTCGTGCCTTGACCCATAAAACTCGCGGGCTAACTCGTAAAGTCCCGTAGCCTCAAACTATCCGCCGGGGTGAACCATCGTGCATCGAATCGAATCGCCGTGATCCAAATTTATCTCATATCCGCCACGACTCGCCAGAATCGCTATCTCTTGTACTTAACTCCTCTCGCCTGTGCCGTGGGACCGAGGCTCGTGTATTGTGGTCTCAGCAGCCACCGCCGCGCTCTAAACTCGCTGGGCCGGGCGGCGCAAAACTCGCTCAAGCACAATCTCGTAATCGATCGCTCGCGCTGCATTTCTCAGATCTCACTAGCAGCACTCGCCGCTTTGCCCTTCGGGCTCGCTGCGCGCGAGGCATAATCGTAAAAACGAGATACGCCGGAGGGTCCAACTTACAACACGCCTTCTAAGGCCCGATCTCGTAACGAGAAGAATGAAAACTAATCCTAAATGTCCCAGCCTCTCGACATAGATGTGGTGCACAATACACCGATAATCAAGACTTACTAGACACGGTCATAGACACTTTCCGAGGACTAATCGCTCGATACTACTTTTGTCACGACCAACCCGCCCGTGGATCGTGCCTTACCCTGCACCCTAGTGATACAACATCGAGACAACCAAATAAAAATAAAATTAAACATGAAACAAGAGACATGATCATAAAAAAGCAACCAAATCTACCTTCCAATAAAATATATATAAACAACTCTTTCAAAACGAATGCTTTAATCCTTTTACAAACCCCGCCACAACAAGATTACATGCACTTAAGAGTTTTTATACCACATGACGGACAGGCCCGCCATACCCCGAATGTACAAGAACCTACAACTCGTGGTAACATACCAAAAGATAAGCTCCGAGGACGGATCTTCCTAACGCCGAACCGTGATCCTAAGAGCGAGGATCAACCATCGATGTACTCTACCGCAGATTTAACGCAGCTTCCGGGCGAGGTCGCATAACAGTACCAAGTATGAAATCAAAATATCAGCTTAAATCATAATACCATATAAAAGCGAGACATGTATGATAACAAAAATACAAGACGCAACATAAAAGCGCCAAGTCGTGGACTCACGCCTCAACGCTATCACTCAATATAACTATGGGTCTCACGCCCACAACATCAATCATGTTCGCATCACGGCCGCATGCCCCGAATCGCGACGGTAGACATATCCATGATGCAACAATAATAACAATGTCGCACGCCACATGCCCCGAATTCCGCTGCCTCGTGTAGACATGTCCATGTGACATCAACAATATACTGGTGATCAACCCGCACGCCACATGCCCCGAATTCTCGTGACGTAGACATGTCCATGTAACCACAATAACAATATATCGTAATCAACCCTACCGCACGGCCACATGCCCCGACTCGTGACGGTGTAGACATGTCCATGTGACATCAACAACAATATACCGCACAACCAGGCTATCACAAACAAGCTCAAGCAAATTACCATACTTCTAGACTTTTATAAAAAGATCCACTCTTTCTCAAGAAGTCACACAATACCCGCACTATAAAAATAGAGTGACTATCTTTTTAAGTAAACCAAAATACTTCCCTTTGTAAAATCAAGTAACAACATTATTTTCCAAACGTTCAAGTTTGCCTAATTTCAAATACTCAAGTTTCTTATTTTAGAAAGGTTTCATAACTCAGAGTCTTAATCCCTTTTAAAACAATTGAGTAACATATGTCTTATGTGTGAGTCGTTTATTCTTGTTTATAACAATCTTGTTACAGCAGCCATGATCTAGGAAATGTAATACAATTTTGTCTTATCTTAGCTTCTATGCAGATGGAGGTTTCTACTGGTTTTAATAACAATTAGTTACTTGTCAATACATTTTCCTTTATTAACGCTGCTATGGTTTGCTCGACACTTATTCTCATTTCCGAAATCAGTAAAACATTATTTCTTTTAAAACCAAGTACTCATTACTCGCGAATGAGGTTTCACAACACTTTTAACAAAATGTTAATTACCAGGTAAAACAAGTTAAGTCTCTTATCTTTCAAGATCAAGTCTCTTAACTTCTACAATCAATAAACCAATCTTTTACATACATAGAGTCGTTATAACTAACTTCCCATAAAGCTATTATAACACCCTATGTTTTAAACCAACCAACTCATTAGCACATGTACGTCTACCGTACTACATAGTTTACAAAACATCATGCTAGAAAGGATAGGAAGAGGTTCACATACCTCGCGACGATTATCGATAAATAGCAAAACGCTCCAAGTACTTCAACCCGTCGGCTACTCCTTAATCCAAGTAGATCACGCCACACGTAGTACTCCACTCCTAAAATGGTCATAGTACTCCTATCAAACCTTTCTTACCATTGAAGACTTATACCAATAAAAAGCCCTCAAAATCTACGGAAATTTCGGCAGCACTTCCCCCGTTTTTACTCACTTTTCCATCTTTTACCAAGGCCCGAATAACCGTAATATATATACCATATATATATATATAAGGCGTAATAATTAAACAACATAAAGAAGGGGATTACACGCCCAAACGGTAACGCGGTTTACTATCACGCCTCCATAACAACAATAAGTAAACGGCGGGATTACGCGCCAACCGTAACGCCGTTTACTATCACGCCTTCATAACAATACAATAAGTAAAAGGGATCACACGCCCAAACTAACGCGATTGAAAAATCTTCCTTAATGTAAATGTAAGTACCCAAAGTAAATCGCCCAAAGTAAATACAGTCCAAAGTAAATACAGTCCTTAAGTTGGGGTCCTTGGCCAACTTTGTCCATTTTACTTATCCAAATTACTCATTAGTCATCCAACTTATATTTCCATTCTTAATATAAGTTATAGTTACTTTGTTAATTACTTCTTCACAAGTAAGATACGTTTTTACCATTTTAATGGCTAACGGCCAATCCTTTCTTTTAACAAGTTAACAAGATCCAACTCTTCCAAACTTACTCCATATATTATATAATCCATAATATACTTATAATATATGTATAATCATCAATTCACAAAGAGGTTTAAGTTTCACTACCTCAAATAGCCCAAGAATATCCAAGTTCTTAAAGTCGTTCCAAGCAAGTCTTAGCTCCAAATCTTTACGTTCCAATCCGCTACAAGCAACCCATAGAAGCTCCTAACCAACTCCTCTTCAAGATTCAACTCCAAAAAGTGAAGAACACTTAGGGTTCCAAACTTGGAACTTTCGGCCAAGGCATCAAGAATAGGTTAGGGGTGTGAACTCTTCTCCAACTCTTGGTACACAATCTTCCTAACACCCTAGGGAAGAACACTTGAGAGTTTAAGAATTGTTGGACAAATCTTTGCTCAAGAACAAGGTCTTGGCCGAGAGCAATGTTCAAGGGAGAGAGTATTTTGTCATGTCTTGAAAATGGTTAAGTGTGGGAGTTTTCATCAACTAAGGGTGTATATATAAGACCACCAAGGGTTAGGATGAATGCAAGTGTGTGGTTGAGATTGGGGACAAGTGTGTGTGGGCCCCACAAGCCACTTGTCCACACAAAATATCTAGCAAGACTGCCACTGCCTCGCCACTTGTCACACAAATTTCGGCCAAGGGCCACCTAGGGGGGTGACACGTGTCGCCCTCCTACTCGTCCAAAATATTTCATCTCCCGAAAATATCCATAATGGCCAAAATCTCAAAAACTAAGCGGGCCCCACAAAACCAGAATTTCACCCGTGGCCCCACGTGACCATTTCCTAAATAAAAGTCCATAAGTCTCAAATATTATAAGAAGTCCGAATTCCAAATTGGGGAATCCAATTCCCATTAACGAACCTTTTTCTTCACAAAAACCGGAAACTTTTCCGTCGAAAAATCACATCTTTCTTTCTTTCCAAAATTTCTGCCGTATTCTCGCACGTACATCCTCACCTATATACCCTGGAACTACGGGGTATAACACAAAAAGTGATCAAGAAAGGCCTCTGTGAACTCATCCCAAACAGCTGGAGGAGCACCCACACCCCTAGACAATTCCCATGACTCAAACCAGTTCAACGCAATATCGTGTAACCGGTAAGAAGCTAGCACCACTGACTCGGTCTTCGATACCCTAAGCACTTGCATAGTCCGATGTATCTGCCGAATAAACTCCTGAGGATCCTCCTCAGATCTCGAACCATAGAACTCGGGTGGACTACAGCCCAGAAAATCCCGAATCCTCAAACCGCTCAGGGTTAGCTACTCGCTCTGCTTGCCGCCTACCACTATGCTAGTCAATAACCCGATATGCTCTCCATAATCTCTATACTCCGCCCGCCGCGAATCGAGGCTCGTATCGGAACCCCGAGCCGCGGCCGCTTCCTTCTAATACCGCCCAGAATCAACTCGCCGCCGACTACAACTCGTGCATAGTCCGGGCTCGAGTCCTAGTAACCCTCTGCGCATCACTAGCAACTCGTTGCCGCTTGCCCTTCGGGCCCTGTCGCTTTCGCGTGAGGCATAACTGATTCATACACATAAGAATATGTCAGAGATGGATCAACCTAATAACACAGCTCTATTGCACGATCTCAGAGTAAGAAGAATGGAAACCAATCCTAAATGTCCTGCAGCCTCCTGATTATAGATGTGGTGCACCACACACCGATAATCAAGACTCTACTAGACACGGTCTGTAGACACTTTCCGAGGACTAACTGCTATGATACCACTTTTGTCACGACCCGACCCGGGCTCGCGACTGGTGCCCTACCTGGGCACCCTTACAGGTATACATCAGAGATAATCAGCGGAACATACATGAAACTTATAAAATAAAATAACAAGAATTTAAACAACAGGTTAGCCGATAAGGCTACCTCTCTGGACACATATACATATACTTAAACAATCGCATTTACATCCTTCTTCTTTACAAATCGACCCACAAGATATGACTACAGACCTCTAAGAATTACAACTGTGGCGGGACAGGGCCCTGCCATACCCCTGAATGTACATAATCTACAATATCAGGGATACCGTACCCAAAAGATAAGCCTCCGGAGTGAATGGAGCTTCTTCCCAAAAACTGAACAGAGATCACCAACCTGTGTACCTAACACCTGCGGGCATGAACGCCGCTTCGGCGGGGTCAAGACAAAAATTTAGTATGGAACAGAAATAAGGTACAATAACCAAATCATAACTGTATATACAAAAATAAAATGACAGGGGCAAGTATAAAAATGAGATACCAGATCATATCGTGCCATTTTAACTCCTGTAATCAATCGTACATTAACCGTTCTTTTCCTTCTTTCACTAAGAATTAATCATCATATTCTTACATACTTACTTTAAGGATTTAGTCAAGTTTTTCCACATAACTTACATATCTTACATAACATAATCCGGCCATTTATGGAGGGACTTCTTATTTGGGAGCTTACTTTGATTATCCATACGTGATAACGTAATCCGGCCCATTTGCGGGACACGCGTTATCGATGAATCATGTGGCATAATCCGCCCGCTGTGGGGCCTTGTCTTCGTGGAATCATGTAGCATAATCCGGCCCGCCTGTGGAGCTCGGTGTACTGTGGAATCATGTAGCATAATGCGGCCCGCCTGTGGAGCTCGGTGTACTATGGAATCATGTAGCATAATCCGCCCGCTGTGGAGCTTTGCACTGTGGAATCATGTAGCATAATTCGCCCGCTGTGAGCTCGGTGCATCGTGAAATCATGTAGCATAATCCGCCCGCGCGAGCTCGGTGTACTGTGGAATCATGTAGCATAATCTGGCCCGCCTGTGGAGCTCGGTGTAAGAAGACGTAACCCGGCCTATGTGTAGGCTCGGGGTAATATGGCGTAATCCGGCCTATGTGTAGGCTCGGTGTATCTCGTAACATAATCCAGCCTATTTGTAGGCTCGGTGTATTTCATAACATAATCCGGCCTATTTGTAGGCTCGGTGTGATTTTCCTTACATAACATTTTTAAACCATCTTTTCACTTCTTCTTAAGTCGTCATAACAACTTCCCATAAAGCTATTATAACAACCTTTCATTTTAGAGAACTTAAGACACCTTTATTCTTACAACATTAGGGAAACTAGACCCAAAAATACTACGTACATACATACTTAAAAAAATCATAAAACTCCTTTCTTTTTAAAGATCAAGTCACACACTCTTTTGGAAACCATCTTCTTAACTTTTGAAATAAATTAAGAAGCCATACTTTTTAAAGTTTAGTCATTTCCACTCATAAAATCAAGGCTTATAGTATTAACCCCTCGTAGCATACATTCTTTAAAATCATATCGCTTAAAACTTCATAATCCTTAAAAGACAATCAAAGTTAATAGTCTTAAAACTTCATAACATACATTCTTTAAAGTCCATTTACTTATACTTATAAAATCATATCATCTACACTTTAGAAATCAAGTCCCATAACTTGAAAAATAAAGTTTCATACACTTCCAAAACCAAGTAACTTATTCTCTTTAAAACCATATAACTTCCACTTTTAAAATCAATCCCCTTTTCACATATAAATTCAATTCATTTTTAAACATAAAATCAACTTGCTTACTTTAAATAAATCAAGACACATAGCTTTAAATCAAATCTCAGAACTTCCTAACCATTCTTACCAACATCTCCCATAAGACTTGGTAAGGACTTAGGACAATTTAAACGTACTTTTAACTTAGAATCAACAACGTGAATACTTCTTAACTTCTAAGAGTTGAAGGAATCATGAAATACTATCACATGGCTATTTCATACGTAGGATCATGCCAAAGAAATAAGAGGTTCACATACCTCGCGACGACTAGCGACAAGTTGCAAAATGCTCCCAAGTACTTTATCCTTGCTAGCTTTTCCACCCTTCATGTAGAATACGCTACTCGTAGTACTTCAACCTATATTAATCATAACATGTCTATCAACTCCTAGCTTTTTAACTTAAAATAATACTAAGTAAACGGTTTCTTATTCTACGGAAAATCGGGCAGCACCTCCTTTGTTTCTACATACTTTTCCACCTTTTTCAAGGCCCGAAAATCAATAACCAACATGCCACATTCAAGGCGCAACAATACAACAATTCAAAGGGGATTACACGCCTTAATAGGACGTGTAAAATTCTGCCCCGCAATAATACAAAATAATCCAATAACCTTAGGCAATATTCGGCAATATCAAAGACAACAACAACATCTATTTCTTTCCAATTCCTTTCAATCCATAATGTCGTCCTAACATGTTATATAGTCGCAAACAACTTCAAACAACTATAATCCTTTCTTTATATAACATGCGACGACTAAAACTAATAACCAAATTGAATTACAATCTTAGGGTTAATCATGTAACTTTTGGATTAGGGTTTCCAATATCCATAACACTTATCAAACTTCATAATATATACCTCATGATTGCTAATATCCATAGCTACAACAATAAGTAATCTTAATTACTAAAACGACAAGTTTGTTACATTTATAAGCCCTTATAATTTCCAAGATTCAAAGTCGCTCCTTAGAAATTCTTAGCTCCTTTCCTTTATGCTCCAATCCGCTATTTGAAGCCTTTAGAAGTTCACAACCAACTTCTCTTCCATTTCCAATCCAAAACTATGAAAACGACTTAGGTTTCCGCCTTGCGACTAACGTGAAAATGTCGTTTTTCCGAAATCTTTCTATTGAGATATCCTTACAATACCCTTAGGGACCTTGGGTTAAAGTCTTGTGAATAAAGAACCACAATTGCAAAATTTTTGTGTGCACAAATGGCCAAACCCGATAGTAACAATGAAGAACAAGAATGTTGTGAAAATTTTCTAAGTGTTGAAGACTTGGTCTTGCATCTAGTGTGTATATATAATACAATGGAGGGTCAAGATAACAACATATGGGTGGCTAGGATGAAGAGCATTAAATAATTATCCAAGTGGCAAGTTGACTTGGTCAATTTTCTCATGCTAGCAAGACTTGTTCTGTCACCCCCCAAATCTCGGACCCGTGACTGGTGCCCCTACCTGGGCACCCTTCTATCCATACAACATAAATAAACCGCGAAAGATAAATAACACTCATTTTTTTTAAAACAAAGGCAAAGCCGGAAAGGCTTCCGTATAAATATAAATCACCCGAAAGGGTCTACGCTATGCAACAATGTAAATACAACTTACACCAGTCCAACCCACATATGAATACAGACCTCTAAAAAGGTGACAACAACTATGACGGGACAAGGCCCCGCCGTACCCCTGAATATACCTAGCCATAATGACAAACTCCGGAACTTGGAGCCATCTCAAATCTCAACAAGGATCCTAAGCTCATGGATCCTCAATCAGGTACCTAGACTGCGGACATGAACGCACTTCTAAGGGGTCGATAACAAGTACTAAGTATAGAACGGAAATAAAGTACATTAAACAAGATCATAACTGTACAAAAGAATGACAGGGGCAAGTGTAAAAATTAAAATACCAGATCCTACCGTGCCATTTTAACTCATGAAATCAATCGTACATTAATCATTTTTTTCCTTCTTTCAATAAGAATTAACATCATATTCTTACATACATACTTAAGAATTCGATCAAGTTTTTCCACATAACTTACATATCTTACATAACATAATTCGGCCCTTTATGGAGGGACTTCTTATTTGGGAGCTTACTTTGATTACCCATACGTGATAACGTAACCCGACCTATTTGCGGGACACGGCGAAGTCATACAAAAGTCTTCCCACGTAAGTATACTGCCCAGCCCATTCTGGGACGCGATAAGGTCATATAGTCTGCCCATAAAGGTATATCGCCCGCCATTCTCGACGCGATAATGTCATATAGTCCGCCCATAAAGTTATACCGCCCGCCCATTCTCGACGCGATAATGTCATATAGTCTGCCCATAAAAGTATACTGCCCGGCCCATTCCTGGAACGCGATAATGTCATATAGTCTGCCCATAAAGGTATACTGCCCGGCCCATTCCTGGGACGCGATAATGTCATATAGTCTGCCCATAAAGGTGTACTGCCCGACCCATTCCTGGGACGCAATAATGTCATATAAAAGGTATACTACCCGGCCCATTCCTGGGACGCGATAATGTCTCTTTACATAACATTTTAAATCATCTTTTCACTTCTTCTTTAGTCGTTATAACAACTCCCCATAAAGCTATTATAACAACCTTTCACTTTAGAGAACTTAAGGCACTTTTATTGCTTTTTACATTTAGGAAAATTAAACCCAAAAGTACTACGTACATACATACTTAAAAAGAATCATAAAACTCCTTCTCTTCTGAAATCCATAAACCTCTTCTTTTAAAAACTCAAGTTACATAGCTTTCAAAAAAATACTTCAAGTCTCTTAACTTTTAAGAAATCAAGTTTCTTAACTTTAGAAATCAAGTCTCTTATCTTTAGAATATCAAGAAATCAATACTTTCCAAATCAAGTATTCTATACTTTTAAATCAAGTCATTCCTTCTGTTACACCCCGTAATTATAGGACATGTTTTAAGAACGTACGTAAGAACTCAGAAATGTTAAGATTAGAGACTTGTAAAAATTTATCGGAATTATGGAATTGTCGGAAAACGTAATATCAGGATTTAATGGGAGGCGACACGTGTCACCCCCCTTATGTAGTCTTGGACGAAAATAGCATGGCCAAAAGGGTCATTTGACCATTATTAAGATGACAAAGTGTTGCAAGTAGTAGAGCTTGATAATATTGACTTAGTCAATGGGACCACTTAGCTTGATATTTAAAAGATTTGCATCCAAACCACACATATGTATTAATCTTAGCCCTCCATGTTGCTATATAAGGATACTAGTAGTGAGACAAGCTTTCTATACTTAGAAATATTTCAAGAAATTGGATGAACATGGAGTGAAGCTCTCGGGTTCACTTGTCCAAAAAGAAAAACAAATGTTGTCCAATAAGCTCCACACTTTAAACCAAGGTTCATGAGGGTATTGTAAGGGTATCTCAATAGAAAGATCCCGAAAAAACAGCGTTTTTGTATTAGTCGCAAGGTGAAAACCTAGTTGCTTTCCTAGGTTTTGATTGGAAGATTAAAGGAAAGTTGTTTGTGATATTCTAAGGGTCTCAAGTGGCGGATTGAAGTGTCAAGAAGAGGCTCTAAGTTGCTAGGGAGCGACTTCAGATTTGAAGTTGGACTAAGGCTCGTTGAGGTAACAATCTTGTTCTCTTAAAGTGTTACAAGATTACATATTGTTGTTAGCCTTACATTTTTTTACTAGCATGAAGTATATGTGTTGAGGATTTATAAGTGTTATGGATTGTTGTAGCCTAAAATCCGAAATGCCATATAAGCCATTTGAAGTGGGATTACAACTTGGTCGTTAATTAGAATCGTCACATGTTACTTACTTGAAGATTGTAGTAGTTATAATTGATTGCGACTTGATATCATGTTATACTAAACAATTTGGATTGAAAAGGAATTGGATAAGAATTGGTGTTGTTGTATCTCAAGTTGCCGAATTTACACTTGTAGTTTTTATTAGTTTGATATCAATTGTGGGGCAGAAATTTTACACGTCTTGTAGGCGTGTAATCCCCTATTGTTAACTACATTGTTGGGCCTTAAATGTGGCGTGTTTGGTTATTGAATTCGGCCTTGAAAAGGGTGGCAAAGTATGTAAAAACAAAGGAAGTGCTGTCTGATTTTCCGTAGAATTTAGTGACTTTGCACTTATAATATTCTACGTTTGAAGTAAGACGTTAATAGACGTATTGTGGACATTATAGGTTGACATACTACGGGTGGGATATTGTTCTTAGCAAGTGGATTGACCCGAAGAGGTATGTAGAACTTTCCTATCTTTTGAGCATGAATAGTTGCACTTATATAGTACGGTAGACGTACAAGACTTTGATATCCTTCACTTGTTTAAGAATGGCCAAGTTGGGTGAGTTAGGGGATTAACTCACTTCCTTAAAGTATTAAGGATGTCTTAAGTTTTCAAAGTTAAGGGACTTGTAGTGTTTTAAGTATATGATACTTGTTTCATTTTAAAAGTATAAGTCCCTTGGATATAGGAAAAATGTAATTGACTAATGTATAAAGTTAATGTAACGGCTTTATGGGAAGTTAGGTTACATTTTCTTTATGGAAAATTGAAAGAGAGATTTACTCTAAGTAAAATAAGTACGGATAAATTACTTGAATTAATGAAAGGCAAATTGATTTTAAGGCATCAATTGTCTAAGGTTTTAAGAGAAAAGAAGTCACTTGATTTAGAAGCCTAATGATATTTCTAAAGGTATTGTGACTTGTCTTGAAAAGTAATTGTGACTTGATATTACGGTTATTAGTATCTTGGCAGTTTTATATGAAAAAAAGTCATTTTTAAAAGAGTAGAATTATGTAGTACTTTGGGTTAATTCCCGAATTTTTTATAAAGACATGTTAGTTCCTTAAGTAAACAGAAATGAGAGTGTATATGAACAAGACTAATAAGAAGTTAGGGGATTTCTTAACTTGCTTATATATTGTATGATAAGCCGGTAGTGCTTATGTTATGTATGATAGTCGGTTGAGCTAGGGTAAGAGTATAAATGCGGGGTAAACCCCCAAGACGTTATACCACCTTCTCCAGGGTAAGAGTATAAATGCGGGGTAAACCCCCAAGACGTTATACCACCTTCTGAGTATGATTGAGGGGTAAACCCCCAAGACATTATACCACTCCATGGATTTGCTACCCATGATGCGAGGAATACCTCATGCGGGTCCACACGACCCTTGCGGGTGAAATAATCCCCGGAGTAGGATTGCTTAATGATACTGCGGGCGGGTTGTCCTGCTTTGATCAAGAGCCTCCTATTTTTATGCAGTAAGTATACTATTATTTACTCTCATTGTTAGTAAGGCACAATGTACTGTAATTTGATTATCACATATGTCTCCGGCTTTGTTTTAGACTTATGATGTAATTACAGTATTTTCCAGTTTTACATACTTAGTACATATCAGGTAATCGAATTTCCTGGGCTGCGTTCATGCCGCATGTAGGGGTAAGCAGGTGGTGGATCCTCATTCTTAGGATCACTGATCAGGTGTCAGAAGCTCCATTTCTTCAGAGGCTTGTCTTTTGGTACGGTTTTCCCTGATGTTGTAGATATTATGTACATTCAGGGGTATGGCGGCCCGCCCCGCCACGCTTGTTATTCCTAAGGTCCGTAGTCACATTTGTGGTCAATGTAAGAACAGAGTTATCTTGCTTTTACTTTTTATTATGTATATTTTATGGAAGGCGGCCTTATCGGCTAGCCTGTGATCTTTAATGTCTAAACATGTTTATGTGTTGTGTATGTTCCGCTGCTATTCTCTGATGTATACTGAACAGGTGCCTGTGTAGGCACCGCCATGCCCCTGGCTCGTCGTGACACCTTCCTTTAAGAATCAAGTCCCATAACTTGAAAAATAAAGTCTCTTAACCTTTTAAGAATTTAAGGTTCATAGTCTTAAAAATTCATAACGTAAACTCTTTAAATTAAGTAACATATACTTTTGTGCATTGTGACTAGGTTATACTTGTTTATAACGATCTTATTAAAGCAGCCATGATCTAGAAAATGTAATACAATTTTGTCTTATCTTAGCTTCTATACAGATGGAGAATTCTACTCATTTTAATTTAATTGATTGTCGATACATTTTCTTTTATTAACGCTGCAATGGCTTGTTCGATACTTATTCTTATTCGCAAGAACTTAGCAAAGTCACTGACTCAAATACTTCCTAACGACTCTTACCAACATCCCCCATAAGACTTGGTAAGAACTTAGGATAACTTAGACGTAGCTTTTACATAAAGTAAATCAACATACATACCTCTTAACTTCTAAGAGTAGAAGGGATCATGAAATAACACCACATGTATATTTCATACATAGAATCATGCCAAAATAAGGAAGAGGTTCACATACCTCGCGACGATTATCGACAAGTAGCAAAATGCTCCAAAGTACCTTAACTTTGATAGCTATTCCATCATTTAAGTAGAATACGCTATACGTAGTACTTCAACCTAAAATGACAATAGCACTTCTATCAACTACAAGCTATCAAGTGTAGGACTTATACCAAATAATGGCCCTCTAATTCTATGGAAAATCAAAGACTTCCTTTGTTTTTACGCATTTTCCACCTTTCCAAGGCCCGAATTCATCAACCAACAAGCCATATTTAAGGCACAACCAACGTTAGCCAAAGGGGATTACACGCCTAATCGACGTCGCCTACGCTTATACAAAACAGTCCACAAATCAGCCCATAAAACAGTCCGCAATCCAACCATAACGAGGGTAAAATGTGAGGCCTTTTAACGCCTTTCCACACCCTTATTCCCTTAGGACTTTCATTAGCAACTACTACACTTTTTTTTTTTGGGTAAATGGTAATATTATTACTAAGAAGAAACTGAAAAACTTACAATCCATCATTGAGGGTTCTCAATCCTCAACGTAACAAAAAACAAGAAATGAAGGAGGGAAGGGGTGTTCACTCAGAGGTGACGTTACAAGAGGGGATTAAATCATAAAGAACTCTATATGTTGTTGTTTGAACTTTTGCCACAACTTCCACCACTGTTGACCTAGTGTCTGCAAATAGCATTTCATTCCTTGCTCTCCAAATCTCATATACCACTATGCAAAAAGCTAGTAGGATGGCTTTGGATCGAATGCTAGTCCCACGATGTTCTTTCTTTATCCACTTGAGTGCACTTTCAATTGTTGTCATTTCTCTTGTAATTCCCAACCATTCCTTTGTGTGCTTCCAAATCTTGTGAGTGAAGGGGCATGAAAAGAAGAGATGAGACCTTGTCTCATTAGCATGCTTGCAGAATACACAAGTTTTATCTTCAATGTTGAGGAAGGAGAGAGTATCTTTGGTGGCAAGACGCTTTCTACAAGTGAGCCAAACCGTGAAAGAGAATTTAGGAGGAATGCAACTTTTCCATATTTGAGACATCCAAAGCTTGTGTTCTCTCGGGGTGCGCAAGACATCATACACAAGACCCGAATCAAATCTTCCATTGATGCAACACTTTTCCAAGTCGGCAATAGTGTTTCCTTGATTCCCAAAGATGCTTAAGAAAGTGTCACGGATGCAACAAAGCCTCTTGAATAAAGGAGAATCTCTAGAGCGTACCTCATAATCCCAAATGGATTGATTCCTTTAGTAGTGGCTATAGATCCATTGAACCCATAATGTATCCGCCTTAGTGTGGACTTTCCAGATGGATTGAGAGAGTAAGGCGTGATTCCATACCTTGATGTCCATGAGGCCTAAGCCTCCCTCAGATTGAGGCACACAAATTTCATCCCAAGCGACTCTAGGTGGCTTGCCACCCCATAAGAACTGGATGCAAGCAGAACGAACCTTGTTGAGCACTGATGAGCTAATGGGTAGAGCTCGGAACCAAAAGCATTCAACCCCCTGAACCACCGATCTGATGAGTTCCAATTTACCCGCATAGGAGAGCGAGTGGTGTCCCCATTTCTGAATGTATCCTGAGATTGCACTAGTGAAAGGGGAAAACTGATCCACAGAGACAGATATAGGAGACAAAGGGACACCTAAGTATCTCACAGGAAAGACTCCTGAAGGGCAGCCAACTCTTGCCAAGATCAAGTCACGGATAGAATCTTGTACTCCCGCAATGTAGATGGATGATTTTGACGGGTTTAGTGTTAGGCCAGAAACCGCCTCCAAATCTTCAAGACATTCCATAAGGACACCAACGGAAGATAAATCACCTTTGGCAAAGAGCATAAGATCATCCGCAAAGGCAAGGTGAGAGACGCCTAGTCTTTTGCACTTAGGATGAAAAGAAAAGGATCTATCCGAAGTTTTGAGCTTGAGCAATCTGGATAGGTATTCAATGCATAGGATAAATAGCATGGGAGACATAGGATCACCTTGCCTCAAGCCGCGTTTACCCGTAAAGTAGCCATGTAGCTCACCATTGATTGAAAGTGAGAAAGAAGTTGAGCTTACACATTCCATAATCCACCTTATAAATCTGTCCGGGAACCTGAGACCTTTTAGCACCGATTCGAGGAAATTCCAGGAGACTGTGTCAAAAGCTTTCCGAAGATCTATCATGAGCATACACCTTGGGGAAATTCTAGTTCTGTTATAGCCTCTCACGAGTTCTTGGGCAATGAAGACATTTTCAACCATGTTTCTTCCTTTCACAAAAGCACCTTGGCATTTATCAACTAAAGAAGGTAGAAACCTTGCCATCCGGTTAGCTAGTATCTTGGTAATGATCTTGTATACCACATTTGTTAGTCCAATTGGTCTAAAGTCACTCACCTTGGGGTCCCGATCAGTTTTGGGTAGAAGGGTGATTATAGAATGGTTCACTTGCTTCAAGAGCACACCGGAAGAGAAGAATTCTTGTATGCTCCTTACTACATCATGTCCCACATCCTTCCATCTATTCTTGAAGAAGGCGGCTGAAAAACCATCCGGGCCAGGTGCTTTGTAATTGCCAATATCGGATAGAGCATCCCAAACCTCCTTTGGGGAGACATGATGTAGGAGGAATGAACCCTCTTCCTCCCTTAGTTTTAGACCACAATCAAGTACCGCACTGTCGATGTTTGTTACGGGTTGAGAGGAGCCAAGAAGTCCTTTATAGAACTCAACCAGCATGCCTATTACTTCACCGGGAGATGTTGTGGTACTGCCGTTATCTTTTACGAGATAAGTAATCGAGTTCTTAACATTGCTTCTCTTGATCAGACTATGGAAGTATTTGGAGCACCTATCACTTCCAATCAAATGTTTTTGCCTCGCCTTTTGTCTTAAGAAGTGTCTCTCGGATTCAAAGAGGTGATTGGCTTTAGCTCTTAAGGACTTGACCTTGGCTTTTAAGTCTTCATCAAAGGGATTCTCCATATGCTCATTTATAGCTTCCTTAAATTCCATGTTGGCCGCATTTGCTCTTTGTTCAATACTCCCAAATTCACTAGAGTTTAGATCCGTCAATGGCTTCTTTAACGACTTCAGTTTTGTGACCAATGAGAATTGGGCGCCTAAAGACTTGCCGCTCCAGCATTTAAGATAGGATGTTCTCAAAGGCGGGGTGTGAGAGCCACATGTTCATAAACTTGAAAGGTCGTTTCCCAATACTACAAGATGTAATTACCGAAGCAATCACGGGGCAATGATCCGAGACTGGTTCCATAGGCAAAAAACTTGCAGAGCATTCAAGGTTCAAGTCACTCCAATGCTAGTTCATTAACACTCTATCAAGCTTGGACCAAATTGAGCCATTCGTCCAAGTGTAGTAGGACCCCTTAGAAGGAGTGTCATCAAGTCCGTGAGCAATTCTGAATTCTCCGAGGTCCCTAAGTGCATAAGGCGTGAGTGGAGGGCCACCGGCCTTGTCTTGAGGGTAGAAATAGGTGTTAAAATCTCCAATGATCATCCAAGGCATGACAATTCCCGTACCCAAGTGAGTGAGGTGGTGCCAAAGTTTCTTTCGTTCCGGTATGCTATAGACCGGATACACAAACGTAGCAAGAAAGGACACTTGAGAAATGTTACAACGTGCTTGGACATGGATATTTTGAGAGTCCATACCAAGCACATCACAACTAACTCTGGAGGGGTCCCATAGTACTAGCAATCTCCCGCCATCAATGAAATCTATGTTGGAGCAGAATTTCCAAGCACGGAATCGTTGAGAAGCAAAAGAGTCCATCCACAATCGGTTGAATTTAGTTTCTATTAGGCAAATCAAAGACACATCATGCTGTTTTGCAAGCCTACACACAAGAGTTTGTGTGGCTTCCCTATCCCTCTGTCCGCAAAGACCACGGACATTCCAACAAAGAACTTTCATTGGGAAACAATGGAGGGTTTAGTAGCACCCCCGCGCTTCGCATTTCTTCCCAAATTGTTATTTCTCCTTGGAATGACTTCTGTCCATCCTTCATCCTTGTCATTAGAAGCCAAGGCAGTTGTCTCAAAGTTGCTATGCTCACCGCGCTCAAAGTTTATGCAACGTGTTGCGAGGTTAAGCTCTTCTTTAGAATTCCTACAAGAACCCACAGCTAGAGGAGTGTGCGGGTCAGATGGTGTACTCCTTTCAGTTTGCAAGGTGTCTATACTTAGCCTCTCTTGATGCATAATAGCAGAGTATGGCTGCTGATCAGAGGACCCTTCAAGTGAAACCCGTAAGCTCGAAGAGCCAGGAAGACCCGCAGCCGGAGGGATTTGGAGGTTTAGTGCCTCCCCAACACTTCCGGGGATATGCCGTACAGAATGCACAATATTTTCAACTTCCATCAAGCTAACACTACCCACGGGCTGATGAGGGGGTGGTGGATCAGTGTTAGGAGGGCCAGAATGATCCGCAACAATAGGATGGCCAGAGCTAGAAGAAACGGCACCATGGCAAGTCGGTACTAAAGGATCGTCGGATTTCCGGGCTTCATGAGAGGTGTTGTCTTGCATCAGAATCTTACACTTCAAATGGTTATGACCAAAAGAGGTGCAATGATAACAAAAATCAGGGTAGTTCTCATATTTGACCTTTTGGATGTATCTTCGATTGTCGGGCAGTTTAACTCCAAATTCTGTGACCGGTTCTTTACTAACATCAACTTCCACCAATACTCTTGCATAGTTCATCTTAGACCTTTCCTTGGTAAATTGATCCGTGTATAGAGGCTTCCCTACACGTGATGCAATCTTACTAAGGCCTGAGGCACTCCAACCCGAAAGGGGGATGTCATGGAAAGTGACCCAAATCGGGATATCCATGAATAAGTCATCTGTTAGTAAAACTCCTTTATCAATTGGTTTTAACATCATAGTTTTGCCAAAGGCCATATACGGGCCTCCGTGGAGCACGTTCGTGCGTTCCTCCTCCGTCATGAATTTGAATATTGTCCATCCTTTGCCGTATGGGATGATACGACACTTAACTCCCCACCCCTTTACAATAGAATTCAGCGCTTCTCTTCCCGGGAAAGGACCCGTGAAGCATCCTATGAGACAATATCCCCAGGTTTCAATGAAGGGAACTTCATCCGTAGCTTCTAGTTCTACATCTTCTCCTTGTTGATCAATGAAATGAAGCTTCATTCCTTTTGCTTCAAGTCTGGAACCCGCAAAGACTCCCGCATAGGTTTTCTTTTATGGATTGGGGCCATTGTGATGAGAGGGGGGGTACTTCACCCTTTGAAGTCTCACCGGATGGATGCGTGTTATGAAATCTGGAATTATCAGTGGACATGTTATCTACTATCCTTCTAGGTAGTGTAGACTGAGGGATAGGGTTAGAGGGGGTGGAGCTTGGGCCTGCATCTGGAGATAGTATGCGAGTGCCATTTGGGAGGGTAGGGAAAGAGGCGGGTATTTCGGGTGAGGGTGATGTTATGGAAGGGGGTGGGGGTGTGTCATTATGAAATCTGGGAGGTATTGAGGAGCTAGAAGAGGAGAGAGGTGGAAAGTTCTTATTGTTTCCATTGTTCAAGGAAGAAGTAAATGAAAAGGGAATATTGGGGTTCTTATGTTGAAATCCGTTTAGAAAACTGGTAAGGGAGGGGAAGGGATGGTTCGTGGTTCTAGGAGGGATTAAAGAAGGCTGATTATTAGAGATGTGTGACTCTTTGGCATCCGCGCATGAAGGCTGCCCATTCAAGACAATAGACTCTTTGACTCCCGCGCCAATAAAGGAAGGTAAGTTACTAGGCTTCTTGGGAAAAGAAGACCCTTCGGAATCCACAACATGTATTGTACCTCGAGGTTCAGAAGTAATTGTAGACCCATGGATACCCTCCTGACCCGCCTTGCTCATTTGACCCGTGACCCGACCCGGTTTAGGCCCGAGAATACCTTCATGCAAAGTTCCGCCGATTAAAATCCCTCGCCCAGAATTTCTAGTCTTGCCGGCTCTTCTGGGCAATAAACCTCTAAGAGATGAGTTTTTAAAGCTTCCGTGGTTACCCTTCTCTTCCGTAGTGATCCCAGGGTTCACAGAATTACCCGCACAAGTATTGCCATTCTTAGGAGAGGATGGAATGTCTTTAGTCGTCCGAACTTCAACAGAATTGTCAGGAGCTTTGGAGGGGGCATTATCCTGAGGCTTGTGGACAGAGATAGGGGTATCATTCATAGTTTTTTCACCATCACACTTGCTTTTGTCCGGGCTAGCAACCTCTATAATTTTTCCCCAATCATGTATCTTTTGCAACGTGATATCGTCCACCACATGTTAAAGTGGTATGCGCATATCAGGATTGATATGTACTAACACCGTGGGGTCGGAGATTGCTGGAATCAAGTTCTCTTTAACAATAGTTGGACTTCCACCATTTTTATTCTTTTTCTTGGATCTAGATTTCGACGAACCTCCGGAACCACCGGAATCATTGCTAGAACGTGTGAACCGTTTTGTCTTTCTCATGTCATGAACTCAAAACGTAAATTATTGAAGAATTAATTGAGATTGAGAGAATAGAAGGAGAGGGAAGAACAAAAACCGTGAGGAGCAACCAAGGAGAAACGTTGAGAGCGTTTTCCTTAGTGAGAGAAACTTCTCTCTAACTCCTCCAAAGTATTGTTACGTACTATCCTTGTAATAGCAACTACTACACTTAAACATGCATAACAACAACTAAATTTCCAGCATTTAATACCTCAAAACAGTCCACTAAACGACACAACAACGTCTAAGCTTTGGGCGCTTCTACCACAACAACTACAACCCGATAACTCGTTCCTTAATCCATTTTATTCCAATTCGAGTTCCAAAACTTATACATAAGTTATAAAAACTTATTAACAACAATATTAATCCATTATAACATGCAATAGGTGAAGATAACAACGACAATAACCAACGAATTCCATTTGCACCAAATCTGTCCCAAATCGGTTTTAGCCCCAAAAATGGCTCAAACACTTTTTATTCTTCATTCTTTTCTAACACAAGTTCATCCATACATAATAACAATAAGTAATATCCAATAACTTTAAAATAAGATGGACCTTTACCTCATTTTTTGCCCAAAAACGCCCCAAAATAGTCCGGTCTTTATTGGTGCGCAGTTTTCGTTTCGCTCCACTTCTTCAAGTTCCAATCACATATATGTACCCCCTACAACCTTAGGAGCAATGTGAAGACCCGAACCCGGGCCCGTGACTGGTGCCTTACCCCGGGCACCCAAGTAGCCATACATCAGAGAAATCAGCGGAATATAAAACAAGACATGAATAAAGTGAAGTGTAAACAGCTTAATCGAGAAAACTTGCCATGCATATATATATATACTTAAACCGAACAGTTACATCCCATTACAACTCGCCTACAACAAGCATTACTGCACTTAATAATGATACGACAACAATGGCGACAGGGCCCGCCATACCCCGAATGTAAGTACCTACTACGATGGGGACTATACCATGATAAGCTCCGAGGAACGAGCTTCCCAACGCTGAATCGTGATCCTAAGAGCGAGGATCAACGATCGTGTACTTATCTCATGCAGATGAACGCAGCCCCGGGCGAGGTCAGATAACAGTACCAAGTATGTGAAATCAAAATATCAGAATGAAATCATAGCCTATATAAAACAGAGACATGTATGATAACCAAACTATAGTTCACAATAAATAAGCGACATGTCAAGTCGTGACTCACTCCTCAAAGTCATCACCGAATATAACTATGGGTCTCACGCCACAACATCAATCATGCCCGTGGAATACCTTCCTCACCGCCAGCCTATGATATAAAAGCACCAAGGAATACATGAACACCGTGTCCCACTGTGTCATAATAAAACCGCACGGTAAGTACGAAGGCATAGCCGACTACTAACACCTACGCATCAACAAGGTCATAAATCAGACATGAGATCTGTCAGACTCACATGATCAAAGCCGCCACTCGCCGCAAAGATCCGATGTGCGCTGCCTAGTCTCGAACTTCCCGCAGCCCGCATAGGCCACTCCAATGGCCCGCATGAGGTATTCTCGCATCGAGGGTAGCTACTCCTCGCATCGCCCCGACTCGCGATCCGCATGGCCACATAGACCGCATGACCATAAAGGCCGCACACTAACCCGAACTCGTAGCTCGCATAGTCCTCGACCCGCATGAGGTATTCTCGAATCACGGTCCTGCATCACCGAAGTCTACCCCAGACGGAGGCGCTTAACCCCCGAGATCAAGTCAAGGTGAGTGGTACAATACCAACATAACGGCTGATCATTAAACAACATAAGCGCGATCGAGGGAAACCCCTTTACACAAACATCACAAGATACTAACACACGTAGCATCCTAGCATGTTTACTTATCAAATAAACAAGAGAGTATTACAAGGCTATCACAAACCAACACAATCAAGTTATTCACACAAGGTACTTTCTACTTTAAACAAGTTCGGGTTTTTATCCCCAAAGTACTTCATATATTAACTCTTTAAAGATACGTTTCCTTCACAAAGGACACACAATACTCGTAGTATAAAAATAGGGTGACTATCTTTTTAAGTAAACCAAAACACTTCCTTTTGTAAAATCAAGTAACAACATTATTATCCAAACATTCAAGTTTGCCTAATTTCAAATGCTCAAGTTTCTCCTTTTCGAAAGGTTTCGTAGTTCGTAGTCTTAATCACTTAATAAAATAATTCTCTTTTTAAAGCCATTTGAGAAACATATGCCTTATGTGTGAGTAGGTTATTCTTGTTCATAACAATATTATTACTGCAGCCATGATCTAGGAAATGTAATATCATTTTGTCTCATCTTAGCTTCTATGCAGATGGAGGTTTCTACTGTTTTAATAATAATTGATTAGTCAAAACATTTCCCTTTATTAACGCTGCAGTGGTTTGTTCGATACTTATTCTGATTTCCGAAATCAGTAAAACGTTATTCCTTTTAAAAACCAAGTACTCATTACTCACGAATGAGGTTTCAAAATTCATATTAATTTTTTTAAGTCAAGTCTCTTATCTTTTAAGATCAAGTCTCTTAACTTCTAAAATTAATAAACCATTCTTTTTATCACTCTTAAGTCGTTATACCTAACTTCCCATAAAGCTAGTATAACTCTTAAGCTTTTAAAAACCAAGTATTACTCTTGTTTCAAAAAGGATTCTTAATTCTTTTGAAATACTTCAAGATTCTTATTATTCAGGCTTAAGTCAAAAGACATTGCCGTACAACTACGTTCAGTTAACACACGTACGTCTACCGTACTATATATATATTCTTTTAAAATATCATGCTCAAGAGGATAGGAAGAATCACATACCTCGCGACGATTATCGACTATTACCAAAACGCTCCACGGCTATAACCCGACTAGCCTTGTCCACCTTTCAAGTAGCACATGCTACTCGCAGAACATTCAACCTATAAAGGTCATATAAGTCTATCAACTTCTACATTAACATTCTACTGATGCGACTTTAGTTCCAGTCTTTTCTGTAATATCCTTCTATGAATCTTACATTCATTTCTATACCACTACAGTATGTAATTTCCAATTACAATAGAAGGTCAAGAGTATTTACCTCGGTAAGCCCAATATTTTCCAAGTTTTAATGTCGGTCCTGAGCAACGTTTAGCTCCTACTCTGGGTGCTCCAACCCGCTCCAAACAACCCTTAGAAGTTCTACGCAACTTCTTCTTAATACTTCAATCGGCTATGAAGATTTTCCTTAGGGTTGTGTTTTGTGACTGAAGGGAAGTATAATAGTATTTCTGGGCTTTTAGTATAAGTGTAACCTTGGAATACTACAAGGTATTTGGGCCAAGGTATTTTGGAATAGTAACAATACTTGGAGAGTATTTTCTACTGCGGAGGTGTATTTACGAAAACAACTCAAGGTAGGGGGGATACCTCTCGGCCAAGGCCACTAGGAGGGGGGGTGTGTACCCCTCGGCCAAGGGCCTACTCAAAGGGGGAGGGGGAGTGTTGGACGAAACACTACAAGAGAGGGGGAGGGATTTTCAAGACTTAGAGATTTTTAGGATGAAGAAGTCTTCACAAAGGGAGGGGTATTTATTGGACAACCAAGGGCCAAGATCAAGCCAAGTGGTAGGCAAGTGTAGGGTGAGGATTTACCCATGTGTACCTTATCCATCTACCACACCAACTAACACAAAATATCCTACCAACTACAATGCTCCAATCGTCCAAATTGACGCCCACAAGTCCACCAATTAGAGGGTGACAAGTGTCGCCCTCTCGTTGGTCCAAAATATTTCATCTCTCGGAAAAATCCGCAAAAATTATAAATGACATAGCCGGAATTTTCCCTTCGCAAGCCTTGGAAGACGTTTCGTCGGAAAACGATTCTTTTCGTGTGTTAAGCACAAAATTTTTCGGTCCTTGCCTAATCTTAAGGCTTAAATTTTATACGTACGCCCTCACGTACATACTTTGAAAATACGGGGTATAACATTCTCCCCTCCTTAGAAACATTCGTCCCGAATGTTCCTTCTAAGTCTCAAAACACACATGCGCCCGTATAGTCTTCACTACTATACTTACGAAAATAAACATGCCACACCTGGCCACAGAAAACACCCGCGCAAATACTTAATCCAAGTCTACGAGGAATCACCTCCATCACTACAAAAGCTCCCACCCGAGGTCTAAAATATACTCCTTTCGCACCTTCACTTTACAAAAGAAATGATCACATCCATGCTCGTAATACATGCTCGCTTCTTCCCTTACTCGTCGTACCCTTCTCGTACACTCGAACTCTTTTTCATAACTTACCACCTTTCTGTTACTGCTTTAGTTTCCACATCTCTGGGTTACTACCTCTAACTTGGTCAATACATCGGGAACAACTGATGGATTTTTGATACTTTTCCGAACATAGCAACATGAAAGACCGGACGCACTGCCTCCCACGTCGAATCGGAAATGCTAACCATAGGCAACTTGGCCTATTCTTCACATGACCTGAAAAGGCCCCAAGTAACCCGGGCTAAGCTTCCTCTGTTTTTCAAATCTCGTCATACCCTTCCGGGGTGGTACCTTCAAGACCCTCCACAACTCAACCTGCCGCCGCCGATTATCCGCACGACTTCTGTTGTGTATAAGCTGCCGATAACCTCTCCTTGATAAGCTTCACTCTATCCACATCCTGCTGATAAATGTTTGAACCAACTATCTTAACTTTGCCAACATCGAATCAATCGTCCGGCAACTTGCACTTACGCCCTTAAGGCGCGCATAAGGCGATATCCGAATACCGATATGGTAGCTATAACAACACCCTCAACAGAGACAACAATCCTCACACTACCCTCAAATCCAAACATCGCCCGAGGCGAACGCGACATCGAGACTCACCGAGTTCCTAACCCCGCTCGTAAAACTTCCAAAAAGAAATACCAGAACTGGCTCCATCGTCATAAGGTGAAGGTAGGCACCTCGTGCAGCCTTACAACCTTCCCGATATAACATCTCGCATAACCTCTCACGAGTAAACGATCTTGATCGAAAGACAAGAGGATCGACTCATCGCCCGACCATCGGGTCGAACGCATCCACAAACTTGTACGATGGTTAACTAAACTTGGACCTAACACCTCGTGACCTACCACCGGGCGACCACCACAACCGACTTCACCACAATACAGGTCGCGGGTTGACCCGCGATTGGTCCTCAACCCGACCCGCTATCGCGCAAAAACTCTTGTTCCCCGATCCGGAATAATCTCACTAATCAAGTCACGAAAACCTAGTGGTCTTCTTAGCTCAACTACCTTCTTTCATTTCGTACCACTCAGGGATTTATCACAAAAACATATCTCACGTGCACTATGCACTCCGATAAGGGTCAAACATAAAAATACGTCTTTTACTCGAGATGGCCTTACCTCTAAGGTCTCTACGTATAACACTCTAAGGCTCACACTTTCCTTATCCCCAATCTTACCCTTATTACTAACCATGATTTCTAACCACAATTTACACAATGTTACCTGAACGTAAAACTCAAGATATACTTATCTTATCACACACACACAAACTCTAGAGGGTTAAGGATACACCTGTATCTACTGCTTCACTCCTCCGCTGCTCCAATCACCCCGCTGGGCGCAAGCAAAACAAGCTGTCGAAGAAGTATGACACTCTCCACGATGACACTTACCACAACGGCCACATCGAGGTGGGGGTGGCCTCCTCTGGCTAGCACCTCTTCCTCTCCGAACCACTGAATCCGCAACTGATCTGGTAGGCTGAGTCCTCCTACTTGCATCCTTCCTACTAGTACATCATTTCGACACATGGCCCTGACGGCCGCCGGTAAAACAAGTACCAACAAAAGACGACATTCCCCGGGATGACGTCTGCCACACTGTGAACACTGAGGAAAACTGAACCCGGCTAGCTAGAACATACGTATAGCTGTGAACTAAGCCCCGAGCTCACCAACTCCGATACTCCGAACGCCACGAAGTTCGTGGAGGACCACTCAGACCGGGCGGAGGTGCATATCTAATCACTGGCCGAGGCGGTTCGCCTCGAAAGTTACCAAGGACTCACGCATGGCCCTTCTACCGATCTCGTTAACCCGCTGATCCCACGCCTTCTGGCCACGCGATAAGCCCGCATACGTGCCATGCTCAAGCTCGATCAAGAGCTACTCTAGTACAACCTCTCTTAGATATTCATCAAGGCCCGTTAAATCGGTATATCACATACCCTCTGGTAGCTAAATCCCTAGCTAGTAACAGGGTCGTCTCTGTGCAATCTATTCTTTCGCCATCGGGTCGTGGAATCAAGGCTCATATATCCCGCCGCAGAAGAATCGCCGCCATGCTAAACTCGTTAGTTTGGCGACGTCGCAGAACTCCCCGAATGAAGCACAAACTCAGGTGATGGTTGGGCATGTGCCCTCGTAACCCTCTGTACTCTACTCGCAGCTCCCTCGGCTGCCTTGCCCTTCTGGGCCCGGGTTGCCTTACACGGAGGCATAACGGTAAGGGAAAGAAATACGTTTAGAGGGTCCAACTTATAACACAGCTCTAAGCACGATCTCAGAGTGAAAAGAATGGAAACCAATCCTAAATATCCTATAGTCTCTTGATTATTGGTGTGGTGCACAACACACCGATAATCAAGACTCTACTAGATACGGTCTGTAGATACTTTCCGAGGATTAACTGCTCTGATACCACTTTTGTCACGACCAACCGGTCCTGGATCGTGCCTTACCCGCACCTAAGTAGCCATACATCGTAAAAATCAGCTAATATAAAACAAGACATGAATAAAGTGAAGTGTAAAATGCTTAATCGAGAAAACTTGCCATGGCATATATATATATACTTAAACCGAACAGCTATATCCCATTACAACTCGCCTACAACAAGATTACTGCACTTCTAAGAATGATACGACAACAATGGTGTGGCTTCGCCATACCACGAATGTAAGTACCTACTACGACAGTGACTATACCATCGATAAGCCTCCGAGGAACGGAGCTTCCCAACGCTGAATCGCGTGATCCTAAGAGCGAGGATCAACGATCGGTGTACTTACCGCTGCAGATGAACGCAGCCTCGGGCGAGGTCGACAACAGTACCAAGTATGTGAAATCAAAATATCAGAAATGAAATCATAGCGCTATATAAAACAGAGACATGTATGATAACCAAACTACGATTCACAATAAATAAGCGAATATGTCAAGTCGTGACTCACGCCTCAAAGTCATCACTCAAATATAACTATGGGTCTCACGCCCACAACATCAATCATGCGTGGAATACCTTCCTCACCGCCAGCTATGATATAAAAGCACCAAGGAATACATGAACACCGTGTCCCACTGTGTCATAATAAAACCGCACGGTAAGTACGAAGGCATAGCCGACTACTAACACCTACGCATCAACAAGGTCATAAACTGTATCATGAGATCTGTCTAGACCGTCACATGATCAAAGCTGGCCATTCGCCCGCAGTATCCAATGTGCGCGTCTAGTCCTGGAACTTCCCGCAGCTCCGCATAGGCCACTTCAATGGCCCGCATGAGGTATTCCCCGCATCGAGGGTAGCTACTCCTCGCATCGCCCCGACTCGCACCGCACGGCCACATAGACCGCATGACCATAAAGGCCGCACACTAACCTGAACTCTCGTAGCTCGCATAGGTCCCCGACCCGCATGAGGTATTCTCGAATCACGGTCCTGCATCACCGAGTCTACCCCGCATCGGAGGGCAGCTTAACCCCCGGGATCAAGTCAAGGTGAGTGGTACAATACCAACATAACGGTTGATCGTTAAACAACATAAGCGCGATCGAGGGAAACCCCTTTACACAAACGTCACAAGATACTAACACACGTAGCATCCTAGCATGTTTACTTATCAAATAAACAAGAGAGTATTACAAGGCTATCACAAACCAACACAATCAAGTTATTCACACAAGGTACTTTCTACTTTAAACAAGTTCGGGTTTTTATCCCCAAAGTACTTCATATATTAACTCTTTAAAGATACGTTTCCTTCACAAAGGACACACAATACTCGTAGTATAAAAATAGGGTGACTATCTTTTTAAGTAAACCAAAACACTTCCTTTTGTAAAATCAAGTAACAACATTATTATCCAAACATTCAAGTTTGCCTAATTTCAAATGCTCAAGTTTCTCCTTTTCAAAAGGTTTCGTAGTTCGTAGTCCTAATCACTTAATAAAATAATTCTCTTTTTAAAGCCATTTGAGAAACATATGCCTTATGTGTGAGTAGGTTATTCTTGTTCAAAACAATATTATTACTGCATCCATGATCTAGGAAATGTAATATCATTTTGTCTCATCTTAGCTTCTAAAATTAATAAACCATTCTTTTTATCACTCTTAAGTCGTTATACCTAACTTCCCATAATGCTAGTATAACTCTTAAGCTTTTAAAAACCAAGTATTACTCTTCTTTCAAAAAGGATTCTTAATTCTTTTGAAATACTTCAAGATTCTTATTATTCAGGCTTAAGTCAAAAGACATTGCCGTACAACTACGTTCAGTTAACACACGTACGTCTACCGTACTATATATATATTCTTTTAAAATATCATGCTCAAGAGGATAGGAAGAATTACATACCTCGCGACGATTATCGACTATTAGCAAAATGCTCCATGGCTATAACCCGGCTAGCCTTGTCCACCTTTCAAGTAGCACATGCTACTCGCAGAACATTCAACCTATAAAGGTCATATAAGTCTATCAACTTCTACATTAACATTCTACTGATGCGACTTTCGCCCTTTTTCTGTAATATCCTTCTATGAATCTTACATTCATTTCTATACCACTACAGTATGTAATTTCCAATTACAATAGAAGGTCAAGAGTATTTACCTCGGTAAGCCCAATATTTTCCAAGTTTTAATGTCGGTCCTGAGCAACGTTTAGCTCCTACTCTGGGTGCTCCAACCCGCTCCAAACAACCCTTAGAAGTTCTACGCAACTTCTTCTTAATACTTCAATCGGCTATGAAGATTTTCCTTAGGGTTGTGTTTTGTGACTGAAGGGAAGTATAATAGTATTTCTGGGCTTTTAGTATAAGTGTAACCTTGGACTACTACCAGGTATTTGGGTCAAGGTAATTTGGAATACTACCAATACATGGAGAGTATGTTCTACCAGGGGGGGGTGTATATGACGAAAACAACACAAGGTAGGGGGGATACCTCTCGCCAAGGCCACTGTGAGGGGGTGTACTTCTGGCCAAGTGGCCTACTCAAAGGGAGGGGAGTGTCGACGAAACACTACAAGAGAGGGGGAGGGATTTTCAAGACTTAGAGATTTTTAGGATGAAGAAGTCTTCACAAAGGGAGGGGTATTTATTGGACAACCAAGGGCCAAGATCAAGCCAAGTGGCAGTGGTAGGGTGAGGATTTACCCATGTGTACCTTATCCATCTACCACACCAACTAACACAAAATATCCTACCAACTACAATGCTCCAATCGTCCAAATTGACGCCCACAAGTCCACCAATTAGAGGGTGACAAGTGTCGCCCTCTCGTTGGTCCAAAATATTTCGTCTCTCGGAAAAATCCGCAAAAATTATAAATGACATAGCCGGAATTTTCCCTTCGCAAGTCTTGGAAGACGTTTCGTCGGAAAATGATTCTTTTCGTGTGTTAAGCACAAAATTTTTCGGTCCTTGCCTAATCTTAAGGCTTAAATTTTATACGTACGCCCTCACGTACATACTCTGGAAATACGGGGTATAACAAGCAACTTCTTTTTGAATCTCACTTCCAAAAAGTCGACGGAACCCCTAGGGTTTTGGCATCAACTTTCGGCCAAGACAAGTAAAAATGTGTAGAATATTAATCTAGGCTTAGCACTTGGTTTAAGGGGATAATATTGGAGAAATAAATTGATCAACAATGGTTGTTCTTAGCCAAGGGGCTCTCGAAATTATGGAGCTAAAGGGGAGAAGATGAGAGCTTATTTTTTGGTCTAAGTGTAAAGTGATCCAAGTCTTGCAAGACTTGGATATGTATAGCCAAGTGGAGTGGGACCCATGTCCACTTGTCCCCTCTCAAAATATCTAATTTGTTGTCATCTTAGCAAGACAAGTGGAGGGGTTCCACGTGTCGCCCTCCGATTGGTCCAAAATATTATAATTGTTCGAAGGTCCCCGCGAAATTGTGAAATTCTCATGACCCCATATTATCAATTCCAACACCTTATAATCCAATACTAAGTCCATAAATCCAATTAGAAGTATTATACTCCAAGTTAATAATTTTTCCGTCCACATTTTTTCCAAATTTTCCTTAAGAAAATGTAATTATTCTTTCCTTCCAAAATTCAAATCTTAAATCCTTAATCACGTTCTCAATTAGTAGCCCCGGTATTACGGGTGTAACATCCTTCCTCTTAGAAACATTCGCCCTCGAATGTTCATCTAAGATCTCAATAGTTAGCTAGTATTCCACGATTCTCGATTATTCCATGTCCCAATCTTACATTATCCCTCCCCTCATACGGGTAAGATAGTTTCTCATAATCTCAATATCATAGTTTCTCATAATCTCAATATCATGTTGTCCTAATCACAACAACCATATTTACTCCATAAAAATATTATTCGTGCATCTCACTTAAGCATACAACACAACTTAATCTAATAACATGGTATGTCCATAAGTCAATTAAACCTGATGTTTCAAGAGTCTATCACAATATTAGTCAGTTCATTACCTCTTGACTATTCCAAATAAGTACATATATAAAGCCTAGGTGTGGATTCAATAAATTGTTTCACACCTTCCAAGTAATTATTAAGGCTTAACCAACTCATGGTAACTCATAATCATTCTAGGCAACACACATATGACCCCAAATAAATACGCTCGTACAGATACATATCATCATTATACCAACTGTACAATAGTTTTACCAACTTGAATACGAATTCCATATAATCCTTTCTGGGTCACTGTTGCCTTTCTCATATCTGCAATCAAAATAACACGTTAGGGAGAGACTACCCTAACAACACAGCTCTATCGCACGATCTCAGAGTGAGAAGAAGGGAAACCAATCCTAAATGTACTATAGCCTCCTGTTTATAGATGTGGTGCACAACACATCGATAAACAAGACTCTACTATACACGGTCTGTAGACATGCCGAGGACTAACTGCTCTGATACCACTCTGTCACGCCCCAAATCTCGGGCCCGTGACTGGTGCCCCTACCTGGGCACCCTTCTACCCATACAACATAAATAAACCGCGGAAGATAAATAACACTCATTTTTTTTTAAAACAAAG
Source organism: Przewalskia tangutica (assembly GCA_029844215.1). Lineage (NCBI taxonomy): Eukaryota > Viridiplantae > Streptophyta > Magnoliopsida > Solanales > Solanaceae > Przewalskia > Przewalskia tangutica. The sequence continues at coordinate 60,032,866 of CM056736.1, forward strand.
GCAAAGCCGGAAAGGCTTCCGTATAAATATAAATCACCCGAAAGGGTCTACGCTGTACAACAATGTAAATACAACTTACACCAGTCCAGCCCACATATGAATACGCACTTCTAAGAAGGTGACAATAACTATGACGGACAAGGCCCCGCTGCACTTCTAAATATACCTAGCCATAATGACAAACTCGGAACTTGGAGCCATCTCAAAATGTTGAACAAGGATCCTAAGCTCATGGATCCACAATCTGGTACCTAGACTCATGACATGAACGCAAATTTCTAAGGGGTCGCATAACAAGTACTAAGTATGGAACGGAAATAAAGTACATTAAACAAGATCATAACTGTACAAAATAATGACAGGGGCAAGTATAAAAATTAAAATACCAGATCCTACCGTGCCATTTTAACTCATGAAATCAATCGTACATTAATCATTCTTTTCCTTCTTTCAATAAGAATTAACATCATATTCTTACATATATACTTAAGAATTCGATCAAGTTTTTCCACATAACTTACATATCTTACATAACATAATTCGGCCCTTTATAGAGGGACTTCTTATTTGGGAGCTTACTTTGATTACCCATACGTGATAACGTAACCCGACCCATTTGCGGGACACGGCGAAGTCATACAAAAGTCTTCCCACGAAAGTATACTGCCCGACCCATTCTGGGACGCGATAAGGTCATATAGTCTGCCCATAAAGGTATACTGCCTGGCCCATTCCTGGAACGCGATAATGTCATATAGTCTGCCCATAAAGGTATACTTGTCACGACCCGAACCCGGGCCCATGACTGGTGCCTTACCCCGGGCACCCTAGTGATACAACATCAGAGAAAAACCAGCGGAAATAAAAACTTAAACATATAAATAGATATGGATCAAGATGAAAGAAAAATAGGCCAACCAAAACGGTTGCCTTTCAACATATATATATATATATCGACCTTTGAACAGTTACAATCCTTACAACCCCGCCACAACAAAGCATTGCACTTAAGATTTTTACAACAACTATGACGACAGTGGCCCCGCCATACCTCGAATGTACAAGAACCTGCTGACTGTGGTAACATACCAAAAGATAAGCCTCCAAGGAACTGAGCTTCCCAATACGCTGAAATGTGATCCTAAAAGCGGATCGATACCGATGTACCTCTACCGCAGATGAACGCAAATTTCAAGGAGGTCAAGACAACAGTACTAAGTATGTGAAATCAGAATATCAGAAATGAAATCATAATAGTCTATATAAAGCAGGAGACATGTATGATAACCAAACTACAAGACACACAAATACAGTTATATCAAGTCGTGACTCACGCCTCCAAGTCATTACTCAAATATAATGACGGGTCTCACGCCATAACATCAATCATGCCCGTGGAATACCTTCCTCACCGCCGTGATCATGATATGATAACACCAAGAAGTACACCAACACCAAGTCCCACCGATGCCAAAGCCGCATTAACAATACAATACAACCAAACCACGGTCGACACGGCAAGTACGAAAGCCGACTACCAAATACCAAGGCCGCCACGAGTCGATCGGCAAGTACGAGGCTAACTACTGTGTACCAAGGTCAGATCACGAGACTTCGCCACTACACCGAACGGCAAGTGCGAGGGCTAACTACTGTGTACCAAGGCCGAATCAGCCACGACGGGCAAGTACGAAAGCCACCACCGTGTACCAAGGCCGAACAAGAAGAAACCTCACGGAGAGCTAGTCCATGGAATAACACTATCACCGCGAGCGCATCTGCGGAATTCTCCACACCGCCAGACGCCCAAGTAAGTTCTCAACAAGTCAACCGCCTCCACCGAGAGACGCCAGAGTATAGAAACACAATTCTTGCACCACAAAGGCTATCACAACAAGATAGGCAAGTTTCACAACAACAAGCATAGCAAGTTATACACAACTCAAGGTACTTTCATTTTATGTCAAAGTCCGGTTTTAACTCCTAAAGTACTACGACGTTAAATTCCTTTTAAGAGATCCATTCCTTTTATAAAAGTCACCCGATACCCTTAGTATAAAAATAGAGTGACTTACATCTTTTAAGTAAACCAAAACAACTTCCATACTTTCCTTTTAAAACCAAATTAAGGCAATACCATGCCTTCTTTGGACCAAAACACTTCTTTTTAAAGTCAAGTTACCACATTAAAACCAATGATAAAACCCTTCTTTTGTTTTCATAAAGTCGTTATAACTAACTTCCCATAAAGTCGTTATAACACTTTATGTTTTAAACCAATTTAAGACAAAACAATGCCTTTCTTTTCCTAAAGTTCCAGCTTGCCTAATTTCAATTACTCAAGTCTCTTTATTTTAGAAAAGTTTCATAGTTCAATGTCTTAATCCCTTTTAAAACAATTGAGTAACATATGCCATAAAGTGAGCAGCTTATACTTGTTTATAACCATTTATTAAAGCGGTCATGATCTAGAAAATGTAATATCATTTTGTCTCATCTTAGCTTCATGGATGGAGGTTTCTACTGGTTTTAATAATACTTCATTATTCAATACATTTTCCTTTATTAGCGCCGCAGTTGGTTTGTTCGATACTTATTCTGATTTACGAAATCAGTAAAACATTATTCCTTTTAAAACCAAGTACTCATTACTCACGAATGAGGTTTCACACTAACATCCATATTAAGTCAAGTCTCTTATCTTTTAAGATTAAGTCTCTTAACTTCTAAAAATCAGTAAACCATTTTCTTTATCTCTCTTAAGACGTTATACCTAACTTCCCATAAAGCTAGTATAACTCTTATGTTTTCTAAACCAAGTATTACTCTTCTTTCAAAAAGGTTTCTTAATTCTTTTGAAATACTTCAAGATTCTTATTATTCAGGCTTAAGTCAAAAGACATAGCCGTACAACTACGTTCTGTTAACACACGTACGTCTACCGTACTATATATATATATTTTATTCAGGCTTAAGTCAAAAGACATTGCCGTACAACTACGTTCAATCAACACACGTACGTCTACCGTACTATATATATATATATATATATCTTTAAAATATCATGCTCAAGAGTATAGGAAGAATCACATACCTCGCGACGATTATCGACTATAAGCAAAACGCTCCACGGCTATAACCCGGCTAGCCTTGTCCACCTTCCAAGTAGCACATGCTACTCGCAGAACATTCAACCAATAAAGGTTATCACCATCAGAATACAAATTCTATGTAAGTACAGTTTAAACTTCTACTTATATATATTCTTCTGATGTGATTTCAGTTCAAGTCTTTACTGTAATATCCTTCTATTACAGTTCAATTCTCTTCTATGAATCTTATATTCATTTCTATACAACTACAGTATGTAATTCCCAATTACAATAGAAGGACAGTAGTATTTACCTCGATGAGCCCAAAATTATCCAAGTTTAATGTCGATCCTGAGCGACGTTTAGCTCCTACTCTGGGCGCTCCAACCCGCTCCAAACAACCCTTAGAAGTTCTACGCAACTTCTACTTAACACTTCAACCGACTATGAAGGTTTTCCTTAGGGTTTCGTTTTTGTGGCTAAAGGAAGTATAATAGTATTTTCCGGGCTTTTCGTATAAAGGTAACCTTGGAAAGTACTACTAGGTATTTGGGCTAGAGTATTTTGGCATTATAACAATACTTGGAGAGTATTTCTATACCACAAAAGAGGGGGTATTATACGAAACAACTAGGTGGGGGTTCGCCAAGGTCTCTCCAAGGTTGGACGAGAACCTTTCTAAGAGGGGAAGGATTTTAACACTTAGAACAATTTTGGATGAAGAAGTTCATCAACTAAGGGGGGTATTTATAGGTCAAGAAATGACCAACCAATGGCCAAGATGAAGCCAAGTGCAAGGCAAGTGTAGGGCTAGGATTTGACCACGTGTACCTTATCCATCTACCACACCAACTTGCACAAAATATCCTACCTAACCAATGCCACCAATTCGGCCCATTACCGCCATAATTCCTTCCAATGTGAGGGTGACACGTCACCCTCCCGTTGGTCCAAAATTTTTCGTCTCTGTTAAAATTCCGCAAAAATTAAAAATGACATCGCCGTATTTTTCCTTCGCAAGTCTTGTAAACGCTTCGCCGAAAAGCGATTCTTTTCGCACTTGTGCACAAAATTTTCTGGCCTTGCCTAATCTTAAGGCTTGAACTTTCTACGTACGTCCTCACGTACATACTCTGGAAATACGGGGTATAACATTCTCCCCTCCTTAGAAACATTCGTCCCGAATGTTCCTTCTCAAGATGGATAACGATAAAGTTCCTCTAACAAGTTGCCAACGCCACACCGCCACGAAATAACACACGCTCTTCTTCCTTAAGGCCATTCCCGCCTTCACGATCCGCTCGTCGAACATATCCACGAACTCATACGATGGTCATCTAAACTGGGCCTAGCACCTCGTGACCTACCACGGCGGGACCACCTGCAGATGACCCTACCAAACAGCCACGGTTGGCCCGCAACACGGCCCCAACCCGACCCACTTAACGCATCAAGCTCTTGTCTCCCGATCCGGAACCATCTTACCTATACAGGTCATGAAAGCTACCACTTCCATTTTACACCACCCAAGGAATTTTCCCACAATTACTCCACGTATACTTATACATTCTGACTAAGATCACCCGCAAAATCTTGTACTCAAGACGGCCTTACATCTAAGGTCTCAACTGTAATATTCTAAGGTTCATCATTTTCACCCTGAGCTTACCCTTTTTCACTAACCAGGTTTCTAAATCACATTTTAGCACAACGCTATCCGAACATAACACTTAACACATTATTATAACATCAATACATACAAAACTCTAGAGGGTTAAGGATATACCTGAAAAATAGGCGGTCAAAGGACCGCTAAAATCGAACTTCCACCGCGACTGGCCGTGGCTCACGGTATGAACATCCCGCCTAGCTATAGAAGGTGAAGAACCCGCAATCGATCTCAGAGTCAGGTGCTATCCTACCGCGCTACCCGGCTCTGACAGCCGCCGATGGCCCTGCTGGCGCAAGAATAACAATCTCCCAAGTTAGTACGACACTCTCCCTTATGAAGTTTTCCACAACGCCACACCGAGATAAGGGCGACTCATCCGGCGAGCACTCCTACCTCAAAAATCTAAAACACGGGAGCCACGACCTACTCTGAATATCCCGGCGTCCCGGCTGTGGAGGACCACTCAGATCGGGCGGAGGTACATAACTAGTTCGCCAGGCGGTCCGCCTCGAAAGTCACCAAAGGACCTCTTGCTCGCCTCTTCGCGATTCGTCATTCCGTCGATTTCTCCGCCTCACATCCAAGTGCATAAGCTGCGTGCGGACAATGTCTATGCCCTACCAAGAGCTACACCAACAACTCTCGCTAGGTAATCATCGAGCCTCAGAACATATCGGTGCACTCGATCCTCCATATCAGCTACTAACGCGGACGCATCGCCAATGAGTCGAACTCACATTGTACTCCCGAACCGCACGCCTGCTTCGCCGCAACACCAAAAATCTGTTTACCGAGCCCTCCTCATCCGCGAGGCAAGAAATGTGCAAGAAACGCCCCTGAGAACTCGTCCCATAAAGCTGGAAGTGCATTCTCTCCCCGGGACAGCTCCCACGAATCAAACCAGTCGACTGCGGTATCACGCAGCCGATGCGAACTTAGGACCACCGACTCGGTCTCCGATGCCTTGATCACTCACGATCCGTCAGAATCGCTTGATGAACTCCTCGCGATCATCCTCGTGCCTCGACCCATAAAACTCGCGCCTACAACTCGAAAATCGTAGCCTCAAACTATCTCGATCTAGGGTGAACCATCGTGCATCGAATCGCCGGCCCACCTATCCTCAAGTCCGCCACAACCCCGCCATTAATCGCCCACTTTGTAACCCACCTCCTCTCGCCTGCATCGTGGACCGAGGCTCAGTGCATGTGGTCTCGTAGAGATTGTCGTTGCTCTACTCGCCTCTCTCTTTGCCGCTTCTCGCCCGGGTTGCACTGCGGAGGCATAATCGTAAAACGAGATACTTCAGAGGGGTCCAACTTACAACACAGCTCTAAGGCACGATTTCAGAATGAGAAGAAGGGAAACCAATCCTAAATATCCTGCAGCCTCCTGATTATAGTTGTGGTGCACAACACACCGATAATCAAGACTCTACTAGACACGGTCTGTAGACACTTTCCGAGGATTAACTGCTCTGATACCACTTTTGTCACGACCAACCGGCCCGTGATCGTGCCTTACCCCGCACCCTAGTGATACAACATCGAGAAAAACCAATGAAATAAAACTTAAACATATAAATAGATATGGATCAAGATGAAGGAAAATAGGCCAACCAAAACGGTTGCCTTTTCAAATATATATATATATCGACCTTTGAGCGATTACAATCCTTACAACCCCGCCCACAATGCAAGGACCTCTAAGATTTTTACAACAACTATGACGGACAGGGCCCGCCATACCCCGAATGTACAAGAACCTGCTGCACTCGTGGTAACATACCAAAGATAAGACTCGATGGAACGGAGCTTCCAATACGCTGAAATGTGATCCTAAGCGGGGATCGGCGGTAGATGTACCTCTACTGCGGCATGAACGGCCCGAAGAGGTCGATAACAGAGTACTAAGTATGTGAAGCAGAAATCAGAAATGAAATCATAATAGTCTATATAAAGCGGGAGACATGTATGATAACCAAACTACGATACACAAATCTGATTATATCAAGTCGTGGACTCACGCCTCCAGTCATTACTCAAATATAATGATGGGTCTCACGCCCATAACATCAATCACGCCCGTGGAATACCTTCCTCACTGCCGGCAGTCTATGATATGATAACACCAAGAAGTACACCTGAACACCAAGTCCCACCTGATGCCAAAGCCGTATTAACAATACAATACAACCAAACCACGAAGGCGACCGCAGGCAAGTCTGGCCGACTACCAAATACCAAGGCCACCACGTGGTGGCCGGGGCAAGTACGAGGGCTAACTACTGTACGAGCGTCAGATCACGAGACCGTCACTACACTGAACGGGGCAAGTCACGAGGGCTAACTACTGGTACAAGGCGAATCACCACGAGGCGGGCAAGTACGAAAGCCGACCACGGTACCAAGGCGAACAAGAAGAAACCTCATGGAGAGCTAGTCCATGGAATAACACTATCAGCGAGGCGTGCTGTGGAATTCTCCGTCACCGCAGACGCGTCCAAGTAAGTTCTCAACAAGTCAACCGGCCCTCCACCGAGAGACGCGGTAGTATAGAAACACAATTCTTGCACCACAAAGGCTATCACAACAAGCATAGGCAAGTTTCACAACAACAAGCATAGGCAAGTTATACACAACTCAAGGTACTTTCATTTTATGTCAAAGTCCGGGTTTTAACCCTAAAGTACTACGTACGTTAAATTCCTTTTAAGAGATCCATTCCTTTTATAAAAGTCACTCGATACCCTTAGTATAAAAAATAGAGTGACTTACATCTTTTAAGTAAACCAAAACAACATCCATACTTTCCTTTTTAAAAACCAAATTAAGGCAATACCATGCCTTCTTTTGGACCAAAACACTTCTCTTTTTAAAGTCAAGTTACCACATTAAAACCAATGATAAAACCCTTCTTTTGTTTTCATAAAGTCGTTATAACTAACTTCCCATAAAGCTGTTATAACACTTTATGTTTTAAACCAATTTAAGACAAAACAATGCCTTTCTTTTCCTAAAGTTCGGTTGCCTAATTTCAATTACTCAAGTCTCTTTATTTTAGAAAAGTTTCATAGTTCAATGTCTTAATCCCTTTTAAAACAATTGAGTAACATATGCCATAGGTGTGAGCAGTTTATACTTGTTTATAACCATTTATTAAAGCAGCCATGATCTAGAAAATGTAATATCATTTTGTCTCATCTTAGCTTCTATGCGGATGGAGGTTTCTACTGGTTTTAATAATACTTCATTATTCAATACATTTTCCTTTATTAGCGCTGCAGTGGTTTGTTCGATACTTATTCTGATTTACGAAATCAGTAAAACATTATTCCTTTTAAAACCAAGTACTCATTACTCACGAATGAGGTTTCACACTAACATCCATATTAAGTCAAGTCTCTTATCTTTTAAGATTAAGTCTCTTAACTTCTAAAAATCAGTAAACCATTTTCTTTATCTCTCTTAAGACGTTATACCTAACTTCCCATAAAGCTAGTATAACTCTTATGTTTTCTAAACCAAGTATTACTCTTCTTTCAAAAAGGTTTCTTAATTCTTTTGAAATACTTCAAGATTCTTATTATTCAGGCTTAAGTCAAAAGACATTGCCGTACAACTACGTTCTGTTAACACACGTACGTCTACCGTACTATATATATATATTTTATTCAGGCTTAAGTCAAAAGACATTGCCGTACAACTACGTTCAGTCAACACACGTACGTCTACCGTACTATATAAATATATATATCTTTAAAATATCATGCTCAAGAGTATAGGAAGAATCACATACCTCGCGACGATTATCGACTATAAGCAAAACGCTCCACGGCTATAACCCGGCTAGCCTTGTCCACCTTCCAAGTAGCACATGCTACTCGCAGAACATTCAACCAATAAAGGTTATCAGTCTACTGTAAATACAGTCCTATGTAAGTACAGTTTAAACTTCTACTTATATATATTCTTCTGATGTGATTTCAGTTCAAGTCTTTACTGTAATATCCTTCTATTACAGTTCAATTCTCTTCTATGAATCTTATATTCATTTCTATACAACTACAGTATGTAATTCCCAATTACAATAGAAGGACAGTAGTATTTACCTCGATGAGCCCAAAATTATCCAAGTTTAATGTCGATCCTGAGCGACGTTTAGCTCCTACTCTGGGCGCTCCAACCCGCTCCAAACAACCCTTAGAAGTTCTACGCAACTTCTACTTAACACTTCAACCGACTATGAAGGTTTTCCTTAGGGTTTCATTTTTGTGGCTAAAAGAAGTATAATAGTATTTTCTGGGCTTTTCGTATAAAGGTAACCTTGGAAAGTACTACAAGGTATTTGGGCTAGAGTATTTTGGCATTATAACAATACTTGAAGAGTATTTCTATACCACAAAAGGGGGGGTATTATACGAAACAACTAGGCAAGGGGGGGGGGGGGGGGGTTCGGCCAAGGTCTCTCCAAGGGTTGGACGAGAACCTTTCTAAGAGGGGGGGGAAGGATTTTAACACTTAGAACAATTTTGGATGAAGAAGTTCATCAACTAAGGGGGGTATTTATAGGTCAAGAAATGGCCAACCAATGGCCAAGATGAAGCCAAGTGCAAGGCAAGTGTAGGGCTAGGATTTGACCATGTGTACCTTATCCATCTACCACACCAACTTGCACAAAATATCCTACCTAACCAATGCCACCAATTCGTCCATTACCGCCCACAATTCCTTCCAATGTGAGGGTGACACATGTCACCCTCCCGTTGGTCCAAAATGTTTCGTCTCTCGGAAAAATCCGCAAAAATTAAAAATGACATAGCCGTATTTTTCCCTTCGCAAGTCTTGTAAAACGTTTCGTCGAAAAACGATTCTTTTCGGCACTTGTGCACAAAATTTTCGGTCCTTGCCTAATCTTAAGGCTTGAATTTTCTACGTACGTCCTCACGTACATACTCAGGAAATACGGGGTATAACATTCTCCCCTCCTTAGAAACATTCGTCCCGAATGTTCCTTCTCAAGACGGATAACGATAAAGTTCCTCTAACAAGTTGCCAACGCCACACCTGGCCACGAAATAACACACGTTCTCTTCCTTAAGGCCATTCCCGGCCTTCACGATCCGCTTCTGGTCGAACATATCCACGAACTCATACGATGGTCATCTAAACTTGGGCCTAGCACCCTCGTGACCCTACCACCTGGCGGGACCACCCAGAGCTGACCCTACCTCGAAACAGGCCACGGGTTGGCCCGCAACATGGCCCCAACCCGACCCACTTAACGCATCAAGCTCTTGTCTCCCGATCCGGAACCATCTTACCTATACAGGTCATGAAAGCTACCACTTCCATTTTACACCACCCAAGGAATTTTCCCACAATTACTCCACGTATACTTATACATTCTGACTAAGATCACCCGCAAAATCTTGTACTCAAGACGGCCTTACATCTAAGGTCTCAACTGTAATATTCTAAGGTTCATCATTTTCTCACCCCCAGGCTTACCCTTTTTCACTAACCAGGTTTCTAAATCACATTTTAGCACAACGCTATCCGAACATAACACTTAACACATTATTATAACATCAATACATACAAAACTCTAGAGGGTTAAGGATATACCTGAAAATAGGTGGTTCAAAGGACCGCTAAAACTGGGAACTTCCACCGCGACCTCTGCCGTGGCCTGCCGGTGTATGAACATCCTGCCTAGCTATGGAAGGTGAAGAACCCGCAACTGATCCCGTAGTCTGTGCTATCCTACCAGCGCTACCCCTGGTCGGACAGTCTCTCGCCAGATGGCCCTGTTGGCCGCAAGAATAACAATCTCCCAAGTTAGTACGACACTCTCCCTTATGAAGTTTTCCACAACGGCCACACTGAGATAAGGGCGACCTCATCCGGCGAGCACTCCTACTCCCCTGAAAATCTGAAACCTGGGAGCCCTGACCTGCTCCTGAATATCCCGAAGGTCCCGAAGGCTGTGGAGGACCACTCTGTACTGGCGGAGGTACATAACTAGTCTACTGCTGAGGCGGTCCGCCTCGAAAGTCACCAAAGGACCCTGTTGTTCTGGCCCTCTTCTGCTGATCTTGGTCATTCGGTCGATTTCTCCGCTCCTTACATCCAAGTGCATAAGCCTGCATGCGGACAATGTCCATGCCCGGCTGAAGAGCTACACCCGAACAACTCTCTGCTAGGTAATCATTGAGCCCTGTAACATATCGGTGCACTCGATCCTCCATACTGGCTACTAACGCGGGGACGTACCGGGCCAATGAGTCGAACTCCACATTGTACTCCCGAACCGTACGCCCGTTCTGCCGCAACACCAAAAATCTGTCGGCCCGAGCCCTCCTCATCTGTGGAGGCAAGAAATGTGCAAGAAACGCCCCTGAGAACTCGTCCCATAAAGCTGGAAGTGCATTCTCTCCCCGGGACAGCTCCCACGAATCAAACCAGTCGACTGCGGTATCACGCAGCCGATGCGAACTTAGGACCACCGACTCGGTCTCCGATGCCTTGATCACTCTCATGATCCGCTGTAACTGTCGGATGAACTCCTGCGGATCATCCTCAGGCCTCGACCCATAAAACTCTGGCGGCCTACAACTCAGAAAATCCCGTAGCCTCAAACTATCTGATCTAGGGTGAACCATGGTGCTCGAACTGCTGCGTCGGCCTATCCTCAAGTCCGCCACAACCACGGCCATTAATCGCTCCTTGTAACCCACCTCCTGCTTCCGGTGGACCTGGAGGCTCGTGCATTGTGGTCTGTAGAGATTACATTGCTCTACTCGCAGCTCCCTCTGCTGCCTTGCCCTTCTGGGCCCGGGTTGCCTTGCGCGGAGGCATAACTGGTAAAAACGAGATACTTCAGAGGGGTCCAACTTACAACACAGCTCTAAGGCACGATCTCAGAATGAGAAGAAGGGAAACCAATCCTAAATATCCTGCAGCCTCCTGATTATAGATGTGGTGCACAACACACCGATAATCAAGACTCTACTAGACACGGTCTGTAGACACTTTCCGAGATTAATCGCTCGATACCACTTTTGTCACGACCGAACCCGAGCCATGGCGGTGCCTTACCCCGGGCACCCTAGTGATACAACATCAGAGAAAAACCAGCGGAAATAAAAACTTAAACATATAAATAGATATGGATCAAGATGAAGGAAAAATAGGCCAACCAAAACGGTTGCCTTTCAGCATATATATATATATCGACCTTTGAACAGTTACAATCCTTACAACCACGCTTGCAATTACTCTGCACCTCTAAGATTTTTACAACAACTATGACGGGACGGGCCCGCCATACCCCGAATGTACAAGAACCTATGGACTGTGGTAACATGCAAAAGATAAGCCTCCGAAGGAACGGAACTTTCCAATACGCTGAACTGTGATCCTAACAGCGGGGATCTATAGCCGATGTACCTCTACCTGCGGCATGAACGCAGCCCCCCGAAGGAGGTCGATCTGGCCAATTGCAGTATGTGAAACTATAAATACTGTAAATGAAATCATAATAGTCTATATAAAGCAGGAGACATGTATGATAACCAAACTACAGTACACACAAATACAGTTATATCAAGTCAAGGACTCACGCCCTCCAAGTCATTACTCAAATATAATGATGGGTCTCACGCCCATAACATCAATCATGCGTGGAATACCTTCCTCAGCTGCGTGATCTATGATATGATAACACGAAGTAAACACCTGAACACCAAGTCCCACCTGATGCCAAAGCCGTACTAACAATACAATACAACCAAACCACGAAGCTGACACGCGGCAAGTACGAAAGCCGACTACCAGATACCAAGGCCGGCCACGTAGCTGACCGGGGCAAGTACGAGGGCTAACTACTGTACGAGGCGTATCACGAGACTTCGTCACTATTTGAGCGGGGCAAGTGCGAGGGCTAACTACCAGTACCAGGCCGAATCAGCCGAGGCGGGGCAAAGCCGACCACCGGTACCAAGGCGAACAAGAAGAAACCTCATGGAGAGCTAGTCCATGGAATAACACTATCAGCGAGGCGTGCGGTGGAATTCTCCGTCGCCAGGTGCGTCAAGTAAGTTCTCAACAAGTCAACCGGCCCTCCACCGAGAGACGCGGTAGTATAGAAACACAATTCTTGCACCACAAAGGCTATCACAACAAGCATAGGCAAGTTTCACAACAACAAGCATAGGAAAGTTATACACAACTCAAGGTACTTTCATTTTATGTCAAAGTCCGGGTTTTAACCCTAAAGTACTACGTACGTTAAATTCCTTTTAAGAGATCCATTCTGTTATACCCCGTGTTTCCAGAGTATGTACGTAAGGACGTACGTAGAAAATTTTGGGCTTTAAAGTGGCTTGGCCGATTTTATTTTTGTGCACAACACCCGATTAGAGTCGTTTTTCGGCGAAACGTTTTACACAACTTGCGAAGGGAAAATTCCGGCTATGTCATTTCTAATTTTTTGCGGATTTTTCCGAGAGACGAAACATTTTGGATCAACGAGAGGGCGACACTTGTCACCCTCTCATTGATAGACGTTGGGCGGTCAAGGGTGGACGAAATGGGTTGGTTTTTGTCAAGTAGTAGGTAGGATATTTTGGTGGTAGATGGATAAGGTGCACTTGGCATGATCTTGGCCCTACACTTGCCTTGCACTTGGCATGATCTTGGCCATTGGTTGGCCTTTGCTAGACCTATAAATACCCCTTGAAGACTTCTTCATCCATTCTACAAATTTCCAAGTCTTGAAATCCTCCCTCCCTCCTTGTTGGTTTCGTCCCACCCTCCCCCTTTGTGAGGCCTTGTGGCCGAGAGTTCCCCCCCCCTAGTGGGGTTGGCCGAGGGGTATACACCCCCCCCCCTTGTGGTGTTGTCTCGTATAAATACCCCCCCTCTTGGTAGAAATACTCTCAAAAGTATTGTTACTATACCCAAATTACCTTAGCCGTATACCTTGTAGTATTCAAAGGTTATACCTATACGAAAAGCCCAGTAATACTATTATACTTCCCGTCATCCACAAACCAAACCCTAAGGAAAATCTCCATAGTTAGTTGGAGTTTTATGTAGAAGTTGGTTAGAACTTCTAAGGGTGGTTTGGAGCGGGTTGGAGCGCACGGAGTTGGAGCTAAACGTTGCCCAGGATCGACATTATACTTGGATAATTATGGGCTTATCGAGGTAATTATCTTGTCCCCCTATTGTAATTGGAAATTACATGTTGTAGGAATATATAGTTGAAGTATACTATATATAGAACTGAACTTAGTATTGTGGCAATGTCCTTGGACTTAAGCCTGAATTTAAAGAAGAGAACTGAACTGTAATTACGTAGGTATTCTGATGAGACTTGTGTAGTTTGTGGATAGGGAAGTCTTGCCCGATTTTCCGTAGGATCTTGTATCTAGATTTATTCTACAGTAGTCTAGACTTTGATAGACGTGTATAACCTGTATAGGTTGAATGTTCTGCGAGTAGCATGTGCTACTTGAGAAGGTGGACCAGGCTAGCCGGGTTATAGCCGTGGAGCGATTTGCTAATAGTCGATAATCGTCGCGAGGTATGTGATTCTTCCTATCCTCTTGAGCATGATATTTTAAAAGAATATATATATAGTACGGTAGACGTACGCGTGCTAATTGAACGTAGTTGTACGGCAATGTCTTTTGACTTAAGCCCGAATAATAAAGGTCTTGAAGTAATTCAAGAGACTTAAGAACTGTTTTTGAAAGAAGAGTAATACTTGGTTTTAAAAACTTAAGAGTTATACTAGCTTTATGGGAAGTTAGGTATAACGGCTTAAGAAAGATAAAATGAATGAGTTATTGATTTTAGAAGTTAAGAGACTTGATCTTAAAAGATAAGAGACTTGACTTAATGTGAATTTTGTGTGAAACCTCATTCGTGAGTAATGAGTACTTGGTCTTAAAAGGAATAATGTTTTACTGATTTCGGAAATCAGAATGTGTATCGACAAACCACTGCAGCGTTAATAAAGGGAAATGTTTGATTAATGAAGTATTATTAAAACCAGTAGAAACTTCCATCTGCATAGAAGCTAAGATGAGACAAAATGATATTTCCTAGATCATGGCTGCTGTAATAAGATTGTTATAAACAAGAATATCCAACTCACATATAAGGCTTATGTTTCTCAGATTGTTTAAAAGAGAATTATATTCTTAAATGAATAAGACTATGAACTACGAAACCTTTCTAAAATAAGAAACGTGAACATTTGAAATTAGGCAAACTTGAACGTTTGGAAAATAATGTTGTTACTTGATTTTACAAAGAGAAGTGTTTTGATTTACTTCAAAAGATAATCACTCTATTTTCATATACTACGGTATTGTGTGACTTTTGTGAAAGTAACGTATCTTTTAAAAAGAGTTAATGTATGAAGTACTTTGGGGATAGAAACCCGATCTTGTTAATCATATAGTAGAAAGTGCCTTGTGTGTATAACTTGATTGTGTTGGGTTGTGATAGCCTTGTAATACTTTCTTGTTGATTTGTTAAGTAAACATGCTAGGGTGCTACGTGTGTTAGTATCTTGTGATGTTTGTGTAAAGGGGTTTCCCCTCGATTGCGCTTAAGTTGTTTCACTATCAGCCGATATGTTGGTATTGTACCACTCACCTTGACTTGTTTTAGGAGGTTGTCGCCTCCAACGCTGGGGTAGACTCGGTAGTGCATGTGACCTATGATTCGAGAATACCTCACGCGGGTCCCGGGCCTATGCGGAGCTAAGAGAGTTCCAGGTTAGTGTGCGGCCTTTATGGTCATGCGGTATATGTGGCCATGCGGACTGCGAGTCCAGGCGGATGCCGGGGAGTAGCTACCCTCGATGCGGGGTTATACCTCATGCGGGCCTATGAGTTTGGCCTATGCGGAGCTGCGGAGAGTTTCAGGGCTAGACGCGCACATTAGATACTGCGGGCGAGTGGCCAGCTTTGATCATGTGACGGTCTAGACAGATCTCATGATACAGTTTATGACCTTGTTGGTACTGTGGGTTTTAGTAGTCGGCTACGCCTTCGTACTTACCCTGTACGGTTTTATTAGGACACAGGTGGGACCTGGTGTTCATGTGTATTCCTTGATGCTTTTATATCATAGACTGCCGGCAGTGAGGAAGGTATTCCACGGGCATGATTGATGTTGTGGGCGTGAGACCCATGGTTATATTTGAGTGATGACTTGAGGGCGTGAGTCCCTGACTTGACATGACTGCTTATTTATTGTGAACTGTAGTTTGGTTATCATACATGTCTCCTGCTTTATAGACTACTATGATTTCATTTACAGTATTTATTTTCAGTTTCACATATTCGGTACCTGTTGTACTGACCTCCTTCGGGGGGCTGCGTTCATGCCGCAGGTAAAGGTACACCAGTCGTTGATCCTCGCTCTTAGGGTCACAGTTCAGCTTTTGGGAAGCTCCGTTTCTCCGGAGGCTTATCAGTGGTATAGTCCCCTGTCGTTGTAGGTATTTACATTCAGGGGTATGGCGGGCCATCGCCATTGTTGTCATATCATTCTTAGAAGTGCAGAATCTTGTTGTGGGCAGGGTTGTAGAAAGGGATGTAACTGTTCAAATTGTTATTTATATATACTGACGGTAACCGTTTTTGGTTAGCCTGTCTTCTTATTTCACTGTCTTCTTACATTGGTTTCATGTATGTGTTTTATGTTCCGCTGATTACTCTGATGTTGTATCACTAGGGTGCCCGGGGTAAGGCATCAGTCACGGGCCCGGGTTCGGGTCGTGACAAAGTGGTATCAGAGCAGTTAATCCTCGGAAAGTATCTACAGACCGTATCCAGTAGAGTCTTGATTATCGGTGTGTTGTGCACCACACCAATAATCAGAAGGCTATAGGATATTTAGGATTGGTTTCTATTCTTCTCACTCTGAGATCGTGCCTTAGAGCTATGTGGTAAGTTGGACCCTCTAACGTATTTCTTTCCCTTACCGATATGCCTCCGCGTAGGGCAAACCGGGCCCAGGAGGGCGAGCGGCCGAGGAGGCGCGAGTAGAGTCTGAGGGTTACGAGGCACAGGCCCAATCTTTACCTAGGGTAGTGCTTCATTCGGGAGTTTTGCGACGCCACTAGCCCGCAGAGTTTAGCACGGCGGCGGTTCTGCTGCGGCCATGATATTTGAACCCGGTTCCACGGCCGGGAGCGATGAATTTAGATTGCAAGAAGGCGACCCTGTTACTAGCTATGGATTTGGCTACCAGAGAGTATACCGATGTACCGCGAGTCTTGATGAATATCAACGAGAGGGTTGTGCAAGAATAGTTCTTCAGTTAGGCTTGAGCATGGCCTGTGTACGGGCTTATGCGCAGCAGGCCAAGAAACGTAGAGATCGACGGGTTAACGAGGGCGAGAAGAGGCGAGCAAAGCAAGATCCTTTGGTAACTTTCGAGAGAGTCACCTCACGTGATTAGATTATGCACATCCACCAGTGCAGAGAGGTCCTCCACGGGGTTCAGGACGTTCGGGGTATGCAGGAGTTGGTCAGAGCTCCAGATCTTCCGGTTCACAGTGTGGCAGACGTCATTCCGGGGAATGTCGTCTTTTTGTTGGTGCTCGTTTTACCTGCGGCCGTCAGGGCCAGGTGTCGTAAGGATGTCCTAGTAGGAGGGATGCAAGTAAGAGTACTTAGCCTTCGGGATCGATGGGTAGTTCGTCATCTTCCCTAGCTATGCGCCCTACGGGGCAGGTTTTGATTAGAACGATTAAGGGGAGGGAAGCAGTAGATACAGGTATATCCTTAACCCTCTAGGGATTAGTATGTGTAATAAGGTGAGTACACCTTAAGTGGTATATTCTGATAGCATTGTGTAAATTGTGATTAGAAATCTTGGTTAGTTAACCAAGTAAGATTTGGGGGATAGAGAAGGTGTGAGCCTTAGAGTTTTATACGTGAAGACCTTAGAGGTAAGGCCATCTCGAGTAAAGGTGTAGTGTTACGTTTGATCCTTATCGGAGTGCATAGTGCACGTGAGCTATGTTTGGGATAGGTCCCTAAGTAGTGTGAAATGAAAGGGGGTAGTTGAGCTAAGAAGACCGCTAGGTTTTCGTAACGTGATTAGAGAGATTGTTCCGGATCGGGGAGCTAGTGTTTTGCGCATTGCCGGGTCGGGTTGAGGCCACGTTGCGGGTCAACCCGCGGCCTGTGTGGTGGTGGGGTCAGTTTGTGGTGGTCCCGCCTTATGGTAGGGTCACGAGGGTGTTAGGCCCAAGTTTAGTTAACCATCGTACGAGTTCGTAGATGCGTTCAACCAGTAGTCGGGCCAATGAGGTCAGCCCGTATTGTCTTTCAGTCAAGATCGTTTACTCAGCAGAGGGTTATGCAAGATGTTACATCAGGCAGGTTGTAAGGCTGCTCGAGGTGCCTACCTTCACCTTATGACAGACAGTGGAGCCCAGAGTACGGCTGTTTCCTTTTCTGGAGGTTTTTACCAGGCAGAGTAGGAACTCCGGTAAGTCTCAGTATCGCATTCGCCCTCGGGCCAGTGTGTGGATTTCAGGGGTAGCTGTAAGGATTGTTGCCTCCTGTTAGGGAGTGTTTCATGGCTACCATTTCAGTATTCGGATGTCGCTTTATGACGCCTTGTAGGGGCGGAAGTGTAAGTTGCCGGTCGATTGGTTCGATGTTGGCAAGGTTCAGATAGTTGGTTCATACTTAATCAGTAGAATGTGGATAGGGTGAAGCTTGTCCAGATGAGGATTATTGGCAGCTCAAAGTCAACGGAAGTCGTGCGGATAATCGGCGACGACGCTTGGAGTTCAGGTTGACGGTGGGTCTTCTTGAAGGTACCACCCCGGAAGGGGGTGACGAGATTCGGAAAACAGAGGAAACTTAGCCCGAGTTACTTTGGGCCTTTTTGAGTTCATGTAAAGAATAGGCCAGGTTGCCTATATGTTAGTATTGCCGTCCGACGTAGGAGATAGTACGTCCGATCTTTCATGTTGCTATGTTCGGAAGAGTATCGGAGATCCATCCAGAGTATTCCCAGTTATGATGACCAAGTTAGAGATTGTAACCCAGAGATTTGGAACCGAATCGATATGAGATATGGTAAGAAAGAGTTCGAGTGTCTGCGATAAAGTGCGGCAGCGTAAGGGAAGAAGCGAGCATGTATAGCGAGCATAGATGTGATCATTTCTTTTGTAAAGAGAAGGTGCGAAAGGAGTATATTTTAGACCCCGGAGAGAGGTATTCTTGTGATGTTAGAGGTGTTTCCTCGTGGGCTTGGATGTAAGTATTTTGCGCAAGTTGGTTCTGTGGCCATGTGTGGCAGGTTTGTTCTCGTAAGTATAGTAGTGAAGACTATACTGGCGCGCGTTTGTTTTGAGACTTAGAAGGAACATTCGGAACGAATGTTTCTAAGGAGGGGAGAATGTTATACCCCGTATTTCGGTATATGCGTGGGGCGTACGTAGAAAATTTTGGGCTTTAAAGTGGCTTGGCCGATTTTATTTTTGTGCACAACACCCGATTAGAGTCATTTTTCGGCGAAACGTTTTACACAACTTGCGAAGGGAAAATTCCGGCTATGTCATTTCTAATTTTTTGCGGATTTTTCCGAGAGACGAAACATTTTGGACCAACGAGAGGGCGACACTTGTCACCCTCTCATTGATAGACGTTGGGCGGTCAAGGGTGGACGAAATGGGTTGGTTTTTGTCAAGTAGTAGGTAGGATATTTTGGTGGTAGATGGATAAGGTGCACTTGGCATGATCTTGGCCCTACACTTGCCTTGCACTTGGCATGATCTTGGCCATTGGTTGGCCTTTGCTAGACCTATAAATACCCCCCCCCCCCCCTTTGAAGACTTCTTCATCCATTCTACAAATTTCCAAGTCTTGAAATCCTCCCTCCCTCCTTGTTGGTTTCGTCCCACCCTCCCCTGTGAGGCCTTGTGGTAGAGAGTTCTCCCACTAGTGGGGTTGGTAGAGTATACACCCCCCCGCTTGTGGTGTTGTCTCGTATAAATACCCCCTCTTGGTAGAAATACTCTCAAAAGTATTGTTACTATACCCAAATTACCTTAGCCGTATACCTTGTAGTATTCTAAGGTTATACCTATACGAAAAGCCCAGTAATACTATTATACTTCCGTCAGTCCACAAAACCGAAGCCACAGGAAAATCTCCATAGTTAGTTGGAGTATTATGTAGAAGTTGGTTAGAACTTCTAAGGGTGGTTTGGAGCGGGTTGGAGCGCACGGAGTTGGAGCTAAACGTTGCCCAGGATCGACATTATACTTGGATAATTATGGGCTTATCGAGGTAATTATCTTGTCCCCCTATTGTAATTGGAAATTACATGTTGTAGGAATATATAGTTGAAGTATACTATATATAGAACTGAACTTAGTATTGTGGCAATGTCCTTGGACTTAAGCTGAATTTAAAGAAGAGAATCGTAATTACGTAGGGTGTATTCAGATGAGACTTGTAGTTTGACGGATAGGGAAGTCTTGCCCGATTTTCCGTAGGATCTTGTATCTAGATTTATTCTACCGAGTAGTCTAGACTTTGATAGACTTGTATAACTGTATAGGTTGAATGTTCTGAGTAGCGTGTGCTACTTGAGAAGGTGGACCAGCTAAGCGGGTTATAGCGTGGAAGCGATTTGCTAATAGTCGATAATCGTCGCGAGGTATGTGATTCTTCCTATCCTCTTGAGCATGATATTTTAAAAGAATATATATATAGTACGGTGAGCGTCGCGTGCTAATTGAACGTAGTTAGACGGCAATGTCTTTTGACTTAAGCCGAATAATAAAGGTCTTGAAGTAATTCAAGAGACTTAAGAACTGTTTTTGAAAGAAGAGTAATACTTGGTTTTAAAAACTTAAGAGTTATACTAGCTTTATGGGAAGTTAGGTATAACGGCTTAAGAAAGATAAAATGAATGAGTTATTGATTTTAGAAGTTAAGAGACTTGATCTTAAAAGATAAGAGACTTGACTTAATGTGAATTTTGTGTGAAACCTCATTCGTGAGTAATGAGTACTTGGTCTTAAAAGGAATAATGTTTTACTGATTTCGGAAATCAGAATGTGTATCGACAAACCACTGCAGCGTTAATAAAGGGAAATGTTTGATTAATGAAGTATTATTAAAACCAGTAGAAACTTCCATCTGCATAGAAGCTAAGATGAGACAAAATGATATTTCCTAGATCATGGCTGCTGTAATAAGATTGTTATAAACAAGAATATCCAACTCACATATAAGGCTTATGTTTCTCAGATTGTTTAAAAGAGAATTATATTCTTAAATGAATAAGACTATGAACTACGAAACCTTTCTAAAATAAGAAACGTGAACATTTGAAATTAGGCAAACTTGAACGTTTGGAAAATAATGTTGTTACTTGATTTTACAAAGAGAAGTGTTTTGATTTACTTCAAAAGATAATCACTCTATTTTCATATACTACGGGTATTGTGTGACTTTTGTGAAAGTAACGTATCTTTTAAAAAGAGTTAATGTATGAAGTACTTTGGGGATAGAAACCCGATCTTGTTAATCATATAGTAGAAAGTGCCTTGTGTGTATAACTTGATTGTGTTGGGTTGTGATAGCCTTGTAATACTTTCTTGTTGATTTGTTAAGTAAACATGCTAGGGTGCTACGTGTGTTAGTATCTTGTGATGTTTGTGTAAAGGGGTTTCCCCTCGATTGCGCTTAAGTTGTTTCACTATCAGCCGATATGTTGGTATTGTACCACTCACCTTGACTTGTTTCCGGAGGTTAAGCGCCTCCGTCGCGGGGTAGACTTCGGTAGTGCTGTGTGACCTATGATTCGAGAATACCTCATGCGGGTCCCGGGGGCCTATGCGGAGCTAAGAGAGTTCCAGGTTAGTGTGCGGCCTTTATGGTCATGCGGTATATGTGGCCATGCGGACTGCGAGTCCAGGCGGATGCCGGGGAGTAGCTACCCTCGATGCGGGGTTATACCTCATGCGGGCCTATGAGTTTGGCCTATGCGGAGCTGCGGAGAGTTCCAGGGCTAGACGCGCACATTAGATACTGCGGGCGAGTGGCCAGCTTTGATCATGTGACGGTCTAGACAGATCTCATGATACAGTTTATGACCTTGTTGGTACTGTGGGTTTTAGTAGTCGGCTACGCCTTCGTACTTACCCTGTACGGTTTTATTAGGACACAGGTGGGACCTGGTGTTCATGTGTATTCCTTGATGCTTTTATATCATAGACTGCCGGCAGTGAGGAAGGTATTCCACGGGCATGATTGATGTTGTGGGCGTGAGACCCATGGTTATATTTGAGTGATGACTTGAGGGCGTGAGTCCCTGACTTGACATGACTGCTTATTTATTGTGAACTGTAGTTTGGTTATCATACATGTCTCCTGCTTTATAGACTACTATGATTTCATTCTGATATTTTTGATTTCACATATTAAATTTTTGTTGTCGACCTCGCTTGAAGCTGCGTTCATGCCGCAGGTAAAGGTACACCAGTCGTTGATCCTCGCTCTTAGGGTCACAGTTCAGCTTTTGGGAAGCTCCGTTTCTCCGGAGGCTTATCAGTGGTATAGTCCCCTGTCGTTGTAGGTATTTACATTCAGGGGTATGGCGGGGCCCTGTCCCGCCATTGTTGTCATATCATTCTTAGAGTGCAGCAAATGCTTTGTTGTGGCGGGGTTGTAGAAAGGGATGTAACTGCTCAAATTGTTATTTATATATACTTGGTAAGTTTTTGGTTGCTTTGTCTTCTTATTTCACTGTCTTCTTACATTGGTTTCATATATGTTTTTTATGTTCCGCTGATTACTCTGATGTTGTATCACTAGGGTGCCCGGGGTAAGGCATCAGTCACGGGCCCGGGTTCGGGTCGTGACACATTCCTTTTATAAAAGTCACCCGATACCCTTAGTATAAAAAATAGAGTGACTTACATCTTTTAAGTAAACCAAAACAACTTCCATACTTTCCTTTTTAAAAACCAAATTAAGGCAATACTATGCCTTCTTTTGGACCAAAACACTTCTCTTTTTAAAGTCAAGTTACCACATTAAAACCAATGATAAAACCCTTCTTTTGTTTTCATAAAGTCGTTATAACTAACTTTCCATAAAGTTGTTATAACACTTTATGTTTTAAACCAATTTAAGACAAAACAATGCCTTTCTTTTCCCTAAAGTTCCAGTTTGCCTAATTTCAATTACTCAAGTCTCTTTATTTTAGAAAAGTTTCATAGTTCAATGTCTTAATCCCTTTTAAAACAATTGAGTAACATATGCCATAGGTGTGAGCAGTTTATACTTGTTTATAACCATTTACATGCGGCATGAACGCAGCCCCTCGAAGGAGGTCAAGACAACAGTACAGTATGTGGCGAAAATCAGTAATGAAATCATAACAGTCTATATAAAACATGAGACATGTATGATAACCAAACTACAGCACACAATTTATAAGCAGTCATGTCAAGTCAGGGACTCACGCCCTCAAAGTCATCACTCAAATATAACCATGGGTCTCACGCCCGCAATATCAATCATGCCCGTGGAACTCCATCCTCACTACCGGCAGTCTATGATATAATATAACGCCAAGGAGTACACATGAACACCAGGTCCCACCTGTGTCATAAAAACCGTACGGGCCAAGTAGGAAAACTACCCACCAGATCCAGCCTGCATCATAAAACTGACCGGGGCAAGTACGAAGGCTTAGCTACCAGAACCACCCTGCATCATCAACTGGCCGGGGCAAGTACGAAAGCCAACTACCATAACCGTCTGCTGCCACGAGATATGACCGGGGCAAGTACGGAAGCCATCTACCAGAGCCTACCGTACCAACTATGCTATAAAACTGACCGGGGCAAGTACGAACCCATAACTACCAGAACCAGCCTGCGTCGCGCATCCGACCGGGGCAAGTACGAAAGCCAACTACCAGAACCGCCTGCGTCAACAACCAGATTCCACCTGCGTCACGAAGCTGACCGGGGCAAGTACGAAAGCCACTACCAGATCCACCCTGCATCACGTCGTCGGCCGGCAAATCGTGAGCTAACCACCAGATCCACCCTGCATCACGAGACTTCATGGGGAACTAATCCGTGGAATACCACAACAGTGGAAACATACCCGTGGGCCACCCAACGTGTCAGTATGTCCAAGTAAATAACACGATAAAGAACTGACCGGGGCATGTACGAAAGTCAACTACCAGAACCAGCCTGCATCAGCAACGACTGGGGAAAGTACGGGGGCTAACTACCAGATCCACCCTGCATCACTAAAACTTCATGGAGAGCTAGTCCATGGAATAACAATCCTAATGGAACCATACCCGTGGGCCACCCAATGTGTCAGTAGGTCCAAGGATATAACAAGATAACCGACCCTCCATCGAGAGACGCGGTAGCATAGAAATAAAACACTTGCAAAACAAAGGCTATCACAACTAGCATATGCAAGTTTTAACATACTCTTAGACTCTCATTTTATGCCAAAAATCCTGGTGTTTAACCCCAAGTACTACATACTTCAACTCTCTTAAAAAGATCCCTTTTAAGTAAAAACCACACGGTACTAATACCCGTAGTAGAAAGACACTCTCATGTTTAAATCAAGTACTTTATACTTTTTAAACCAAGTGGCTTACACTTTTAAAATAACGTCAAGTATACTTTAAAAACCAAGTAACTCACTCTTTTAAGATCAAGGCACTCACACCTTTTAAAATCAAGACACTTATACTTTTCAAAACAAGTAACATATACTTTTAAATCAAGTTACTTCTCCTTTCCCAAAATCAAGTCGTTTATAAGTAAAGTCTCTTATCTTTCAAGATCAAGTCTCTTAACTTTCAAAATAAAGTCTCCTATCTTTTTAGAATAATCAAACCATTCTTTTATCTTCATAAAGTCGCTATAACTAACTTCCCATAAAGCTATTATAACACTTTATGTTTTAAACCAACCAAAGACAACTAAACTCATTTAACACACGTACGTCTACCGTACTATATATTTCACAAAGAATCATGCTCAAGAGAATAGGAAGAATCACATACCTCTTCGGCTTAATCCACTAGCCAAGTCGAGTATGCCGAGCGTAGAATATCCACATTAACAGCCATAACACATCTATCAACTTCTAGATCTCTTCGTGGAATATTTCTAAGTAAAGCGTCTCTTATTCTACGGAAAATCGGGCAGCACTTCCCCTGTAACTACGTACTTTTCCACCTTTTTCAAGGCCCGATATTAATAGCCAACATGCCACATTTAAGGCACAACAATTCAACAACTAAAGAAGGGGATTACACGCCTAAACAGACGTATAAAATTCTGCCCCTTTAAACAACCAAAACCGAAATGTAAACAAGTCCATAGTCCAAAGTAAAGACAGTCCAATGTAAATACAGTCCAATGTAAATACAGTCCAATGTAAATACAGTCCAAAGTTAATACAGTCCAATGTAAATACAGTCCATTAGTTGGTGTTCTTGGCGAACTACTATAATCAAACTTATCCAATTTTCGGCTAGCATGCCGGAATTACATCTTTAATCCTCCAACTTATATTCCAATCCTTATATAAGTTATAATTACTTGTTTATTACTGTTGACAGGTAATATATACGTTTTTACCATTTTAATGGCTAACATGCCAATTTCCATTTCAACAAGCTTACAAGATTCAAATCTTTCCAACCTTCATTCCACATATCTCATACTCCATAATATACTACCAACATAAATAATATCCAACTTCACAAGGAGGACAAAGTTCATTACCTCATAAAGCCCAAAAATATCCAAGAACTTAAAGTCGCTCCTTAGCAAGTTTAGCTCCAAATCCTTACGTTCCAATCCGCTACAAGCAACCCGTAGAAGCTCCTAACCAACTTTTCTTCAAGATCCAACTCCAAAAAGTGAAAAACACTTAGGGTTCCAACTTGTCAAGTTTCGGCCAAGAGGTTCTTTAAAGGCTAGGGGTGTGAAATCTTGTCTAACTCTTGGTTCACAATCTTCCTAACACTTAGAACTTGAAATGTTCTAATTGTGGAAGATTTCATCAACTAAGGGTGCATATATAAGACAACCAAGGGCTAGGATTAAAACAAGTGTGTGGTTGAGATTGGGGACAAGTGTGTGTGGGTCCCACAAGCCACTTGTCCACACAAAAATATCTTGCAAGACTTGGCCACTTGGCACTCAATTTTGGCCATGTGCCACCTAAGGAGGTGACACGTGTCGCCCTCCTATTCATCCAAAATAGTTCATCTCCCGAAAACATCCATAATGGCCAAAATCTCGAAAATAATGTAGGCCCTACAAAACCGTAAATTTTCCCCGTGGGCCCCACGTGACCAAATCTGAAAATAAAATTCCATAATTCTATTATATTCCCAGAAGTCCGAATACCAAATCTGGGAATCCAATTCCCATTTACGAACCTTTTTCCTTCACAAAATCCGGAAAATTTTTCGTCGGAAAATCAAATCTTTCTTCCTTTCCAATCTTAATGTCGTATTCTCGTACGTACGTCTTTACATACATACCCTGGAACTACGAGGTGTAACAGGGGACATGGAAATTGTGAACCTTAGAATTTTGATAAACACGGAGACCTTAGATGCAAGGCCGTCTTGAGTAAAAGATTTTACGATTGATCTAAGTCGGAGTACATAGCATACGTGGAGTATATTAGGGTGCTAAGTCCATGAGTGGTGTGAATAAAAAAAATGGGTAGTTAAGCTAAGAAGACCACTAGGCTTTCATGACTTGATTAGTGAGATTTGTTCCGTACCAGGAATGAGAATTTAG
Organism: Przewalskia tangutica; assembly: GCA_029844215.1. Lineage (NCBI taxonomy): Eukaryota > Viridiplantae > Streptophyta > Magnoliopsida > Solanales > Solanaceae > Przewalskia > Przewalskia tangutica. The sequence continues at coordinate 60,059,503 of CM056736.1, forward strand.
TGCGATTATGGGTCGGGTTGAGGACCAATCGCGGGTCAACCCGCAACCCGTAATGAAGTGAGGTAAGTTTGAGGTGGTCCCGCTAGGAGATAGGGTCACGAGGGTGCTAGGCCCAAGTTTAGTTAACCATCGTACGAGTTCGTGGATGCGTTCGACCAGAATCGGATCGTGAAGGCCGGGAATGGCCTTAAAGGAAATTGGAGCTAGTAATAACCAAGTTGGAGGTAGTAACCCCAAGATTTTGAAAGCTGGAGCGATGACAGAAATGTGGTACGTGTACTACAAAGAGTTCGGGTGTACGAGAAGGGTACGCCGAGTAAGAAAAGAAGCGAACATGTGTTAAGAGAATGGAAGTGATCATTTTGTGAAGTAAAGATGCGAAGAGAGTATCCTTTAGACCATGGGTGAGAGCTAATTGTGATGTTATACACGTTAGAGGTGATTCCACATTGGCTTGGATTTAAGTATTGCGTGTGTATCCTTTAGACCATGGGTGAGATCTACATGTGTTTTTGGAGACTTAGAAGGAATATTCGGGACGATTGTTTCTAAGGTGTTATACCCCGTATTTCCAGAGTATGTACGTGAGGGCGTACGTATAAAATTTAAGCCTTAAGGTTTAGCAAGTTTCGAAATTTGTACACAAGTGCCAAAAGGAGTCGTTTTTCGACGAAACGTTTTACTAAACTTGCGAAGGGAAAATTCCGGCTATGTCATTTATAATTTTTGCGGATTTTTCCGAGAGACGAAACATTTTGGACCAACGGAAGGGTGACATGTGTCACCCTCACATTGGAAGAAGTGGGGCGGCTAAGGGACGAAAAAGAGAGCACTTTAGTTGGTAGGATATTTTGTGCAAGTTGGTGTGGTAGATGGATAAGGTGCACTTGGCTTAAATCTAGCCCTACACTTGCCTTACACTTGGATGAATCTTGGCCATTGGTTGGCCATTTCTTGCCCTATAAATACCCCTCTAGTTGAAGACTTTCTTCATCCAAACTTGAGCAATCTTTCTAAGTCTCAAATACTCCCTCCCTCTTGTTTGCTTTCGTCCAAAAGCCCCCTCCCCCTTTGAGAAAGGCCCTTGGCCGAGAGCCTCCCCCTCCCCCTTTGTAGTGTTCTAGCCGTGGGGTACCCCCCCCCCCCTAGCCTAGTTGTTTTCGTATAATACCCCCCTTTGTGGTATAGAAATACTCTCCAAGTATTGTTATAATGCCCAAATACTTTAGCCCAAAACCTTTGTAGTATTTTCAGTACCTCTATCTGAAAAGCCAGGAAAATACTACTATACTTTCCTTTAGCCACTAAACGAAACCCTAAGGAAAAATCTTCATTGGTAGTTGAAGTATTTGAGTAGAAGTTGGTTAGAACTTCTAAGGGTTGTTTGGAGCGGGTTGGAGCGCTCGGAGTAGGAGCTAAACATTGTTCAGGATCGACATATAACTTGGATAATTTTGGGTTTATCGAGGTAAACACTCTTGACCTTCTATTGTAATTGGGATTTCATGTTGTAGAAATATATAGTTGAAATATACTATATATAGAACTGAACATAGTCTTGTGGCAATGTCTTTTGACTTAAGCCTGAATTTAAAGAAGAGAAGCTGATCGTAATTACATGGGGTGTATTCAGATGAGACTTGTGTAGCATTGCGTGAAGTAGAATTGTACACGTCGGTTAGACGTGTAAACCCCACGGTTGGCTTGGTAGCGGCCTCGATAGAGGAGGAGATTTCTGTTGTTTGGGGAGGTCTTTGAATTTTACGTAGAATATTCTACGATGTGATCTGAGCGTTAATAGGCGCCTTGTGGCCTCTATAGGTTGAAGTACTACGTGTGGCGTGAGCTACTTGGCTTAAGGTAGCCGAGCGGTTTGAGGTACTTGGGCGTTTTGCTATTAGTCGATAATCGTCGCGGTATGTGAACCTCTTCCTATCTTTTCTAGCATGATATGTGTATAACTATGTAGTGCGGTAGGCGTCACGGTGTTAAATGTATTTGATTGGTTTAAAACATAAAGTGTTATAACGGCTTTATGGGAAGTTGGTTATAACAGCTTTATGTAGGTAAGAAAATGCTTTGTGGTTTTTAAAAGGTAACTGATTTGACTTATAACTGACTCGATGTATGTGATAAAGAACTTGAAGTATTTCAAAAAGAATCATTTTGAAAGAAGAGTAATATTTGGTTTTTTTTGAAAGCTTAAGAGTTATACTAGCTTTATGGGGAGTTAGGTATAACGTCTTAAGGAAGATAAGAGGGATAATGTTTTACTGATTTCGGAAATCAGAAGAAGTATCGAACAAACCACTGCAGCGCTAATAAAGGAAAATGTATTGAATAATGAAGTATTATTAAAACCAGTAGAAACCTCCATCTGCATAGAAGCTAAGATGAGACAAAATGATATTACATTTTCTAGATCATGGCTGCTTTAATAAAATGGTTATAAACAAGAATAAACTGCTCACACATATGGCATATGTTACTCAATTGTTTTAAAAGAGATTAAGACATTGAACTATGAAACTTTTCTAAAATAAAGAGACTTGAGTAATTGAAATTAGGCAAACTGGAACCTTAGGGAAAAGAATGTGGTTGAAAAGGAAAGTGTTTTGGTTTACCTAAAAATGTGAGTCACTCTATTTTATACTACGGGTATCGGGTGACTTTTTATAAAAGGAATGGATCTCTTTAAAAGGAATTTAACGTACGTAGTACTTTAGGGTTAAAACCCGGACTTTGACATAAAATGAAAGTACTTTGATTTGTTGTATAACTTGTCTATGCTTGTTGTTGAGTAACTTGCCTATGCTTGTTGTTGAGTAACTTGCCTATGCTTGTTGTTGAATAACTTGCCTATGCTTGTTGTTGTATAACTTGCCTATGCTTGTTGTTGTGTAACTTGCCTATGCTTGTTATTGTGTAACTTGCCTATGCTTGTTATTGTGTAACTTGCCTATGCTTATTGAGATAGTCCTTGTTGTGCCAGAATTGTGTTTCTATTCTACCGCGTCTCTCGATGGAGGGCCGGTTGACTTGTTGAGAACTTACTTGGACGTACCGGCAGTGATGGAAGATTCCACGGGTATGCTTCCATTACTATTGTTACATGGGCATGTTTACACCGATGATGTGGACATGTGACCATTATGGTTATGGCGAAGTATCGTGACTTACGGTTGTGATCGGGTGCGTAGCCTGTTTACTTGCCCCCGTCACCACGTGGCGCGGTGGATCTGGTATAGGTTATTGCACTTGCCGCGTGTCGACAGCGGCGAAATATCGTGACTTACGGTTGTGATCGGGTGCCCGGCGATTCACTTGCCCCGTCGGCACGTGGCGCGGTGGATCTGGTGGAGGCTAACGACTTGCCGCGTGTCGACCGGCGAGTCGTGTTTGGATGGAGCTTCGTGACTTACGGTTGTGATCGGGTGCCTGGCCGATTCACTTGCCCCCGTCATCTACGTGACGCAGGTGGATCTGGTAGAGGCTAGTGCACTTGCCACGTGTCGACTTCGTGATATGGTTATGCGGTATTATTGATGCGGTCGGATCGGTAGTTATACTTGCCCCGTACGGTTTTATTGACACAGGTGGGACCTGGTGTTCATATATATTCCTTGGCGTTGTTATATCATAGACTGCCGGCAGTGAGGAAGGAATTCCACGGGCACGAGTGATGATTTGGAGGGCGTGAGTCACGACTTGATATATTTGTTTATATGTAGAAGTCTTGTAGTTTGGTTATCATACATGTCTCTGCTTTATATAGACTACTATGATTTCATTCTGATATTTTCTGATTTCACATACTTAGTACTGTTGTCGACCTCCTTGGGGTTGCGTTCATGTCGCGGTAAGTACATCATTTGTCGATCCCGCTTGTAGGATCACATCTCGGCGTATTAGGAAGCTCGTTCCTTGGAGGCTTATCTTTGGTATGTTACCACGAGTGCAGTAGGTTCTCGCATTCGGGGTATGGCGGGAGCCTGTCCGTCATAGTTGTTGTAAAAATCTTAGAAGTGCAGCCTTTGTTGTGGGCGGGGTTGTAAGGATTATGCTTGTTCAAATGTCTATGAATATATATATCTTTGAAAGGCAACCGTTTTGGTTGGCTTTGTTTTCTTTCGTCTTGATCCATATCTATTTGTATGTTTAAAGTTTTTATTTCCGCTGGTTTTCTCTGATGTTGTATCACTAGGGTGCCCGGGGTAAGGCACCAGTCACGGGCCCGGGTTCGGGTCGTGACATAAGGGGGGAAGAATGTTACACCCCGTAGTTCCAGGGTATGTATGTGAGGACGTACGTACGAGAATACGACATTAAGATTGGAAATGAAGAAAGATTTGATTTCCGACGGAAAATTTTCCAGATTTTGTGAAGGAAAAAGGTTTATTAATGGGAATTGGATTCCCAGATTTGGTAGTCGGACTTCTGGGAATATAATAGAATTATGGAATTTTATTTCCATATTTGGTCACGTGAGGCCCACGGGAAAAATTTACGATTTTGTGGGGCCCACATTATTTTCGAGATTTTGGCCATTATGGATGTTTTCGGGAGATGAAATATTTTAGACGAATAGGAGGGCGACAAATGTCACCCCTTAGGTGGCATTGTAGTCGTTTTGTGTGGACAAGTGGTCCTTGGCTGAAATGGTGAGACAAGTGGCAAGCCACTTGTCTCAAGTCTTTGTGTGGACATGTGGATTGTGGGCCCACACACACTTGTCCCCAATCTCATCCACACACTTGCTTTGATCCTAGCCCTTGGTTATCTTATAAATACCCATCCCTTTGGATTGCAAGACTTCATCCCACACTTGAGATTTCCAAGGCAAATACTCCCTCCCTTCTTTGAGTGTTCTCGGCATTGGCCCTTTCCCTTGACCAAATGTTGTCCAAAAATCCTTAAACTTTTAAGTGTTCTTCCTTAAGGTGTTAGGAAGATTTTGAACTATACCCGGCTAACGGGTGGCCGGACGGACCGGTAGCCCTTCTGGGTTTAACGGCCGATTCGGACGATTCTGGATTCCGGACTCCAAGCCAACCGGTCGATTCGTTATCGATTCGAGTTGGCGTGCGGTTCGGGTCTGAAGTCCAACCGGTCCGGTTTCTTATTTTTTTTTTTTTTTAATTTTTTTTAAATTCTAGGATTTATTTTCTATAATATAAACTAAATTCAATTTAAATATGTAATATAATAATATAATATATAATTTAGTTGTATATATTAAAATTGAAACTTTAAAGTTAACTTTTTATTTTATAGTTTATAACTTTATACTTTATTATAGATTATAACTTTATACTTTATAGTTTATAACTTTATAGTTTATATTGTAAATTTGTAATTATAATTTTATTAATTTATTAGATTAGTAGATATAAGTCATATAACTTATAAGTAATATGATTAACAACTAAATAGATAGTAAAATTAAAATTAATGATAAGATGTAAACTTTTGAACTTTCATAACGTTAATAAGAGTACATAATGAAGTAATAATAATTTTATTTACATATTATGCATCCTTTTGCAAGTTCTTCGTAATCTATAGGTTGATTGAATTGGTTATGCTCCATAGCCTCTAAATCGGAGTATTAATTCGATCCGCCTTCGCTCCCGCTTCCAAAATATTGCCTATTTCTTCATCTTACGGAGAATTAACGTCTCACATCCTTGATTTCTTCTCTCGATGCGATCGATCCGGCGGACTAACACTTCTAATGTGCTTCCACCCAATGAGTGGCGTGTGTCTCTATTTGATCTCGTGCTTGGCTAAATGCACTTTGAAGCCCTTTGAGATCGACACATTAAGAACATCCCGCCATCGCAAATGCAGGAATTGCCTTTTGTTATCCACGCCACCATTGTAAAGGGTCAAAATTTTTCTTCGGCTCCGCTGGCTTTTGCAAATAAAATTGCATCTCATCGCAAGATCGGCTTGTGGTTGGTTGTGTTGTAAAAGTGCTCCATATGTCTAAAGATTCTTCTTCATCGTCATCATTGAATCCTGCAGGTGTAGACACAGAACCAGAACTAGAAGGAATATTAGTAGCAGAGTTGGTGTTATCATGTAATGTAGCATAATATTCATATAATGTTGTTAAATTAGTATCAAGTTTATTTATGCAATCAAATGAAGATGGAGTTTCTGTTCCACCTATTTCCATATAAGTATATAAACTAAATATTAGATTATGACAATCTACCTTTTTAATAGAAGGATTTAAGATGCTGTCTGATAAACATCAGGAATAGGAAAAAAATATTTTTTAAACTTTTCAAACATAACTGTAACTGCATCTGTATATTTCACATTTGATTTTAAACCATAAAGTAAATAGGAAATTTCAGCTATATGAGCTAAAGCATTACAAACTGTTGGGTAATAAGATCCTGAAAATTCAACAGTTGCAGTGTAAAATTTACGTAAAAATTTTAAAAGTTCACCAATTGATTTCCAATGTTCGTCGGTTAACATATACATTACGTTCTTACAATGCGCATTTGCAACATGTGTTATGGGTCTTTATACTTATAACATTCTTTTAAAAATAAATAAGTATAATTCCACCGTGTAATAATCTCTTCTGGCATGAATTTAGGTCTCAAATTAAATTGTTTACATTTTTCTTTAAATTCTATAATTCTATTTTTCCTATTATTACCCTGAATAACTCCAATGACTCTTTTGACAAGTTTTATTTGGTGAAAATAAATCAAGACCACTTTTAACAATTAAATTATAAATATGACAAGCACAACGAACATGAAATATATCGAAGTGGTGGTTGTACTTCACTTTAAAAGATCTACTGTGGTATTATTAGATGCATTATCAAATGATACACAAAGTATTTTATTATAAAGATTATATTTTTGGGCATAAAAACAAATAGTTTCGCTTATATATTTTCGGTATGACTTTGATCCTCGCTCATACGCAAAAGCAATATCGTTTTCCATTTTAAAATTTTCATCAATCCAATGACAAGTAATTGTTAAATAATCATAACCGTTCAATGCATGTCGATATGCGAAGTAAAACTAACGTGGCATGGAAGGTTAGCAAACAAATATTGCAAGAAAATAACATAATCATAATGAAGTCTAAAAAAATCGCCTCTAGAATAACTACTAGGAACACCTTTAAAAAAAGAATTATATACTATTTTAATATATGTAATTAAATATGAATAATAAGCGAAAGAAAAGGCAAACAACCTCCGACAATCATTTTGCTAATTCAATGCGATCTTTTTGGATCGTATTTAGCCAACCAGGTTAATGGATTAAGTTGTTGTTGACCGGGATCTAAATCACAGACAGCATCCCATTGTGCAGTATGATCGTGTTTTATATGTCTAACTATATTGCCCGTCCCCCCGTCACCACCACATGTCTTATGTTTATAAGTTCTCCACAAATATTACATTTAACTCTATCGGTACCTGACTATATCATAAAGAGCCACACTTTACTCCTTTTTTTTTCTTGCTCACGGTTACGGTAAAGGAGGTCTACGACTACGACTACCTCTAGCAGTACCAACATTGACAGAATGAACACTAGTAGGTGTAGGAGGTTCTTGTTCTTGTTCTTCAAGTTCAACAATATTATCTAATTGAACGTTATCACATTCATTATCTTCTATTCCAAAATCTTCTTGCATTTGATCATAATCTATATTTTGATTAGATGATGAAGAACCTCTGATTTTTACCCTTGAACTAGATTTACGGTAGTGATCCGACGCAATTCCATAGTAAAGACATTATAAAATATTTAAATAATCAACAAATAAATATGACAATTTAATAAAATAATTAGAGAATGAAGCAGTGTACCAAACTTGGGATTCGAATTCATAGAAACTCGAAGCTCGAAGTCTTGCGTCTTGCTACTATGAATTTGAAAACTAATAATATTAATAACTTGAAAATTGATAATAAAGATGATTAAGAGAGTATGAAATTGAGAATAAGAGAATTGAGAGAAATGTTGTGTGATAAAAATGAAGAAAATGTAGAGAATTTATAGATTTTTTAAAGGGTAAAAATGGAATTAAAATAAATAATAAAACAAAACAAAAAAACAAAAAATAAATAAATAAATATCGACCAACGGAAAATGAATTGGCCACCTTTGACCCCACTCCCAAGCCCACGGTCATTTTGGCCAGTTGGCCACAATTTTTTTTTATTCTGGTCCGGTCGGTCCGGTTAACCAGATATGAACCGGTTTTCGTTCGGAGCCTAACGTCGGGTCTTCTGGGTTTTTAAATAACCGTGCGGGTTGGGGTTGAGGCAACGACCCCAACCCGGTATGCCGCCGGTCGGGCGGGCGGTTAAACTACCGGTCAACCGGTCGGTTCGGTCAACCGGGCCAGGTTGTGAGTATATTTTGAACGAGGTTAGGCAAGATTTACGCACCCGACCACGGACCGTGGATGGTGCCTTACCGGGCACCCTGTGATACAACATCGAGAAAATAGAAAAATAAACTCACAAGAACCCATATAGAATATAGCGAGGCTAACCCAAAATGGCTACCTCTAGACATAACAAAGGCTGAAACGATTACATCCTTAACAACCCAGTATGGCGGGACTACGGACCTAAGAATGTGTAAACACTATGACGGGACGGGGCCGTCATACCTGAATGTACAAAATATCTACAACACCGGGAGAAGCAGTAAAAGTCGAGCCTCCGGAGAAATGGAGCTCCTGACACCTGAGTAAAGATCCTAAGAATGAGGATCCACCACATGCTTTCCCTTACCTGCGGCATGAACGCAGCCCCCGAGGAAGGGGGTCAGTACACAATATGTACCAAGTATGTAAAACTGGAAAATACTGTAATAATAATATCATAAGTCTAAAATAAGCTGGAGTCATAGATGAAAATCAAATTACATTGCACTGTGCCTTACTAACAATGAGAGTAACAAGTATAAACTTTACTGCATAAAAAAAAAATAGGAGGCTCATGATCAAAACAGGGTCTCTTGCCCGTAGTATCATTAAGCAATCCTACTCCTGGGACTATTTCACCCGCATGGGACTATTTCACCCGCATGTGACTATTTCGCCTCGCATGGGACTATTTCACCCGCATGAGGTCATCCGCCTCGCATGAGACTATTTCACCCGCATGGGACTATTTCACCCGCATGGACCCAGTGGGCCGCGTAGTACAAGTGCGCGCTTTCGCATCATGGGTAGCAAATCCATGGAATAAGTAGTAATAATAATAATAATAATACATAACCCAGCACAACCGGCTATCATACATAACATAAGCGCTACCGACTTATCATAACGTAGGCAAGTTAGGAATATCCCCCAACTTCTTATTAACATTATTAATATACCCTCTCATTTTAGTTTACTTAAGGCACTAACATGTCATTTAAGAGAATATCCGGGAATTCAACCCAAGTACCGCGTACTTCTAACCTTTTAAGAAATGACTCCTTTTTATATAAAACTTCTGAGATACTAATGACCGTAGTATCAAGTCACGACTATTTTCAAGAAAAGTCACATTTCCCTTTTAGAAATATATTAGGCTTTTAAATCAAGTGACTTCATTTCTTTTAAAACCTTAGGCAATTAATGCCTCAAAAACAATTTACCTTCCACAATTTAAATCATTTACCCGTACTTATTTTGCTTAGAGTAAACCTTTCTTTATTACCCTTCCATAAAGCTAACATAACCAACTTCCCATAAAGCCGTTATATTAACGTTATACGTTAGTCAAACACATTTCCCTATGTCCAAGGGACTTATACTTTTAAACGTAACAAGTATCATATACTTAAAACAAGTGAAGAATAGCAAATCTTTGTACGTCTACCGTACTACATAGGTACAACTACTCATGCTCAAGAGATAGGAAAGCTCCACATACCTCTTCGGTCAATCCACTTGCTAAGTCCAAAAATATCGCACGTACTATGTCAACCTATAATGACCATAATACATTTATTAACTTCTAGTTTCAATGTAGACATTCCAAGTGTAAAGTTATTAAATTCTATGGAAAATTGGGCAGCATTTCCTTTGTTTCTACATACTTTGCCACCTTTTTCAAGGCCGAATTCAACATCCAAACGCCACATTTAAGGTCCAACAATCCAAACATTTCAAAGGGGATTACACACCTAATCTTGGATGTGTAAAATTCTGCCCCACAATGTATAACAACTAACTTAACAAGTTTAAGGTAGTATTTAGGCTACAACATGCTCACATAACCTTCTTATCCAATCCTTTCATATCCAAACCATATTTCTTACATGCAATGTATCTAAGAGAAATATTTACTACTACAAGTTCTTTCTTCTTCACATGCAACACCAATAACTAGCTACAAGAGAAGAATTGTTACCTTAGAGCTTTAGCCAAATTATTCCAACAAATTTGCTAGCCTCCTTTCCACAATTACCACCACAAGAACTCCCACAAGCATGCAAATAAATTTCCTTTTTGCCACACTTTTCAGATTTTTCTCAAGACTTGTGTTCTTCTTGATTTTCTAGAGAGAAGGGAGAGCTTCTAATTTAGAGAGAGAGAGAAGCTTGAAGAATGACCAAGTCTTCAAGATTTGGTCAATATATAAGACATGCAAAAATCAGATGGGGGGGGGGACACTTATCACCCACCCATGGCCGCTTTTAAAACAAAGCGGTCAGATTTTCCACTCAACCCGAGAACCGCCTCGGCGCGCGGCTGAAACCTCTGCCGACTCCCAGAACTTTCCGGCGCTGCGGCGCTGCAACTTCAGCGAACCCTCAGATCATCGGTGCGCGGACCTGCGTCGCCGCGGCCACCTGGCTCTGGCCGAAACACCTTTACGTCATTGCGACCGAACTTGTAACTCCCATAACTTTCTACTCCGATGTCCTATCGACGAACGGTTGGTTGCGTTGGAAACTAGACCCAACGAACTACGCACTAGGCCTTTGAAACACCTTGGAAATCTCAATGTAACGGGCCATAACCCGCCTCAAAGTTGACTAAAAACCCGTCCGAAACAATCCGCCAACCTATCTTTCGAAAAATTTAAGTCTTACTCCTTTCGTACGCTCTCATACGTATGGCCAGAACTACGGGGTATAACATTCTCCCCCCCTTAGAAACATTCATCCCGAATGTTCCTTCTAGGCTTACTCGAATCACGATATCGACATAGACCCTCTTAACTATTCTTTTTGCAATTAAAGGCGCTCGCGTACCACAATACTTAAGCATAATTGCCAAATTAAAACTAACAAGCAGGAAAGTGGGTTACCTGGAGGTATAGGGAATAAGTGATGATACTTCTTCATCATGTCGTCCTATGCTTCCCACGTCATCTCCTCCCTGTTCTCGTTCCGCCATAAGACCTTGACGGAAGCCACATCTTTTGTCCGAAGTCGTCTAACCTGACGATCGAGTATCGCTATGGGACTCTCCTCATACGATAACCCTTCTGCCACCTGGACATCACGAATCGGGTGCACTCTAGATGGATCTCCAATACATTTCCGCAACATAGACACGTGAAAAACTGGATGTACCGCCTCCAGATCGGACGGCAGATCCAACTCATAGGCAACCTTGCCTACCCTACGGACAATCTGATAAGGACCAATGTACCTTGGGCTGAGTTTCCCTTTCTTCCCAAATCTCATCACGCCCTTCATGGGTGACTGGTGCCTTACCCCGGGCACCCTTGTGATACAACATCAGAGAAAATAGTGGAAAATAAACTCACAACAAGAACCCATATAGAATATAAGCAGGCTAACCCAAAATGGCTACCTCTAGACATAACAAAGCTGAACAGTTACATCCTTAACAACCCAAGTATGACAGGACTACAGACCTCTAAGAATGTGTAAACACTATGACGGGACAGGGCCCCGTCATACCCCTGAATGTACAAAGTATCTACAACACCAGGGAGAACCGTACCAAAAGTCGAGCCTCCGGAGAAATGGAGCTCCTGACACCTGAGTAAAGATCCTAAGAATGAGGATCCACCACCTGCTTTCCACCTGCGGCGTGAACGCGGCCAGATGAAGAATTCGATTACCTGATATGTACCAAGTATGTAAAGCGGAAAATCGTAATAATAATATCATAAGTCTAAAATAATTGAGTCATAGATGAAAATCAAATTACATTGCCGTGCCTTACTAACAATGAGAGTAACAAGTATAAACTTTCTGCGTAAAAAAAAATAGGAGGCTCGTGATCAAAGCGGTCTCTTGCCCGTAGTATCATTAAGCAATCCTACTCCTGGGACTATTTCACCCGCATGGGACTATTTCACCCGCATGTGACTATTTCGCCTCGCATGGGACTATTTCACCCGCATGAGGTCATCCGCCTCGCATGGGACTATTTCACCCGCATGGACCCAGTGGGCCCGCATGAGTACAAGTGCCGCACTCGCATCATGGGTAGCAAATCCATGGAATAAGTAGTAATAATAATAATAATAATAATACATAACCCAGCACAACCGGCTATCATACATAACATAAGCGCTACCGACTTATCATAACGTAGGCAAGTTAGGAATATCCCCCAACTTCTTATTAACATTATTAATACACCCTCTCATTTTAGTTTACTTGAGGCACTAACATGTCATTTAAGAGAATATCCGGGAATTCAACCCAAGTACCGCGTACTTCTAACCTTTTAAGAAATGACTCCTTTTTATATAAAACTTCCGAGATACTAATGACCGTAGTATCAAGTCACGACTATTTTCAAGAAAAGTCACATTTCCCTTTTAGAAATATATTAGGCTTTTAAATCAAGTGACTTCATTTCTTTTAAAACCTTAGGCAATTAATGTCTCAAAAACAATTTACCTTCCACAATTTAAATCATTTACCCGTACTTATTTTGCTTAGAGTAAACCTTTCTTTATTACCCTTCCATAAAGCTAACATAACCAACTTCCCATAAAGCCGTTATATTAACGTTATACGTTAGTCAAACACATTTCCCTATGTCCAAGGGACTTATACTTTTAAACGTAACAAGTATCATATACTTAAAACAAGTGAAGAATAGCAAATCTTTGTACGTCTACCGTACTACATAGGTACAACTACTCATGCTCAAGAGATAGGAAAGCTCCACATACCTCTTCGATCAATCCACTTGCTAAGTCCAAAAATACCGCACGTACTATGTCAACCTATAATGACCATAATACATTTATTAACTTCTAGTTTCAATGTAGACATTCCAAGTGTAAAGTTACTAAATTCTATGGAAAATTGGGCAGCATTTCCTTTGTTTCTAAATACTTTGCCACCTTTTTCAAGGCCGAATTCAACATCCAAACGCCACATTTAAGGCCCAACAATCCAAACATCTCAAAGGGGATTACACACCTAATCTTGGATGTGTAAAATTCTGCCCCACAATGTATAACAACTAACTTAACAAGTTTAAGGTAGTATTTAGGCTACAACATGCTCACATAACCTTCTTATCCAATCCTTTCATATCCAAACCATATTTCTTACATGCAATGTATCTAAGAGAAATATTTACTACTACAAGTTCTTTCTTCTTCACATGCAACACCAATAACTAGCTACAAGAGAAGAATTGTTACCTTAGAGCTTTAGCCAAATTATTCCAACAAATTTGATAGCCTCCTTTCCACAATTACCACCACAAGAACTCCCATAAGCATGCAAATAAATTTCCTTCTTGCCACACTTTTCAGATTTTTCTCAAGACTTGTGTTCTTCTTGATTTTCTAGAGAGAAGTGAGAGCTTCTAATTTAGAGAGAGAGAAGCTTGAAGAATGACCAACTCTTCAAGACTTGGTCAATATATAAGACATGAAAAAATCAGATGGGGGGGGGGGGCACTTATCACCCACCCATGGCCTCTTTTAAAACAAAATAGTGCAGATTTTTCCACTCAACTTCGCAGAACCCGCCTCGGCGCCGCGGCCCAGCTTCCCGGCGCCGCGGCGCAGCAACTTTAGCGAACCCTCAGATCATCTGGTGCCGCGGCCCTGCATACGGCGCCATCTGGCGGCGACCAGCGGCTCTGGCCGAAACACCTTTACGTCATTGCGCTGAACTTGTAACTCCCATAACTTTCTACTCCGATGTCCTATCGACGAACGGTTGGTTGCGTTGGAAACTAGACCCAACGAAATACACACTAGGCCTTTGAAACACCTAGGAACTCTCAACGTAACGGGCCATAACCCGCCTCAAAGTTGACTAAAAACCCGTCCGAAACAATCCGCCAACCTATCTTTCGAAAAATTTAAGTCTTACTCCTTTCGTACGCTCTCATACGTATGGCCAGAACTACGGGGTATAACATTCTCCCCCCCTTAGAAACATTCATCCCGAATGTTCCTTCTAGGCTTACTCGAATCACGATATCGACATAGACCCTCTTAACTATTCTTTTTGCAATTAAAGACGCTCCACATGCCACAACAATACTTAAGCATAATTGCCAAATTAAAACTAACAAGCAGGAAAGTGGGTTACCTGGAGGTATAGGGAATAAGTGATGATACTTCTTCATCATGTCGTCCTATGCTTCCCACGTCATCTCCTCCCTGTTCTCGTTCCGCCATAAGACCTTGACGGAAGCCACATCCTTTGTCCGAAGTCATCTAACCTGATGATCGAGTATCTCTATGGGACTCTCCTCATACGATAACCCTTCTGCCACCTGGACATCACGAATCGGGTGCACTCTAGATGGATCTCCAATACATTTCCGCAACATAGACACGTGAAAAACTGGATGTACCGCCTCCAGATCGGATGGCAGATCCAACTCATAGGCAACCTTGCCTACCCTACGGACAATCTGATAAGGACCAATGTACCTTGGGTTGAGTTTCCCTTTCTTCCCAAATCTCATCACGCCCTTCATGGGTGACACCTTCAGGAAGACCCAATCATCTACCTCAAACTCCAAGTGTCGACACCGATGATCTGCATACGACTTCTGTCAACTCTGAGCTGACAATAACCATTCCTGGATAAGCTTCACCTTATCCACTGCCTGCTGAATCAAGTCTGGCCCGACTAACTGAACTTTTCCCACCTCAAACCAGCCTATCGGTGACCTACACTTCCTCCCATATAAGGCCTCATAAGGCGCCATCTGAATACTAGAATGGTAGTTGTTGTTATAAGCATCTCCACCAGAGGTAAATGATCCTCCCAGCTACCCCTGAAATCAATAACACAAGCCCGCAACATATCCTTAAGTGTCTGGATAGTGCGCTCGGCCCATCCGTGATGCGAGGATGAAGCGCGATCGAGACTCACGCGTGTCCCTAATCCGCCGGAAAGACCTCCGAGAAGTTAGCGTGGCGGGCTCCTGCATGCGAAATAATCGATATAGGAACTCCGTGCGATCTCACAATCTCTCGATATCTGATCTAGCATAATCCTCGTAGAAAAAGTCGTCATTGGAAGAAAATGGGTGATTTAAATCGACTGTCAACAATAACCCAGATGGAATCATGCTTCCTCTAAGTGGTAGGTAACCCTTTAATAAAGTCCATATTGATCACCTCCCACTTCCACATCGGAATATCAATAGCCTGCAATATCCCGAATACGGTGCTCGCCTTAACTGGCGACAATTAGGACATCATGCAACAAAACGCCACGTCCTGCGGGCCATCCGCGATAAACAAATCTTAGGTCATGGTACATCTTAGTCGACCGGATGAATAGAATAACGAGCCTTTGTGTGCCTCCCGAGAATCTGGCGGCGAAGTCTGTCCGCATCGGGAACACCTGGCCGGCCCTCAAATCTTAGTACCCGTGGTGCTACCTCGAATAGACTTTTCTCTTCCCGAAGGCGGTATCTCAATATCGTACCATAATCGGATCCTCATCATGCCGCCTCTTGACTCGCCGATGATGGAAGACTCGGCAACCTCTCGAACCGAACACCGTATTTGTCGAGAATCAACCAAGCGAACCCCGAGGCTCATTGGTGATGTAACTCTCGGACCATATCCCTAACTGCAGGTACATCGTGACAGACTACCCATCAATCTACGACTAAGGGCGTCTGCAACTACATTGGCCTTCCCTGGGTGGTATAGAATGTCGACATCATAATCCTTAAGCAGCTCCAACCACCGTCTCTGCCGTAAGTTTAGCTCCCTCTGGCTGAAGATATATTGGAGACTATTATGGTCTGTGTAAATATCCACATGGACTCCATACAAATAATGTCTCCAGATCTTTAAGGCATGAATCACTGCTGCCAACTCCAAGTCATGTGTGGGATAGTTCTTCTCATGCCTCCTGAGCTGTCGAGATGCGTAAGCTATAACTTTGTCGTGCTGCATCAAAACGCACCCAAGCCCGACACCCGACGCATCGCAATAAACCACATATCCGTCTAAACACGTGTCGTCCCCCTACTCGTCCAAAATATTTCGTCTTCCCAAAATATCCGTAATGCCAAAAATCCGAAAATAAAGTGGGCCCCACAAATCGTAAATTTCTCCCGTGGGCCCCACGTGACCAATTTCGGAAATAAAATCCCATAATTCTCAAATATTTCAAAAAGTCCGAATACCAAATCTGGGAATCCAATTCCCTTTAACGAACATTTTTCCATCACAAAATTCGGAAACTTTTCCGTCGAAAAATCACATCTTTCTTCTTTTCCAAAATTACTGTCGTATTCTCATACATACGTCCTCACATACATACCCTGAAACTACGGGGTGTAACAGAGGAGGACGGTGGTGATGCGTGGATCAAGGCAAGGCATGCAGTGCGGCAAGGCTGGCGGCCAGTGTGGTTTGTGGATCAATCGTCAGCGACGAGCGGTGAGGCGGCGGCGACAAGCAACCAACCACCACTTTGCTGCGCATTCGCATCTGCGCTGCCTTGATTGGTTTTAGTTATTAAAGCTTACTTTGTGTAATAATAATAAATCATGTAAAATAATTATTGCAATTTGGATTTGGGGTGTGGACTGTGGACCTTTGGGCGATGGACACATAGATCTTGAGTGGAATTGGATTTATTGCAATTTAGATTTTGGATTTCTGTAAATTTCGATTCGGTCCAAATGACCAGGGACGACCAAAATAACACGACCAGGGCCAGAAATTCGGTCAGGTCTTTGTCCGAACGATCATTATTCGGTCGGTCGGTCCGGTCCGGTTTTAACCTTTTGTGCACCCCTAATTACAAGTATGAATGAGAGGTACCAAAACAATCTATGGTTTACCAAGAAGTGAGCCCATACTGAATATTACTTATTATTCTTATGCACACTCCTAACTGTATTGGTATCAATCAAGTCAAACAATGATACTTAAAAAATGTTTTTGTATTTTTGAATAACGCTTTTTTTGTATTTTTGAATGAAATATTATATATATATATTTGTATTTTCTGAATAAAGGGTATCGAATCCGAGTAGGGCTGCCTATGTATCTCACTTTAGATGAGAATCAGGTGCATGTAGTTCATTCAGATAGATTATAAAATGTATGCTTGAAAAAGTATTTATCCATGATATGATAGCAAGAATAAAAGTTTGTGCAAAATAAATTATTGTCCACTATAAAATGAATGCAAAGTAAAATCACTGTTCATGATACGATGAATGTAATGAAAAAAATAAATGTTTGTGATAGAATGAATGTAATGAAAAAATGAATGTATGTGATAGAATGAATGAAATGCATGGGTGAACCAAATATGTCCTCCCTTTTATTATTATCATTTTTTTATGTGGTGTCGAACCCAAGATTGGTTGCCTACGTATCACACTGTGTGGTGAGAATCAGACATGCGTAGTTCGGGAAGATATGTTTTTCAATGTATGATATGAATGTATTACGTAATTAAAGCTAAACATATCAATTGAATTTGCAAATATGTATAAAAACACAAAGGTATAGAAAAACTCAAAGTGATGCCTCGTTGAATCTGGTGTTGGCAGACTTCTTTCAGTCGACATAACTTCTAGTCATTTCTGTGATACTTTTTTTTTCTTCTTTTCTATATTTTTTTAACTGCCGCCCTCGACTGTTTGCGATGACGATTTTCCTGCAAAAAATATGAAAAATGGGGTGAGAGTAGGAAAGTCATCCTTCCAAGGAATATGACTTTGTGTCTTTTGGACCGATTGAGAAGTTTCATTCTCATTATCATGTTTGTTTAGTTCTTCCTGAAATATTAAAAGTAATTACTTTGTCATCATAATAAGGACGTGTGGGAAAGCCCACGACATAAAACAGAAGACTCAAAAAATGGTCAAAATCAATCCGAAAACAAGACAAAAACCAGTAATAAAAGGGCCAAAAATCAATCCAAAAAATTGCCAAAATCAGTCCGAAAACTGGCCAAAAATTAGTAATAAAAGGGACAAAAAATCAGTCCAAAAAATGGCCAAAATCAGTTCGAGAACTGGCCAAAACCAGTAGCCAAAAAGGGCCAAATATCAGTCCAAAAAATGGCCAAAATCAGTCCGAGAATTGGCCAAGACCAGTAGCCAAAAAGGGCCAAATATCAGTCCAAAAAATGGCCAAAATAATCCAAAAACTGCCAAAAACCAGTAATAAAAGGGCCAAAAAATCAATCCAAAAAATGGCCAAAATCAGTCCGGAAACTGGCCAAAACCAGTAGCCAAAAAGGACCAAAAATCAGTCCACAAAATGGCCAAAACCAGTAGACAAAAGGGACCAAAAATTAGTCCCAAAAATGGCCAAAATTAATCCGAAAACTGGCCAAAAACCAGTAATAAAACGGCCAAAAAATCAGTCCAACAAATGGCCAAAATCAGTCTGAGAACTGGCCAAAACCAGTAGCCAAAAATCAGTCCAAAAAATGGCCAAAATCAGTCCAAATGGCCCGAAAACCAGTCGAAAAGATGGCCAAAACCAGTAACCAAATGGCCCGAAAACCAGTTGAAAAGATGGCCAAAAACAATCCATAAAATGGCTCCCTTGGTCTCTTGGCCTCTCCTAACCCCTTTGAATGACTCCCTTGTCTAGAAAACAGTCCCGACTTCCTGGCCAGATAATTGTTAAATTTCAAAGTAGTAATAATTTCATATAAGAAGAATCATAGTTAATTTGAGTTAACCATGTTTGCATAGTCAGACCCTAAGAGCATTATGCCATCCAATATATGTACTCTACATTTTATCAGAACCATTGTTGCAAATCCTTTTAACTTTGCAGATGCAAGGGTGCAAGTGTAGTGTGGATTGAAAAAAAAAACTTTCTGAATCAGAACATATCAATAATTAAGAACCTGAAGCATAACATAGCAATACAATATAAGTTACATAATAAAAAACGGACGAATGAAAGAAAAACTTACAATCAATCTTGCAGCTTTTTCATTGACAATTGAACCATCTTTACGAGTACGCGTACGGCGTATCAATGTAAATTTCTTACGTGTGGGCGATACTCCTTGGCTCTTTTTTTTAATACTAAACAAACAAGATAAGTATTTTTTTATAAATACAATTTACTCAATTAAAAGTTCAAATATAAACAAACTTTTTCATCAATCAATTTTGGGAGACTTTTTGTACCCATACAATGAATATCTTCAAATTTAGCACGATTTTATCTGTTAATTTTACTTACTTTCTACAATTGATACAATATAATATTAGTCGAAACAAGAATCCAAAGTTCAAATATTTTCATAATATGAAAGAATCTATTTCAATTTGACTTACTTGTGCTTTTTCAAAAAATCAATGATGAACCAATTCACGATATTGTGTTGGGCCAACCCAACAATCTGGTATAGCGGATGCAACTTTTTCTTCCGTTTTACTTGGGTCATATACCTTTGCTTTTAAGTCGCACTTCCATTGTTTTAACTTATCGTTCATCTCAAATTTCAACATTTGTCTTGTTGTGTCATTTATAGAAGGAACAAACTCAAATTTGGACTAAACAAATTGAGATGTGTTAAATAAATACAACATAAGTGATAAAAGTTTAAATATAAACAAAATTGTATCATACCTCTATTACTCTCAACATTTCATCTTTTTCCTTATCAGGCATTTCTTTTCAAGATTTGTATTTAATGGAAGCATATTGTTTCCTTCGAACCATACTCCCTACGAAACGAGTAAGAGTTGTCCCTTCCTCTCCAATGGGTTGACCATACTTATCCAAATTAACAATTATGCAACTGCCACTGTCCATTTCCCATACATCTAACATTCTTGTTGGGCCTCTCAATTTTTTAGGTTCAACATCTACAAATAAAATAGAAGACATTCAAACATAAAATATTATGTTTACATAAAATAAATTAAAAAATAGAAATTATATATAATTCAAACCTTTTTCAATTTGTACTTCTGCTTCTATATCAGAAGGAATAGAGTGAGAATCTGCAAACTCATGTATGTCAACTTCCATATAACTAGGATTGGGCCTAGTTTCTTCAACATTACTTTCTTGGACATGAGTTGAGATTGTACTTGTCACTCCACCCATGAAGACACTTTAAATGATACAAATGCACCATAAATGATAGTTTGCTATACTTCTTACAATTTGGATAGAGAACTTTCTCATTCTCTTTCACCAATTGATAAAACTTAACATTTTTTCCTACTTCTGAATTCCTTTCACCTTAGCCATGAATTGTCTCTTCTAAATGAGGTATTGCAAAAGCATCACGAATTAACCCGTTCATGTCATGCCCCATTTCAAAATGTTGTTCAATTGTGCAACTTGAATTTGTGGGTCTCTCACCATGAAATATCCATTTTGTATAACCTCTAAGGAATCCACGTCGCTGATCAGTTAAGTATTCATAAACACTTGAGCGATAATGTGACTGACACTTGGCACATTTTGTACAGGGACACAATATTTTTCCGTTTTCTACTGAATTTTGAAAAGCAAATTCAAGAAATTCGTTAACCCCTTGAATATATTCTTCACTTTCTTTTATCGGATCACGAACCCATCTTCTACACTCCATTTGACAAACTTAACTGAAACATTTTAACTAACTAAAATAAATTAAAGGGACAAATAGTATATATAAGTACTAAAACTAATATAGAAAAAAACAATATGCAGGTTTATTCACATACATGAAAGCAAATTCCAAGGATCTCCAGTAGCACAATTCAAATCTGAGAAATATAGTATTAACAATTGACATAAGCCCACATCATAAAACAGAAGACTCGAAAAATGGCCAAAATCAGTCCGAAAGCTGGCCAAAAACAAGTAATAAAAGGGCCAAAAATCAGTCCAAAAAATGGCCAAAATCAGTCCGAAAATTAGCCAAAAATCAGTCCAAAAAATGGCCAAAATCAGTCCGAGAGCTGGCCAAAACCAGTAGCCAAAAAAGGCCAAATATCAGTCCAAAAATGGCCAAAATCAGTCTGAGAACTGGCCAAAAGGGGCCAAAAATCAATCCAAAAATGGCCAAAATTAGTCCGAAAATTGGCCAAAAACCAGTAACCAAATGGCCCGAAATTCAGTCAAAAAGATGGCCAAAAATAGTCCAGAAAATGGAAAAATAAAACCCTAGTCTACACTTTATCATAAGTAGTGAAAAACTAACCTTTACTCGACGAAGAAAGTGCAAACTGCAGGGATGAACTCTGTTGATAAAGATTGAAGAACTTTTGGGGTAAAAAAAATGGGAGTACACGATTTGGGATTTAGGTCGTAAGAGTAGGATTTGGGATTTAAGAAAGAGAGGAAAAATGGCGTATGTGATTTCAGATTCAAGAAAGAGATAGAGGAAAAATGGAGGAGGGAAATACTCTACTTAGGAAAAATGGAGGAGGAGAAATGACGTATGTGATTTCTTTTTCTTAGAAAAATGGAGGAAGGAAATACTCCACTTCAGGGAGGGAATATGAAAAATTTTACACTGAAATAATATTAAAAATTGTGGCCCTATACCAACGAAACTCATGCTACCTATACCAACGGCCAGAAATTTCAGTAGGTATATGTTATCTATACCAACGGTTTTGTTAGCAGTCACTAAAAGTGTCCGTTGGTATATGACAAATTTCTTGTAGTGTAGCTTCCGATACAGCAATGTATTCAGCTTCAGTTGTCAAATCAGCAATTGTAACTTGTTTGGAACTCTTCCAGCTCACTGCTCCACCATTAAAAATGAACGTGTAACCAGACTGAGATTTGAAGTCATCAACATATGTCTGGAAGCTAGCATCAGTGTATCCAGTAGCAACTATTTTTTTGTCTCCACCATAGACCAAGAAGTAATCTTTAGTATGTCTGAGATACTTAAGACTACTTTTGACTGCCTTCTAGTGTTCATCACCAGGATTCTGCTGGAACTTGCAAGTCATACTAAGTGCAAAGGCCACATCTGGCATAGTACAAGTCATGGCATACATGATTGATCCTATAGCCGAAGAATATATGACCCTCTTCATGCGCTCATGTTCTACAGCACTAGAAGGGCAATCTTTCTTAGATAACTTGATGCCTTGACACATTGGAAGACCGTTTTTTTTAGAATTTTCCATATAAAAATGTCTAAGAACTTTGTTTATGTAGATCGATTGTGACAGCCCCAACAATCAATTAGGTCTATCTCTATAGATCCTAATTCCCAGAATGTAGCAGGCTTCACCTAAGTCCTTCATCATGAAGGTATTGGACAACCACTCCTTAACTGACTGCATGAGAGTCTTATTCTCTCTCATTATCAATATGTCATCAATATATATAACAATGAAGACAATACAGTTACACCCTGTAATTCTAGGTCATGTATTTGAGAACGTACGAAAGAAAATAAGATTTGAATTTAGAAAGATAAGTTGACAGAATGTTTTTGGACAGATTTTTAGTCAACTTTGGAGCGGTATATGTCCAGTTATATTAGGAGTTTTTAGGTGTTTCAATATCCTAATATGAAGTTCATTGAGTCTAGTTTCCAACGCAACAAACCGCTCGTCGATAGGACATCGGAGTAGAGAATTATGGACGTTACAAGTTCAGCTGGCAGAAGAGAAGGAAAATGTTTCAGTCAGGCGCCACGGCGCCATATCTCAGGGTCGTGGCTCCGTAAGCCCTGAAACTTTCTGAAGTTGCAGCGCCACGGCGCTGGCTGCAGGGCCTAGGCGGGATGTTTGCGAAAATTGGGCAAAATTAGAAAATATTTGTGTAGAAGACCTATGGGAGGGCGACAAGTGTCCCTCCCAACTTGTAGAGCAATCAAGACCCTATTTTATGACCAAGTCTTGCAAGACTTGACCATTTGCAAGACTTCATCCTAAGAAAAAAACAATTGTTCTTCTCTTCTCTCTCAAAATTGATAAAACCCCTAAGCCTAAATAAAATTATTGGAAAGGCGACAAGAAGGCAATATGTTGGCAAGCTTGTAGAGGGTTCGTGTGGGTGATTTTAACGTGAAGAAGAATTGCGGAAAGAGGGCTAAAGTGGGCGAGATTGTTGGACTATTTTGGGCGAAATACCAAGGTAAATTCATTCTCCTTCATGAAGTAAATTATGACACGTGTTGTAGAAATTGGAGAAGGGTATTGTGATAGGTAAAATTGATATAAGAATTGAAGGTTGTCACGTCACAAATGAAAGTATAAAAGGGCAGTTTTCGAGCCTCTAGTTTGTTGGATTTATATGGTCGTCGTCTTCACTTTTTATGTGGGGTTTATTGAAGTGATTTTAGTCGTTCAAATTATCACAGTGAATTATGTGTTATCTTTGGAATAACGACTTGGGTTAAGGAATACTTAGACTTATGATATAAATTACAGTATTTTCCAGTTTTACATACTTGATACATATTGTGTACTAACCCCCTTCCTCGGGGGTTGCGTTCATGCCGCAGGTAGGGGTAAGCAGGTTGTGGATCCTCACTCTTAGGATCACTGATCAGTTGTCAGAAGGCTCCATTTCTCCTGAGGCTTGTCTTTTGATACGGTTTCCTTGATGTTGTAGATTTATGTACATTCAAGGGTATGGCGGGGCCCTGTCCCGTCACAGTTGTTATGTAAAGTCTTAGAGGTCTATAGTCATATCTTGTGGATTGAGTTGTATAAAAAAAAACTAAAGGGGCATGTGACTGTTTTTTTTTTTTGGGTTATGTATATATTTTTGGAAGGTGGCCTTATCGGCTAGCCTGTTGATATTTTATGACTTGTACTCTTTAAGTGTATGTATGTTCCGCTACTATTCTCTGATGTATACCTGTGAGGGGTGCCCAGGTAGGGAACCAGTCGCGGGCCCGGGGTCGGGTCGTGACAAAAGTGGTATCAGAGCAGTTATCTTCGGAAGGTGTCTACAGACCGTGTCTAGTAGAGTCTTGATTATCGGTTTGTTGTGCACCACATCTATAATTAGGAGGCTGCAGGATATTTAGGATTGGTTTCCATTCTTCTCTATCTGAGATCGTGCAGTAGAGCTGTCTTATTAGGTTGAATCCTCTCTGACCTATTCTTATGTATCAGTTATGCCTCCACGGAAGGCGACCAGGGCCCAGAAGGGCAAAGCGTGCGAGGCGCTAGTGGTACGCAGAGGGTTACTATGACTCGAGCCCGGACTATGCACGAGGTTGTAGCCCGGCGAGTTCGATTCTGGCAGCGGATTAGAGGCCGAGAAGCGATCGTAGCTCGGAGGTTCCGATACGAACCTCGTTCTCTGACCCGGCGAGTATAGAGATTATGGAGAGCAGATCAGGTTATTGACTAGCATAGTGGCAGGGCAACGCCGACAGGAACAAGTAGCTAACCCTAGAGCCGACAGTTTGAGGATTCAGGATTTTTTAGGTTGTAATCCACCCGAGTTCTATGGTTCGAGATCTGAGGATGATCCTCAGGAGTTCATTCGGCGAATCTGACGGACTATGCAGTGTACTTAGGGCCTCGAGAGGCAGTCGGTTGTGCTGAAGCTTCTACAGGATTCATATTGCGTTGAACTGGTTTGAGTCATGAGAGTTGTCTAGAGGTGTGGGTGCTCTTCCAGCTGTTTGGGATGAGTTCATAGAGGCCTTCCATGATCATTTTTGCCTTCTGAGATGAGAAGAGCCCGCGTGGATAGGTTCTTGACATTGAGACAGAATGGGAGGACCATCAGAGAGTACAACCTGGAGTTTGACTCATTGTCCAGGTATGCGCTCACTATTGTGGTGGACATGGAGGACAGAGTTCACCGCTATTTGATGGGGCTAGACCGTTATATGGGTACTGCATGCCTGGGAGTGGTCCTTCAGCCAGGTATGGATATTGCCAGGATGCAGGCTTATGCACAGGGGATTGAGGACAGAGAGAGAGAGGGCCAGCCATACCCAGGCCAGCCCAAGAGGCGAGCGGCGGGGTTTGAGGTAACTTTGGCGGACAGCCTCGGCGAGCTAGGTATACATTTCAGCCGGCACAGAGTGCTACTTCTCGGTTTTCAGGCAGGAGGTTTGATCAGTCGGGTTATTCAGGAGTAGGTCAGGGCTCCAGGGCTTTGGGGTTTCAGGGAGGCAGAGATCGTAGCTAATCGAGACCGCCCCTATCTCGGTGTGTTTGATGCGGTAGATCTCACCCTAGCGAGTGTCATACTGCTTCGGGAGCTTGTTTCTCTTGTAGCCAGCAGGGCCATAGGAAGAGGGATTGTCCGACCAGAGGCGGCGTGGGTGGTATGGTTCATCCTACAGGGTCAGTTGTTGGGTCTTCATCTTCTGTGTTTATGCGCCCCGGAGGGCAGGGTGTTCACGGGCCGGCAGGCCGCGGCAGAGGTCGTGGTGGAGGTCCTAGTTCTAGCGGTCCACAAAACCGTATATATTTCTTAGCCAGTCGACAGGATCAGGAGGCTTCCCCGGATGTCATCACAGGTACATTATTGATTTCATGTTGTGACGTTTATGCTTTGATAGATCCAGGTTCTACATTGTCCTATGTATCCCCTCTCTTATTGCTGGTAGAATAGGGATAGAGCCGGTGTCGATAGAACCTTTTGAGGTAGCTATGCCAGTAGGTGATTCAGTGTTAGCTGAGCGGGTGTATAAGAATCGCCCGTTGTTCATATACAGTCGTCAGACCCTAGCAAACTTGATAGAATTGAAGATGACAAATTTCGATGTCATTATGGGTATGGACTGGTTGGCTTCTTGTTATGCCAATGTTGATTGTAGAGACAGGTTGGTCCGATTCCAGTTTCCCGGTGAGCCGGTTATTGAGTGGAAGGGCAATACAGCGTCTCCGAATTGTAGGTTTATTTCTTACCTTAAGGTTAGAAAGATGATTCAGAAAGGGTACATCTATCATTTGGTTCGGGTATTCGATAATCTGGCCGAGTGCGATTCTTGATCGATTTCGGTGGTCAGAGAGTTCCCGGATGTATTCCCAGATGATCTCTCAGGTATTCCTCCAGAGAGGGAGATTGAGTTTTGTATTGATATGCTGCCAGACACTCGGCCTATATCTATTCCGCCGTACAGGATGACACCTGCTGAGTTGAGGGAATTGAAGGACCAGCTGAAAGATTTGTTGGAAAAAGGCTTTATTAGGCCTAGTATTTCTCCCTGGGGAGCGCCGGTTTTGTTTGTTAAAAAGAAGGATGGGACATTGCGTATGTGTGTTGACTACAGGCAGCTGAATAAGGTAACCATCAAGAATAGATACCCCCTCCCCAGGATTGATGATTTGTTTGACCAGTTGCAGGGTGCGAGATGTTTCTCCAAGATAGACCTGCGGTCCGGTTATCATCAGGTGCGAGTTAGGGAGGCAGATATCGAAAGCGCATTCGGGACCGGTATGGGCACTATGAGTTCAGGGTGATGTCTTTTGGTTTGACTAACGCTCCAGCGGTATTTATGGATTTGATGAACCGGGTGTTCAAGCCATTTTTGGATACGTTTGTTATAGTATTCATCGATGACATCCTCGTTTATTCTCGCACAGAGAATGAGCATGCAAATCACTTGAGGACGGTACTTGGGGTCCTCCGGAGCCGGAAGTTGTACGCCAAGTTCTCCAAGTGTGAGTTTTGGTTGGCCTCAGTGGCATTCTTGGGGCACATTATGAGTGAGGCGGTGTGCGAGTTGATACGGCAAAGATTGGCGGTCAAGACTTGGCGAGACCTCTTACTCCGACGAGTGCAGCGACTTCTTAGGGTGGCGAGTTATTCGTAGATTTGTGGAAGCGATTAAGCCGATATCAGCACCATTGACTAGGCTGACTCAGAAAGCGGCTAAGTTCCAGTGGACAGAAGCTTGTGAGAAGGGCTTCCAGTTACTGAAGGAAAAGTTGACGACGGCTCCAGTTCTTACTCTTCCAGAGAGATTAGAGGGATATGTCATTTATTGTGATGCCTCGGGTATCGGGCTAGGGTGCGTATTGATGCAGCACGGCAAGGTTATAGCCTATGCTTCCCGAAAGCTACGGAAGCATGAGAGGAATTATCCTACTCACGACTTAGAGTTGGCCTCAGTTATTCATGCCTTGAAGATATAAAGACATTATTTATACGGGGTTCATGTGGATATTTATACAGACCATAAGAGCCTGCAGTACATCTCCAGGCAGAGGGAGCTGAACTTGCGGCAGAGACGGTGGTTAGAGTTGCTGAAGGATTATGATGTTGATATCCTATACCATCCGGGAAAAGCCAACGTGGTTGCAGATGCTCTAAGTCGTAGATCTATGGGAGTCTGTCAGAGGTACAGCCAGATAGACGGGACATGGTCCGTCAGATCCATCAGTTAGCGAGCCTTGGGGTTCGGTTGGTCGTCTGGATGATAGTGAGTGCAGTGCGAGAGGTTGCCGAGTCTTCCATCGTTGAGGAGTTGAAGAGGCGACAGTATGAGGATCCAGTTCTGATGCGTTATCGAGATACGGCTCTTCGAGAGGAGAAGAGTTTATTTGAGGTAGCACCTGATGGGGTGCTAAGATACGAGGGCAGATTGTGTGCTCCCGATGTTGCAAGACTTCGTCAACAGATTCTGGGGGAGGCACACATTGCTCGTTACTCTATTCATCCGGGGTCGACTAAGATGTACCATGACCTCATAGGTATGTATTGGTGGGATGGCGTGAAGAGGGACGTGGCAGGGTTTGTTGCGCAGTGTCCGAATTGTCGTGGTCGAGTTGAGCACGAAGTCGGTGGGCTATCTGAGCGATTGAGATTCCGACATGGAAGTGGGAGGTGATCAACATGGATTTTGTTACAGGGTTACCTCGTACTCAGAGGAAGTATGATTCCATTTGGGTTATTGTAGACAGGCTGACGAAATCAGCCCACTTTCTTCCAGTCAGGACTACGTTTTCGGCTGAGGATTATGCTAGACTTTACATAAGGGAGATTATGAGACTGAACGGAGTTCCTACTTCTATTATATCAGAAAGAGGAGCCCAGTTTACGGCTAATTTCTGGAGGTCTTTCCAGAAGGGGTTAGGGACACAGGTGAGTCTCAGCACCGCATTTCATCCTCAGACCGACGGGCAGGCAGAGCGTACTATCCAGACACTTGAGGATATGTTGCGGGCCTGTGTTATTGATTTCAGGGGTAGCTGGGAGGATCATTTGCCTCTTGTTTAGTTCGCTTATAACAACATCAAACATTCTAGTATTCAGATGGCGTCATATGAGGCTTTGTATGGGCGGAAGTGTAGGTCGCCGATTGGTTGGTTCGACGTGGGCGAGTTTCAGTTAGTTGGCCCAGACTTGATTTAGCAGGTTGTGGATAAGGTGAAGCTTATCTAGGAGAGACTGTTAGCAGCTCAGAGTCGGCAGAAGTCTTATGCAGATAATCGGCGTCGACACTTGGAGTTTCAGGTTGACGATTGGGTCTTCTTGAAGATATCACCCATGAAGGGTGTGATAAGGTTCGGAAAGAAGGGGAAACTTAGCCCAAGGTACATTGGGCCTTATCAGATCCTCCGTAGAGTAGGCAAGGTTGCCTATGAGTTGGAATTGTCGTCCGACTTGGAGGAAGTACATCCGGTCTTCCATGTTTCTCTGTTGCGGAAGTGTATCGGAGATCCATCGAGAGTTTTCCCAGCTAGTGATGTGCAGGTGACAGAGGGATTATCGTATGTGGAGAGTCCCATAGCGATACTCGATCGCCAGGTCAGGCGACTGCGGACCAAGGAGATGGCTTCCGTCAAAGTCTTGTGGCGGAATGATAATAGGGAGGAGATGACTTGGGAAGCGGAGGAGGACATGATGAGGGAGTATCCTCACTTATTTCCTACACCTTTAGGTAATTCATTTCCCTTACTTGTTAGTTTAATTGAAGTACTTTGCTTAAGTGTTATTATGTGGCCATGTGTGGCATTATTGGTATGTAGGGGTTGTAAAAGGAGACTATGTCGCTACCTATTAGATTGACTCTGAAAGAACATTCGGGGACGAATGTTTCTAAGGGGGGAAGAATGTTACACCCCGTAATTGCAGGTCATGTATTTGAGAACGTACGAAAGGAAATAAGATTTGAATTTGGAAAGATAAGTTGACAGAATGTTTTTGGACAGATTTTTAGTCAACTTTGGAGCGGTATATGTCCAGTTATATTAGGAGATTTTAGGTATTTCAATAGCCTAGTATGAAGTTCATTGAGTCTAGTTTCCAACGCAACAAACCCCTCGTCGATAGGACATCGGAGTAGAGAATTATGGACGTTACAAGTTCAGCTGGCAGAAGAGAAGGAAAATGTTTCAGTCAGGCGCCACGTCGCCACGACGCCATATCTCAGGGTCGTGGCTCCGTAAGCCCTGAAACCTTCTGAAGTTGCAGCGCCATGGCGCCGGGTGCAGGGCCACGGCGTCGGGTGCTGGGCCGCGGCGCTGAGACGGGATTTTTGCGGAAATTGGGCAAAAATTAGAAGATATTTGTGTAGAGGACCTATGGGAGGGCGACAAGTGTCCCTCCCAACTTGTAGATCAAGCAAGACCCTATTTTATGACCAAGTCTTGCAAGACTTGACCATTTGCAAGACTTCATCCTAAGAAAAAAACAATTGCTCTTCTCTTCTCTCTCAAAATTGATAAAACCCCTAAGCCTAAATAAAATTATTGGAAAGGCGACAAGAAGGCAATATGTTGGCAAGCTTGTAGAGGGTTCGTGTGGGTGATTTTAACGTGAAGAAGAATTGCGGAAAGAGGGCTAAAGTGGGCGAGATTGTTGGACTGTTTTGGGCAAAATACCAAGGTAAATTCATTCTCCTTCTTGAAGTAAATTATATCACGTGTTGTAGAAATTGGAGAAGGGTATTGTGATAGGTAAAACGGATATAAGAATTGAAGGTTGTCACGTTACAAATGAAAGTATAAAAGGGCAGTTTTCGAGCCTCTAGTTTATTGGATTTATATGGTCGTCGTCTTCACTTTTTATGTGGGATTTATTGAAGTGATTTTAGTCTTTCAAATTATCACTGTGAATTATGTGTTATCTTTGGAATAACGACTTGGGTTAAGGAATGGAAAAGGACTATATGTTGTATCAATGTTGTATTGCCGAAAATGGCCTTGAATATGGGACAATTTTATATAAATTGTGGTGCAGAATTTTACACGTCATGTTAAGGCGTGTAATCCCATTTGGTTAGTTGAATTGTTGCGCCTTAAATGTGGCATGTTGGTTATTGATTTCGGGCCTTGAAAAAGGTGGAAAAGTACGTAGAAACAAAGGAAGTGCTGTCCAATTTTCCGTAGAATAAGTGACTTTACACTTAGAATATTCTACGTTTGAAACTAGAAGTTGATAGACGTATTATGGTCATTATAGGTTGACATACTACGTACGGCATATTGGACTTAGCAAGTGGATTGAACCGAAGAGGTATGTAGAACTTTCCCTATCTCTTGAGCATGAGTTTTATAAATGTATAGTACGGTAGGCGTACGAGTTTTAAAGGAATTCGGCTTGTTGTGGTATCATTAACTTGATATAAGAATGTCTAAGTTTGGTTGAGTTAGGTAATTAACTCATTTGATTTTTAAAGAATGAAAATGTCTTAGTTCCTAAAGCATAAAGTTATTATAACGGCTTTATGGGAAGTTGGTTATAACAACTTTATGGAAAAGTTAAAGGAATGGTTTTCGCTAGTAATGTAAACAAGGATAAATGACTTGAAATGAAGAAGAGCAAATATTAATTTAAAGGCCTCAATAGCCTAAAGTTTTACAGTAAAAGTCACTTGGTTTAGAAGCCTATAAATGTAGTTCTAAAGGTATAGTGACTTGTCTTGAAAAGTAGATATGACTTGATACTACGGGTATTAGTATCTTGGGGTTTTTATATGAAAAAGAGTCATTTAAAAGGAATAGAAGTACGTAGTATTTTGGGTTAAACTCCCGAACTTTTCATGATATGATAGTGCCTTAAATTAAATGAAATGAGAGTGCATGCTAATTAAGGCTAATGAGAAGTTAAGGGATTTCTTAACTTGCTTATGTTATTTATGGTAGCCGGTTGTGCTTGTGATATATTGTTCATTACGGGGTCATTCCCCGGGCTTGTTGCATTTGCATATTCCGTGGATTTGCTCCCCACGATGCGAGGAATACCTCATGCGAGTCCGTAGGGCTCATGCGGGTGAAATAGTCCTATGCGGGGCGGACCAGTCCTATGCGAGGAAATTACCTCATGCGGGTCTACACGGCCTATGCGGGGGAAATAGTCCCAGGAGTAGGATTGCGTGATAATACTACGGGCGGATGGTCCTAGGTTAATCACATGCTTCCTATTTTAAGAAGCGGAAATGTTTATTTTGTTACTCTCATTGTTAGTAAGACACAGTATACTGTTAATTTGATTATCATACCTGTCTCCAGCTTTATTTTAGACTTATGATGTAAATTACAGTATTTTCCAGTTTTACATACTTGGTACATATTGTGGACTGACCCCCTTCCTCGGGGGATGCGTTCATGCCGCAGGTAGGGGTAAGCAGGTTGTGGATCCTCACTCTTAGGATCACTGATCAGTTGTCAGAAGGCTCCATTTCTCCGGAGGCTTGTCTTTTGGTACGGTTTCCCTGATGTTGTAGATTTATGTACATTCAGGGGTATGGCGGAGCTCTGTCCCATCACAGTTGTTATGTAAAGTCTTAGAGGTCTGTAGTCATATCTTGTGGATTAGGTTGTATAAAAAAAACTAAAGGGGCATGTGACTGTTTTTTTTTTTTGTTATGTATATATTTTTGGAAGGTGGCCTTATCGGCTAGCCTGTTGATATTTTATGACTTGTACTCTTTGAGTTGTATGTATGTTCCGCTACTATTCTCTGATGTATACATGTGAGGGGTGCCCAGGTAGGGCACCAGTCGCAGGCCCGAGATCGGGTCGTGACAAATACCCTCATCCTCGCGTTTGCTATAAACACAAGGATCCTCTTTGCTTCTGATGAAATCAAATGACTTGATAGCCTTGTCAAAGCAAATATCCTAACTCTTTGAGGCTTGCTTAAGCCCATAAATGGACTTCTGTAGCTTGCACACATCATTTGGTTTGGACTCAGATGAAAAACCCTCGGGTTATTTCGTATACAATTCTGTAATTATATTACCATTGAGGAATGCAGTTTTGACGTCCATCTGCCAAATGTCATAGTCATAATGTGCAGTTATCGCAAGCAAAATCCGAATAGACTTAATCTTTGCAACAGGTGAAAAGGTTTTATCATAATCGACACCAGGCCGTTGATTATAAACTTTAGCCACAAGTCTAGATTTATAAGTCTGAACCTTGCCAAATGCATCAATCTTCTTCTTGAAGACACATTTGCATCCTTTGGGTTTAACCCAATTTGGCAAATCAACCAAGTTCCTGACGTACATAGATTATATTTCAGATTTCATGGCTTCTTGCCATCTCTTCGAATCAATGTCTACCATTGCTTCGTTGTAGGTTGTAGGTTCGTCATCATCTGGAATATCTATCTCACTATGTGTTTTCACAAGTAGATTTAGTCTTTCTGGAGGACGATGAGTTCTAGTCAACCTACGGAGTTGATTGTCTTGCAGTTCAGTTCTAGGTATGTTCTAACTGTGAGAATGTTCTTGTGTGTTGGTTGATCCACCAACATGAGAGCTTTCAGGAATATCATTTTCATGTCTTTCCTGAATGGGAGGAGGTGCACCCACTGCACTTGCTCCCAAGGTCTATGTAGGAGGGTTTTTCATTTCTACATCATTCCTCGTAACACTCCCACTGGCCGAAGGGCGTATCCTTAGTACCCAATTTTCACCAAAATCTCCCACTGAATTCTTACATTGATTATTCGGTGAGGATTCAACCTCTATGTTACTTTATTGTTCTTGAATTTCTTCAAGTTCTATCTCTACGCAACTCTCTTCCTTGTATACATATTCTTCTTCAAGGAAAGTTGCGTTCCTAGAAACAATGATCTTATGTTCGCTAGAAAGATAGAAATAGTATCCCTTAGTTCCCTTTGGATACCCCACGAAGTAACATTTCTCACTCTTGGATTCTAACTTATCAGTGAGCATCTTCTTGACATATGCAGGGCATCCCCAAGGCCTTACATGTCTAAGAGTTGGCTTCTTGCCACACCATATCTCATATGGCGTCTTTTCAACTGATTTGGAAGGAACCATTTTCATAACATATATCGACATTTGTATAGCATATCCCCAAAGGTATGTTGGTAAAGCTGAAAAGCTCATCATGGATCGAACCATATCAAGTAGGGTTCGGTTTCTCCTCTCGGCAATACCATTCATTTGTGGTGTTCCAGGAGGTGTCCATTCTAAATGAACTCCATGTAGCTTCAAGTAATCTAGAAATTCTTTACTTAAGTATTCACCCCCTCGATCAGATCGAAGAGTCTTGATACTCTTTGTGAGTTTTTCTCCACTTCACACTTGTACTCCTTGAACTTTTCGAAAGCCTCGAATTTGTGTTTCATAATATACACATATCCATACCTTGTCAAGTCGTCTGTAAAAGTGATGAAGTAAGGGAAACCTCTTCTAGCTTGAGTCGAAAATGGTCCACATACGTCAGTATGTACCAACTCAAGCACCTCCTGGGCACGTATCCTCTTTCCAGAAAGAGGCTTATTGGTCATCTTACCTTTCAAAAAGGATTCACAGTTACCATAAGATTCTAAGTCAAATGGTTCGAGGTAGTCAAGTTTCCTTAACCTTTCTATCCTTGTTTAATTGATATGACCAAGTCTACAATGTCATAGGTAGGTAGAATTTCTTTGACTTATTTTAGCTCGTTTGTTTTGTATATTGAAAATTTCTATTAATTTCAATGTCGTACATATCTTATCCACTAGAGGTAGAAGCACATGGTGCCTTCCCTTCTCCTGGAGCAGTGCAGTCCTTCTTCCAATGCCTCTTCCTATTACAGTTTAGGCATACATCCTTGGCCGGAATCACCTTTTTTTCTTCACACCTCCCTTAGGCTTCATAGCTGAGGGTGCAGCGACTGCTTTGCCCTTCTTCTTCGGTCATTCCTTACCTTTCGGCTTGGGCCGACTAGAGGAGCTCATCATAAACACAGCTTTGCTCTTGGAAGTTGAAGATTGAAAGGTCTTTAGCATGTTATGCAGCTCCGACAAACTCACATTTGTTCCGTTCATAATGTAGCATACAATAAAATTCTCGAACGAACGAGGGAGAAAGTTCAGGATAAGGGTGGAAACGACGTTATTCTGCAGCCTTATACCAATTGTGGCCAGCCTTTCTATCAACCCTATCATTTTCAACACATGCTGAGACACTTGACTCCCTTCACTTAGCTTACACTTGAAGATTTCTATTAACATCTCATATTCCATAGTTTGGGACTGAGAGTCATAAAGATTCTTCAAATGTTCGAGCATCTCGTTAGGGCTCATGTTTTTATGTTGTCTCTGAAGTTCCGTAGACATGGAAGACAACATTATGAATTGTGTTGAAGTGGCGTCATCTAGGTTCTTATGGTAGGCTACCTTATCAAATGTGGCATATTCCGCAGAATCTTCGGCATGCACTATGGGGAATACCTTTGTCCAATATATATTCAATCATTTCTGGCCTTAGGACAATTCTTAGATCCCTAAGTCATTCCAGATAGTTTGGTCCGATGAGTTTATTCATTTTCAATGATAGACTCGACATTCTGAAGATTTGAAGAATTCGATAGACAGGAAAATACAATCAAAAATTTATTTCCCTATTATACACATTCATTTTAGGCTAATTTAACATGGCATTTTGTTTAATTAGCTCCCACTATTTTAGCATACTTCTACGACCCCAAGGTAGAATACGGACCTAAAATTATTTTAAGGTCATAATGGGCCAAGATCCAAACCTATGATATGTCCGCGTTTTCTTTGGCTGATAACTTCAATAGCACATTTTGGTAGGTCCTAAACCAATTGCAAAGCTTATTTGCAACTCTTGGTTGATTAAATAATTCATTTTTAATCATGCGTCATTAGATTAGTCCGACACTTTGGCGTCGAGATTTGTCTAAGCAAGTCAACCCCATTACCCGACTGTGTTTATGTATCTAAGTAAATTTGGTCTTTGCGAGCAAACACTTTGGTGTAAATACCCACAAAAGTTTCTTATGTAGTGTTACATTTAACACATCTATGAAAGAGACTGAGTCCTCGTAGACTTAGAGCAAATGCTTTGACATTAATACCCGTATCGCCGAAAAGGATTTTGCACTCTAACAATTATAATGGACGATGCGTTTTAATTTTAGACTTATATTCAAAGGTTGGGGAATATTTTTTAGTTTTCGGGGATTTCAACCAAGATCAACATACATATCATATTTCATATGGCATCCTATCATGCAATTTCTAAAACGCATTTAGATGGGAAACCATCAACCCAATAGGCATGATATAAGATGGTTTTAACCAACTACTGGGCGTCGCCTACCCAGATAGTTATAGCGGTCATTATGTAAATCAATTACTGGGCGCCGCCTACCTAGACATGTATAGCGGACACTATGCTAATAATTAAATGCTTGCATTTAAACACTTAACACATTCGTATATTATTCAATAATATACAATTAATGATAATCGTTGTCTATGTCAAACAGTCCCTAAATATTTTCTGATTTTAAAATTCTGATTTTCAGGATCTCTATAAATATTCAGAATTTACAGTTTAGTCCTTCAAGAATTTAAAATAAAATGTGAACCCCTTTTAAATTCAGAAAATTCAATTTTAACTTTCAGAAAATATTTCAGATTTCAGGGACCTGTCTGCAATTTTTAGAGTTTAAAATTTGATTTTCAAAAACTTTAGTTAATTATAGAATTGCCCGAAAGGGCCAAATCTGTCTAATTAAAAAGTTTTAATTTCAGGTTTTGAAACTTTAAAACTTCAGAATCTGAATCTGAAATATTGAAAAATTCAGTTTCTGATTCCGGAAACAATAAAAAAATTAAAATCTACCGTCGGCGCCGCGACCTTAGTGGGTGGTGCCGCAGTGCCCGACAGGCAATAGCTTAAGTTTCAACAAAATTATCGTCGCGGCGCCTCGGAGGCAGTAAGTAAAAAAATTAATTTTAAGCTTTGGGATGAACAGCGCTGCGGCGCTCCATCGTGGAGCTGCGGCACCGCCACCTAACCCTAGCAGGAGCCGCGATGCTCCAGTGTGGAGCCGCGACGCCTCTGCCCAAAATTGCAAAATTCTGTAATTCTGAAATCCTAAAACTCGTTCGGGGTCAGATTTGCAGATTCAACCTCGTACCCCTTCACCATTAAACAACACGTTCATCGACCATCACTCAATCATTTCTCATTCTTCATCTCAGTGCACCATGTTTGAAAACGAACCGGTAACGCACCTTAACTTAGAAGAGTTAGATCGGAATGACTTTCTCGATTACATCATTGTTCAATAGTTTTAGAGACAATGATTATGCGTTCATGAGATTTAAGGTTTCAAGCTTCTCATCGACAATATTTAGATTTAAACAAATCCTAACTCATATTATCATTAACAAACATTATATAAAAACCACTCAGACTCTGATACCACTGTAAGATTTTATCGGGTTCGTACACGTAGCGAAATTTAAAAATTTATGTTTCAAATCCGACGGACGGTCAAACTGATGGATGCTTATATAATGAAAACATAAAGAAATTGTAATGCGTCGATAGAACACTTACAGTTTGAAAATCTGGAATCTTCTTCTTCAAATGTATATCAAGGGTGAGCAAGCAACCGTTTCTTGATTTGCAAGTCAAGACTCCAATGTAATTACTCTTTCAGAAAGCTAAAAAATCCGACAGAGTTTCAGCAGAGAATAATACAAGTGAATTGGGTGTGTTAAAATAATGATTGAACCCTGTATTTATAGCTGTAAAAATCAGCTAGGGTTCCCAAGTGGGTCAGTCCCAGAAACCTAGGCAGATTGGGTCACTCGGACCCACTGGACACGTGGCACCGCGGAGCTCAATGGGTGGCGCCGCGGACCTAGTCCAATTTTGCCTCGTTTTATTTTAATTAAATTCAAAATACCATCTCGATTTTATTAAATAATCATTATTTATTCTAATGTCTCGATTATAAATCGAACATTTATATTCTCTCTGATTACATCTTTGAATCGACGGAACAATTGACTTAGTTTTACCCCTACATGTCTTCACATATTTACACTAATAACATTACGGTCTACACGAAACTCCTAGACAACGCCGGAAGACGAACTCAATATATGAAGTATAGTTACACGGAACCTGTGAACTGAACCTCTAGGTGGGAAAATAAAAATCCTTTCATTCACGACACACTCGATCAAGATTAGGATCTTCCAAGTGTTTAACCAAATGGATTGATCATTATATCTCATCTATATTAGTTGACAACAAGACCATATCATAGATCTGTCTGTTGCGTTGACCAACGACTTAGTCAACCTAATACCATATGAGAATCTGAGTGTTCTCTCGAAGATACATTCGAGGAATGAATCCTAATATTGGCTCAACTACCACATTTAATCTACGTCGCAATATACCCAATATAAGTCGAGTCTCAACCTATAAGGCATTTGAGCTTAGGACATGATCAAAATATATTACTCTGTAAACAAGGCGCGTATCGACCTCAAGTCTAAGGACTTCTATCTCTAGTGTGATGATATTTTAGACATCTATAACAAACAGTACATCAGCAGGGTATACCAATACTTCCAAAAGTATTCATGTGTCCATCACGAGTTGTCATAACTCGTAGCAGGTGAGACATACTACATCCCCAAAGGATATGATGCATATCACATGTCGACGTATCACATATCATCGATATTTCATTCTCGATGATCATTAGTCGAGGCAGTTTAAGAGTTACGTTATAATATTAATCTCCCACATTATTAATAACCACGTAACATCTATAGATGCATTTATATAATATTATAGACATATGTCATAATATTAATCTCCATTAATATAAATATAAATATGTATAAAGTACATTATTCTAATACAGATGGTCTCTAAAACATAAATATATACTTTCGGCATGTGGGTCATAGCGCATAGGTAGCTCCACGTGTGATATGATTGAAATCTGGATAATTAATGACAGGTGATAATTGCTCAACTTGATATCCTCACTATAACGTAGCAAGTAAAGTCTATTTGCATTCTTCTGCCGTAAATCAATATTCTAATGGAACAGCCTTCAATCAACACACAGCTTTCTGCAATCTTTCATGATACATGATCATGCGAGAAGGCATTTCCACATCCATTGCCATATATCACACAACGCACCAGCCACAGCAACTTCGTAACAGTAATGGTTTTGAGCATAAATTGGAGGCAGGGTGGAGTTAGAGCTTCGAATACCGGTTTAGCTAAACTTAGTAGATCCAAACTTTATATTTATTTTAAAATATTCATTGAATTATGTACAAATTAGTAATTTAAACCCCAATAACTTAAAAAGGAATAAAATTCTAAATTTGGATTTCGCCACTGATTGCAGGCATCTTTTCCTGGTCCATGAGTAATTAGGGCGGTACAAAATCCTCGGACCGGACCAAACTGGACCGAAATTCCAGAAAGGTGGGACCGAAGATCGGACCGAAAAAATTGTTCCGGTCCGATTCGAAAATCGAAAATATACATTAAAAATAAATAAAAAAACCCAGACCGAGTCCGTTTTTTGTGCAGCCCTATCCATGGCAGATGTGAAAGTAATATAGTGAGTTAAAAGTCCTCTAATACCTTGCGACGGGAATTTAGCAAAGTGATGCGAAGACATCTTGGAATAGCATACTGCATGCTGCCGCACTGCCTCATTCCACATAGACAAATAAGGCATTTATTATCTGTATCTTTTCTTAGTACACCTCCAGGAGATGCCAGATATAGCCTAGTATTAGAAATTTAATTATATCGATATATAGAGAACCAAGCTAAACTACGATGAATATGGGCATGCCAAATTATTTTCGAGTATGATCCAAAGAAAACCCATATTCAGTCATCAAATCACCTATTACGACAAACATTCGATATCCTAGTTGTATCCATATTCTTGTCAAATAAGCATAGCTGCGCATCAAGTATCTACCCTACTAAAACATCTCTATTTTCTCATTAAAAATGTTTAGTGGTAATTTCCCATTAAATATCGATGGAAAAAATTTAAATAGTAGTGTTTTCGCATGAAAAATTATTAGTTTTTCAGCATTTTAATGGGAATTTATTTCTCACCACGCGTTTTTCTCAATGAATTGGTTATGTGAGAATGAGGTGGAAAAAATTATATTTTGTAGACTTGATACTAATTTAACTAAATTATATGAATATTATGCTACATTACGTTAATGACAACAACAACTCTGCTACTAATATTCCTTCTAGTTCTGTTTCTGCTTCTATGTCTACATCTGCAGGATTCGATGAAGACGATGAAAATGAATCTTTATCTATATGGAGCACTTTTGCAACAACACAAGCAAGCACAACTCGAAATTGTGATGAGATGCAGTTTTATTTGCAAAAGTCAACGGAGCCGAAGAAAAACTTTCAACCTTTAGAATGGTGGCAGGATAACAAAAAACAATTTCCGATACTAACAGCTATGGCACGGGATGTTTTTAATGTGTTTATCTCAACAGTGGCTTCTGAAAGTGCATTCAGCCAAGCACGATATCAAATAGGAGACACACGTCACTCATTGGGCGGAAGCACATTAGAAGTTTTAGTATGCTTACGGGATTGGATCAGATCAGAGAGAAGAATCAAGGATATGAAGACGTTGACTCTCCGAAAGATGAAGAAATCGACAATATTTTGGAAAGCGGGACTGAAATTAATACTCCAGATTTAGAGGTTATGGAGCATAACCAATTCAATCAACCTATAAATTACGAAGAACATGCATAATATGTAAATAACAATTATTATTACTTCATTATGTACTCTTATTAACATTATGAATAATGAAAGTTCGAAAGTTTACCTCTTATCATTAATTTTTATTTTATTATCTCTTTACTCTTTAATTGTTATTTGTTAACTTATGTCTATTAATTTAATAAATTAATAAAAGTATAACTACAATATAAGCTATAAAGTATAACTACAATTAGTTTTTATTTTATTATCACTTTAGTTGTTATTTGTTAACTTATGTCTACTAATTTAATAAATTAATAAAAGTATAACTACAATATTATAAACTATAAAGTATAAAGTTATAAACTATATTATATTATTATATTACATATTTAATTTGAATTTAGTTAAATTTTTAAAATTAAAAAAAAAAAAGGCCCGCAGGCCCGGTTCAACCCGAACCCGCACGGGCCGACCGGAAATCCGATAATGAACCGGCCCAGTAAACCAGTAAACCGGACCGGTAATCAGTCCGGAATCGGTTCAACCCGATAAGGGCCTTCCGGTCCGGGTCAGCCCGTTAGACAGGACTCACACATTTGGTCATTTTCTTAAGAGAATAAAAGTCCTAGAGTCGTGTAAAGCCCTCTTTAAACTTCATTTAAAATCATTCATCATACAACTCCTTCCCCTGCACACATACAAAGACCATTGTAACCAATAACAAAGTAATATGAGAAAGAAAAGATGAAAAGGGAAAACAAGATATATTAAAAAATTCAAATAATATAATTTATTCTTCTCAATTTGCAAGATTCATTTTCACTAGCAGAGTAATTTGGAATGACTTTTATTATATCCCTCAAGCTCCTTAGGTCTTATATAGTATCTACAACTGGTCCGAAATAGCAGAATAGTTAAAGTTACAGCCATGAAACATTAACGATTCTACGAGACTTTAATAAGAGGGATTTGGCCAACTTAGAGGGACGTCTTTAACAGTCTTCTGCACAAGGCTCGATACTCTGCTCTGCATTTGATCTGGCCGCCACATTTTGCTTTTCAAACTTCCATGAATCAATATTATGAGACCACTTCCGACTAAAATGCAATTAAAGCTTTTCTTTTGTTTTTCAATGGGCAAGTAATATTAACGTAAAGAATTAATCTTGAGCCTAACTCAACCCCAAAAGCTAGCTAATAGAGTGAGAATTATCCAAATATATATAAAAAGACCAAATCTCTCATCCCTTGCCCATGTGGGACACTTACGATCCCCTCATGCTCAGGGGCTGCACATCTAATACATTGACAATTTAATATGGGGGCCAACATCGGTGAATAAAGAAATTTAACTGGGCCGACTCTGATACCACGTAAAAAATCATTTGAGCTTAACTCAACCCCGAAAGTTAGCTCATAAGGTGATAATTGTCCAAGTCCATATAAGGAAACCAAATTTTCCATCCATTGCCGATGTGGGACACTTAACAATTGATGCCAAGAAAAACATCACAAAGAGGGTGCTGGATTACATCGGGTAACAAAAGACAAAGGTGAGGTTAACCCTGACTCTACAAAAGTTTTTAAGTACTGTAACAATGTATAAGCATCTTCAAGTACTTCTAATTCACCAAAAGAATGCAGTTAAGACATGATCTTCAAGTTTGAGTTTATCAAACCTCTAAACATCTTATGTTCCTTTCTTTCCAGATACACCACCAAATAGCCGCTGGTATGGTGTTTCAAGTCTTCTTCAAATGTTTGGGCAGCCCTTTCCTCTTCCAGCAAAGGAGTTGTACTGTTGATCTTGGCATAGCCCATTTTCTTCCCATCAAATCAGAAACATCTGTCATACTTGCGAAGTGATATGGCAATGTATGTTCCCACGGAGATGCCATCTATTCACAAGTTGTATGCCTCTTTTGTAAATTCC
This sequence comes from Przewalskia tangutica, assembly GCA_029844215.1. Taxonomy (NCBI): domain Eukaryota; kingdom Viridiplantae; phylum Streptophyta; class Magnoliopsida; order Solanales; family Solanaceae; genus Przewalskia; species Przewalskia tangutica. The sequence continues at coordinate 60,101,776 of CM056736.1, forward strand.
CAAATCAGAAAAGCTTTCTGGGCAACCAACCATACAAAGTACATAGCTTTAACATGAGCTTGATCGACTTAGGTTGAAGTTTGTCCTTTCCCGAGTTGAGATCTTGAACGAAACTGGTCAGCCAAACACGTGGAGGAGAGTAAGTGGATTCTGATGTGAGTACCAAGTGAGGGCTCTTGTGCTGCAAAACAGGCATACTACATATTAAAAAAGAAGCGGCTAGAATAGCACTCTCTCCAAACAACAAATGAGAACATAAGTATAAATAAGTAATGGGCAAGCTCTTTCAATGAAACGTCTATTTCTTGTTCAGGTACCCCCACTTTATTGAGGTGTGCTGCAAGATAACAAGTGAACAACCCCTTAGGAAGACTAAAAAGAGGATAAAGATGTGCAAAAATGTCGTCATTAGTTAGCACTGATTCGTTACTCGGTAGATACACCAATTTGATTCCATTTCTCTTTTTTTGAGACTAGTAACTGTATACTCATTAGCATAAAATTCTATTGCTGGAACCGAATTTACACAAGAAACCAGTAAGTCCTACTGTTCTTTCCTACTTACAAGAACACCAAAAACTGTAATATTGATTCTGATTCTACTACAAAATATTCTTTACACCAGAAATGAAAAGACAAAATACGTTGAAGCTTAATCTTCTGTAAAGAACTTATTTGTCCTCAAAACACCTAGTATTCCTTTCTCTCCAGACAGTCCATCATATGCATGGAATGACCTTCCACCTCCTGTTGCTTACTTTACTCCCTTCATTGTTCCAGCAGCTTAGCAAGTCCAAAGTACTCCTTGGCATCACCCATTTCACTTTCCCCAGGGTAAGGAACAGTTGCCACAATTGATCAGTTACTTTACAATGCAAAAACAAATGAGTATTATCTTCCTGGGCTCCATTGCAAAGAAACACCTTTGCAGAATTCTCATGAGTAAGGCATGCTTTATGTGCAACTAGCCAGGCAAAACATGTCATTTTGAGAGGAGTAATAACCTTCCAGATCGGTTTCCAAGGCCACCCCTCTTGTTGGTTTCCTCCATTGCTTAGTCATTTGATTGCTAATTTCTGAAAGATAAAGAATAACTCCTATAGATTTTCATTGAGAATAACTAGTGCATCGAAAAAAGTCATCAAACAACAAAGGAAAGTATTCAAAGCCTCAAGTGGATTAACACAAGTTGAACCTCATGCTGAGTGGTCAACTTCAACCATGGCACAACCGAATTATTGACTTAATTTGGGGAAAAAGCATAGGCGTGGTCCCAAAACTGACACGACTCACACTTCAACCAAGATAAACAGAGAGATTCAGGGTCATCTTCTAGAACTTGAAGATATTCACATATCCCACCTACTGTGAAGAAAATTAGATGAGTCAAAAAAAGTGAAAGCAACGGGCGTCTCTAAACAGGATAACTCATACAAGCCCTGTGACTTGTGTATTATTCCAATCATGCCTCATACTCCAGTAAAAAAATTAAGTAAAGAAGGTTAAAGAACGAGTTAGGTTTAGGTTAATTTACTACTTCCTCCATTTCAATTTATGTATCTTTCCTTTTTAGTTTGTTTCACAAAGAATGCCACGTTCTATATTTAGTAACTCCTTAATTCCAATATTTCACATAGTTTGTTTAAGACCACAAGATTCAAAGGACATTTTGGTATATTCCACACATCTCTAATTTAAGACCACAAGATTCAAAAGTATTACTTTCTTAAATTTTGTCCGCAATCAAACTAAGACGCGTAAAATAAAACGGAGGAAGTAATAGATATTATTAGATTAGGCATTTAGGTGCAAATAAGAAAAAAGCTAAAGGCAGGAAGAAAGAGACTCACCTGTTCATTTATATTTGATCTATCGGATAAGGTGAACGTAGAAGAATTGAGGATAAAAAAGAGGTATGTTACCAGGATTCAAGGACTGGTATCCCAAAGGCTCCACAGTCCAAAAGATGAAGATTGTGTTGGAAGCAAACAGTTACAGGTTAGATGATGCAAGCAACAAGATAAAGATGATCACTATTACCTTGTTTGATACCGAAGATAGTCATCATAATCATGGTAATACAATGAGGCGTATGATTCTTTAAATCAGGTAAAAGGACACACCACTGGTCTGATCCATGTTGGTATGATGGAGACATCAGTTGCTATGTGGAGGTTTGCCATGAAAAGACCAATAAGCATCCACTTGTATATCTTTCCTTATCACAGAAGTGAAATTCTTCAAACTCTTTTTGTTAAAGTTGGTACTGATTGTTTGTGCCGCCATAACAAATGTTCCCGAAGCTATTACCTCATGTGCAATTGAGGAGATGAGAAAAAGTCTAGCAAAGATATCTTCGGCCAGTTGTATGTAATAATTTTGGCCTCGAACTGAATTACGATCCAATGCCAGAATCATAAGAAGTTTGTCCCTCTGCTGCTTGGGCACTCAAAAGAAAGTTGACTTCTTCCTTAGAGTTTTCACCTCACCCTAATAGCAGGCCATGTACAGAATCTGTCGGATGCCATTGCTTAATAATGCTCTAGCTTTGGCCCAGATTTTGCAACAAGTTCCGCAAGATTGGAAAGGTTGATCAGCTTATGGTCAAGGAGATTCCATAATAGAATGCCAGTTGTGCATCTTCTTTAATCCATGTTGCTCAATCGAGGACTGCAATATCTGAGAACTTTACTCAATGATCCCATTATACTTCATCCACGAACCATACTTGCACCGACACCGCCTAAGAAACATAATTTCCACCTGGAACTTAAAAATTAGTAAATAGAAAGCAAGGGAATTGAGGGAAAAAGAAGTGCTTTAATAATTGAATCTTCAGACCTTTTTTCCTTCTCATTTGTTTCTTTTGTCAATGATAGGAAAGGATTCCAGAAAGCGAAAAGAAAGCAGATAACTTTTTCCAGTGACTTCACAGCGCTCTTCAGAGAAGACTCTATAGCGATCAAATGTAGAATAAAAAAATAACAATAATCAAAGTGAAACAGCAGGAATTTAAAGAAACATCAGAGATTGAAAGAGAAACAAGGGGATCCAAACCAATACCAAGGAGCCAAGAACTCTTGAGATCCCAGAGCAAGGAGTAAGTTAGGATGGATCAGGAAGTTCATCAAATCTCGAATAAGTATATGTCGACGAGACGAGATCATCACATATGACGTCAAACATCGACGCATGCTTGCCAATAATAAGGGAGTGGACCCGTGGACGAAAGCCGATAATGGGCTTTGGGTGGTGGTGTCGCCGCGAGGGGATAGAAAGAATCACACGATACCCTATCGTGATAGAAGCAACAATAGGATAGGAGCGCATAGGTTGGCAACTGGACTCTACTAGAGAGCTGTGCCTCAGACTGAAGCGACAGCTTCCCATCCTCTGCACTGGCAAGCTGAGGCAAGCAGTCCTTGGTTACCTATGAGTTGCAACTTTCTCATCAATTTCCTTCTTCATAGAGCACAAAAACGAGTGGAAAATAAACCAAACCAAGGAAGTACGAACCAAATGAGAGCATGAGGAAGAGGAGTACCTTCAGCGCTACTCAATCAACAATTCAACCAGCAAAACCAATTGTAATGGCTACATTTTCAGAGAGCAGTCATACAGAAATCCTAGTGGGCAATCTCCAGTGCCTCCACTTTGTCAGCCTGGTGCAGCTATGCTGGATCTGTTAGGTTTCTTTCTCTTAATCTTGAGTTGTTCTTACTGGAACTCTCCGGCCATTCACGGGGAATAAATTTGAGAAGAAACGGGAAAAGGAGAATAAAGAGTCAGTTGTTGAGATGCCAGAACAAGTTACCTTTTGAAGTCTTACAAAAATGGGGCAACTAATATGAACATCACATGCCTTAAGAAAGTTAGAAATTTTGACCAGCGACTATATGGGACCATTTTGATAGTCAATGTAGACAATAGAAGACCTCATAGAAACAAAGTTAACAAATACAGATCAGAAAATATGGCTTTTCAAATTTTTGATATCATAAGGTACAATATATCATGGGGAAAGCTAGAAACTGACAAAATAAATGCGGCTGAACAAATATGCAAACCTTATTGTGCACAAACTAATGCAGAATGTTCAGGAGGATGCATATCAGAATTCTAAACAGAACATACCCAAATCGCTAGACTAACAAAGAGAATGTCTATACACTAAAACCATACCTCCACCCGCTGATGTATTCTGAATCCTGGTTTGAGTTAACAAGTCCTCCATCAAAGGGACAAATGCAGACTAAATCTGTCATCATAATTTCAAGTCAGAGATAAAATAAATAAAAAGATTCAGCAACTACAATGATATACTAACGTGAAAAGCAATGTCCCATTGCCATGATAGTTTGCAGAGATTAAAGATGTTTTAACGTTGACAATTTCTGACAGAATGATATCCTACAGTGATACGTAAGAGACAGTGCATAGAATTGGGAGGTGTATTTTACAAAACGATAAACATAAGTTCAGCTCTTAAGACTAATGAAAAACAGGAAAAAGGTCACCACATAGCATTCCCTAAAAATAGTACCGTCCCTTTAAGGGCTAACCATACAAGCACAAAACAAACCTGAACTGTAATATGTTCCTGCATCATACAAAGACCAATATAGTCACCTTGATAGACGTTGAACATTTTGCCAAATAAGACAAATAAACAGAGCAGGCAAACATTCATTAAGAGTTGTTATAAAGGAAATAAAGGATGGGATGACTTATAAAAAGTGATCTTATTGAAAAACCAAAATCTATGTACAGAGACGTTCCCTGACCTGTATTGCTAAATCCAAAGTACAGTGTTTCTACGATACTATGACTAGGATACTGGTTGATCATTGTACAAAAACATCTTTACAGTCAAAGTCATCAACTTATACGAATAAAACCCTTCCTTCCTTGAAGGGTTCACTCAAAAATGTAGTGGTACACAGGTATCCCAAAGAATATGCAGCCCTAATTACGGACTGCACAGTCACGCAGCCCACATGTAACTGGTGGTCATATCCGAACAACATGGTTTCTCCAGTGAGTGGTACTTAACAGGAATATAAAGCAAAAGAAGCTTCAAACCATCATATTCAACTCTGATAAATCATCCATTGGAATCTCAAGGCCCAAGAAGTCATGATCTTGAAATCCGTCATCATCAATATTCAACCATGAGCCTATGTCCTGTCCCTGACCACCAAGATCGTCAGGGACACCTAAAACATCCATTTCAGGGAGTTGCAGGCCAGATAAGTCAATGGGATCCTCTAGTTCCTCCAGGTTACAATCAGTCTTATCATTTCCAGTGCCAGTGGCACTTATACCACTAGATTTGCCTATTGAAGATCCTGGAAATTTAGGCTCTGACATCCTGCCAAAAAACCCATTGACAGAGGTAGATAACTGAGCAGTTTTCTGCTTAGCTTTTGTCTTGGGCTTTCTTTCTCCCTTAACATTGGAAGAGGCAGGTCGACCGATTTTGGTTGTTCCGTTGCGGGATAATGCCTCTCTGCCATGTCCTTTTCCTTCTCGGTCTCTCTCACTTCTCTTCCCTTTTGCACTGCTTAAAAGTGAACCACCTATGCCTGAAGAAACACCAATGGAAGTACCCAGAACATCATCCAACTCCCTCCGCTTGATCCTACTTAATTCAGAAGGTAAATTGACTTCAAAGGATATGTCCTGGCTTAGCGATGGGCTCTGCTGTGCACCCAAAGCTGCAGAAGAGATAACAAGTATTAGACAATAAGAATTAATTATACTCAATTAACACTCCTTGCTTCGTTGCTAAAATAAATACCTGAAACCCTAGCTTCACCTGAACAGCCAGATGTGCTGATATAAGATTTTCCAGCTTCCCCATCAGTGTTCGAATCTGTTTGTCCATCACTAATGCGGGATATCCCAGAAAGGAACATATCTTTGTACAAAGGTTCACTGAAACAGCTCTTTCTTGTCTCCTCAAATTCTTGGAATCGATGCAAAGTCCGCTTCATAAAAGCTAAGGCAGCTTGCTTGGCCATTTTCCCGCTGGCACTCTTCATCCCATGAGCATTTGGACCCCAACAGCTCTGTCGAGGCAGAATCATTTCAATTCAACTTCAAGATTATAATTACATGATTTTAAGAAGACAGTATCATGTTCCACACAGTCCTAAAGTGCATTACAGCAATATATACAATAGTACATATATCTATCATCAATGATGCAATTAGCAGCGAAGTTAGTTGATGTCTACATATCTATTTGAAGAACAAGAATGAAGGAAATACAAATATAACAAAGAAAGGCAGTGGCAGCTCTTGTGGACTCTTTGCAAAGACAAAGCCGAGCACATTGACAAAATATCAACTTGTCACAGTAATAATACATGTAGAGCACAAGAAGTTGCAAGTATTAAAATTATAACTTCAACTTCCTGTTTCTGATTTGGGAATCAAAACTAGATGAACAACATGGCAATCAGCTTCGGTTTTAAGTTTTAACACAATTTGAAAAGTAAAGACATAAGTTTAATAGAAGTCCTACGCGAAATGATGAGGAACAATGTACTCCTAAAGCAAGGGGAAAATTGCAACAACACAAGTTCACGTAAAAGCTGTATAACTAAGTTACTAAAGCTACCATTACACAGTAACAGTTCAAGCTCCTTTACCCGGAGAAACAAGAAAAAGAAGACCAGCAAGGATAAAAATAGAAAAATATTTGTCTTGGTTATAATAGTTTGACCATGTTTCACATGACGAAGTCTTGATACATCAGTAAGTAATATGAAATGAAAGTTCACACCATAAACAAATTGCATTATATCTGAACTCTGGTCCCTCAAGTTGAGATAAGTAGTCAACTACATTTGATCCCTTTCTCCAAGGATGTAAATCTAAATTTAGAAGAAAAATTTCTTAGAAGCTTCAAATTACCATATATTTTTCGTATGCCATTGCAACCAGTTTATCAAGAGCACGCTGTTCGAACTCCCTGTAAGACAAATAATTTGAGTTGTTACCACGATGAGTAGTATTAAGCAACAGTCAAGGTTAAGCATCTGAAAGAAGCATAAATTATGTACTTTTCTTGAAACTCTCTCATCTCTGTAGATGAATTCAGCAATTTCCCCAGTATCATTTTCTTCTTAGAAACCTTCAGAGTAAACAATCACATGAGTAATGCTCCCAATAGACAACCATTTGTTTGAAAACTTCATTACAATAAGATGTGTGTGTCATATTTATAACTTAGTTGTAGAGGATGGCCTAGAACTTTTTGAAAACATAAAATACAATTTGCTATAAACTTTATTTTTAAAGGTAATAAAATACAAATACGCAAAGAATATAAAAAAACTTGTCACGATTGTGGATTACCTTATAGGAAAATTCCTGAAGAAGCAGCGACTAGGTGGAATTCTCTATATGAACAACTACTTGTTGCTTACGATTATAGAAAACCTATAACTTTTATTATTTAACGCTTATAAAAAAATCCTAGGGATATGCTTATAGATAATGATTGAGAATTTTTTTTAGAACTTAATGGATTTTTAGAGAAATTTTTTTAAGCTACTAAAAAAAATTCCAGTATATATTATCCTACTATTTCAACTATGTTATTTTATGTAACTCTAATATTTTTGTTACTTAATGAATATATGAAAAACAAATTTATAAGGCATCTATAGAAAAAATGTTTAAAAAATTTTAAAAAAATGCTTTTTTCCTATTCCCACTATTTATCTTATTGGTGATGTCTTAAATCCGACTATTAAAGTAGACGAATGTAAAACACTTGTAGAAACAATTTATGATTGTATAGAAGTACTTCCAATTCCGACAGACTCAACTGAAGAACCAACTCACGAACCAACAAAAGAAGAAGTTACGTCTAGCCTGATTGACCGTATTAATTATGTAACAGAGGAAGATGAATTTTTTATGGACTTCACTCGGGACCTCACTCGCCCAGTCGTTAGCGCTTCCCATCGCAGCAAATGGAGGAGCAAGTTATTTTTTTCCAACTTGAAAAGAAAAGGGAATAAAGCATGCCTCAGAGTTTTGATTCAAAGGTGTGAGAAGTTCATATACAATGAGCCCTTTTTTGGAGCAAATGATGCATTCCTGGGAAGAGGCAAACCTTGGGGAAAGCCTACCAAGGGGGCGCACTTGAGAAGAACTTCATTTCCTTACTTCTTGCCTATTCTCATTTCACTATTCTATTATAAGCGTAGCAGTTCTAATTATGCAAAAAAATACATATGTATTACCAACAACAAAAATCAACCGATTTTTGTACCATCTTCTACTAATTCGCTGCAACCTTATAAAAAACATGTGATTTCTGTTGCTAGTATTCAAGGCCTTAGAAATAAAATGTTTAGTGGTTAAACTTCTTCACAAGTTAGCGAATATGATATTTATGTTTTGACGGGTGTTGTACCATACGAATAAATTGTCAATGATGAAGGACATGAAGACTTGCTGAAATACTGGAGGGACAATGAGAAGACATTTCTGACACTTGCAAAGATGGCACGAGATGTGTTGAACATTCAAGCGTCATCAACAGCGTCCGAAAGCACTTTTTCTGCAGGAAAATTTTAAATTGGAGAGCACAGACATTCATTGGCGGGAGACACATTGGAGATTGCAGTTCTATTCAGAGATTAGATTCGAGCGGAGCGTAGAAGGTGCGGTCAAGCGGAGATCAACGAAGAAAAGACTACAACTACAACGAAATCTTGCCCGAGGGAACAGGAAGCGACGTCGACAATTTGACCAACAACTTTCAATTTCAACCGAAGATCCTCAAGACATTGTGAGGAAATTAGAAAAAATATGGTTAACTATATAATTTTTTTAATTGCAAATTTATGTGATTTGCAACTTTTGAACAACACCACAAAGTTGTAATTTTGAAATTATATTACAAAAAAATCATATTTCTATTAAATAATATAAGAGGCACAAAAACAGTCTTGGGATATTTTTATTACACTATCTTGTTCAATTATGGAAGTGTTCATATATATTTTAAATTAAGTGTAAAAAAAAGAGAAATCCCGCTAATCCCGCCGGAGCACCAACCCTCCCCGTCTGATAAAGAAGAGCACGCGCCCCTATTTGATTTTGTTAAAATTAAGATGTTTGATTTTGAACATGTATGATCATTATGAAGTTCTCTACATCTAAATACCAAATAATTAAGACTTCTTGTTTTCTCGGTGTTCGAATTGTTAATTGGGATAAGGTAAGTAATTTTATGAACATTAGGGAAAACACATGTATAAAAAGAAGTATACCAAAAAGTAGATATCTACATCAAAACATGATTCTCTACAAAAAAACACAAATCATCTATACAAAAAGGAATCTTAAGAGTGCACAAGAAACTTGTTAGAATAAGAATAGGAATAGGATTTGTATATAGTATTATCCTACATGGAAAAGGATTGGAATGTAGTTTCTATAAATAGGACTCAATGTAACAATGTAGATACACAATTCAATAATAATATTTTCTCCCATATTTTCTCTTATGGTAAGAGCAATTGTGAGAAAAAAGTCATTTTGCATCATATATTTCGGAAGAAATCAGCCGTCACCGTGCAAATTTCCAGTGACCTAAGAGGCTGTCCGAGCAAATAATCCTTTGTACCAGTGTTATTAAAAAATCAACACCACCACCGGCCACCGGGTCCAGAATTTCCCAGAGAGCAAACCCTAGTAAGCCTCATCGGAAACAGGTTATCCACGCGCCGTCAGAGCCATTGTTCCGGCGAGCGCGTCAGAGCCACGCACCGGCACGTGAGGTACCTTCCGGCGACTTTTTTGACAAATTTCTTTTTTCAGTGGGATCGACCGACCTGCATTCCGATCCTACCCATATAATCTTTTTCTGATGTCGATCACTTTTCGGTGGTCAAATTGGATATTTTCCGGCGACAAATGCTGATTTTTTTAAATTTCGGTTACGATTTTGATTTTTTCCATATTCTGACAATGTATATTTTCCAAATGTAGGCTACAAATTTTCGATTTCACGAGATGTCTTTCGGATCTGATATTTTTAGCTCCAAAAATATGGGAATTGGAAGTTCAAGCCCTATGATCACTTCAGAACTGTTAATGGGAAGTTCAAACTATGTAGCTTGGGCTTCCTCGATTGAGTTGTGGTGCAAGGGTCAAGGTGTTCAAGATCACTTAACGCAAAAGGTTATTGTGGTTAACAAAAAGGAAAAGGCTAGTGAGACAAATGGAAAGGCCAAAGCACAGTGAGAAAATGTTGACGCTCAATTATGTAGCATTCTGTGGCGATCTATTGATGCCAAGTTGATGCCTTTGTTTCGTTGCTTCCAGACATGTTATCCAGTTTGGGAAAAGGCTCGCGCTTTATACACTAATGACATATCTCAATTTTATAATGTGATATCTCGGATGACCAACTTAAAGAAATAAAAATCAGATATGTCTATTTACTTGGGAAAGGTATAGGCAGTCATGGAGGAATTTGAGCAGTTGATGTCGGTCACTACGAACGTTGAAAAACAACAGGAGCAAAGATAGATGTTGTTTCTAGCTCTTACCCTTACTGGACTTCCTATAGACCTTGATTCGGTGTGATCAGATTTTGGCTAGTCCTACCGTTCGTACAATTGATGAACTATTTTCTCGTTTGCTTCGTCTTGCTGTGCCTCCTAATCACACAGTGGTTTCATTACCAACCGTTGACTCCTCTATTCTCGCATCTTAAACCATAGAGAATCGAACATCTCAGTCTATGGATAATCGACGAGGTCATTTTGGAAAATCACAAACTAAATATAGTTATTGTCATAAGTTTAAACACACTCGCGCAACGTATGTCGTTCTCTACATTGTCCACTACCCAATGTTGTTCAGTGTAGTTATTGTCATAAGTTCGAACACACTCGTGACGTATGTCGTGCTCTTCATGGTCAACCACCCAACAATACTCATGTTGCTTAGATTGACACTACAGGAAATCGGAGGCTTTTATCTAAAGAAAAATATAATGAGTGCCTTCAATATCGAGTAAGGGTGTCACGTGGGCAGTCGGCCGATCTCCCCAAGCCAGGCTAGTGGAGTGATGGGGTTGGGGAGGGGGGCTCTCTTCAGATCCGTGGACCGGTCGGACGTGATCGATCCAAAGACAAACAATTTAATTAATTTTTTTAAAAGGTCGCTATTAAGTAGGGGTCCACAATGGCTCTTTGTTAGCCCCAAACTTTATTTTTTAACTCCCAACTTCTATTTATTACACTTTGACCCAAATTCTAAACTATAAATACCCCAACCAATTTTATTTTCACGCTATTCTCTCTAATATTTGCTAATCATATTATCATCTTTATTCTGTAGTGAAATTTTTATACTTTTTTGAATTGGGAAATATTTGGAGCAACTTCAAGCTTCAATTTCAAGTCTCAAATTCAACATTTACAGTTACGTCTGCTTTTACACAGACGTTTGGTACACTCGTTCCATCCTTTATTTGTTTAATTTCTTGCATTTAATTTGCGTCTTGTATTTAATTAATTTTTGTGCTTTATTTTATTTTACTTTATTTGATTATCAACTATGTCTCCCAAACAATAATGTGATAAAAGTGGCAGTAGTATAAGTAGTAAGCTTAAACATGGTAGTTCTAGTAAAAATTAAACCTAGAGTTAGAAAAAATATACAGAAGATTTTACTCATGTTGATGAAACTGAATTTAAGCCCCCCCTCCCACGTTTTCATGATGTTAATGAACGTAATAATGATGAACATGATTTAGAAAATGAGGTATTAGAAAGAGCTTATGGTACTTTTGATTTAGATGAATTAGAAAACGAGGAAGAAGACGAGGGAGAGGAATTAGATTTAGATGATACACCTAGCGCTGTCACCGAAGCTCTAACTCGGACATCATCTTAGTCTAGAGCTTCTCTTCCCCCTAAACCTCCTACTCGGGGTAAGACTAAGGTGGAACGTCCTAGATGGAGATTCATGACTAATGATGAAGATACAATGGTTACACGTTGTCATAAATATAAAAATTGTATAAACACGGATTTGGCGGAGGAGTTTGTGGGACAGATGATTTAGATAGACACTTGAAAAAATGTGTTAAGAAGTCATACTATGATGCTCGAATAGAAGTGGACCTTGACGCGAATCCTACCGGCGCCGCTACTAGTTGCACTCCTACTAGATCCGTTGGATGTTCTAATATGGTCCAACAAACTTTAAATACTTCTAACCCCGTTCACAAAAATTGCTTCTAATAAGGATAGAGATTGCGAAGAACTAGCTAAAATGGCCACGGTTTGTATTTTACCTTTTAGTTTTCCTTCTAACCCCGGTTTTGTCCATTATATTCAAGCTATGTATAACTCTATTATTAAAGGAATTCCTATATCCACTATTAGAGCAGATGCTTTTAAATTTCAAAGTGATTATTGTCAGTATATGTGTTGCAAGTTTTATCCCTTAGTAGGCCATAATGTTAATGACAATGATTATTTGTGTTACAGCACACTAGATTGATCATAACTAGAATTTGTAAAAACGTATATTTGGTTATAAATATGTAGATGAGAAAAAAATGGGTTCTTATATAAGTTCAACTGTCCAAGAAATTTTGCAATTATTTGGTCTTCTAGACAAAGTTTTTACTGTCACATTTGATAGTGCTACTTCCATGACTAAATGTTGGAAGTTAGAGTTTGTCCAATTTATGCTAATATTTTTCATACTAGATGTGCATGCCATGTTTTTAATTTAGTTGTAAAAGATGGTATTGATTTATTTACCGAAAGTTTTCAAAAAATACGTGATGCGAAATATATTTTTAATGCTCATAAATCTAGTAGAATTGATGAATTTAAAAAATCTTGTGTTATTGCTAAATTGTCGATTAGAAAAATTCCAAAAGAAGTTTGTACTAGGTGGAATACCACATGAAATGCTATTAGTTGCTCGTGAATATCGAAAACCCCTTCAAATGGTATTTAATGCACATCATTATGATCTCGTTGATCACATAAAAGAACAAGATTTTGATGACACTGAGGAGCTTAATATTTTTTAGAAAAAATTTATATTGCAACAAAATAATTTTCCATTATATATTATTCTACTATTGCACAAATGTTATTTTATATTTGTTGTCTTTCACAACAATTTGCAAAGTATAAAAATGGAACAATATAGGGTAGCCATTGATGATATGGTTGTGAAATTTAAAAAGTATTTTTTCTATTTCCGAAATATATTTAATTGCTTGTGTACTTGATCTGTCTTTAAAATTAAGAGGTGCCAAGGGACTTGTTAGATATTGATGAAACAGAAGAAAGTCCATCTTGTGAACACCGTAAATGCAGCATATATACTAGTATTAATCTATTGTATGATAGGTAATCTTTTGAAAGAAATGAAGTTTTACGTCATTCGCAAAAAAGAGGCCTACAATAGACAACCAAAAATTTGATAGGGAAATGGATCATAAATATATTGGTATTGGTTCTACTCAAAATGAAAGTGATCCTGATGCCTATCTTTCATAGAGATTTGAATCTATCACGGACTACGACGAAATTGATGATCTTTTGGGATGGTGGAGGGAGCGTGGCAAGTCATTTCCATTACTAGCAAAAATGGCTCGAGATATACTAGCTATTCAAGCATCATCAGCAGCTTTTAGCGCGGTAAGATTTCAACTAGGAGATCACAGACATTTGGCAGAAGACAGCTTAGAGATGTCTGTCTTATTCAGAGATTGGATCAACGCAGAAAGGAGAAACTATGGGCTACCAATTTTAACACGTCACGAAGAACAATTTGATGAGATAATCAGCACTAATAGTTGTTACACCCCGTAATACCAGGGCTACTAATTGAGAACGTGATTAAGGATTTAAGATTTGAATTTTGGAAAGAAAGAATTATTACATTTTCTTAAGGAAAATTTCGAAAAAATGTGACGGAAAAATTATTAACTTGGAGTTTAATATTTCTAATTGGATTTATGGACATAGTATTGGATTATGAAGTATTGGAATTGATAATATGGGGTCCGCCGAAAATTTCACAATTTGGGGGGGTCGAAAATTATAATATTTTGGACCAATAGGAGGGTGACACGTGTCACCCCTCCACTTGTCTTGCAAAGATGACTACACATTTAGATATTTTGAGACTTGGGGACAAGTGGACAATGGGTCCCACTCCACTTGGCTATACATATCCAAGACTTGGATCATTCTACACTTTGACAAATGAGCTCTCATCTCTCTCTTCTCCTTAGCTTGAATCTCGAAATTCTTCAAGGATTTTTCAAGAACAAGTGTTGATTATTTTTCAAGATTAAGAGTTCTAATCAAGTTCTAAGACAAGTTAACTCTCTAAGATCCTCCAATTTTGTGTGTTGGCTGAAAGATTGGGTGAAACCCTAGGCTTGTTCGTCAATTTTTTGGAAGTGAAACGTGAAGTGAAGTTGGTTATAAGCTTGTGGTGGATGCTTGTGTGTGATTGGAACTTGAAGAAGTGGAGCGAAACGAAAACTGCGGACCAAAACCTTGCGGACTATTTGGGACGTTTTTGGGCTAAAATGAAAGGTAAAATTATTCCTTCTCTTGAAGAAATTGGATATAACATGTTGTTATAATGTATAGATGAGCTTGTGCTACAAAGAATGAAGAATAAAAAGTGTTTGGACCATTTTAGGGTGTCTTGGCCGAGAGTGGCATTTTGTGCGACGTCGGATTCATTGATTATTGTTGTTGTTATTTACACTTGTCGCATGTTGAAATGAAGGTAATATTGTTGTTGATATGTGATATGGAGTATATATAAGTGTTGAAATGTGAATTGGATTATAAAGAATTATGGAAAAGGGCTTTGGATTGTTGAAGTTGTTGGCCGAAAACTGCCCAAAAACTGTGAGACGTTGTTGTGTCATTTTATGGACTGTTTTGAGGTGCTATTATGCTGAAAAATCAGCCACCAACATGCATGATTAATGTGGTAAAGTTGCTAATAAAAGTCCTAAGGAATAAGGGTGTTAAAGGCTTCACATGTTGATTAAATTGTGGACTGTTTTTATGTGATTGTGGGGCAGAATTTTACACGTCAAGTAGGCGTGTAATCCCTTTTGGTTAACTGTGGGTTGTGCCCTTAAGTGTGGCTCGATTGTTGTTGAATTTGGGCCTTGGAAAAGGTGGAAAAGTACGTATAAACGGGGGAAGTGCTGCCCAAATTTTCGTAGAATAAGAGAATCATTACTTGGTATAAGTCTTATACTGGTGTGTATGAAGTTGATAGAAGTATTATTGTTGTTATAGGTTGAAGCACTACTTGTGGCATATTCTACTTGGCGTGTGGTATAGCCGATAAGGTTGAAGTACCTATTCGGGGCGTATTCTACTTGTCGTGTTGGTTAGTCGTCAATGAGGTATGTGAATCTCTTCCTTCTCTCCTTTGGCATGTTCTTCGTGTGAACCATAATTGTGGTATTGTTTCAAAAGTTATTATACTCTTAGAAGTTAAGGAGTATTCTTGTTATTGATTCTATGCTAAAGGCATGTCTAAATTATTCTCAGGTCCTTAACAAGTCTTATGGGAGATGTTGGTAAGAGCTTTTAGTAAACATTGGAGTCTAGTTGATCTTGCGAAGTTACAGCACTAATGAGAAAATGTATTGAACAAGCCATTGCAGTGTTAAAAAAAAAGAATCGACAATCTATTATATTGAAATGAGTAGAACTTTCCATCTGCATGCATAGAAGCTAAGATATAACCAGTTCGTTTTACACTTTCTAGGTTCATAGCTGATTAGATAAGATCATTATTAATATATAACCTAATGGCTCATAAAATGGATTAATTTGGAAATTCGAATCCGTTATCACCAAGCAAATGTTTCCATAATGTTAGCCACAGGAGCGAGACGAATTAAATTATCGAGTTGGTACAAACGACGAGTGGATCTTATACTTGACTTGATCTTTATAAACTGAGCGGATCCTAATCCTTAGGGATATTTTCCCTTGATAGTACTTTGGGTTTTATAAAAGGAAAGTTGTTTACCTATTCGTTTGATAATGTCTTTGAATTTTTCTAAAAAGATAGTTCATTCTAATTGTGCTAATGAGAGTCAAAGATGATTTAAATTGTACATAGTTGCTTGAGATAGCTATAGGTGTACAGTCCTTTATATTTACACCAAGTCCCAGAATGGGCCGGAACATGTCGTACCTTATTTGACTTATAGCACATTACACCGAGTCCCAGAATGGGCCAGAACATGTCGTACCTTATTTGACTTATAGCACATTACATCGAGTCTCAGAATGGGCCGAAACATGTCGTACCTTATTTGACTCATAGCACATTACACCGAGTCCCAGAATGGGCCGGGATATGTCGTACCTTGCATGACTTATAGAGCGTTACACCGAGTCCCAGAATGGGTCGGGACATGTCGTACCTTGCATGACTTATAGAGCGTTACACCGAGTCCCAGATTGGGTCGGGACATGTCATACCTCGCATAACAGTATTTGTTTATTTGGACAGACGTTCTTAATTTTGACATGACTCTCATTTTAAAAGGAAGTATCGTGGGCACGGTTGAATCTTATTTTAAAAAGGTACAGTGATACAGTAGTACAGTGGTACAGCAATACAATGATACAAGAGATACAAAGAATCTGATACAAAGATGTCTGATACAGTCTGATGATACAAAGAATACAATGTCTGATACAAAGAATACGGTGTACAGTTGATACAATACAAATGCACAGTGGTACAAAGTGATAAAAGGTACAGTTGGCTCTTATTTTTGGCACGGTACGATCTAGTATTTGATTTTCATACTTGTCCCTGTCATTCTTTTGTACAGTTATGATCTTGTTTATTGTACTTCATGTTTACATACTTGGTACCTTGTTATCGACTTCTTCTGGGCCGTTAAATGCCCGCAGGTATTAGGTACTCAGTTGGGTGACCCGAGAGCTTAGGATCCTTGTTCAGCATTTTGGGATAGCTCCAATATTCTGGAGCTTGTCATTTTGGCACAGGTCTTCCATTATGGCTAGGTATATTCAGGGGTACGGCGGGGCTTTGTCCCGTCATAGTTTACTGTCCAAACCTTAGAGGTCTATATTCATATGTGGACTGGACTTGCGTGAGTTGTATTTATATTTTTGTACAGTTGTAGTCCCATTCGGGTGTTATATATTATGGCAGTCTTGTCGGCTTTGCCTTTGCAAAAAAAAATAATGAGTGTTATTTAGCTTCCGCAGGTTACTTGTGTTGTATGGGTAGAAGGGTGCCCAGGTAGGGCACCAGTCGCGGCCCGGGGTTCGGGTCGTGACAATAGCGATGACAGCATGAAACTTATGAATTGTCAAGCATCAATGCTAATTCCAAAAATGACTCCAACGGAAGCGATACAAAAATCAAAAAAACTCTATATACAACAGTAAAAAAAATTAGTAGATGCCTAGTTGAAACATAACCCTCCTAGAAGATATATATGTAGATTAGGTAATTTATTGTAACTTAAAACTTAACTGAAATATAACCCTTCCTAGAAGGAAGATGTGTAGATTAGGTGCTCTTCTTGTATTTGAGATTTTGAGTCAACCTTTATAAAATTTGAAGTTATATTGAATAAATAAAAGATCTATGGTAAGTTCTATTTAATACTTGAAATTATTTTTCTTTTCATTAAAGTTATTTTCATGAACGTTCTTTTGATAATACTAAAATAATGCAATTCTTTAAAAAATTATAAAAACTTGAAATTATATTTAATATCATCTAATAAATTTAAAAAACAAACACTTAGAAGTTCAAAAAAATAACCGTTAGAAGTTCAAAAAAAGACTTTAAACTTATAAAAATAAATTCTAATATTAACTTGTAACTAAAGTTATTTTTACTTTCTTTGAATCGGGCAATATTTGGAGCAACTTCATAAATTTAATATGAAACAAACAAACTAACATTACAATACGAAACAATACAAACTTTAAGTAAAAACTAAAACCATGAAACAAACAAACTAACATTACAATATGAAACAATACAAACTTGAAACTTCAAAAATGAACGGCAAACATAAAAAACAAAATTAATAAACTTCATAAATTTTGGATTTATGCTTCCAAATCCGGGTGCCTATGTTTCTAGTGGCGAGACATCACAATGGTACCCCCCCCCCCCACACACACACATTTACACGGAATGCTTCAAGGTACATCCACAGTTTGCATTTAACCTTATCAACTTCCAAATCGTCAAAATACTTGCACACAAAACTTGTTCTTGTTCTTCTTCGACGAAAAGGAAAAGAAGGAGGAGGATTATCGTTATCCATTGATTTGGAATTTGAACTTGAAAGTTAAAACTTGGGAGGGAGAGAGAAAGAAGTAAAGTAGATTGTGAGAAGAAACTTGAAAAAATGACGAGTATTTATAGATTGAAAGTTAAAAAAACTAGTTGTTATAAGTTTGTAGCTTAAAAAACGCAAAGCCTCCCCGACCCACCCCCTTATATGGTGGGACAAGTTGTGCCCCCCAAAAAATCCCCCCAAGGCGCGGTCCCCCCTATTTTAGGCCCCATTCCAGTCACATCCCCAAAAAAGGCTCATCACATCCCACCCCGTCCACTTCAACCGGCCAAGGAATCAAGCCACACACTTTCGAAGAATTGGCGACACGAGCTCATGACATGGAGTTGAGTATTGCAAGCCACGGAAAGACTTCACCTGTTTTCGATCCGAGAAAGGAAGCTAAAGAATTCAATCAACCGTCAAAATACCAAACTAAAGAATCCATGGCGGTTTTTTCTATTGTATAATTATTTTGTGTTCGAGTTCGAGTTAGAAATACATGAGGATTTTCTGTTCTTACTTGTCTGGAGCCTCTGGAATTATGAAATCCTCTTCTAGGCATGTTCCCGATACTATACTAGTGAAAGAAGTTCCTTGCCCTTTGTTTTGCTAGTGGGCTGGTGCAGACTTCCTTCTTTATGCTCATAGGCTTAACCAACCTAGAGCCTGCCTAACTCACTCATCCTTCGTCCGGAGACTAATGAGGGTTCCCGCTGACTGGACTCACAGGGAGCCAACGACCTGCTCTCTCTGCGGCTTACCCTGGGCCTTTGCGAGCCCAAGCCTTTCTTTTACACAGCATGGAAATGCCCATACAACGAGGAAGAAGACAGATGTATCACTTTTGTTCTCGGTGGGCTTGCGTTAAGCAGACATCTCAACAAGTAGTCACAAATACTCCGCCTAATACTTATTCGCTTGTGTTTCACAGTCTAGTATCCCTCCATCGTGGATTGTTGACTCAAGTGCTTCTAATCATATTTCTCATAACAAATCACTTTTGTCGAATATTATTTATTCACAGTCTCTTCCTCCGCTTACTTTAGCCAAAATGGGATCCAAACAAAACCAAAAGTGGTTGGACAAGCTAATTCCATATCTTCTGTCACTCTAAACTCGGTTATTTATGTCCCTGGTTGTATTTTTAATCTTGTATTTATCAGTCGTTTGACACATACCCTTAATTGTGCCATAATATTTCTTCATGATTCTTTTGTTATGTAGGACCGAAGTAGGGGACAGGTGATTGGTGCAGGATATGAATCACAAGGCCTCTACTATCTTACCTCTCCTAATTCCTCCTGCTCCATTACAAATCCTCCAGACTTGATCCATAAACGGTTGGGACATCCGAGTTTGTTTTAAGCTACAAAAGATGGTGCCTAGTTTGTCTAGTATGTCCAAATTAGATTGAGTCGTGTCAACTTGGGGAACACACTAGCACTACCTTTCCACGTAGTGCTGCGAGACGTGCAGTCCATTTTTTCAATAGTTTATTTTGATATTTGGGGTCCTAGTAGAGTCGGTTCACCTTTAGGATTTCGTTATTTTGTTAGTTCCATTGACGATTTTTCCAGATATACTTGGCTATTCTTAATGAAAGATCGTTCTAAGTTATTCTCTATATTCAAGATTTTTTTTGCTGAAATACAAAATCAGTTTGATGTTTCTATTCCTACTTTTAGTAGTGATAATGCCTTAGAATACAAATCCTTCCAGTTTCAGCAGTTTATGACTCACCAAGGAATTATTCATCAAACATCTTGTCCCTACACCCCTCAGCAGAATGGGATAGCAGAAAGAAAGAATAAGCATCTCATTGAGACTGCTCGGACTCTTCTCATAGAATCCCATGTTCCGCTGTATTTTTGGAGTGATGCATTCCTCACGTCTTACCATGTTATTAATCAAACACCCTCATCTTCTATTCAGAATCAGATTCCATATTCCATAGTGTATCCTCAGTTATCTCTATACTCTCTCCCTCATCATATATTTGGTAACACATGTTTTATGCATAACCTAGCTCCGATGACAGATAAATTAGCTCCTTTCTCTTAAATGTGTCTTTTTTTATTATTCTCGTGTTCAAAATGGGTATCGTTTCTTCTCACCTGATCTCCATCGATATTTTTGGTATGTCGATGTCACATTATTTGAGTCTCAAACTTACTTTTAAGTCTCCTTCTGAATATCTAAGGTCTTACATATACCTCAGGTTCTACCTACACCGACCTTTGAGGAATCTACAGTTACTTGTATATCTCCAGTCACAAAGTTACCACTTACGACTTATCATCGTCAACCGCGTCCAGCATTAGACCCAATATCAGGTCCAGATAATTCATGTCATGCGTCGACCCCTGCACATACTACAGACTTGTCTCCTCAAGTCTCCTCCTGATCAGTTGATTGCACTTCGAAAAGGTAAATAGTCCACTCATAATACTAACCCACACTATACCCTTTTAAGTTATCGTCTATTATCATCTCATTATGCCTTTGTATCATCATTGTCCTCTGTCCCTATTCCTAAGTCTACAGATGAAGCTCGGATGACGATAGGCTGAGATATTTGCTTTACACACGAGTGATACTTGAGAGTTTGTTCCTCTTCCTTCAGGTTAATCTATTGTTGGTTGTTGTTGGATTTATACAGTCAAGGTTGGTCTAGACGACCAAGTTGATGGCCTAAGGCTTGCCTTGTCGCGAAGGGGTATACACAGATATTTGGGCTTGATTACGGTAATATTTTCTCTCCCATGGCTAAACTAGCATATGTCCGTCTTTTTCAATCCATGGTTGTTGTCTGCCATTTGCCTCTTTATCAGTTGGACATTAAGAATCATTTTCTCCATGGTAATCTTGAGAAGAAAGTTTATATGGAGCAACCACCTGATTTTGTTGCTTAGGAGGAGTCTAATTTGGTGTATCGATTGTGTCGGTCACTTCATGGTCTGAAACAGTCTCCTTAAGTCTAGTTTGGTAAACTCAGCACAGTAACTCAGGAGTTTGGCATGACTCCTAGTGAAACAGATCATTATGTGTTTTATCGACATTCTACTCCAGGTTTGAGTATTTATTTGGTGATTTATGTTGACGATATCGTTATAACAGACAATGATCAAGATGGTATCACTAATTTAAAGCAATATCTCTTTCAGTATTTCCATACTAAAGATCTCAACACTGAAGTATTTTCTAGGTATTGAGGTTGGTCAATCCACGTCAGGTATTGTCATTTCGCAATGCAAGTATGTCTTAGACATTCTTGAGGAGATAGGAATGAAGGGATGTAGACTCATTGCCACTCCTATGAATCTGAATGCTAAAGTCCTTCCAGGACAGAAGGAACCACTCAGTGATTCTGGAATATATAAGCGGTTGGTTGTAAGTTAAATTATCTCGCAGTGACTAAGACCTGACATTTCATTTTCTATGAGTGTTGTATGTCACTCTATGGATTCTCCATGTGATAGTCATTGGAATGCAGTTGTCCGCATTCTATGATATATTAAGTCATCTCCAAGTAAAGGACTATTTTTCGAAGAACAAAGGTCATGAGCAGATTGTTGGATATACGGACGTTGATTATGCAGGATCACCCTCTAATAGACGTTCTACATCCGGATATTGTGTGTTAATAAGAGATAATTTGGGGTCCTGGAAGAGTACGAAACAGTGTCGTTACTCAATTTAGAGAAATCAATCGAATGTAACTTATGTGTGATAACAAAGCAGTCCTTCATATTGCATCAAATTTGATATTTTATGAGAACTAAGCACATTGAGATTGACTATCACTTTGCCATGGAAAAAATACTCTCCGAAGATATTATTACTAAATTTGTGAAGTCGAGTGATCAACTTGCTGATATTTCCACCAAGTCACTCAGTGATCCTCGTATTAGATACATATGTAACAAGCTCGGTACATATGACTTGTATACACCAGCTTGAGGGGGAGTGTTAGAATAAAAATAGGATTTGTATATAGTATCCTACATGGAATAGAATTGTGATGTAGTGTCTATAAATAGGGCTCATTATAATAATGTAGATATCAATTCAATAATAATATTCTCCCATATTTTCTCTCAAAGCCAATCAAAAACAAAAGGCTAGTTCTCAAATGTACAAAATCACTTTCAATCCTATCAAACATTCTTTTATTTCTCCCTCCGTACGAAGTACGAACAACATAAGAGCTAGCGGAGCAAGCTCCACAACTTATCTTTGTTTAAAAACTATATAAAATCTAAATAAATAATTACTAAAATATTGGCCAAATATATAGATTGCCCCTTAAAGTTGTCCGGACTTTTTTATTTACACTTAATTTAAGCCTATGACCTATTAAGAACTTACTCAAAATGTGTCTATTTAACACAGTTTGACAATTCTACACAAGTTAAAAGTGTGGATATAACTTGCCATTGGCCAAAAAATTACAAACAACGAAAATAACACATCATTAAGAAAATCAGAATTAAAAAGTTAGGGAGAAGATTTAACTGGAAAACAATTTCGGCATTTCCAACTGTTTCAAGGCAAATCGAAGCAGCTCGTAACAATCCTAAAGTCATTATTCAGGAGAGCACAAATGAATATTTACCGGAACAATGGTGACAAGGTCTTCGTCATGTTGTCTTGAGAGGGAAGAGTTGTCGAGGTATCCATGCATGCGAATACATGAAATGGAAATGGAGGAATATAGGGTGGCAAGACAGCAATCTATGTCGAGAAAGACGTGCTCAGGGGCACGAGCAATAAAGGACCATATGAAATCAAGGTAATAGACAATGGAGAAGAAAAAGATAGAAATAAATGTCGTTGGTTAGGTATAGAGTGGGGAAAGGGCATGTGGAGACATTCCAGCAGAAAATAGAAGGATATGAGTTGGATAGAAAATGGTCGGAATTGATTATCCGGTAAATTGTAGACAATTACGTGCTCGAGTTAATATGTGAGACATCCTTGCCATGTCATCGATAGGTGTTCAATAAACATGTTGAACATGGATTCAATAGGTCATAAGCTTAGTTTAAGTGTCTGAATATAAAATATGGACAAGTTTAGAAGGTCTTTTATGTATTTGGCCTAAAATATTACATCGACAAGATATTAGAAAAGAAATTGACATAAATAGCCATCGACCAGAATAATAGCCAGTAAATGCATATTTGTTATATATTAATGTATAATTTTTTTGTTGACAAAGAAACCCGCAACCGCTACCCTTTGGGGCGCACAAGATAAACCCCACTCCAGTGTAATAGCCCGCAAATCACACAGGAGATATAAATTGTACTATGCATGTCCTGTTCGATGAGCTTGACTGATGTATATTAATGTATAATATACACTTTTTGCAGACCGACCAAATGTGTAACTTGTCCAATTTTAATTTGCATGTAAAAATTATTTGTTTGATGAAGCATACTCTAACAGCTAGTGGAAGTGGCAGTTGATGGTATTATGTGTTCGTGGCTAGAAGTGATGGTTATGTGGCGGTGACTAGCTGGGAAAGTGGTTGGTGGTTCCATGGTAGTATTTTTGGTGATGTTCGTGCAATGGATATTGGAGGTGAAGGTGGAGGTGGAGGTGGTTGGTTGTAGCAACAACAGTGGTGGAGATGGTCGGCACTGTGGCTGGTGGTTGGAATTGGTTGTGGTGGCGATCGACAGTAGAGGTGGTTTTGGTTGTCGTGGTGGTTGGGGTGAAAGTAGTTGGTGGTGGTGTGGCTGGCAGTGGAGGTGGGTGGTGTTTGGAGGCTGACAGTGAAGGTAGTGGTTGTTCGATGAAGGGGGTTCGTTGTGGAGGCTAACGATGGAGGTGGTCGACGTTGATGGATGTACGATGGTGGCTAGTAATGGTGACTGGTGATGGTAATTGTACAATGGTGGCCGGCGATGGTGATTTTAGGATGGTGGCTGACAATGAAGGTTGAGCGGCAGAAGTTGGTGCTGATAGTCGTGTGATCATAGTGGATAGCATAGTGATAAAAAGTCACTTTCACGTGAACTTTTAAATGAAGCATCTTACTCTGTACAAGATTCGGATGAGACAAACCTAGTAAGAGCAAATAAGTGGTTGTAAGAGAAGAATGGAAAAAAATGCACTTAACGGGGTAAGATTGATTCAAATCCAGGAGCCCATTAAGTGAAAACAAACAGGCCTATATCATTAAATCTGATTGCAAAAAGTAGGTTAAAGCACCAACATAAAGATAGAACACAGAAGCTGATAGCCACAAATATTCTATGAAGCTTAACCACAAAATAAATAAAGACAGCCAAGACACACTTTAGTTATACCATCCGACCTCACAAGAGAAGGAAGTATCCAATCCTTCTCATTAAGGATGACAAAATGCATGGAGTTGAAAAGCTGACTCATCGACAGTCCATCACTAGTAACTCAACTAATCAAGGGGAGCAAGAGGAAATGTCACGCAAAGAGGAAGAGAGATTCTTCTTTAATTTATAAATAAAAAAAGGAAAATAGATTCTTGTAAGATGCAGGATTTTAAAAATACCAACCATTTCCTCGTGTTTCTCATGTAATTTACTGATTTCTGCACTGATCTCTTCATTTCCACTCTCAGCTAAATCAGACTACATGGAGAATAAGCAATCAGCAAAACAAGGAACAGTAAACCCTGAGAATATATAGCACAAAGTACACACCACTATCCAACATGATGAAATTTCTCAAACCTACCTCCATGTCCGGATATATTCCGATATAGTGAATCTCCAGGAGAAGTCGATCATCAATTGGCATCTCATTATACTGATATTCGGAACAAACAAAACCAGGCACTGTTCGGTGTTCTGGAAGTAGACCATTTTGTGACTGATCATAGCTTGAAAAATTTCCCACTTCTAAGGCGGATGTAACATTATCAGCCTTAATGTAGTCCAAGTTATCAACGGAACACCCATTGGCATTTATCCTGTATCCATTAGAAGCACAGTATTGTTGCGATGTATCACTGCTATATAACATCTGGGCACAGGAGGTATCGGATTCTGAATCCATCTCCATTTCAAATCCAGATCGATAAACATTGGAGTTAAGATCTTCCTTTCCATTGCAATAAAGCCCTTCAGGTACTATAGCAGCCACCATCCTCTGGTACAAGGAAATGCCCTTGGTTTTACTTTTTTCAGAGACTACATGTTCTGAGGTAAGATCAAAACTCTGTGTTTCATTTGTCTGTCCCCCAACTTCATTCAACCCAAAACCATTAATTAAACTAGAAGCATCAGCATCAGAAGGCACAGAGGCTGCTGCTGCTAGATTAGTCTCCTGATTTACCTGTTAAGAAAAGAATAATAAAGATTAGTATATATCAGAAAGTCACATGTAGAGGGAAGGCTAGGTAGTGATATTGAGCAACCATGGCAGTATTGAGCTGTTTACACAATATAAACAATGTTTTGTTGATCAAGTAAAATTCATGGGACCTACTATATAGCTGTTTTTTATGACCAAAAAACATGTGTAGGGCCAGCCAACTTTAGGACCAACTGCAGCTGCCGAACTCAGGGAAGTAGTTTGTATGGTGTGGGGCTATGTAACTTTGAATATGTCAGTTGCAAGTATACATGGATAAGTAATGTACAACAACTGCAAGATAATATGGAGGAACCTATTCACATGTTCCACAAATAAACACCAAGCTCGTACACGCGCATCACCCGATTTAAGAAAAAGGAAACATGTGATTGTATTTTCGAGAAACACATATACACACACACTCTCAAAAATACATGAGGTAATGGGAGACAAATAAGCTTCTAGAAAGACTCTTGGCTTGGTCACTCTCCCCTCAAGGAACAATTTTACGAACTCTACAATGCTCCTACCTACAAACCTAACAAGGTTGGGACATCACATTCAGGAAGAACTGCAATGTTTGGTATCTAGAGGCTAAGTAGCTCAGACTCGGATACGGGTGAGGATCTAGAGGTCAGATCCTTCATGATCTAAATTCTAAGATTCGGGGGTAGGACACGGGTGCAGGATTCGGCTACAGATAATTCAAATATCTAAAAATAAGGTTATAAAAATATGCCTACATTATGGTGGACTATTTGGAAGGAAAGGAATGCAGGAATATTTCTTAGAGCAAGTTTGAGTCAGTAATTATTAAGTTCAAAACTTCAAATGCATCTCCTTGTTGTTTTG
Organism: Przewalskia tangutica; assembly: GCA_029844215.1. NCBI lineage: Eukaryota > Viridiplantae > Streptophyta > Magnoliopsida > Solanales > Solanaceae > Przewalskia > Przewalskia tangutica. The sequence goes on from CM056736.1 coordinate 60,128,372, forward strand.
GTGTAACATGGCTATTGCAAGTGATATAAAGTCCATGAAGACTTGTTGAGTTTATTGCACATTCATCGATGATGTTGACCTATAAATATCTTTAAGCACCTCCTGGTTGCGGAGTTTTTAATACAGATATCTTTTAACAATAAAAAAACATATTCATAAATTATGATTTCACCCCAGCTTCTGATTTGATTTAAGAAATCATTGATCCGTCTCGAAATTCTCTATCGATTTTGGTCAAAGTATCCAAAATTGATTGACCATATTCGGTACGGATCCCACACTCATGTGGTGTCGACACGGGTGCGGAACCGGAAGTGAAAAGTCCCCCCAACTTAGTCTAGAGGGAGTATCTTCTCTCTTACCGCTGATGAGCAACTCCTCCATCTCCGGTCTAGACCGGACTATCTCCTGTGGAAGGGACAATCTAATGGAACATGGTCATGCTACTTAGTCTAAGTGTTGAAGTGTGTAACCATCTCATCTAAAAGCTTAAGCTATGAGGCCTAAACCAAGGACCTCTACCTGCTCTAATACCATGTAAAGAAATAGACCTTTTTAACTCAATCCCAAAGCTGGTCCAATACCGTATAACCCCCCCCCCCCCGCACCCCAATATTGGGACAAACAATAATAGGGATTGAACTAGCTCTGATACAATGTTGAAGTGTGTGACCATCTCACCTAAAGCTTAAATGTTGAAGTGTGTGACCATCTCATCTACAAGCTTAAGTTGTTAGAGAAAATACTTAATCATATTCCCAACATATCCATAAGTAGATCAATTCACATGTCTGAAAAAGAAGATGAACTGCTCATATGCTCATAAGTAGATTAATACACAAGTCTAACAAAACGACCCTTTCACCTGTTGCCTCAGAACGGCTGTGTCTGTTTCAGATATAAAACGAAAAAGTGGCTCCATCTGCTTCCAGAATGAGCTCGAAAGGGCTTGAGCTGCAATAGAAATAGAATCACTAATAAGATTTCTTTTTTCAATCAATAAATATGTAAATAGCAGTGGGTTCAATTAGTGCCACAAAGATATATGCTTTCAAAGAAAGCTAGAATAGCAAGGTTGTTGATAGTGTACCAGCGTTAGCAACAGCACTTGCTGCAGCCAGTAGCTCTTCATGGCCATCATCTGAACCAACTAAGGAGATATAACAGTAAAAATCAATAACAAAGCAGATAGTCATTCGCAACCTATAGTAATCAAGCCTACATTGCTGCTACAATACCTAGAAAATCCGCTGCAGCATCCATCATTGCATGCTTCCGTCGTTTATAAGCCTTGCGATCAGAGAGCTTTCTCGTAGGTGGTCTGCCTCCTTTGCTGCAAAGTTAGTTGCATAAAATCAAGAACAGTTACTCTATTGCACTAAATTGTAGCAGAAAAAGTACCAGCCATCACATCGAAAAGGAGTGAATGTTCAACCTTTCTGTCTTATCCAGAGAACGTCTAGAGGTTCTAAGTTGTTTTGCAGTTCCAACATTGCCATGCTTTTCAGCCATCAATGGCATTAGGGACCTAGCGGACATAAAACCCCTTCCACTCCGCCCTTGCCTGCGAATACCATCTCCAAAGTCTTCTCCACTAACCACCTTATTTTTCCTTGGCGGTAGCAGCAATGTTGACATCTTTTGTACGTTCCCAGCTTTCTCATCCACTTCATCAGACCTCTTACTCTTGTCTTTTGACTTGATTTCAGCAGCTCCTAATTCCTCAGTTTCAGATACAGTTAGAGAGAAGAGATCGCTTTTTAACTTTTGTTTGGGGGAAGAGCTAGACAAACGTCTCTCATTGCGCAGAACATCGCTTGTACTATCCAGGGTGGATATTTCGTCATTATTGGGAACAATGGGAAAATTATTCCTCCTTGCAGGTCGAGAGATCTTTTGGGGCCTTAGGCTGGCCCATTGAACAGCAGGTGGTGATGAGGACCTTGTAGAAGGGTTGCGCTTCCGATTACCTGCCCCAGCAGCAGATGGAAGCTTGTTTGTGCATTGAGAGATTTCCCAATCATTTGCAGCAGCTGCTCGCTGAACAGGAGGAGATAATTTTGGTGCAACGCCTAAACCTGATCGTGGAGCCCTAGTAGCAGAATTCAATTTTGTGCTTGGTGTAGGGCTAGGTGATGTAAATTCTTCACGAGCAGCTGCCTTCATTGTACTGGATGAATGGAATAGTTAAAATGTATGAGGAATGTAAGAATAGGAGGAAAAGAATACCTAAAGAAAGAGATCTCTCATAACAGTTTTAAAGCATAAGCTCACAAAAGAAATTGCAAAGACCAGTCTACAAATTCAACCAAAATGTATGAAAGAGGAAGTGCAGGAAAGGATCTTCCATACTTATTGACTGTTCTGAGATTCACTCTTTCTTTATCTGAACCAAGAGGATGGTCTCTTCTATCTGGGAGATGAGGATGGTTATCTTGGTCAACCTTAGACAGGGAAGAACGTATGCCTAAGTTAACTGGCTGTGTTGCACCATCAGCTTTTCCGACACCTCCAGGAGCAATCCCAGGTCTACTTGAACACAATGAAGATCAGTTCAAAATAAAAAGAAGTGCTTTCTAAACATAACAAAAAATTATATTATTATGCATTCACAAGAATGATCCTGAACCTCTAAGGAAAAGAAGAATAAATGGGCAACTATTGAATATTGTGTATCCCTGAAGTAAGATACTTGCTCACATCAAATTATAACTCTTCTTTTTTTGATTTGTACCTAGTTATACCTTTTCCTATTACATCTCCAACAATAAAGATACTTTCTTCTATAAACTCACCAAACTTGTCTGACTGAATTGAGTCAGAAGTATAACCAAACTGACTTTCTAAAGAAGTATATTTTTCTAAGAAGAGATTTCCTATGGCAAGGAAAGAAGGAAGGAAACAAGGAGATTAAAATTTGTCCCACACCAATGGGATTCACTGAGAGATTGGGCAAGCTTAGAAGAGATTTCCTATGGCAAGGAAACAAGGAGAATAAAGTTTGTCATTTAGTTAAGTGGGGCTCTGTTCTTCTTGGCAAAAAACAAGATGGTCTAGGCACTAGGAATCTGAAGTTGCATAGCAAAGCTCTTAAACTGAAGTGGCTATGGGGGCATTCACAAGAACCTGCGTCCTATTGGAGTGGTATAATCTCAGACAAATATGGGGAAGATAGTAGCTGGATGACTAACGAAGTTCTCACTTCCAATGGAGTCAATCTGTGGAGATCTATAAGAGCACTTTGGCCTCGTGTGTGAAATCACACATCCATTAAGGTAAACAATGGGCACAAGACATCATTCTGGGAAGACAATTGGATGGGTAATGGGAGCTTGAAAGACATCTACCCCAGTATTCATGTACTGGCTATGAAACAACAGATGACAGTAGCAGAGGCATGGTCTCCACAGGGATGGAATATTCAGTTAAGAAGGAACTAAAATGGCTGGGAAGTGGACACCTTAACTGATTTTTACAAACTGTTGGAAGACTCTAAAGGGATAAAGGAGGGTGCAGATTGCTTATGTTGGAAAGAAGACAGTAGTCGACTCTCCAATGTCAGCTCAGCTTACAAATTGTTAAACCAGTACAACCATCAGAATGAATTCGTCTCAAATCAAAAGAAGAAGACTCCGCACCTTCAACAGACATGCCATCTGATAGACTTTGGATTAAACCTTTTCCCCAATGGCCCTAGAAACACATTTGGAAAGTAAAGATACCTTTCAAAGTCTCTGGCCTCACTTGCCTAAAGCACAGGAATCTGTTTTGACCCAAGAGAAGCTTAGGAGGAAGGGTTCTACCTTTGCTCAAGATAGTATCTTTATAGTGGAGAAGTTGGGACAGTCGGCCATCTACTTTTACATTGTAAGATAACAGATCAATTATGGAAGATATTTATCAGTCATAGAGACATAGCTTGGATAATGCTTAGGAAGATAACTGAAGTTCTTTTTGGTTGGGAGGAGGCTGGAGCAGGAGTTAAAGAAAAGGATAGATGGAGGATTGTCCCAGCTTGTATATGGTGAACAATTTGGAATGAGAGGAATTCGAGATGTGTTTTGAAGACACTTGCAATTCAGTACAGAAGATCAAATTGACTTGCATTAGACATTTTTGTTTTTTGTGTAAACAAAATTATATAGAAGACACTGAGTCAATCATAGATATCCTAGATTTTTGCTAGGTTTTGATCAGTTGTTTCTTCCTTTTTGCCTGTAAATATGGTTTATGCACAACCTATGTGTTGTTCTAGTTGATAAATACAAATGTTACCTTATATAAAAAATAAAAAAATAAAAGTATATTTTTCTTGATCTTGTTGCTAAATACTTTGCTGGAAACTAAATAGCATGTGCAATGTTCAAAATTCACCATCTCAATATTTCCAACTGAAGCCTGAGAATCTTAAATTTCTTCAACTCGACATCAATACCAAATAGAATATGATGCAAGATGTGACACAATCATGTCAGAAATGGAAAAGATACATCTCGTAACTTGTTAAAGAAACTTCGAGGATCCAATACGGTTATGCCTCTACCATAAAGTTAGCCGTTCCAAGCATGGGTTGATAAACAATGTACCATTTCTTTATCACACAAATTTTCAATTCTTGCCTAAAATGTAAGCAATTATACTTGAAAATGACAAACTGAACTTTCAACATGTTAAGGTAACAATTTAAGACATCATGACAACATATGCATGAATCCGTAAGACACATTATTACACCCAGCTTTCATGAGACTCTTCCTCATGCTGCTTACTGGACACAAAAAACAAAAGAAGTTTTGAGAATGGTAACATTTTCATATTAGTCCTTCTCACTTCTCTCTATTTCATATGGCCCCATGATTACACCTCGAGACTTATTGTCTAATTATGCAAGAGAATAAAAACGACTCCATAAAGCAACTGAATAACCATATCATATTATATCAATCAACGCCTACCTTTTCCCCAGACGCAAAAGATAAGAACGGCAAGAAGTTCCAATTTTACCTATCATTAAAGGACTTCAATATTTACTTTAGCGGAAGTCTTAGAGTACCACTACTTTTCTAGACCTATACAATTAATATAATTTAGTTATCCTGAGGTAGTTGCTGAGATAAAAAGCACTTCCCAATTAATATCAATTACAACATAGAAGGTTGTCTATAAAAATAACCATAAGTAGTTCAAGGACGTTTACATAATCCTAGGGAAGAGAATTAGAAGAAATGACAGAAAAGCCTGAACACATGCTTTGCTCTGATTTTAAATTCAACATCGACAGTTGAAGCACTACCTGAAGCCATGGGTATCAGTAAATCTTGATCGGCTATCACTAGGAAGTCGTGGCTGCACTCCTTGCTTTGGTTCTCTGTGGCCATCAATAGGTTTTGCCGTCATGGAACCAGTAGCATCTGGTTTTATTCCAGAACGCTTCTTTTTCATCCTCGGCTTCTCCCAACCCTCTACAGCAACGGATGGCGTATGATCTTCTCCCTGAATTGTGCTACCATTTGGAAACCTCAGTAACTCTCTGTCTCTATCTATGTTCCCAGCCGGCCTTGTGGGAGTGTTTGCCCGTACATCAGGCTGAAATACAAAACAACAAATCTGTCAGTTCTGAGAATATTGAAGCTGGTCCCAAGCATAAACTTGAATGAAGAATGGATACGAAATATTAGCATCAAGTAGAAGAGAAGCGCAATATATCATATATATTAATTACAGGAAAGAGATATTTATCGGATACTTCAAAAGCAAGTATCTGTGCAGTTGCATATAAGTTTGGAGAAAAAGGTAACTATTTCAAAACACTTCCAAATAAGCTCTACATTGGCATCTCTTCCATGAACAAAAAAAAAAGTTTTAGCAAGGAAGAAAGACCCTATATTAATGCTCAACAATGTACAACTCCCCTTTTTCCTGAGACAAGTAGCCAACTCCATCAGTTCATTTGTTAGAGTTAACCAGCATTTTAGCAAGAAAGGAAGATCAAATCTTAGTTCAACAGTATCAAGCTTCATTAGGTAGTTATCACATTAACCCGTGTTTAGCTTATCTTACCCAGTAATAAAGTGCAAAATAAAGGAAGTTGATCTCCTATATGAGTCAATCCTCTAGCTTATTCAGGAATACTGTTGCGGGAACAGGAGATACATAGAAGATTGCAAAGTGAAATCTCAATCAAAGGCTGGCAATGTAGCCAATTACCTCTTTTGATAAGGTAATGTAGATAAAATACCTCAGAAGAGTGTTTTAAATCAAGGTATAAAAGGATACAAGGAAATTATAACATAATGATACACACCCTCATATCCGCCATAGAAGTTCGAGTTCGTTTGCTTGGAACAACAGTTTTGACCCTTTCTTCAGACTTTTGCTGCTCAAATTCATAACCACTGGTAAAACAATGACTCTGTGGTTTACCAATGCTTGTCCCTGAAACTGATCGACCACTGGGAAATAATGTAATGGGTCGGTCATTTGATAAGGCTTCAGACCGAGATCTCTTCCTTGATGGAATGCTTGGAAAACATTTGTTGAGCACAGATAAAGATTCGTTGAATATCTTTACACGTTCCCTGATATGTCAAGGATTTATATGAGTACAATATCTCTTAAAAAACCTCACTCCAAGTTGAATAGGGAAAGCATATACAAGAAGAACACGGTATCCAAATAACTACCTAGCTTTAGTGCAGCTTTCACGAAGACCAGCCTTCAGCCGTCTGGCCTCCTCTGCAAAGGGAGAAGGAAACAGTTTGCCTTTAGACGACACCAAAGGAGAATCCTCCACTGGCACCCCTAAAGTTAAACTGGTGAGCCACTTGAAATCAATTATCCTATTAAGTTTGTGGTCCGTAACCATAGCTTTTGGATCAAAACGTAAGCACTGGAAAAAGTTAACCACATCTGTGTGTGTTACTGTTGAAGTACTTCTTGTCATGTTTGGAAGAGAAGATAAGATTGGATTCTCCAAGTTCTCACGGAAGCTACCCGACCGATCCAATGAAGCAGTAGGTGCATAGGGTCCACACTGCCCAGAGGCGTGCAGTGGCCTATCTGGACTACTGGAAGATAGATCAAATTTGCTAGATGCTGACATTGCATCAATTTGCTGACACTCTTTGTGTAACCCACCCAGTGAACACAGCTGTGCATGGCACTGCTCTTCAACAATAACGCATGAACCCCAGCTCAATCTCCAAATAAATATGTCGTGAATACAGTACTCCTGCAAGGATACCATCATGAAAACATGAAACCCACTCCATACAAATCCAAGACTAACTAAAAGCTCTATAACCTACTGGCAGCTCTAAGAAATAAATGGAGCAATAAGTAAGTTTGTTGTGTGTGTTTACACCGACAATAACGAATGCCATAAGGATAGAAGTAAGAAGCTATAGACACATAACTTGAACAAAATGCCAAAAATCCCATAAATACAAACAACCCCATAATTCGACAAATTTAACAAAAAAAAAAACAGCAAAACTTTACCTGACAACTTTAACTGTATAAACACAGTAAAAATCTCAAACACAACCGCGTGATCTGTACAGCCTTGGATATGAAAACACTGAAATGAACAACAAATTAACCATCGAAAATTAAAGTAACTCAGGGTTCAATTAGGGTTTTGAAAAGTTCGATTTTGTAAAAACAAAAAAGAAATACCGTACACATTCAAAAACACAAAATGAATATTCAGATATCAATTTGTGTATATATATATATTCACATAATGTAATGAAATAAGTAGAGAAAAAATCATTACAGGAACGTCGAAAGGGTCGTTGATCGGTGGAAGGAGGTCGGTCGGTCAAGCAACAACATGGATCTTTTTTCGTCTGATTTTAGCCCGATTTTAATTTTCTTCAGCCCCAAATCCTATACAAATGGACCAAAAGAAATTGCACTTTGCGTATGTTATTTTGGGCCTCCTATCATAATCTTAAACCACCAGTCCATTTTATTTGGGAAACATAGGTAAATAGTCACTTTTTAGGCTACTAATTATGATTTAGCCTGTCTCAAAGGTAATTAAAATTTAGTCACTTTCTAATGAGTTGAACAAAATATATCCTGAACTAAACCTACCTAACCATCAGCGAGTACGCACGTTAAGAAATGAAAGATTAGTGCCCCCAGGGTCATAGGTGTATTGATAAGTGACCCGACGTTGCGGGTTTGAATCTGTGTGGTGACAGTCTTTGTTGAAATATTGCAAGGGTTGTTACTGGGTTCGTGTCCCGTTGGTCCTCTCTTGCGGTACATCACTCGCATATTCCTCGATTTATTTCTCACCGACGAGGCCTCACGCAGTGGGGTTTCGCCTTCGGGACTTTCCCCTCATCAAAGAAATGAAAGATTAGAGTTTTTCTAAATGTTCTATAGCCTTTTGAAGATAGATAGATACGTAGCTCTTTGTACCGATCCGCAAGACTCTACTAGACATTATTTTTGTGCATGTGAAACCGGTGAACCTAAAGCTCTGATATCAATTTATCACGACCCATATTACTAAGTCGTGATGGCACTAACTTCTACTAAGTCAGTAATTCGGACACAACTCATTTAATCGATTCACTTAGTAAAACAATGTGAGATAGTCAAACAAATCAACTTAAAGTCTTAAATAAGTCTCATAATATAAAATGCGAAAGTAGTGTGATAAATTCATGTCACGCCCCGACTTTTTCTAAGTCTTTGCTTAGGGCGTGATGGCACCTGGACAATTATTTCCCACTAGGAGCGCCATTTAATTCTCTTTATTTAGAAATTTGAACTTATATTCAAATACGGAGCTATTAATAAAAATAACAATAAAAAAATCTGTTTATGACTTTATTAAAAACATAACGCGAGCCCATACTCGTGCAAATATTGTTTCTACATAGACATACTGACCAAGATTTTTCTAAGTTGGAAGGGAGACCATTCCACTCGGGCATTTCCCGAGACACTGGAACTGACATTCTGAACCTGACGAGAACCAAGCCCGAAGTAATGGACTTGGTATGACAAGAGGCTTCACGACGATCGCTAGCCTTGGCGTGGAGCCTTTCCTCTATCACGCTTTCCTGAAACATGTTAAATAAAGAGTCAGCCCTACCATCTGGGGCTGAGTGAGAACATTACCCTGCAATTCAAAGTAACACCACAATATTCCATTACATTTACGTATTTGTGAACACGTATTCACTTTACGTTTTGTTGCGGCGTACAACCCGATCCATTATGTTTACGTATTTGTGAACGCGTATTCACTTTACGTTTTGTTGCGGCGTGCAACCCGACCCATTATATTTACGTATTTGTGAACGCGTATTCACTTTACGTTTTTTGCGGCGTGCAATCCGACCCATTATATTTACGTATTTGTGAACACGTATTCACTTTACGTTTTGTTGCGGCGTGCAACCCGATCCATTATGTTTATATTTATATATTTATGTGAACACATATTCACTTTTCATATTTTTTAGAAGATCGAATAAATAATATTCTCTTCCCCAACATTCTGTCATTAATACTTGTAACGATTATAACTTTTTAACCATAACTCCAACTAAGGTGTTTCTCAAGCGGAAACTAAGGTAAGACGGGGATCTTTCACTGTACCAAATTTCATTTAAAACTACTTTGGGTAACTAACACAAACTTATCCTCAAAACAGTCATATGAGATTTGTTTCGGCAGGATTTTCATTAAACAGAACTCAATCTTAGAATAGTCATAACTCCTAATCTGTAAACCCGTTCAAGCCCCACAAAATCTCAAAACGACGAGAACAGAGAGCTACACGTCTCCATGTGAACCATCCTTTCATCTTCTGTACCATTTGGTACAGTTTTACACTTTTATTCGCTGCCCTTCCTGGATCTCGATAGATCCGAGGCAGACACTTTAAATAGCGATAACTTTCAATCCGTAAGTCGGATAGACCCCCGTAAGGTCTCAAAATGTCCATAACAGAGAGATATAGAACTTTCATTTAGCAACAATTTTCATATTCCCCACAGATTAGTACAGTTTTACGTTTCAACGTCCCGCCTTACGGATTCCGATGAATCCGAGGCAGCAACTTCAAACTACAATAACTCTTAACTCGTAAGTCCGTTTTAATAACTCTTTATCTATATCTGTCCGTAACAGAGATATTTACAACCATGTAAATTTTCATGTAATTCTAATAAGTAAAACTCAATAAAAACAGTCTGTAATTATGTCTTTCCGAATTTCGGCCAAATCTAAGGCAGGAACTTTGAACTATGATAACTTTCAAATCGTATGTCCATTTTACCTCATTTTTGTTCTATATGATCATAATAGAGAGGTGTACCACTCTTTCGAATTTCATCAAATTCTAACAATTATAACTCAGTGAGAACAGTTCGTAAAGTTCATGACGCAACTAGTTGTCTAAACAATCAAAAGTTCAATATTTCTTTTCAACACTCAGTTCTTATTCTAACATGTATTGAACTTAAAATAAAGGATGTTACCAAGAATTTCTGAGTGAGAAAACTCACCTTGTAAGTGTGAAAAAAGATTGTGGTTCGGTTGCTACAAGTGGTCCTTGCTCCTTAGTGTTCCCTAATTTTCTTGTTCTCCTTCCTCCCTTGATATTTTCTTGATTTTTTTCCTTCTTGTTCACTTGATTATTTTCCTGATTTATATTCCTTGTACTAGGTACTTTATTTTGTGCTAAATACACTATATAAGTTGAAGTGTTTGTATAACATATGAGAGGTGGAAGGACAAAATTTGGAGGGGAAAGGACGTGCACTTTGCTGCATGCATCTTCTTCTTTTTTTCTTTTTTTTTTCTTTTTCTTTTTCTTTTTTGTTTTTTTTTTGTTTTCTTATTTTCATTTTATCTATCTATTTATCCAACTTTAACACTAACTCTATCCCATGCAATTTATTCTTTGTTTTTTTATATATATATATATATATATATATTTTTTTTTTTTTTTAACCCAACCACAACTATATATTATTATTTATTTTTTTCGGATTTTACATTCTCTCCTCCTTAAGCAACATTCGTCCTCGAATGTGAATAAGGTAAATAACATAATCACGAGACTCCAATAATGTTTATTGTTATTGTAACACTAATTTGGGGCTTCACATTCTCCCTTCCTTAAGCATTCGTCGCCGAATGGAATAAGGTTGTAACATGCATATAAACACGCAAAATGGAACACATATGAAGTACTATGTAACACTTTTTTTATTACCTTAGTAAAATAGGAATGAATATTTGACTTTCATCGTCCTCGGCTTCCGGTAGCTTCGCCGGTGGAGTGGTTCCTCCATAGGACCTTCACTAAGCAATATCTTTATTCCTAAGGCGCTTAACCTTCCTATCAAGTATTTCCAGGAACTTCTTCATATCAAGCTCCTCATTAAGAATTATCTCACGGGAAGGATGGCGTGACTTGGATCGTGCAGTATTTTCGTAACATCGACACGTGAAATCTGGGATGCCTGCTTCCGACTCTTGTGGAAGTGCTAATTCGTAAGCCACATTCCCACTCTTCGCAAGATCTCATATGGCCCAATAAACCTTGGGCTCAATTTCCCTTTCTTACCAGCGCATCACTCCGCCATTGGGACACTTTTAAAAATACTTTCTCCCTCTTGGAATTCAAGATCTCTTTTCCGATGATCCGCATAGGACTTATGGCGGTATGAGTTATTTTGATCCGCTCGAATCATCTGCCTTATCATTTGTTTCTTGAATGACTTGTGTCCGAACGATTCGTCTCACCCACCTCGAACCATCCAAGTGGAGACCTACATTTTCGTCCATATAATGCTTCAAACGGGGCCATTTGTATGCTAGAGTGAAAACTATTGTTGTAGGCGAACTCAATTAGACATAGATGGTCCAACCAGCTTTCTTGAAATCTAACTCACAAGATCGCAACATGTCCTCAAGTGTTTGAATTGTTCGCTTAGCTTGCCCATCTGTTTGCGGGTGGAAAGTCGTGCTTAACTTAACTTTTGTCCCGAGACCCTGCTGGAAACTTTGCCAAAAGTGTGAGGTGAACTTGGAACCCCTATCTGAAATAATTTGTAAGGGAATCCCGTGTAACCGCACAATCTCCTTCAAATAAATCTGTGTGTACTGTGGTGCGCGATACGTAGTCTTAACCGGTAATAAATGGGCTGACTTTGTAAGCGGATCAACAATCACCCAAATAGAATCATACCCTTCTCGAGTTTTCGGTAGACTAGTTACGAAATCCATATGAATCGCCTCCCATTTCCACATGGGGACTCGATGTCTGAAGTAATCCGGAGTTTTGATGTTCAGCTTTCACTGTTGACATATAAGACACCTCCGACAAACTCCATAACGTCTTTCTTCATCCCGTCCCACCGTAATTTACCTTGAGGTCACGATACATTTTGTTGATCTGGATGAATGGAATATCTTGTGTTGTGACCTCATCTAAGATCTTCCTCCTTAGATCCTTTACCAGGAACACATAACCTACCCTTATAGAAGGCGGTTCCGTCATTATCTCGATGTAAATCGTGAAGGTTTTCCTGTTGGATCCTCTCCAAATCCAACAAACTTTGTATCCTCAATGACTTTCTTTTATTTACGAAGCTAAGGCGATGCAGTATCATGTACCACCCTACCTTCACCGATCTCGGTTAAGCTAACCCGAGGTTTCCCAATCTTTGTACCTCACGAACAATACCTCTTTTGTATTGCCAAATGGGCAAGCCGCTCATTGATCTCCCATCGAGTACGTCGGCCACCACGTTGGCTTTCGGGATGGTAAAGAATACTAAGGTCATAATCCTTGCAACTCTAACCATCTTCTTTGTCGGAGATTCAAATCCTACGTGTGGTTATGTCGCAAACTCTTATGATCAGTAAATATGTCCACACGCACACCATACAAATAATGTCTCCATATTCGTAAGGCAAACACCACCATGACTAATTCCAAGTCATTAGTTGGGTAATTCTTCTCATGTATCTTCAATGCCTAGATGCATACGCAATAACCTTTCCAAATCGCATCAAGACACATCCTAACCCAACTCTGAGGCATCACAATAGGCGTGAACCCTAGCATCCCGATGGTAAGGTTAGGGAGTGCGATGAGTCAATAATTCCTTTAGTTTCGAAAACTTGTTTCGACCACTGGTACTTAACCGCTTTTGAGTCAACCAGTCAAAGGAGCGTGAGACTAGAAAAATCTTTACGAATCTTACATAATACCCACCAAACCAGAAACTTCTAACCTGCAGCCGGTGGTCGGTTTGGCGGTTCTTATTCTTCTATCTTACGGTCTACCATAATTCCAACCCTTGACACAACATGGCCAAAAAAGGCTACCCTTTTCCAACCAAAATTCACACTTTGAAAATTTAGCATATAGTTTCTCATGTTTCAAGACTTGAAGCACTACCTCCGGACGCTCTTCATGTTCTTCAACACTCTTCAGTAAATTAGGATATCATCTATGAACACGATCACGAACAAATCTAGGAATGGTTTGAAGATTCTGCTCATTAAATCCATAAAAGTTCTTTGGGGCATTGGTTAACCCAAAAGACATGACCAAGAACTCATAATGGCGTGATCGGGTTCTAAATGATGTTTTGGATATATCATCGGATTTATTTTCACCGGTGATATCGACGGAGATCAATCTTGGAAAAATAGCTAGCTCGCGAAGTTAGTCAAAAGATCATCGATTCTTGGTAATGGGTATCGGTTCTTGATCGTGACCTTATTGAAATCGATAATCGATGCACATTCGAGCGATCCGTCTTTCTTTTTCACAAACAGGTGCAGTGCGCTGAAGGGAAACACTAGGCCTTATAAAGTCTTTATCCAGAAGATCCTTCAATTGTTCTTTTAACTCCCTCAATTCAGCTGGGGCCATTCGATATGGAGGAATAGAAATGGGTCTTGTACCCGGAATTAACTCTATAGCAAACTCCACTTCTCTATCCGGAGGAAGGCCTGGAAGATCTTCAGGAAAAACTTCCGGAAAATTTTGAACAATAGGAACATCATTCACTGCTGGGGATTCCTTTTGGGTATCATTTGCATTTCGTCCATACAAGACGACAACGCCCATACAAGGCGTCATTTGCATATCGTTCATACAAGACGACAACGTCCATACAAGGCGTCATTTGCATTTCGTCCATACAAGACGACAACGCTCATACAAGGCGTCATTTGCATTTCGTCCATACAAGACGACAACGCCCATACAAGGCAACATTTGCATTTCGTCCATACAGGACGACAACGCCCATACAAGGCAACATTTGCATTTCGTCCATACAAGACGACAACGCCCACACAAGGCGTCATCTGCATCTCGCCTATACAAGACGGCGTATCATCACATCACTTCATCAACATCTACAAACACCATGTCTTTTCCAGCACCACATTACCTGCAACCCAGTGTCAATCATACTTCGACACTGGACAATTTCAAATCTGCATCAGCTTTGTCTTTTATCTTGACATCACAACGACCCAGTGTTGGCTTTTGCCCATTCTTTTCTTGATCCTTGTTTTAATTCTGACGATGAGAACAAAATTGGCTACAAGTCAACGTCTTTGTCCGAAAACTCTTTCATCGTCTTCGGTCAAAGAGGGACAACTGTTGACACCCAATTTTGACCCATCTTTTAGTTATTTCTTGCAATTTTAAGCATTTTAGGACACCGCATTTTATCGCCATTTTTTGACATTTTTGTATATTTTTTACCTAACATTCTATGTTGTTTTATTTTTTGTAAATTGACATCATGTTTTACTTTAATTAGGTATTAAACATTTTTAAATATTATGTTATTATTGTTGCGCGATCATTTTCGTTTTACTAATTTTGCATATCTTTAAATAATTAAATGACATCCCGTCTTTACTTTTAATCAGACATTAAATATTTGTTAAATATTTTTATTATTATTGCATCGGCATTTGCATTTTAATAATTTTGTATCTTTAAATAATTTTTCTCTAATTAACCCATTTTGCATTTCATCAAACCAGTCCATGTCCAAGGCACAATCTGGATCAGTCCAATCCGCCAAAAACCGAAGCCCAAACTGAAGCTCAATACACCTTTCATCTTTTCCCTCCAATACCCAATACCCAAAACCCAATACCCAAAACCCTAAACCTAATCCCACTCTATAAATAGAAACCTTACCCCCCTCATTTTAAAAACCTAGGGCAGCCCACCATCCTTAACTCAGCCGCAACATTCCCTTCCTAACCCTACTTCACTACCCTCAGCCGCAACATGACCCCTCCATTAACCTCAACCCTCTCTCTCTCAACCTACCCTCAGCCGCCATCACCTAATTCACGCAGCCCTTCAGCCGTCGACCACACTCTCCTCTGCCCTCTCTCTTTAAACAAACCCTCAGTACCCCACATTCCCTGAACCCTAGTCGCCTCTCTCGTCTCTCTCTCTCACCCCTCCCCTCTCGCCACAGTTCCCGTCGTCGTCGTTCCAACGAGCTCCGGCGAACCCCCACACAACCACCATCACTTTCCCCATTCCCGTCGCCACTGCGGGCTTTCGGTCTCGGCGAACCAACAACCCTCACCCGTCGCCCAGATCCGAACCTCAAACACCACCACTGACCCGTCAAACCCACCACTTTCACTGAACCAGCGAATCCATCGCCGACCAGCACCCCACCATAACACCACTGTTCCCAGCGAACCTCACCCCGTCGGATCACCACTGCCTCATTCCATTCTCCTCATCTTCACCATCATCGGACCTACGCGTATCCCTTACCACACGTCTACGCCTCGCCGGAGCTCACGCGTGGCCCGGTGGAAGTCCGGCTCTGTTGGAGTCATTATATATATTGTGCTTAGTTGGATTGATTTGGTATTTATGGATTGAAATTTTGACATTGTGATCTAGCCGGAGTTCTTAAACTCCGGCGACCCTGTTGCTTTATTTTGTCAAATTACTATCTGTTGTTGGACTGATTTGATTTTTTCTGTGTCTGGTATCTGATTTCCGGCGAACTTGCTGCTGTAGGTTCCATTGTTTTCGCGGATTATTTTGTTCACTGTTTAGCTGTTGCAGTTTGCTGTTCGTCGGGTTTCGGATCCGGCGAATATTGCGACCCACTGTTTTTCTTCCATTGTTGGAATCATTTTCATTGATATGTTGTTGTATCCACTGCCACACGGCTATTTCACTATTTTGCTACTGATTTTGGCTACGGTGCTGGACTGATTTTTAGGCTATTTTTGCTACTGATTTTAGGCTGGTTTTACTGATTTTGAACAGATACTACACTTTGGCCAATGAAAAAGTTATTCGTCGATTTTTGAGGCCTCCACAATTGCAAAGACGGAAAATAAAATAAATGAAGCTTTCTGGGCAATGATGATTTCTTCCACTTACACCGGATAACCAACATGCGCTGGCAAGGCGAATTCTCGCAGCCGCACTTGTTTAGGCGGTCCCACTTTATATTTTTTACATATCTGAGCCCTCAGTGTTTAAAGCTATTACTGTTTTGGCGCGGATCCGAAGGTTTTATTTATTTTATTATTTTTAGCAATATTGGTCGATGAAGGAATCTCCGTCTGATTTCCAAGGCCTTTCCAGTACAAAAGACGGATTTATTTTTGGCTTTGTTTATTAATTATTGCTATCACTTTAATATTGTTTATTTTATCACTAACACTTTTACTAAGTGTTTATGCAGGTACCCGGAGATCATTTTGTGCAGAAGGCCCTAAAAGGGCTAAAGATGTCCCGGAGTTTTATCTTATGTCGCATTTAAATTTTAGTTTTTACTATTTTGTATTGCATTTTATTTTAATTGTAAATTATATAAAAATGCTTAGAATAGGTAGAATAAAAGTCAATATATAATTTACCTAGGTTTGAACGGAAAACCGCAAGTTAGCGGATCTTAAAGGATGTCTAACCCCTTCCCTTTAGGATAATAAAGAACCCTAATCCAGAATCTCATTAATTTCGTAGACCATTAAATGGAGATCATTTATAGCATTTTTCTGCTATTTAATAAGTGTCCTAATTCACTAAATAATTAGGTGACGACTCCTTTAAATACATCTAGGAATCAACCATACGTAGTACTCCCGTTTCGACTCCGGTTAAAATGGGGTGTTACACCTACCAAGGTAGAGGTAAGGTCTGCGTACAATCTACCCTCTCCCACGTTGTGGGATTTTACTGGATATGTTGTTGTTGTCATTGTTGTTTCTGGACGAAGAACACTCAAATGCAAATTTGAGTAGAACTCCACATTTAGTCCAACTATTTTGATTATTTTACACTTGCATCTTTTATCTAAAGTCTTTTCATGTTTCAAAAGTGTTATAATTCTATTTAAAAAGATAAGTATGATGTTTTTAAAAGAGATAACAAAAATGATTTTCTTTTTTTCTTAGCATGCTATATTGCCCAGGGGTAACTATACCATACTTCAAAATCCTTAATTTACCTCAAGTTCAAGATAACTTGTTATTTGTTAAAAAACCTAATCCTATTTGGGCTTAGCTCGGACTCTAATTTAAGCCAAAGTTATTCATGTTAGTCCAATTCCATTTGTAAATGTCACTCAGGCCCAATATTTGTGTCACGACCCGATCTCGGGCCCGTGACTGGTGCCTTACCCGGGCACCCTAATAGATATACATCAGAGTAACCAGCGGAAATAAACTTACAAACATAGAACAGTGTAAAATGAGAAATAGTATAACCAAAAAAAGTTGTCTTTCAGCATGTATATATATATCAAAGCCTGTCAGTTACATTCTTTACAAACCCCATTTACAATAGGACTACAGACCTATAAGAGTTTATAACAACTATGACGGGACAGGGCCCCGCCATACCCCTGAATGTACATAAACCTACAATGACAGGGAATCATACCAAAAGATAAGCCTCCGGAGAAACGGAGCTTCCCAAAAGTAGAACGGTGATCCTATGAGCGAGGATCAACAACCGGAGTACCTCTACCTGCGGCATGAACGCAGCCCCCCGAATGAGGTAAGTACAACAGGTACCAAGTATGTGAAACTGAAAGTACTGAATTGAAATCATAACATTTTAAAGCCAATTCACAAACATGTATGAAACAAACCAATTAACCGCAAATAGTGTCACAACATAAACAAGAGCAAAATAGATGTAACACAACCGGTCTTTTCTAGGCTGCTAATGATCGAAGCAGGGTCATTCGCCCTCAGTATCATTGTGCGAGCCTAATCCTGGAACTCCGCGATCGCGTAGGCCACGCAGGCGCGTGAGGTACTCACCGCGTCGGGGTAGCTAACGCGGCATTTCACGGACTCCGCATCCGCATAGGCCACGGACCCGCGTGAGGTATTCTCCATCGGCGTAACACACGGAGTGATTCGCGACTCAGTAGCGCGTAGGTCTCATGGACCCGCATGAAGTATTTCTCGCATCGGGGGTAGCTAACCCGCGACACATATATCAAGTCAGGGGGGTAAGTGATATAATCCAAGCACAACCGGCTTATCGTAAACAACATAAGCACAACAAGAAAACCCCCCTTAACACAAAAGTCACAAGACACTAACACCCGTAGCATCATAACATGTTTACTTATCAAACCAACTTACCACACCTTTAGAAATCATTACAAGGCTTTTACAAACAAGTAAGTAAACCGTTCTTCTTATCTTCCTTAAGTCGTTATAACTAACTTCCCATAAAGCTAGTATAACACTTAAGCTTTTTTAAATAAAATCAAAACAATCACATTTGTTTGGAAAACCAAGAGAACTTATTCTTTTAAAACCAAGTATTAATTTCCTTCCGAATAATGGTTCATAACTTTTTGAAATATTTCAAGATTCTTAATATTTAGAACTCAAGTCAAAGACATCAAAGTGAAGCCAAATTCAGTTAACACACGTACGTCTACCGTACTATATATATTTCACAAATATCATGCTCAAGAGGATAGGAAGAATCACATACCTCCTCGGCTAACTCCACTTGCCAAGTTGAATATGTCGCGCGCAGAGTATCAACCTATAATAGTCAAATACGTCTATCAACGTCTATACTACTTCGTAGAATATTCTAAGCATAAAGTTCCTTATTCTACGGAAAATTGGGCAGCACCTCCCTCCCCGTAATACTACACAAGTCTACTGTAAATATAGTCCAATGTAAATACAGTTCAATTCTCTTCTTTTTATCATCCTTCCATATATCATATACTCAATTATAAACTACTACAATATGTAATCTCCAATTACAATAGAAGGACAAAGATTATTACCTCGATAAGCCCAAAATTATCCAAGATTATAAGTCGATCCTGAGCAACGTTTAGCTCCTACTCCTTACCCTCCAATCCGCTCCAAGCAACCCTTAGAAGTTTCTAAACAACTTCTCTTAACACTTCATCCAACTATGAAGATTTTCCTAGGGTTTCATTTTGCGACTAAAGGAATAAAGTAGTATTTCCGGGCTCTTAGTATTGAGATAACTTTGGAATACTACTAGGGATACTAGACTAGGTATTTGGGATAATAACAACACTTGAAGAAATATTTCACAAGAGGGGTTGGACGATAACTCTGAAGGGAGTATTATTTTTGTCTTGGAAATTGTCTAAGTGATGAAGAAGTCTTGCAACTTAAGGGGGTATTTATAGGACATTCAATGGCCAAGATTGTTATACCCCATATTTCCAGAGTATGTACGTAAGGGCGTACGTACAAAAGTTTAGCCTTAAGATTAGGCATAGGACGAATTTGGGCACAACTCACAAAACGAATGGTTTCCGACGAAACGTTTTACAAAACTTGCGAAGGGAAAATTCCGGCTATGTCATTTATAATTTTTGCGGATTTTTCCGAGAGATGAAACATTTTGGACCAACGAGAGGGTGACACTTGTCACCGCCAGTGGGCGACAAGTGGGGCACGGACGATTGCCGTGGTTTTGTGGCTTAAATCTTGGGTCGATGTTTTGTGAGGATTTGTGGAGTAGGGCTAGGGTGCACTTGTGCAAATCTCCACCTTACACTTGCCTACCACTTGGCTTCATCTTGGCCCTTGAAAGCCCTATAAATACCCCTCGAGTTGATGAGTTCTTCATCCACAAATCAACTTTCCAAGTCTCAAAATCCCTCCTCTCCTTATAGTTTTAGTCCCAAAGCCCTCTTCCTCCCCTGAGAAGGCCTTGGCGAAACCACCTCCTCCCTTTGTAGTGTCTGGCCAGAGGCACACCCCACTTGGTATTGCTCTCTTCCAAACACACCCTCTTGGTGAAATACTCTCCAGTATTGTTACTATCCCCAAAATACCTAGTAGTATACCTTATAGTATTTCCAAAGTCACCTCATACTAAAAGCCCGAAATACTATCTATACTTCCATTTAGTCACTAAACGAAACCCTGGAGAAACTTCATTGTTGGTTGAAGTAGTTAGTAGAAGTTGTGTAGCAACTTCAGGAGTTCTTGGAGCGGATTTGGAGCATCTGATTAGGAGCTAAACCTCGTTCGGGATCGACTTATATCTTGGATAATATTGGGCTTATCGAGGTAAATATCTTATCCTTGTATTGTAATTGGAGAATACATACTGTAGAAGTATAGAAATAGGTATAAAACACATAGAAGGATATTAAAGAAGAGAATTGAACTGCACTTACATGGGGTGTATTCTGATGAGACTTGTATAGCTTAGGGTAGGGAAGTCTTGCCGATTTTCCGTAGAATTAAGAACCCTGCGCTTAGAACTTTCTACGAGTAGTCTGAGCGTTGATAGGCGTGTTGGTGGTATAGGTCGATACTCTGCGCGACGTATTCGACTTGGCGGTGGATTTGTAGGAAGGTATGTGATTCTTCCTATACTCTTGAGCATGATATTTTAAAATATATATATAGTGCGGTAGGCGTCGTGTGCTAAGCTCGAACGTAGTTTCCGCAATGTCTTTTGACTTAAGCCTGAATAATAAGAATCTTGAAGTCTTCCAAAAGAATTATAAATCATTTTTTAAAGAAGAAGGATATTGTTTTTAAAACAAAAAGCTTAAGAGTTATACTAGCTTTATGGGAAGTTAGGTATAAGTACTTAAGACAGATAAAAGGAACAGTTTACTTAGGCGTTTATAAAAGACTTGTATTGATTTCTGGAAAGTATAATAAGATGGTTTGATGAGTAGACATATTATGATGCTATGTGTGTTAGTGTCTTTATGCGATGTGTATAAGAGGGTATTCTTTTGTGCTTATGTTGTTTAACGATAAACATTACGTTAGTATTATATCACTCACCTCTTGACATGATCACAGGGGTTAAGCGCCTCCGTCTGGGGTAGACTTCGGTGATGCAGGACCGTGATTCGAGAATACCTAAATGCGGGTCGGGGACTATCTTTGAGCTACGAGTTCGAGTTAGTGTGCGGGGTTATACCTCATGCGGTCTATGTGGCCATGCGGACTACGAGTCGGGGCGATGCGGGAGTAGCTACCCTCGATGCGAGGAATACCTCATGCGGGCCTAGGTGGCTTTATGCGGACTACGAGTCGAGATTAGGCATGATAATGATACTATGGGCGATTGGCCTGCCCGATCATTCGCGACCTAGAAAAGACATTCTGATTTACCTATTGTTGCTCTTGTTTATGATGTGGCCTTGTATGCGTTACATTAGTTGTTTAAATGCGTATTTGTAAAATTGGTTTTAAAATTATATGATTTCATTTAAGTACTTTCTGATTTCACATACTTAGTACTGTTATCGACCTCGCCCGGTGCGTTCATGCCGCAGGTAAGGGAAAGCAGGTGCTAGATCCGCATCCTTAGGATCTTTTGCTTTGGTGTCAGGAGCTCCACCTTCTCCGGAGGCTCGACTTTTGGGTATGATCTCCATGTTGTGTAGATAGTTTTGTACATTCAGGGTATGGCGGGGCCCTGTCCTGCCATAGTTGTGTACTTCTTAGAGTATGTAGTCTATTATGCAGTTGGGATGTAAGCGCGATTTTGGTTTATATATATATGCCGAAAGGCGACTTTCTCAGATAAATTGTGTCTCAATTTACATTGTTTCATGTCTTGTTTTTATATTTCGCTGATTTTCTCTGATGTATGACTACTTGGGTGCCCGGGTAAGGCACCAGTCATGGGCCCCGGAACGGGTCGTGACAAAAGTGGTATCAGAGAAGTTAATCCTCGGAAAGTGTCTACAGACCGTATCTAGTAGAGTCTTGATTATCGGTGTGTTGTGCACCACGATGTCGAGGCTATAGGATATTTAGGATTGGTTTTCATTCTTCTCACTCTGAGATCGTGCCTTAGATATGTGTTATAAGTTGGACCCTTCTAACGTATTCCTTTTACATGATTATGCCTCGCGTAAGAAACCGGGCGGAGAAGAGGCAAGCGGCGAGGCGCTAGTAGGACAGAGAGTCACGAGGCTCGAGCCCGATCATGCAGGCAGCGAGTTCCACGGCGCCGGCCCCAGCGAGTTTAGGAGCCACAGCGATGGTGATGAGACCCGATACACTGCACCTCCAGTTCCACGGCTGGAAGCGGATGAGATGGGTTCTGAAGAGATGGCGATTCTTGGCGGGATCGTGGCGAACGTGAGATAATTTGGATCACGGCGATTCAGCTCAATGATACTGCGGTTCACCCGAATCGGACGATTTGAGGCTACGGGATTTTACGAGTTGT
The DNA here is from genome assembly GCA_029844215.1 of Przewalskia tangutica. Lineage (NCBI taxonomy): Eukaryota > Viridiplantae > Streptophyta > Magnoliopsida > Solanales > Solanaceae > Przewalskia > Przewalskia tangutica. The sequence goes on from CM056736.1 coordinate 60,151,110, forward strand.
ATCACTTGAGTTACGGGTCGAGTCACGAGGATGATCGCGGGAGTTCATCCGTCGACTCTGAGAGGATCGTCACGAGTGATCGAGCTTGACCGAGTCCGTGATCTTGGTTCCACGTAAGCTGCGTGATCTGCGATCGATTGGTTCGGTCGTGGGAGTTATCGGGGAGAGCAGCGTCCCACTACTTGGGGCGAGTTCTCGAGGCCTTTCTCGCTCACTTCTTGCCTCGCGGATGAGAGCGCGGGTCGACATATTTTTATTCTTGTCTGAGAGGGCGCCGCGATTATGAGTCTGGCGTTGAGTTCGGTCGTTGGCTCGTCGTCCAGCGTTGGTAGCGAATATGGAGGGCAGTGCATCGCTACGTCACGGGCTAGATGATTATATGGCGAGTCTTGTGCGGGTGTGGCTCTTGACGAGCGTGGACATTACGTATGCGAGCTCATGCACTTGGATGCGAGGCGTAAGGCGGCGGGTTGTGACGGCAGCGAAGAAGACCGGGGCGGCGGGGTCTTTTGGTAGCTATCGGGGTGGGCGGCCTCGGCGATCTAGATTTGCACCACGGCCGGCTCGAGCACTCTGCTCCGTCTTGGCCTGACGAGTATTCGGGGCGGTCGGGGCCCGGGACTTGGACTTCGAGTAGCGAGGTGCTAACGTCGAGACCACCCCGCCGGTGTGGCCGTCACGGTAGATCCTATCTCGGGAGTTGTGGTCCTACTTGGGGAGGTTGCTACACTTGTGGCAGCGGGGCCACTTTGCGGCTGTCAGGCCCAAGGCGGCGCGAGTGGTAGAAGTCGACTATGGGTTCTTTCGCGGTCTTCGTCTCCTCTGATTACTCGCCGGAGAAGGTACTCATGGGCGGCCAGTGCGGCGGAGGTCGTGGCGCGGGTCCCAGTCTAGCGGTCCTCGAACGCATTTATGCCTGTCTGGCAGCGCGACCGGAGGCCTCGCGATGTCGTCACGGTACTTTATCGATTTCTGTTGTGGCGTGTATGCCTTGATTGATCGGGTTCTACTCTGTCCCATATATCTCACTTATTGCTAGTAGGATAGGGATAGAGCACGAGTCCATAGACCACTGAGGTAGCTACGCGATGGGTGATTCGATGGTAGCTCGGCGGGTATATAGGGCTTGTCGATGACCGTATACGATCTTGGACCACTGGACTTGATAGAGTTGGATATGGTGATTCGATGTGATCGTGGGTATGGATTGGCTAGCTTCTTGCTACGCCAATGTAGGCTGAGGAGAGAAAGTGAGTGCGGTTCGGTTTCTGAGGCCGGTTGTTGAGTGGGAGGAACACGGTGTCGTAGAGGTAGGTTTATTTCCTACCTCGAGGCTAGGAAGATGGTGCGAGAAAGTACATCTACCATCGTTCGGGTGTTAAATCACGAGGTGCGATACCAGATTTTGATCGATTCGATAGTCGAGAGAGTTCCCGGATGTGTTTCGAGAAGACCTCCGGGTATCCTCGTAGAGGAGATAGAGTTTTGTATCGATGTCTTTGCGGACACTCGGCTATTTCCATTCCGCCATCTGAGAATGACACTGCCGAGTTGAGAGAGTTGAAGGACGGTGAGAGATTTCTTTGGAGAAGGCTTCATCGGGCTAGTGTTTCTCGCAGGAAGCCTTGGTATTGTTCGTGAAGAAGAAGGATGGGGCAGCTGCGCGTGTGTTGATTCTGACGGTGAACAAGGTGACCATTAAAACGAATACCCCTTCCGGGATTGATGATTTGTTCGACCGGTTGCGAGTGCGATATGTTTCTCGAGATTGATCTGCGATCGGGCTATCATCAGTGCGTGTTAGAGGCGGATGTCCCAGGATTTGCATTAGGACGTGCGGGCACTATGAAGTTGAGTTATGTCTTTCGGGTTGACGATGCTCGTGGTATTCATGGATTTGATGAACCGAGTGTTCAAGCCATTTTGGACACGTTTGTGATAGTGTTCATTGATGATATCTTGGTTTATTCGCTCAGGCGGGAGCATGCGGGCGTTGAGGTTGTCTTTGAGAGTTCTCCAGACCAGCTGATTATACGCCAAGTTTTCCAAATGTGAGTTTTGGTTGGCGGTGGCTTTTCTTGGGCATATTGTGGTAGATGGTATTCGGGTGGATACGGCGAGATCGAAGCGATCGAGGACTTGGCCTAGACCTACTACTCGGCAGTGCGCGACTTTACGGGCCTTGCGAGTTCTTATCGGTTCGTGGAAGTTTGCTTCTATCTGCACCATTGACTAGGTGACTCGAGGCGGCTAAGTTTGATGGGCGTGCGTGTGGCGGGGTTTCGATTCTTGAAGGAGAGGCGGCGCCCGTTCTTACTCTTCCGGAGGTCGAGCGGCTATGTCGTGTATTGTGATCGTCGGGCATCGGGTTGGGATGTGTGTTGATGCGGCGGGGCAAGGTTATAGCGTCACGCGTCGGCGGCTTAAAGCATGAGAGGAACTACCCGCGTGATTTGGGTTAGCGGCGGTGATTCACGCCTTGAAGATCTGGAGGCACTATTTGTATGGGGTTCGTGTGGATATTTATACGAGACCACAAGAGCCTCGGTATATCTTCGGCCAGAGGAGTGAACTTACAGCGAGGCGGTGGTTAGAGTTGCTTAAGGATTATGATGTCGATATCTGTACCACGGGAAGGCGATGTTGTGGCGGATGCCGCTTAGTCGTAGGTCGATGGGTAGCCTATCGGATGTGCGGCCGGAGAAGAGGGCATGGTCGCGAGTTACATCGATTAGCGAGCCTTGAGTCCGGTTGATTGGTTACGATGGCGGTGGGGTTCGAGTGCGAGAGGTTGCGAGTCTTCCATCGTCGAGAGGTGAAGAGGCAACAATTTGAGGATCGGATTTTGACACGATGCCGTGATACGGCTCTTCGTGAGGAAGGGTCGCTTTTGAGGTAGCACGATGGGGTGCTAAGGTTTGGCGAGTTGTGTGTTCGGATATTGCAGGACTTGGCGGGTTCTAGGGGAAGCACATGCGCAGCGTTACTCTATCCGTCGAAGTCGACCAAGATGTACCACGACCTTAGATACGTGTATTGGTGGGATGGCTTGAAGAGGGCGTTGCGAGTTTGTAGCTCGGTGCGTGTTGTCGGCCGGTGAAGGTAGAGCACGGAGGCACGGTGGTTTGTTGCGAGACGATTGAGATCCCGCACGGAAGTGGGAGGTGATCAACATGGACTTTATCACGGGATTACCTCGCTTTCGGAGGAAGCATGATTCTATTTGGGTTATCGTCGGCGGTGTGAAATCAGCCCACTTTCTTCCGATCGGAGCGACTTTTAGGTGAGGATTATGCGGACTTTATATCAGAAGATCGTCGGTGCATGAGTCCTATTTCGATCATATCGAACCAGAGAGCCCGATTCTGGCTAACCGAGAGTCTTTCGAGAAAGGGTTTAGGGGCGAGTGAGCACGATCTTGCATTCCATCCGCAGAGCAGGCGGGCGGTGGCGCACTATCCGAACTGCTTGAGGATATCTGCGAGCTTTGTGTTATTGACCGAGGGTAGTGGAGGATCATTTGCCTCTAGTTGAGTTTGCGTATAATAATAGCTACCACTCCGGTATTGAGATGGCGCCTTATGAGACCTTGTATGGGAGGAAGTGCGGATCGCCGATAGGCTGGTTTGATGTGGCGAGTGCGATTAGTGGGACGGACTTAGTGCAGCGGCGATGGATAAGGTGAAGCTTATCGGGGCGGTTCTTGGCGGCTCGAGTCGGCGAAGTCATATGCAGATCATCGTCGTCGGCATCCGAGTTCGAGTTGATGATTGGGTTTTCTGAAGGTGTCGCCCATGAAGGGTGTGATGAGGTTCGGGAAGAAGGAAAACCACTTGAGTACATTGGGCGTGTCAGTTGTCGCGTGGTAGGCAAAGTTGCCTATGAGTTGGATCTGCCGTCCGACACGGAGGCGGTCATCCGGTGTTTCATGTTTCTATCTTTGAGGAGATGTATCGGGGATCCATCTAGCGCGCACCGATTGGCGATGTCTAGGTGGCCAGGGGTTATCGTATGAGAGATTCCATGGCGATAATCGATCGTCGAGTTAAGCGTCTGCGGACGAGGCGTGGCTTCCGTCAAAGTCTTATGGCGGAGCAGGCTCGGGGAGGAGATGGCGTGGGAAGGCGAGGAGGACATGAGGCGGTATCCTCACTTTATTCCCAGCGCCTCCGGGTAACTCACTTTCCTACTTATAATTTTCATTGACTTATTTGCTTAAATGTTGTATTGTGGCGTGTGAGGCATTTGCAAACTGTTTAAGTTATGAAGAACCTTATCATTTGTGTGTCTTGGGAAGGGACATTCGGACGAATTTTTCTAAGGAGGAGAATGTTATACCGTATTTACGGTATATGCGTAGGCGTGCGTCAAAAGTTTAGCCTTAAGATTAGGCATAGGGCGAATTGGGCCTGACTCACAAAGCGAATGGTTTCAGGTAAACGTTTTACAAAACTTGCGAAAGGAAAATTCGGCTATGTCATTTATAATTTTGCGGATTTTTAGAGATGAAATATTTTGGACCAACGAGAGGGTGACACTTGTCACCTCAGTGGGCGACAGTGGGCGGCACGCGGGCGATTCTTGACTCGTAGCGCGTAGGTCTCGTGGACCGCGTGAGGTATTTCGCGTCGGTAGCTAACCCGCGACACATATATCAAGTCGGGGGTAAGTGATATAATCCAACCTGGCTTATCGTAAACAACGTAAGCCTGACAAGAAAACCCCCCTTAACACAAAAGTCACAAGACACTAACACCCGTAGCATCATAACATGTTTACTTATCAAACCAACTTACCACACCTTTAGAAATCATTACAAGGCTTTTACAAACAAGTAAGTAAACCGTTCTTCTTATCTTCCTTAAGTCGTTATAACTAACTTCCCATAAAGCTAGTATAACACTTAAGCTTTTTTAAATAAAATCAAAACAATCACATTTGTTTGGAAAACCAAGAGAACTTATTCTTTTAAAACCAAGTATTAATTTCCTTCCGAATAATGGTTCATAACTCTTTTTGAAATATTTCAAGATTCTTAATATTTAGAACTCAAGTCAAAGACATCAAAGTGAAGCCAAATTCAGTTAACACACGTGCGTCACTCTTATATATATTTCACAAATATCATGCTCAAGAGGATAGGAAGAATCACATACCTCCTCGGCTAACTCCACTTGCCAAGTTGAATATGTCGCGCGCAGAGTATCAACTTATAATAGTCAAATACGTCTATCAACGTCTATACTACTTCGTAGAATGTTCTAAGCATAAAGTTCCTTATTCTACGGAAAATTGGGCAGCACCTCCCTCCCCGTAATACTACACAAGTCTACTGTAAATACAGTCCAATGTAAATACAGTTCAATTCTCTTCTTTTTATCATCCTTCCCTATAACTTATACTCAATTATAAACTACTACAATATGTAATCTCGATTACTGATAGAAGGACAAAGATTATTACCTCGATAAGCCCAAAATTATCCAAGATTATAAGTCGATCCTGAGCAACGTTTAGCTCCTACTCCTTACCCTCCAATCCGCTCCAAGCAACCCTTAGAAGTTTCTAAACAACTTCTCTTAACACTTCATCTAACTATGAAGATTTTCCTAGGGTTTCATTTTGCGACTAAAGGAATAAAGTAGTATTTCCGGGCTCTTAGTATTGAGATAACTTTGGAATACTACTAGGGATACTAGACTAAGGTATTTGGGATAATAACAACACTTGAAGAAATATTTCACAAGAGGGGGGGGGGGGGGTTGGACGAGAACTACAAAGGGGGAGTATTATTTTTGTCTTGGAAATTGTCTAAGTGATGAAGAAGTCTTGCAACTTAAGGGGGTATTTATAGGACATTCAATGGCCAAGATTGTTATACCCCATATTTCCAGTATATGCGTAAGGCGTGCGACAAAAGTTTAGCCTTAAGATTAGGCATAGGGCGAATTTGGGCACAACTTCACAAAGCAGATGGTTTAGCGAAGCGTTTTACAAAACTGCGAAGGAAAATTCGGCTATGTCATTTATAATTTTTGCGGATTTTTCCGAGAGATGAAACATTTTGGACCAACGAGAGGGTGACACTTGTCACCCTCAGTGGGCGACAAGTGGGGCGGCACCTTGGGCGATTGCCGTGGTTTGTGGCTTAAATCTTGGGTCGATGTTTTGTGAGGATTTGTGGAGTAGGGCTAGGGTGCACTTGTGCAAATCTCCACCTTACACTTGCCTACCACAGCTTCATCTTGGCCCTTGAAAGCCCTATAAATACCCCCCTTGAGTTGATGAGTTCTTCATCCACAAATCAACTTTCCAAGTCTCCAAAATCCCTCCCCTCTCCTTATAGTTTTCGTCCAAAGCCCTCTTCCCTCCCCCGTGAGAAGGCCTTGGCCGAAACCCCCCCCGCCCCCTGTGTAGTGTCCTAGCCGAGGCACACCCCCCTTCCCTTGGTATTGCTCTCGTCCAAACACACCCCCCTCTTGGTAGAAATACTCTCCAAGTATTGTTACTATCCCCAAAATACCCTAGCCGTATACCTTATAGTATTTCCAAAGTCACCTCTATACTAAAAGCCCGAATTACTATCTATACTTCCATTTAGTCACTAAGCGAAACCCTTGGAGAAACTTCGTTGTTGGTTGAAGTAGTTAGTAGAAGTTGTGTAGAAACTTCTAGGGTTTCTTGAGCGGATTTGGAGCATCTGATTAGAGCTAAACCTCGCTCGGGATCGACTTATATCTTGGATAATATTGGGCTTATCGAGGTAAATATCTTATCCTTCTATTGTAATTGGAGAATACATCTTTGTAGAAGTATAGAAATAGGTATAAAACACATAGAAGGATATTAAAGAAGAGAATTGAATACTTACATGGGGTGTATTCTGATGAACTTGTATAGCTAGGGTAGGGGAAGTCTTTGCTCGATTTTCCGTAGAATTAAGAACCTCTGCTTAGAACTTTCTGAGTAGTCTAGGCGTTGATAGGCGTATTTGGTGGTATAGGTCGATACTGCGTGCGCGACATATTCGACTTGGCGGTGGATTTCGCGAGAAGGTATGTGATTCTTCCTATACTCTTGAGCATGATATTTTAAAATATATATATAGTGCGGTGAAGCGTCGTGTGTTAGCGAGCGTAGTTTTACTGCAATGTATTTTGACTTAAGCCTGAATAATAAGAATCTTGAAGTCTTTCAAAAGAATTATAAATCATTTTTGAAAGAAGAAGGATATTGTTTTTAAAACAAAAAGCTTAAGAGTTATACTAGCTTTATGGGAAGTTAGGTATAACTACTTAAGACAGATAAAAGGAACAATTTACTTAGGCGTTTATAAAAGACTTGTATTGATTTCTGGAAAGTATAATAAGATGGTTTGATGAGTAGACATATTATGATGCTATGTGTGTTAGTGTCTTGTAACGTGTGTATAAGAGGGTATTCTTGTTGTGCTTATGTTGTTTAACGATAAGCTGTTACGTTAGTATTATATCACTCACCTCTTGACATGATCTGGGGTTAAGCCGCCTCCGTGCGGGTAGACTCGAGTGATGCAGGACCGTGATTCGAGAATACCTCATGCGGGTCGGGGACCTTTGAAACTCTACGAGTTCGAGTTAGTGTGCGGGGTTATACCTCATGCGGTCTATGTGGCCATGCGGACTACGAGTCGGGGCGATTAGGGAGTAGCTACCTCGATGCGAGGAATACCTCATGCGGGCCTAGGTGGCTACATGCGGACTACTGAGTCGAGATTAGGCATGCATAATGATACTATGGGCGATTGGCCTGCCCGATCATTCGCAACCTAGAAAAGACACATTCTGATTTACCTATTGTTGCTCTTGTTTATGATGTGGCACTATGTGCGATTACATTGGTTGTTTAGTGCGTATTTGTAAAATTGGTTTTAAAATTATATGATTTATTTAAGTACTTTCTGATTTCACATACTTAGTACTGTTGTCTTGACCTCCTTCTGGTGTGTTCATCTGCAGTAAGAAGCAGTGCTAGATCCGCATCCTTAGGATCTTTTGCTTTGGTGTCGAGCTCCACCTATAGGAGGCTCGACTTTTGGGTATGATCTCCCTGTTGTGTAGATAGTTTTGTACATTCAGGGTATGGCGGGGCCCTGTCCCGCCATAGTTGTGTACTTCCTTAGAGGTCTGTAGTCCTATTGTACAGTTGGGATGTAAACTGCCAGATTTTGGTTTATATATATATGCCGAAAGGCGACTTTCTCAGATAAATTGTGTCTCAATTTACATTGTTTCATGTCTTGTTTTTATATTCCGCTGATTTTCTCTGATGTATGACTACTTGAGTGCCCGGGTAAGGCACCAGTCATGGGCCCCGGAACGGGTCGTGACAAAGATTCAAGCATGTGTATGGTGTAGATTGGGGACATGTGTGTGTGGGTTCTACCAACCATATGTCCCCCACAAACTTGAGACATGTGGCACAAAAAACGTCCAAGGTGCCAAGTGCCACACCTATTTCGGCCATAGGGCCACATGGGGGTGCCATGTGTCGCCATCCTACTCGTCCAAAATATTTCATCTCCCGAAAATATCCATAATGTTAAAAATCCCGAAAATAATGTGGGCCCCGCAAAACCGTAAATTCCTCCCGTCGGCCCCACGTGACCAATATCGGAAAAATAAAATCCATAATTCTTATAAATTCTTAAAGTCTTAAATACCAAAGTTGAGAATCCAATTCTCAATAATAAACCTTTTTCCTTCACGAAGTTCGAAATATTTTCCGTTGGAAATTCAAAATTTTCATCCTTAACCTAATTAGGGCTATACATTCGTACGTACATCCTTACATACGTATTCTGGAACTACGGGGTGTAACATTCTCCCCCCCTTAGAAACATTCGTCCCGAATGTTTCTTCTCAAAACATATATCGATATAGGCCCTCTTAACTATATCCCCCATAACAAGAATGCCATACATAGTCAAAATAACACTTAAGCAAATATGTCAATTAAAATCAACAAGTAGGAAAGTGAGTTACCTGGAGGTGTGGGGAATACGTGAGGATACTTCTTCATCATGTCCTCTTCTGCTTCCATGTCATTTCCTCTCTGTTCTCGTTCCGCCATAAGACCTTGACGGAAGCCACATCCTTTGTCCGCAGTCACCTAATCTGACGATCGAGTATCGCTATGGGACTCTCCTCATACGATAACCCCTCTGTCACCTGGACATCACAAATCGGGTGCACTCTAGATGGATCCCCGATACATCTCCGCAATATAGACACATGAAAAACTGGATGTACTGCCTCCAGATCGGACGACAGATCCAACTCATAGGCAATCTTGCCTACCCTACGGACAATCTGATAAGGCCCAATGTACCTTGTGCTAAGCTTCCCCTTCTTCCCAAACCTCATCACACCCTTCATGGGTGATACCTTCAGGAAAACCCAATCATCTATCTCAAACTCCAAGTGTCGACGCCGATTATCTGCATACGACTTCTGTCGATTCTGAGCTGACAATAACCGCTCCTGGATAAGCTTCACCTTATCCACCGCCTGCTGAATCAAGTCCGGGCCGATCAACTGAACTTCGCCCACATCAAACCAGCCAATCGGTGACCTGCACTTCCTCCCATATAAGGCCTCATAAGGCGCCATCTGGATACTAGAATGGTAGCTGTTGTTATACGCAAACTCCACTAGCGGTAAATGATCCTCCGTACCCTCGAATCAATAACACAGCCCGCACATATCCTCGTTGTGCGGATAGTACGCTCTGCTGTGCTTGGCCCGAGGATGAAATGCGATCTTGAGGCTCACTCGCCCCTAATCCCTCACGGAAAGACCTCAGAAATTAGTCGAACCGGCTCCTCGTCCGATATAATAGATATAGGGACCCCATGCGATCTCACGATCTCTGATGTAAAGTCTAGCATAATCCTACCGAAAAAGTCGTCCCGATCGGAAGAAAGTGGGCGATTTAGTCACTGTCGACAATAACGAGATGGAATCACGCTCTCTGAGTGTGAGGTAACCCTGTAATAAAGTCCATATTGATCACCTCTCACTTCCACGTCGGAATATCAATAGCCTGCAATAGCCCACCGGGCTTCTGGTGCTCAACCTTGACCTGCTGACAGTTCGGACACTGAGCAACAAACTCTGCAACGTCCCTCTTCAGGCCATCCCACCAATACACACATCTGAGGTCGTGGTACATCTTTGTCGACCCCGGATGAATAGAGTAAAGAGCGTTGTGTGCCTCCCCTAGAACCTGCTGACGAAGTCCTGCTATATCGGGAACACACAACATGCCCTCAAATCTTAGCACCCAATCAGGTGCTACCTCAAATGGACCATTCCCCTCTCGAAGAGCCGTATCTCGATACCGTGTCATAATCGGATTCTCATACTGTCGCCTCTTCACCTCCTCGACGATGGAAGACTCGACAACCTCTCGAACCCGAACCCACTACTATCAGAACCAATCAAACGAACTCCAAGGCTCGCTAGCTGATGTAACTCGCGGACCATGCCCCTTCTCTCTGGCTGCACATCTGACAGACTACCCATCGATCTACGACTAAGGGCATCTACAACTACATTGGCCTTCCCTGGGTGGTATAGGATATCGACATCATAATCCTTAAGTAGCTCTAACCACCGTCTCTGCCGCAAGTTCAGCTCCCTCTAGCTGAAGATATACTGGAGGCTCTTGTGGTCTGTGTAAATATCCACATGAACTCCATACAAATAATGTCTCCAGATCTTCAAGGCATGAATCACTGCTGCCAACTCTAAGTCATATGTGGGGTAGTTCTTCTCATGCTTCTTGAGCTGTCGAGATGCGTAAGCTATAACCTTGCCCTGCTGCATCAACACACATCCAAGCCCGATACCCGACGCATCACAATAAACCACATAGCCGTCTAGACCATCTGGAAGAGTAAGAACTGGGGCAGTCGTCAATTTCTCCTTCAGTAACTGGAAGCTCTCCTCACAAACATCCGTCCACTGAAACTTAGCTGCTTTCTGAGTCAGCTTAGTCAAAGGTGTTGAAATAGAGGCAAACTTCTCCACAAACCTCCGATAATAACCCATAAGGCCCAAAAAGCTGCGCACCTTTGTCGGTGTAGTAGGTCTAGGCCAAGTCTTGACTGCCTCGATCTTTGCCGTATCCACCCGAATACCATCGGCCCCGACAATGTGCCCTAAGAATGCCACCGAAGCCAACCAAAACTCACACTTCGAGAACTTGGCATACAATCGCCGGTCCTGGAGGACTCTCAGCACCGTCCTCAAATGCTCCTGCTCCGAGCGAGAATAAACCAAGATGTCATAAATGAATACTATAACAAACGTATCCAAAAATGGCTTGAACACCCGGTTCATCAAATCCATAAATACTGCCGGAGCATTCGTCAAACCGAAAGACATAACCCTGAACTCATAGTGCCCATACCGGGTCCGGAATGCAGTCCTAGGGACATTCGTCTCCCTAACTCGTACCTGATGATAACCAGATCGCAGGTCTATCTTGGAAAAACACTTCGCACCCTGCAACTGGTCAAACAAATCATCAATCCTGGGGAGGGGGTATCTATTTTTAATGGTGACCTTGTTCAACTGCCTGTAATCAACACACATGCGCAAGCGTCCCATCTTTCTTCTTCACAAATAAAACCGGCGCTCCCCAGGGAGAAACACTAGGCCTGATAAAGCCCTTCTCCAGCAAATCTTTCAGCTGGTCCTTCAACTCTCTCAACTCGGCAGGTGTCATCCTGTATGGCGGAATGGATATAGGCCGAGTATCAGGCAGAATATCAATGCAAAACTCTATCTCCCTCTCAGGAGGAATACTTGGGAGATCGTCTGGGAACACATCCGAAAAGTCTCTAACAACCGGAACTGACTGAAGGTCTGGCATCTCAGCCTCAGTATCAAATTCCCGAATAATATGGTAGATATACCCCTTCTGCACCATCTTCCTAGCCTTGAGGTAAGAAATAAACCTACCCCTCGGTGACGCAGTGTTCCCCTCCCACTCGATAACCGGCTCCCCAGGAAACTGGAACCGTACCAATCTCTCCCTACAGTCCACATTGGCGTAGCAAGAAGCTAACCAATCCATACCCATAATCACATCAAAGTCTGTCATATCCAACTCTATCAAGTCGGCTAGGGTCTGACGACTGTATATAGTCACTGGCAAGCCTTATATACCCGCTCAGCTACCACCGAATCACCTAATGGCGTAGCTACCTCAAAAGGGTCTATGGAATCAGGTTCTATCTGTTATACCCCGTAGTTCGAACCCTACGTATGAGAGTGTACGAAAGCATGTAAGACTTAAAATTTTCAAAGGATAGGTTGACGGATTGTTCCGGACGGGTTTTAGTCAACTTTGAGGCAGGTTATGACCCGGTACATTGGGAGTTCCTAAGTGTTTCAAAGGCCTAGGGCGTAGTTCTTTGAGTATAGATTCCAACGCAACCAACCGTTCATCGATAGGACGTCGGAGTAGAAAGTTATGAGAGTTATAAGTTCAGTGCGCATGCGGATAGAAATATGTTTCGGACAAAGGCGACAGGGCCGCGGCGCCTGATGCAGGGCCGCGGCGCCGGAAGTACTGAAGGGTCGCTGAAGTTGCAGCACCGCGCGCCAGACGCAGGCCGCGCTGGAAGTTCGCAGGTGCGGATGTTTCAGCCGCGCCGGGCGGGATTTTTGGGCGGAAAAACTTAGGAAAGTCTGATTTCTCTTTTAAAAAGGCCATGGGAGGGTGACAAGTGTCCCCCCCCCCCCCTCTGATTTTTCTTGCATGTCTTATATTGACCAAGTCTTGAAGACTTGGTCATCTTTCAAACCTCTCCCTCTCTCTAAATTAGCTCATCATTCTCTCTACATTTCCAAAGGAAATTCAAAGCCTAAGAAAAATCTGAAAAGTTAAGAACAAGAAGGAAGTTTGTGGCTAGCTTGTTGGTGTTGTTGTAGTGGTATTCTTGGCAAGAAAGCTAGCAAAACATTTGGAATAAGTTTGGCTAAAACTTTAAGGTAACATTTCTTCCTTTAGAATTAGTTTCTAGTGTTGCATGTTAAGAAAAAAGAACTTGTGGTAGTAAATAATGATCTTAGAGTCATTGCATGCAAGAAATGTGGTTTGGATATGAAAGAATTGGTTAAGAAGATATTATGAGCATGTTGTAGCCTAAAAACTACCTTAGAATTGTTAAGAGAATTGTTGTACCTAATGGGGCAGAATTTTACACACCCAAGTTCGAGGTGTAATCCCCTTTAAAATGTTGGATTGTTGAGCCTTAAATGTGGTGTTTGGATGATAAATTCGGCCTTAAGAAAGGTGGCAAAGTGAGTAGAAACAAAGGAAATGCTGCCCAATTTTCCATAGAATTTAGTTACTTTGAACTTGGATTGTTCTACTTTGAGATTAGAGGTTAATAAACGTATCATGATTATTATAGGTCGAAATATTACTTGCGGTAGTTGAGCTTAGCAAGTGGATTGACCAAAGAGGTATGTGAAGCTTTCCTATCTCTTGAGCATGAATAGATGAAACTATGTAGTACGGTAGACGTACAAGATTTGGTATTCTTACTTGTTTTAAGTATATAATGACTTGTTTCGTTTTAAGAATGTATAGGTCCCTTGGTTAGGGGAAAAGTATGATTTTACTAAAGTGTAGAGTTAATATAATAACTTTATGGGAAGTTGGTTTATTAGCTTCATAAAAGGTTAATGAGAAGAGATTTACTCTAAGTAAGATAAGTATATGAAGAGGCAAATTGGTTTTAAGGCATCAATTGCCCAAGGGTTTTTATGTATAAAGAAGAGTCATTTTTAAAAGAGTTGAAACATGTAGTACTTGGGTTAAATTCCCGGAGTTCTTTTATTAAAGATATAATTAAGTGCCTTAAGTAAACTAAAATGAGAGGGTGTATGAACAAGACTAATAAGAAGTTATAAGTTTTCTTAACTTATTTATGATTATGATATGATGACAGTTTGAGCTAGGGTAAGAGTATATCTGAGGGGCAAGCCCCAAGATCGTTATACCACCTTCTCCAGGGTAAGCGTATGTCTGAGGGGCAAGCCCCAAGATCGTCATACCACCTTCTTCAGTGTAAGAGTATATCTGAGGGGCAAGCCCTAAGATCGTTATACCATCTGCTTCAGTGTAAGAGTATATCTGAGGGGTAAGTCCCCAAGATCGTTATACCATCTGCTTCAGGGTAAGAGTATATCTGAGGGGTAAGTCCCCAAGATCGTTATACCACCTGTTCCGTGGATTTGCTACCCATGATGCGAGGAATACCTCATGCGAGTCCTTATGGGTTTACGCGGTGAAATAGTCCCACGCGGCGGTACGAATTTATGCGAGAATACCTCATGCGGTCCACAGGTCCTACGGGTGAAATAGTCCCAGGAGTAGGGGTGCTTATTGATACTACGGGCGATGTACCCTGTTTTGATCCTAAGGCCCCTATTTTATGCAGTATTATATATATATACTTGTCACTCTCATTGTTAGTAAGGCACAGTAAAAGGTATTTTGATTGTCTTCCCTGACTCCAGCTTACTTTTAGACTTATGATATCATTATTAGATTTTCCAAATTTTTACATACTTGGTACATATTGTGTCTCGACCCCTTCCTGGCCCGCTCATGCCGCAGGCGGTAAGCGATTGTGGATCCTCGTTCTTAGGATCATTATTCCTGTCGAAGCTCCATTCTCCTAAGCTTATTTATTAGTGCGGATATTCCCGATGCTATAGGTATTTTGTACATTCAGGATATGGCCTACTGTCCCGCCACGATTGTTATCTTTAAGGTCCGTGGTCATATATATGTTTTGGGCTATAAGAACAAGTTGTACTACTATACTTTGATTAAGTATGTTTTATGGAAGGCGATTTTATCTACCGCCAAGAATGTTTACCTTTTATAAGTTATGTGTTATGTATGTTCACCGCTATTCTCTCGATGTATACCGACGTGGTACCCTGTAGGTACTAGTCGCGCCCGGGTCGTCGTGACAAAAGTGGTATCGAGCGATTAGTCCTTGGAAAGTGTCCACGCATCGTGTCTAGTAGAGTCTTGATTATCGGTGTCGCGTGTACCACATCTATAATCGGGAGGTCGCAGGATATTTAGGATTGATTTCCATTCTTTCACTCTAAGATCGTGCAATGAGCCGAAGTTATAGGTTGAACCTCCTCCGATGTTTTCCTTTATGTATCGATTATGCCTCCACGCAAGGCAACCGCGCCCGTGGCGGCAAGGCAACCGAGTCTGCTAGTGGACGCGGAGAGTCACGAGGCACAGCCCACCTTACGAGAGATGATGTTTAGAGCGACGAGTTCCACGTCGCCGCCTCGCAGATTTTGAGGCAAGCCGGCCATCGAGACCGCGTACAGAGCCTCGATCCCACAGTGGTCCGAGTACAGATTACTGGGAATAGATTCTTACATCGACCAAAGATAGTGGCAGGCCGACAGAGCAGCGCCAACCCTAGAGCCGACAGTTTACGGATTCGGGATTTCCTGGTTTGTCACCCACCCGAGTTCTATGGTTCGAGATTTGAGGAGGATCTGCAGGAGTTTGTCCGGCTACAATGACCATGCAGTCCTTAGGCATCGGAGGCCGAGTCGTTATACTAGCTTCTACCGTTACGCGATATTGCGTTGAACTGGTTTGAGTCATGGGTATTGTCGAGGTGGTGAGGATGCTCTTCCAACCGATTGAGAGGAGTTCACGAGGCGTTCTAGACCACTTCTTGCCTCCCGAGGTGAGGAGAGCCCGCGTAGATAGGTTCTTGACCTTGAGGCAGACGGAGGACTATCGTGGAGTACAACAGAGTTCGACTCTGGCCGAATATGCGCACACCATAGTAGCCGACATGGCGCATGGGTTCATCGATATGTGATGGGTTAGACCGTCATATGATTCGCATGCTTGGGGTGGCTCTTCACCGAGGATGGATATTGCTAGGATGCAGCGCATTGTGAGGATTGAGGCAGAGAGCAGGATCGGCTAGATTTGGGCCACCAAGAGGCTGTGACAGCAGGTTCTTAGGGCGATGAGGCGGCACCGCAGCAGACTAGGTCCACATTCCGGCCAAGACAAAGTGCTCCTTCTCGATTTTCCGGCAGAGGTCTCGATCGGGTTATTCGTGAGCAGGTCGTGTTCGATGCCGTGGTTTCGTGAGGCGGACCGTCACCAATCGAGACCACCTACCTCTCGGTGCAGTCGATGCGGTAGGTCTCACCCGGGCGAGTGCCGTATGGGTTCGGGAGCGTGTTACTCTTATGGCCAGCAGGGCCATCTGAAGAAGGATTGTCCGTCCTTAGGCGGCGGAGCGTTCAGTTCACCGACGGCATTCTTTGGATCTTCATCTTCGATGGTTAGACGCCCGAGGCGTGGTACTTATGGCCAGCGGAGCCACGCAGCAGGTCGTGGTAGGGGTTCCAGTTCTAGCGGTCCTCAGAACCGTATATATGTTATGTCCAGCCGACAGGACCAGGTGGCGTCGCCAGATGTCGTCACAGGTACATTGTTGGTTTCTTGCTGTGATGTATATGCTTTGATAGATCCAGGTTCTACCTTGTCCTATATATCTCCTCATATTGCCAGTAGAGTAGGGATAGAGCCCGAGTCCATAAGACCTTTTGAGGTGGCTACGCCAGTAGGTGATTCAGTGGTAGCTGAGCGGGTATATAAGGCTTGCCCTGTGACTATAGATAGTCGTCAGACTCTAGCCGACTTGATAGAGTTGGATATGACCGACTTTGATGTGATTATGGGTATGGATTGACTAGCATCTTGCTATGCCAATGTGGACTGTAGAGAGAGATTAGTTCGGTTCGGTTTCCGAGCAGTTATCGAGTGGAAGGGAATACCTTGCGCCGGCGGGTAAGTTTATTTCTTACCTCAAGGCTAGGAAGATAGTGCGAAAGGGTATATCTACCATATGGTTCGGTATTATATATCGAGGTGAGATACGGACCTTGATCGATTCCGATCGTTAGAGAGTTTCCAGACGTATTCCCAGACGAGCTTCCGGGTATCCCTCCTGAGAGGGAGATTGAGTTTTGCATTGATTTGGCGCCAGACACTCGACCGATATCTATTCCGCCATACAGGATGGCACCTGCCGAGTTGAAGGAATTGAAGGACCAACTGAAAGATTTGCTGGAGAAAGGCTTTATTAGGCCAAGTGTTTCTCCTTGGGGAGCGCCAGTATTATTTGTAAAGAAGAAGGATGGGACGCTGCGTATGTGTATTGATTACAGGCAGCTGAACAAGGTAACTATCAAGAACAGATATCCCCTCCCCAGGATTGACGATTTGTTTGACGATTGCGGCGCAAGGTGTTTTTCAAGATAGACTGGTGCGATTTACCATCAGGTGCGAGTTAGAGAAGCGGATATCCCAAAGACTGCATTCAGGACCCGGTATGGGCACTATGAGTTCAGAGTAATGTCTTTCGGTTTGACCAACGCCCCAACAATATTTATGGATTTGATGAATAGGGTGTTCAGGCCATTCTTGGATATGTTTGTTATAGTGTTTATTGATGATATCTTGGTGTATTCGCGCACAGAGCAGGAGCATACAGATCATTTGAGGACGGTATTGGGAGTCCTCCGAGACCGGCAGTTGTATGCCAAGTTCTCGAAGTGCGAGTTCGTTAGCTTCATGGCTTTCTTACGGCATGTTATCGGCCGATGGTATTCGGTTGATCTGGCAAGATTGAGGTCAAGACTTGGCCTGCACCCACTACACCGACGAGTGCGCACTTGGGCCTTGCAGTTATTATCGGAGGTTTGTAGAAGTTTGCTTCTATTTCGCACTTTGACTAAGTCGACTCGGAAGGCGGCTATGTTCGGTGACGGATACTTGTGAGGAAAGTTTCCGGTTGCTAAGGAGAAGTTGACGACCGCCCGATTCTTACTCTTCCGCAGGGCTTAGATGGATATGTGGTTTATTGTGACGCGTCAGGTGTCGGGCTTGGGTGCGTGCTGATGTAGCATGACAAGGTTATAGCTTATGCATCTCGACAGCTTAGGAAGCATGAGAAGAACTATCTCACACATGACTTGGAGTTGGCAGCAGTGATTCATGCCTTGAAGATCTGGAGACATTATTTATATGGAGTTCATGTGGATATTTACACGCACCACAAGAGTCTCCGATATCTTCACGGAGGAGCCGAACTTGCGGCAGGCGGTGGTTGGAGCTACTTAAGGATTACGATGTTGATATTCTATACCACCCAGGGAAGGCCAATGTAGTTGCAGATCGATGGGTAGTCTGTCTGATGTACAGCCGGAGAAAAGAAATATGGTCCGAGAGTTGCATCAGCTAGCGAGCCTTGGGGTTCGTTTGGTTGATTCTGATAGTGATGGAATTCGGGTTCGAGAGGTTGCCGAGTCTTCTATCGTCGAGGAGGTGAATAGGCGACAGTATGAAGATCCGATTTTGGTGCGATCGAGACGCCATTGTTCGTAAAGAGAGGAGTATATTTGAGGTAGCGCCTGATTGGGTGCTAAGATTCGAGTGCCGGTTGTGTGTTCCCGATGTGACAGGACTTCGTCAGCAGATTCTGGGGGAGGCACACAGTGCTCGTTATTCTATTCATCCGGAGTCGACTAAGATGTATCATGACCTCAGATGCGTGTATTGGTGGGATGGCCTTAAGAGGGACGTTGCGGAGTTCGTGGCACAGTGCCCAAATTGTCAGAAGATCAAGGTTGAGCACCAGAAGCCCGGTGGGCTATTGCAGGCTATTGATATTCCGACTTGAAAGTGGAGGTGATAAATATGGATTTTATTACAGGGCTACCTACCACTCAGAGGAAGCATGATTCCATTTGGGTGATTGTCGACAGACTGACGAAATCAGCCCATTTTCTTCCGGTAACGACGTTCACCGAGGACTATGCGATTATATATTAGAGAGATTGTGAGCCCGCACGAGTCCCTATCAATTATATCGAGCAGGAGCGGTTCTCGCTAACTTCCGGAGGTCTTTTCGAAGGATTAGGGACACATATGAGTTTCAAGATGGTGTTTCATCCTCGCATCGACGGACAGCCGAGCGCACTATCCGTACAACGAGGATATGTCATGCTTGTGTTATCGATTTCGGGTAGCTGGAGGATCATTTGCCTCTTGTGAGTTTTCTTACAACAACAACTACCATTCCAAGATTCGACGACGCCTTATGAGGCCTTATACGGGAGGAAGTGCAGTCACCGATAGGCTGGTTCGAGGTGGGAGAAGTTCGATTAGTCGGGCCGACTTAGTTCAAGAGTGGATAAGTGAAGCTTATCCAGAGCGGTTGGCAGCCGTAGTCGGCGAAGTCGTATGCAGATCATCATCGGCCGACACTTGGAATTTGAGATAGATGATTGGGTTTTTCTAGGTATCGCCACGGCGGCGTGATGAGATTTGGAAAGAAGGGAAGCCTAGCCCAAGGTACATTGGGCCGTGATCGATTGTCCGTAGGGTAGCGTGGTTGCTATGAGTTAGATCCGCCGTCCGAGTCGAGGCGGTACATCCAGCTTTCCATGTGTCCATGTTGTGGAAATGTATTGAGATCCATCTAGAGTGCACCGGTTCATGATGTCCAAGTGACAGAGGAGTTATCGTATGAGGAGAGTCCCATAGCGATACTCGATCGTCAGGTTAGACGACTTCGGACGAAAGACGTGGCTTCCGTCAAGGTCTTATGGCGGAACGAGAACAGGGAGGAAATGACGTGGGAAGCAGAGGATGACATGATGAAGAAGTACCCTCACCTATTTCTTATACCTCCAGGTAACCCACTTTCCTGCTTGTTAGTTTTGATTTAGCATTTACGCTTAAGTATGTTGTGGCTCGTGGAGCTTCTTTATTTGCAAAAGAATAGTTAAGAGGGTCTATGTCGATATTGTGATTTGAGTAAGCTTAGAAGGAACATTCGGGACGAATGTTTCTAAGGGGAGGAGAATGTTATACCCCGTAGTTCGAACCCTACGTATGAGAGTGTACGAAAGCATGTAAGACTTAAAATTTTCAAAGGATAGGTTGACGGATTGTTCCGGACGGGTTTTAGTCAACTTTGAGGCGGGTTATGACCCGGTACATTGGGAGTTCCTAAGTGTTTCAAAGGCCTAGAGCGTAGTTCGTTGAGTATAGATTCCAACGCAACCAACCGTTCGTCGATAGGACGTCGGAGTAGAAAGTTATGAGAGTTACAAGTTCAGTGCGCAGGCGGATAAAAATATGTTTCGAACAAAGGCGACAGGGCCGCGACGCCTGATGCAGGGCCGCGGCGTCGGAAGTACTGAAGGGTCGCTGAAGTTGCAGCGCCGCGCCAGATCTGTGGCCGCGCGCTGGAAGTTCAGAGAGGTGGCGGAGGTTTCAGCGCCGAGGCGGGATTTTGGGAAAAACTTAGGAAAGTCCGATTTCTTTTAAAGGCCATGGGAGGGTGACAAGTGTCCCCCCCCCCCCATCTGATTTTTCTTGCATGCCTTATATTGACCAAGTCTTGAAGACTTGGTCATCTTTCAAACCTCTCCCTCTCTCTAAATTAGCTCATCCTTCTCTCTACATTTCCAAAGGGAATTCAAAGCCTAAGAAAAATCTGAAAAGTTAAGAACAAGAAGGAAGTTTGTGGATAGCTTGTTGGTGTTGTTGTAGTGGTATTCTTGGCAAGAAAGCTAGCAAAACATTTGTAATAAGTTTGGCTAAAACTTTAAGGTAACATTTCTTCCTTTAGAATTAGTTTCTAGTGTTGCATGTTAAGAAGAAAGAACTTGTGGTAGTAAATAATGCTCTTAGAGTCATTGCATGCAAGAAATGTGGTTTGGATATGAAAGAATTGGTTAAGAAGATATTATGAGCATGTTGTAGCCTAAAAACTACCTTAGAATTGTTAAGAGAATTGTTGTACCTAATGGGGCAGAATTTTACACACCCAAGTTTGGAGGTGTAATCCCCTTTAAAATGTTGGATTGTTGAGCCTTAAATGTGGTGTTTGGATGATAAATTCGGCCTTAAGAAAGGTGGCAAAGTGAGTAGAAACAAAGGAAATGCTGCCCAATTTTCCATAGAATTTAGTGACTTTGAACTTGGATTGTTCTACTTTGAGATTAGAGGTTAATAAACGATCATGATTATTATAGGTCGAAATATTACTTGTAGTTGAGCTTAGCAAGTGGATTGACCAAAGAGGTATGTGAAGCTTTCCTATCTCTTGAGCATGAATAGATGAAACTATGTAGTACGGTAGACGTACAAGATTTGGTATTCTTACTTGTTTTAAGTATATAATGACTTGTTTCATTTTAAGAATGTATAGGTCCCTTGGTTAGGGGAAAAGTATGATTTTACTAAAGTGTAGAGTTAATATAACAACTTTATGGGAAGTTGGTTTATTAGCTTCATAAAAGGTTAATGAGAAGAGATTTACTCTAAGTAAGATAAGTATATGAAGAGGCAAATTGGTTTTAAGGCATCAATTGCCCAAGGGTTTTTATGTATAAAGAAGAGTCATTTTTAAAAGAGTTGAAGCATGTAGTACTTGGGTTAAATTCCCGGAGTTCTTTTATTAAAGATATAATTAAGTGCCTTAAGTAAACTAAAATGAGAGGGTATATGAACAAGACTAATAAGAAGTTATAAGTTTTCTTAACTTATTTATGATTATGATATGATGAGATTTGAGCTAGGGTAAGAGTATATCTGAGGGGCAAGCCCCAAGATCGTTATACCACCTTCTCCAGGGTAAGAGTATGTCTGAGGGGCAAGCCCCAAGATCGTCATACCACCTTCTTCAGTGTAAGAGTATATCTGAGGGGCAAGCCCCAAGATCGTTATACCATCTGCTTCAGTGTAAGAGTATATCTGAGGGGTAAGTCCCCAAGATCGTTATACCATCTGCTTCAGGGTAAGAGTATATCTGAGGGGTAAGTCCCCAAGATCGTTATACCACATGTTCCGTGGATTTGCTACCCATGATGCGAGGAATACCTCATGCGAGTCCTTATGGGCTTATGCGGTGAAATAGTCCCACGCGGCGGTACACTATGTGAGGAATTCCTACGCGGGTCCACAGACCTGTGCGGTGAAATAGTCCCGCGAGTAGGGGTGCTTATTGATACTACGGCGTGTACCTGTTTTGCTCCTCAGGCCCCTATTTTATGCAGTATTATATATATATACTTGTCACTCTCATTGTTAGTAAGGCACAGTAAAAGGTATTTTGATTGTCTTCCCTGACTCCAGCTTACTTTTAGACTTATGATATCATTATTACAGTATTTTCCAGCTTTACATATTTGGTACATATTGTGTCGACCCTTCTGGGCTGCGTTCATGCCGCAGGTAAGGGTAAGTAGATTGTGGATCCTCGTTCTTAGGATCACTCTTCCGGTGTCAGAAGCTCCATTCCTCTGGAAGCTTGTTTATTGGTACGGATATTCCCTGATGCTATAGGTATTTTGTACATTCGTGGTATGGCGGGCCCGTCCCGCCACGGTTATTATCTTTAGAGTGCGTGGTCATATATGTGTTTTGGGCTATAAGAACAAGTTGTACTACTATACTTTGATTAAGTATGTTTTATGGAAGCGCCTTTATCGATCGCCGAATGTTTACCTTTTATAAGTTATGTGTTATGTATGTTCCGCTGCTATTCTCTGATGTATACCTGACAGGGTACCCCGGTAGGGTACTAGTCGCGGCCCCGGGGTCGGGTCGTGACACTATCCCTATTCTACCGGCAATATGAGGAGATATATAGGACAAGGTAGAACCCGGATCTATCAAGGCATACACGTCACAACATGAAACCAATAATGTACCTGTGACGACATCCGGTGACGCCCCGTCGTGGGCCGACATGACATAAATGCGATTACGAGGACCGCTGGAACTAGACCCTTGCCACGACCTCTACCGCGACTGGCCGCCCATGAGCACCCCGACCTCGGGCGAGTAATCAGAGATGAGACGGCAGACGAAAGACCCCGTAGGATGAACCCTACCATCTGTGTTGCCTCTGGTCGGACAGCTCCTCAAAAAATGACCCTGCTGGCCGCAAGTGTAACAAGCTCCCGAAGTATTACCACAACTCCCGTAATGGGATCTACCACATCAGCCACACTGCGAGGAGGGTGGTCTCGATCGGTTAGTATCCCTGCTTCCCCGAAGCTCGGCTCGGGCCTCGACGCTCGAATACTGGATGTGGCCGCAGACGAAGGAGTGCTCAGCCGCCGAGGTGCAAATCTAGTTCTTGGCCGGGTCGCCCGCCCGAGCTACCAGGACCCGCCACGGCCTTCTTGGCGATATTCACAATCCGTTGGCCTCTACGCCTCACACCTAGTGTATGAGCTGCGCGGCAATGTCCATGCGGTGAAGAGCTACACCAGCAAGCCTCGCTAAGTAATCATCGAGCCTCGTGACGTAGCGGTGCACTCGTCTCCATGCACGCCAATAACGCGGACATACCGGGCAAAGAGTGCGTCACGACCGAACCGGCCCGTGATCGTGCCTTACCCGCACCCGGTGATACAACATCGAGTAATCGAATATAAAACCAAATACATGAAACAATGTAAAGAAGACATGTTTATTCAAGAAAAGTTGCCTTTACGGCATAATATAAAAACTTTAATCCGAGCATCCCATACAACTCGCCACAACAAGATTACATGCACTTAGAATGATACGACAACAATGGCGGGACAGGGCCCCGCCATACCCCTGAATGTAAAAACCTACAACGACAGGGGACTATACCAAGATAAGCCTCCGGAGAAACGGAGCTTCCCAAACGCTGAACTGTGACCCTAAGAGCGAGGATCAACGACTGGCGTACCTTTACCTGCGGCATGAACGCAGCCTCGGGCGAGGTCGATAACAGTACCAAGTATGTGAAACGAAAATACGTAAATGAAATCATAGTAGTCTATATAAAGCGGAGACATGTATGATAACCAAACTACGATCACAATAAAGCGATATGTCAAGTCGTGACTCACGCCCTCAAGTCATTACTCAAGTATAATAATGGGTCTCACGCCCACAACATCAATCATGCCCGTGGAATACCTTCCTCACTGCCGGCAGTCCATGATATAAAAGCATCAAGGAATACACATAAACACCAGGTCCCACCTGTGTCATAATAAAACCGTACGGGGTAAGTACGAAGACATAGCCGACTACTAAAACCCACAGTACCAACAATGCTATAAAACTGTATCACGAGGTCTTTCTATACCACACCACATGATTGAAGCCGCCACTCGCGCAGATCACGTGCGCGTCTATTCACGAACTTACCGCAGCTCGCATAGGTCACACGTAACGCATGCAGGTATTCCTCGAATCACGGTCCTGCATCGCTCGAGGTATACCGCGTCGGAGGCGCTTAACCCCAGATCCGCTCGACTCCGCAGCCCGCATAGTCTCAAAAGACCGCATAGTCCCGCGACCGCATAGGGCATCCGCGTCGGGCTAAACACCCGAATGATCAATCTCGAGCATACCGGCCGCCCGATAGTCTCGCAGACCGCATAAGCCGTATAGACCGCATCGCGGTGGCAAGCCACCGATAATGATCGAGGGTAGGTGATATAATAATAGTACAACGGACTTACCGGTTAGCAACGTAAGCACATCAAGAATGACCCCCTTACACAACAATCACAAGATACTAACACACGGAGCATCCTAACATGTTTACGTATCAAATCAACAAGCAAGTATTACAAGGCTCTCACAAACCAACAAAATCAAGTTATTCACGCGTACTTTATGCTAATAAGTGATACAACATCGAAAATAAAAAAAGATAAGTCTCATGATATGATAACAGAAACAATAAGACAACATTCCAAATGGACGATACCCCACCGCCGTGATCGTGTCAAGCTCCAAAAGCGGAAACAATAGACAGCATTCCAAATGGACGGCATACCCGCTGCGCTACGTGCGTGTCAAGATGTCAAATCACCAGCGATAATCAAATGGAAACATACAAGTTATACACAACTCAAAGTACTTTCATTTTATGACAAAATCCGGTTTTAAAAATTCTTTTAAAAGAGATCCATTACTTTTATAAAGTAGTATTAGAATGACCAACCCACATTCCTTTTCAAAATCAGTAACAACATTCTTTTCCTAAATTCCTTTGCCTAGTTTCGATTACTTTTTCAAATGGTTTCATAGTTCATAAACTTAATCACTCAATTCCTTTAGTAATATTAGGTTATTCTTGTTTACAACATTAGAAAATGTAATATCATTTGGTTTTAATACAACACATCATTATTCAATACATTTTCTTTTATTAGTACGCGGGTCCTGTGAAACATTATCCCTTTAAAAAAATTAAAACAAATAAGTTAAGTCTCTTATCTTATAAGATCAAGTCTCTTAACTTCTAACATGAAACCATTTTTCGTTATAACTAACTTCCTATCATAACACATGTTTTAAACCAACCAAATCACTTATACGAACAATCATGCTAGAAAAGATAGGAAGAGGTTCACATACCTCGCGACGATTTATTAAAATGGTCATAGTACTCTATCAAACCTTTCTTATCATTGAAGACTTATACCAATAAAATCAAAATCGTTTATACTCACTTTTCCATCTTTTAATATATATACCATATATATATATATATATGGCGTAATAATTAAACAACATAATTTACTATCACGCCCATAACAACAATAAGTAAATTTACTATCACGTACAATAATTAAAAGCGATTGAAAAATCTTAAATGTAACTTTGTCCAATTTATTAGTCATCCAACTTATATTTCCATTCTTAATATAAGTTATAGTTACTTTGTTATTAGCAAGTAAGATCGTTTTACCAATCCTTTCTTTTAACAAGTTAACAAGATCCAACTCTTCCAACTTACTCCATATATTATATAATCCATATATACTTATAATATATGTAAAAATTACCAAATCACAAAGAGGTTAAGATTTACCTCAAATAGCCCAAAATCTATCCAAGAACTTAATATCGCTCCAAGCAAGTCTTAGCTCCAAATCTTTCAAGATTCAACTCCAAAAGTGAAGAAGGTTCCAAACTTGGAACTTTCAAATCTTCTCCAACACTTGGTACACAATCTTCCTAACACTTTAGGGAAGAACACTTAAGAGTTTTAAGAATTGTTGGACAAATCTTTGCTCAAGGAGAGAGTATTTTGTCAAGTCTTGAAATGGTTAAGTTTTCATCAACTAAGGGTGTATATATAAGACCACCAAGGGTTAGGATGAAGGCAAGTGTGTGGTTGAGATTGGGGACAAGTGTGGCTAAAATATCTCGTCTTGCCACTGTCCAAGGATTTGAGCCACCAAATATTTCATCTTAGAAAATATCCATAATGGCCAAAATCTCAAAAACAAGCCCCAGCCAGTAAATTTCACCGTGACCATTTCCTAAATAAAATTCCATAATTCTCAAATATTCTAAGAAGTCATTAACGAACCTTTTCTTCACAAAAAAAATCACATCTTTCTTTCTTTCCAAAATTTCTGTCGTAATCTCGCACGTATATCCTCACCTATATACCCTGGAACTACGGGGTATAACAAATAAGTTCGGGTATCTATCCCCAAAGTACTTCATACATTAACTCTTTTAAAAGATTCGTTCCTTTCACAGAAGTCACACAATACCCGTAGTATAAAATAGAGTGACTATCTTTTTAAGTAAACCAAAACACTTCCCTTTGTAAAATCAAGTAACAACATTATTTTCCAAACGCTCAAGTTTGCCTAATTTCAAATGTTCACGTTTCTTATTTTAGAAAGGTTTCGTAGCTCATAGTCTTATTCATTTAAGAATATAATTCTCTTTTAAACAATCTGAGAAACATATGCCTTATATGTGAGTAGGTTATTCTTGTTCATAATCAATCTTATTAAGCAGCCATGATCTAGGAAATGTAATATCATTTTGTCTCATCTTAGCTTCTATGCAGATGGAGGTTTCTACTGGTTTTAATAATACTTTATTAATCAAAAATTTCCCTTTATTAACGCTGCAGTGGTTTGTCGATACTCATTCTGATTTCCGAAATCAGTAAAACATTTTTCCTTTTAAAAACCAAGTACTCATTACTCACGAATGAGGTTTCACACAAGATTCATATTAATTTAATTAAGTCAAGTCTCTTATCTTTTAAGATCAAGTCTCTTAACTTCTGAAATCAATAAATCATTCATTTTATCTCTCTTAAGCCGTTATACCTAACTTCCCATAAAGCTAGTATAACTCTTAAGTTTTTAAACCAATCAAATACATTTAACACATGTACGTCTACCGTACTACATAGTTATTACACATATCATGCTAGAAAAGATAGGAAGAGGTTCACATACCTCGCGACGATTATCGACTAATAGCAAAACGCCCAAGTACCTCAAACCGCTGGCTACTCCTAAGCCAAGTAGATCGCGCCACACATAGTACTTCAACCTATAAGGCCACAAGGCGCTTATTAACATCTAGATCTTATCGTAGAACATTCTACGTAAAATTCAAAGACCTCCCCGCAAATCACAGAAATCTCCTCCTCTAACGAGGCCGGCTACCAAGCCAACCAGGGGGGGGGGTTTTTACGTAGAACCGGACGTTTACAATTCTACTACACAGAATATCACACAAGTCTCATCTGAATACCCTATGTAATTACTGATTCGCTTCTCTTCTTTATATTCAGGCTTAAGTCAAAAGACATTGCCGCAAAGCTATGTTCAGTTCTATATATAGTATACTTCAACTATATAATCCTACAACATGTAATTTCCAATTACAATAAGGGGACAAGAATATTTACCTCGATAAGCCCAAAATTATCCAAGTTAAAAGTCGATCCTGAGCAAGGTTTAGCTCCTAAACTGCACGCTCCAACCCGCTCCAAACAACCCTTAGAAGTTCTACTCAACTTCTACTTAACACTTCAACCAACTATGAAGGTTTTCCTTAGGGTTTCGGTTTGAGACTAAAAGGACAAAAGGTAGTATTTCCGGGCTCTACGTGTAGAGGTAACTTGGGAATACTACAAGGTATACGGCTAAGGTATTTGGGTATAGCAACAATACTTTAGAGAGTATTTCTACCAAGAGGGGGGGTATTTATACGAGACAACACCACAAGGGGGGGTGTATACCCCTCGGCCAACCCCACTAGGATGGGGGGTACTCTCGGCCATGGGGGGAGGTGCTCTCGGCCAAGGGGCCTCACCAAGGGGGGAGGGGACTCTCGGCCAAGGGCCTTCACGAAAATGGGGGAGGGATTTCAAGACTAGAGGAAGTGAGGAGTGGATGAAGAAAGCTTCACAAAGGGAGGGGTATTTATAGGGAAACCAAGGGCCATGATCTAGCCAAGTGGGGGGCAAGTGGAGGGCCAAGATGTGCCCAAGTGCCCCCTAGTCCCTACTCCTTAAAACCCTCACAAATATCTTACCAAACCTTATCTTGAAATCGTCCACTTTACCGCCCACAACTTCCGCCAATGAGAGGGTGCCAAGTGTTGCCCTCTCGTTGGTCCAAAACATTCCGTCTCTCGGAAAAATCCGCAAAAATTAAAAATGACATAGCCGGAATTTTCCCTTCGCAAGTTATGTAAAACGTTTCGTCGAAAAACGATTCTAATCGGGTGTTGTGCACAAAAGTTTTCGGCCAAGCCTACTTTAAAGTTCAACTTTTCTACGTACGTCCTCACGTACATACTCTGGAAATACGGGGTATAACAGAGTCAAACTCTACGTTGTACTCCCGAACCGTCCGCCCGCTCTGTCTTAACATCAGAAATCTATCGGCCCGGGCTCTCCTCATCTGCGGAGGCAAGAAGTGGGTAAGAAACGCCTCTGAGAACTCGTCCCATACAGTTGGAAGCGCATGCTCCCGGTGACGTTCCGTATGAATCAAACCGATCGCAGATCACGCAAATGATGTAAACTCAATACTACCGACTCTGTCTCCGAGGCCTTGATCACTCTCATGATCCGCTGCAACTGTCGGATGAACTCCTGAGGATCATTCTCAGTCCTCGACCCATAGAACTCTGGTGGGCTGCAACTCAAAAAGTCTCGAAGTCTCAAGCTATCAGATCTGGAGTGAACTATGGGTACAACCGGAACCGCTGTCTCCTGCCTATCCTCATGCCTTGCCACGATCCTGGCTAATAACTGGGCCATATCCTTGTAACTCATATCCTCTGGTCCTGGCTGCGGGCGAGGCTCAGTAATGCGTGGTCTCGTGAGCCACTGCTGCGGCTATAAACACTGCTGGGGTCGGCGGCGTCGTGGAACTCGCCGTCTGTAGCATCACCTCAGGTAAAGACTGGGCCTGTGCACTCATAACCCTCTCAAGGTCCTACTAGCGCCTCCTCCTGTCTTGCCTTACGGGCGGGTTGCCTTACGTGGAGGCATAACTGGTACATAAGAATATGTCAGAGGGAGTTCAACCTATAACACAGCTCTATTGCACGATCTCAGAGTGAGAAGAATGGAAACCAATCCTAAATATCTGTAGCCTCTCGATTATAGGTGCACAACACGCCGATAATCAAGACTCTACTAGATACGGTCTGTAGACACTTTCCGAGGATTAACTGCTTTCATACCACTTTTGTCACGACCCGATCCCGGGCCCGTGACTGGTGTCTTACCCGGGCACCCTAGTAGATATACATCAGAGTAACCAGCGAAAATAAACTTACAAACATAGAACAGTTGTCTTTCAGCATGTATATATATATATATCAAAGCCTGTCAGTTACATCATTTACAAACCCCATTTACAATAGGACTACAGACCTATAAGAGTTTATAACAACTATGATGGGACAGGGCCCTGCCATACCCCTGAATGTACATAAACCTACAATGACAGGGAATCATACCAAAAGATAAGCCTCCGGAGAAACGGAGCTTCCCAAAAGCAGAACGGTGATCCTATGAGCGAGGATCAACAACCGGAGTACCTCTAACTGCGGCATGAACGCAGCCCCCCGAAGGAGGTAAGTACAACAGGTACCAAGTATGTGAAACTGAAAGTACTGAATTGAAATCATAACATTTTAAAGCCAATTCACAAACATGTACGAAACAAACCAATTAACCGCACATAGTGCCACAACATAAACAAGAGCAAAATAGATGTAACACAACCGGTCTTTTCTAGGCTGCTAATGATCGAAGCAGGGCCATTCGCCCTCAGTATCATTGTGCGAGCCTAATCCTGGAACTCCCGCAGTCCGCATAGGCCACCTGGGCCCGCATGAGGTACTCCTCGCATCGGGGGTAGCTAACCCGCGGCATTTCCTGGACTCCCGCAATCCGCATAGGCCACTTGGACCCGCATGAGGTATTCCTCGCATCGGCGTAACACACCCGGAGTGATTCCTTGACTACCGTAGCCCGCATAGGTCTCATGGACCCGCATGAGGTATTCCTCGCATCGGGGGTAGCTAACCCGTGGCACATATATCAAGTCAGGGGGGTAAGTGATATAATCCAAGCACAACCGGCTTATCGTAAACAACATAAGCACAACAAGAAAACCCCCCTTAACACAAAAGTCACAAGACACTAACACCCGTAGCATCATAACATGTTTACTTATCAAACCAACTTACCACACCTTCAAAAATCATTACAAGGCTTTTACAAACAAGTAAGTAAACCGTTCTTCTTATCTTCCTTAAGTCGTTATAACTAACTTCCCATAAAGCTAGTATAACACTTAAGCTTTTTTAAATAAAATCAAAACAATCACATTTGTTTGGAAAACCAAGAGAACTTATTCTTTTAAAACCAAGTATTAATTTCCTTCCGAATAATGGTTCATAACTCTTTTTGAAATATTTCAAGATTCTTAATATTTAGAACTCAAGTCAAAAGACATCAAAGTGAATCCAAATTCAGTTAACATACGTACGTCTACCGTACTATATATATTTCACAAATATCATGCTCAAGAGGATAGGAAGAATCACATACCTCCTCGGCTAACTCCACTTGCCAAGTCGAATATGTCGCGCGCAGAGTATCAATCTATAATAGTCAAATACGTCTATCAACGTCTAGACTACTTCGTAGAATATTCTAAGCATAAAGTTCCTTATTCTACGGAAAATTGGGCAGCACCTCCCTCCCCGTAATACTACACAAGTCTACTGTAAATACAGTCCAATGTAAATACAGTTCAATTCTCTTCTTTTTATCATCCTTCCATATATCTTATACTCAATTATAAACTACTACAATATGTAATCTCCAATTACAATAGAAGGACAAAGATTATTACCTCGATAAGCCCAAAATTATCCAAGATTATAAGTCGATCCTGAGCAACGTTTAGCTCCTACTCCTTACGCTCCAATCCGCTCCAAGCAACCCTTAGAAGTTTCTAAACAACTTCTCTTAACACTTCATCCAACTATGAAGATTTTCCTAGAGTTTCATTTTGCGACTAAAGGAATAAAGTAGTATTTCCGGGCTCTTAGTATTGAGATAACTTTGGAATACTACTAGGGATACTAGGCTAAGGTATTTGGGATAATAACAACACTTGAAGAAATCTTTCACAAGAGGGGGGGGGGGGGGGGTTTGGACGAGAACTACAAAGGGGGGAGTATTATTTTTGTCTTGGAAATTGTCTAAGTGATGAAGAAGTCTTGCAACTTAAGGGGGGTATTTATAGGACATTCAATGGCCAAGATTCAAGCATGTGTATGGTTTAGATTGGGGACATGTGTGTGTGGGTTCTACCAACCATATGTCCCCCACAAACTTGAGACATGTGGCTAGCCACATGACTCCACAAAAAGCGTCCAAGGTGCCAAGTGCCACACCTATTTCGGCCATAGAGCCACATGGGGTTGCCATGTGTCGCCCTCCTACTCGTCCAAAATATTTCATCTCCCGAAAATATCCATAATGTTAAAAATCCCGAAAATAATGTGGGCCTCAAGAAATCAGAATTCTCCGTGGGCCCCACGTGACCAATTTTGGAAAAATAAAATCCATAATTCTTATAAATTCTTAAAGTCTTAAATACCAAAGTTGAGAATCCAATTCTCAATAATAAACCTTTTTCCTTCACGAAGTTCGGAATATTTTCCGTTGGAAATTCAAAATTTTCATCCTTAACCTAATTAGGGCTATACATTCGTACGTACGTCCTTACATACGTATTCTGGAACTACGGGGTGTAACAATTTGGGTCCTTAAACTTGTCCCATTCAGTCCATTTTAAATTCATAATTCAAATCCCAAAGGCCAAGCTTTTTAAGTCCAAAATCAGTTCAAAACTTAGTCAAAATTGGTTTTCCATTTCCAGATTTCAAGTATCCACAACAGTTCATTTTGTTAAACCAAAACAATCCCTTTTTTCATTATTTTCCAGATCTAAGCAAATGTGTTAAAATCACTTTTAGGCGATTCTAAACTAAACGATATGCACATCGTTTGCCTATCCTAGATCCCAACCATAATAAAGGTTCCAATAGTTTAAAATATATATAAATAAATAAACAAAAATGAATGGAGGTTGAGTTTAGGCTGGTGGGCCTATCGAAGCCCACCAATTGACTATTTTTACCTATAGCTAGGCGTTCATGCAAATGTTTGCTTCCCTTTCTTTCATTCGATCAAAATAGACTTGATTGGGCCTCATCCCAATCGAGTAAATATGAAATGCTCGTACAACTCACCTAAAGGAAGTGATGGGCCTAGGGCCCATCTCGTAGCCATGCAGCATGAGCTCATAAAGGGGAAAACAAAATTGCAAGTTAGATGTACCCAAGACTTATCATTCAATTATATGTATTCTAAGCAGACACACAAAGTCATATATAACCAAAAAAAAAACAACATGTATCCTAATTTTATCGAGGCAGGTTCACAAACAAGAAAGGAGGATACATGAACTGAGGTTCCAAGGTGCAATCTTTGAGTTCTTCTTCAAAGTACGGATTTTTAATGCGAGTAAGGTATGTAGAGCTTCTATCTACGTGTGGGGACATCATTGTTCTTCTCCCACGCCACGTTTCTATTGAATCATGAAAATTCCATACTTAGGGGTTTAACTCTATTATCATGATAACCCTAATTACATGTAATATTGTATGTTTTATGTCTCTATTGCAATTCATCTATTATATTCATGATATGTCATTACAATTGTCATGAATCTGTCTGTAATCCATGAACGCATGCTTTGATTTCCATGAGTTCTTAAATACAAATTATAATTAATATTTCATGAAGTTATGTATATGTTTTCATGTGTTAACGCAAGTTATATTCTATATGTATTTACATGTTAAATTAAAATCACGAATCATGTTTACAAGTTATTTCATGAAATTCACAGGCTTACAAACCACTATTTTCTAGTACATGTTTTTGGGAGTTCCATAGTTTATCGAGAAGGCTCTAGTATCCTGAAACTACATATGACACCGTAGGATAAGGGTCGCTCCGCCTAGAAGACGATACCTTCATAATTGTAGATTGGATTCTTTCTTGCCATGTTAATGTCTTATACCTCGTCAAGGTATAGGAAAGCTCTGTTGGTCGGGCCAGGTACCAGACTCCATATACCCACGCGATGATTCATATTATCGGTTATGTTACTGCTCTCCCCACAGATATACAAATACACATATTTTATACATGTTTTATACTCATGTCAAATCATGTTCATGTTCATGTCTTATTATTTCATGTGGCTACTTATTTTTTCAGTTGCTTTACATACATTACAATTCAAATGTACTAACGTCCCTTTTCATGGATCTTGCACTTCACGGTGCAGGTGCTGAATTTCAGGGAGACAAATCTACTCAATAGGATTGCCTTAGTATCAGCTTTTGGTGTGCCCTCTCATTCGGGGTATTAGTTATTTATTTTCACATGTCATGGTTATTAGTAGAGGTATGTCAGGGCCTTGTTCTGGTAAACAGTTTTGCAGATTCATGTTGTTAGAGATTTCATAGACTAGTCTAGTCATCATGTCATGCCAGTTTTTCAGTTATTCATACTTATATTTTCAGACTATTTCCGCAATATATTTTCATATAATAATTTCAGTATATGTTTTACATGTTTTAAAAATCATTACTTTAGTATATTTTGATACAGATGTTGATAAGCAAGCCATGTGGTTCACTCGGTCACATGCAGTCAGACACCAAGTGTCGTGTTCCGCCCAGGCCATAGTTCGGGGCGTGACAAGAGCTCCCTAAATGAACTGCTAAATTTATACCAGGTTGACTCTTGGCCTTTTCCACTGCCTCAAAATCTTAAATAATTACACAAACATCCCCCACTCTAGCTTTAGATATCACAGGGGTAATTGGAGAATTATGAGGTACTGAAGATTTTCCTGCTTGAGATTGAGGTTCATTTATCAAAGGTCTGAATTGGGAGATTGGAGTATTTTTTTGCATACTGACAGATGGAGAAAGTGACTCGAGAGAATAGTAGGAGATATAAGGATATTAGACACAAATGTCCCTTGTCTGTTAAGAGCAGAAGATAAGCCAATATGAATAGTAGGAAATTGAAACCTTGGTTGCCCATGGTTAATTTAAAGTGCAAAAGACTGTTTTGAATGTTCTTGCAACTGCTTCAGATGTTCAAAAGAGTTCGTCACTGGAATGGAGATGGCATTTGAAGCTGATATAATAACATGTACAATATCAACCACATGTTCATCACCTTCCTTATTAACCAAGCTATGTGATTCTATAGTAACTACAGTGTTAGAATCTAAAAGCTTCATGAGTTGATTTAGTTTTTCTTCTTGAGCATTGGGGTTGATGGGCTTAGCCCTCAATTTCATAACATTCCTTTTTGCCAGGTTATTTTTAATCCCATTCTGAATATTTTGCCTTGACTTCTTCTTGGAGCATGAGCAAATTTGGCATTGTTATAGTACTGATGGGAAGATTCTGCATATTGGCTATTGGCCTCTTATCTTTATTAGGATTTTATGCAAGTTTTGTTTATTTAGAAATCTTTCTGCAATATTGTTGTGATTCGGAACATCCAAAGGAGCCAAATAAAGCTGAGTAACATGTCTATTGTCTGGATCTATCGGCTGAGGGCACTGGTCATTTCTACCTCCTCTTTGAAGGGGTCAGTTATTTTTAGGATAAGCCAATCATTCGTCTTCATAATGACCTTGGTGTTTGCATTTGAAGCAATAATCAAGCACAAAATCATATCCTATAGCTTGATAGAAACCACCACGCCAAACCAAATTGAATCCCTTCTTTGCTTAGTAAGATCTATTTCAACCAGAATGTTAGCGAAGTTAGGTCTCGATTTAAACACAGTCGCTTTATCGATCTTAAGCAGAGACCCAAGAGGAGAGGCAATTCTTAATGATGCATCCCAATTATAATAATGCCATTTAAGCTCAGGGAGATGTATCCATATTGGGGTAATGAGAGTTTTCTCTTCTGAGTTAAGTCGATTGTCTAGGTTATGTTCTCGCCCCGAATTCTGTCTTCAGCCATTGTATCGGTTAATCGAATCGAGAAATAAATTGATTCCTTAAATCAAGCGATTCAGGCTGGAAATAAAAATCTAATTTCCAGCAATGGGTTCCCTAACTACTCCCTAAAATATTAGGACGGTGGTATTAGTAAAACTAAGAGGTAAGAAACATGAATACAGCTGAGTACAGTAAATGATAAAGTAAAGATAGATAAAATTTGATTTGCTTGATTGATTGTGTCCGTATATACGAAAAAATCCTATTTATAATACAAAAAAGGGAAAAATTGTACAAGCGTGCCCCCCATGTCAGCCATCAAGTAACCCACTAAGTTCGGTGGCTGACCATGGGGGAAGTGGTGCCAATTTTCTCGCCATCTACTCCTCTTGCTCGGGTAATGGCCCTTGGTTTCTGTTGTTGTTGGTCGTTATCATTTTAGGGGTCTAGAAACTCTTTTGATTTGTTCGTTGAGGCGTCTGCATCTGAGTGGGTCCCAGTCGTACATCTAACTAATGACTTCGGCTAAGATGCCTTAGTAGCCAATGAAGTTCTTATAGTCGAGGGCTAGGAGTAAATTCGACTCCAGAATAGTTCGATTATCACTGAACTTCGGCTAAACACTTTAATTATTTTTTAGTGTTAACAATTGACCCTACATTAACTCAGATTGTGACTGTTGAGTTAATGTATTCTAAAATAGCCATCGTTTTAGTATGCCAACCGCGCATGTCACTTCAATCGTCTTGTCTCTAGTGCATGCAATGCTGTTTTTTTTTAAAACACTCTTTTTCCTTTCAAAAAACGTTTCGGCTTCCACAAGTTTTTCTAACGGTTTCTTGGCCGCATATTTTGAGCTAAAAGACCCCCAATAGAGCGTCAATCATATCCTTAAGAGAAAGGACATACTTTTAGGAGAGACGTTCCACACAAGGTTTCTCATTCAACTTTCTTGGTCATTCCAAACTCTTAATCGTTTTCCAGAAAACCCCGTTTCTTCATCAGAAAAACCATGTCTTCATTATCTTCTCTATCTATATGGTCGGATAGCACCAGTTTAGCTGTTGATGACCTAATCCCCACTTTTGCCTTCATAAATGAGCAACTGATTCTTGCCCCTTTTTGCACATCTGAATAAGGTGACCTCCTTCTTTCTCAGCACTTAAGCCCGGCGAACTACAACCTTCCGATTACCTGTGATTGGTTCACTGGTGACCGTTGTCCATCTAGTCTGCACACCTGACCGACCAAGATTGCCAACTATTCTGTTTGGTTAAACCAAATAATGTCGGCCAAGGAAGCCGAATGAAGGCGCATGGGTCTCTATGACGCCATTGTGCTATCAGAATCTGACCCCTCTTGCAACATAGATCTTATATATGCCTTCTTGGTCATTGGTTGACTGTTGCCAATGCCTTTGTTTTCCCTTGGAGAATGATAACCCCCACACTGTTTGATGTGACAGCAATACGTGGCCTTCCGATTCCAGGTACTGAGGCACCTGTCTTAAGCGATATCAATATTGTAGATTTAGACATCAGTCTCAAAGACTTCTTCATGCTACGGCCAGTTTATAGCCAATAACTGACGGATAACGCCCTTTCCATTCAATGATGCTAAATATCATGCTTTTTTGCTTTTTTGGTTCAGCCGATACTTTGTCAGTACGAGTTCTTGTGCAGTTGTGAAAGAGCTGGAAATTTATGTGGCGTTAGCCTTTTAGGGGAGGGATGTCAGCTGGGCATCTCTCTTCTTGACCTGTCTTTATGTGGCTCTTGGTGATGCCTAAGCTAGGTTGATGGACTCCAGAAACCTGGATACCTTAGCTGGTCCCCTCTGGTTTCTTTAATTGTGGATCACCCTCTATTTTCCTGAGTTCATCCCCGATAAATTTAATGATCCCCATTTTTCGTTAAACCCGTCAGTATTAGTCGATGCTCTTCGGAGAATGCCCCTTGTGCCTCCGGATGCTTTTGTCGCAGTCTTCACTCTGAATGGTCAGTCTAGAGACCATTACATAAATTGGAAACCGATCCTAGATAGATGGGCGACCCTTCATTGGGTCCGTCAAGTAGCCGATGAGGACCTTACTTTCTCTCAGCGGAGGACTATGATCCTCATATGGGGTGGATTCTCATAGCTAGGGACTTATTAGGTGGTTTGAAGCCCAATTCTAGGAATAATAAGTTGACCGTGGAGCCGTATCAACCAAATTTTGTAGCAAGGCAATTTGTCCTTACTCAGCACGTGTAGTGGCCCCATCGCAGTATTGTCAGTTCAACCCAACGCTGTTTTCTTGATGCCGAACAAGCAGAGAAGTTAGCCGATCATAATCTTGACAGACTTTGCCTGTTTGACTGGTAGTCATTTCCTCTGAGATCGAATACTACCGTCGCTTTTGATGATTGGTGATACATATAAGGAGAAGTTTTTTCAATCTCTGTTAAATGTCTATTGTGTTCGACTGATTATGTTTACAAAATGAAAGATCCCGGAAACCCCTAAACTGTGGCCAAAAGAAGCCACTCGGAAGACTGCTTCCTCTTAAGTCGGCTAGGCCTATTGCCTTAATGTCTTCCGTCTGGTTGCGACAAATGAAGAGAAAAAGTAAAGTGCATTCCACATATGTGTCGGCTCGATTATGCTTGTGAATTTTCAACTAACATCTCTTATGTATCTTTCACCAACCCTATCTCATCCAGTGTTTGTTGATCTATAGACCACTTTTGACACTGAGTCCTCATCACCCTGGAAAGTGGAAACTAGTGCCCAAGCAACCCGGACGAGGTAGATGGGTTGTCATTTGAGATTATAGAGAGAAAGGTTCCCACAAACCCAAAGTTCCTGTTCCTACTGAGAAAGAGAGGGAAAATGAGGTATATTACTAGGCTGGCTAAAACACATTCGCATCAGTTACTAATATTCATATTTTTTGTTTAGACCTCCAGAGACCATGGTTGATAAGTCGCAGACGGCTGTATGAAGCGTATGATGCTCCCCTTCATTTTGGCGGATCGTCTTTCTTAGCTCATGTTCATGTGCATTCACTAGACCTCTCATCGGCTGCCTTTAAGGCCATAGTTTCTCCTGCCAAGGTGGCCGATGCTTCCTATGCCGAGGCATTCATAGAGGTATACCCTTTCTCTTATGCTTGGTCATTCACTACCTCTGGGCTCTTGCCTTGTTACTGAACTTGTCCTTTCGGTATATGAGACTATTGGAGGTAATCCTTCGACTGAAGCCTTCCCAACTGACAACTTAGAGGTACAGACCAAAATCATCCCTAAAGATATGCTTTTGTGCTACTTTGGCTTAGTCGACACTGCATCTCCACCATCATCGCCTATTGGCGTCCACCAAGAGCGTGTCGAGGAATCTTTTGCTAAAGGAATTCCAACCACCAAAGAGGAGTTATATGCTCTGAGGGCCTCTTTGCTCTGATTGTCGAAAGAAACAAAGGATTCCCCGACTCTGGCAGCCACTTACAATGACAATACTTTGGCTCTGAATGTTTTATTTGCTTTATAAAGAACGACCAAAGATAGCTATGATAAGGATGTCACTGCTCTGCAACACTTGGGGTCTCTACGGTAAGAGAAGAACCACATTCAGACTTCTTTTAATGAAGTGAATGTATCAAGGCAACAAGATGTCAGCCGAAGAAATGATTTGCTAGAGCGACTGTCCAAACTGTGAGTTGACTTGGAGCGGATCCAGGCGGAGATATGGGTTATTACTCTGGCCATGAGCACCATAGACTCGACTATTAGTACCCACGATTCCACCCGTTCTTTTTACAGATAGTTGCAGGCTTATCCGAGGCCTATAATGATGTTGCCTCAATCCTGCGTCAAAGTAACCCCCTTCCGGAATTCTATCAAGCCCGCTCCATGCTCACATTGAAAGAAGCAGATTTGGCTAAAAAGGCAGCTATAGGGGCTATTCTAGTCATCATGATGACTGAGTCCAATTTTCTGTCTTTCGTCTACACTAACTCAAGCCAAAGTCATAATAACGGCAGTGATAAAAAAGGTCAAAATCGGAAAAATATGGCAAGAATCGCGGCGGCAACATTGGCGGCAACCGGAATAGTGGCGGTGGCAGCGGCGGTTCTCGGCCCAGTCAGCAGTGGTAGTAGTCATGGGGCCCACAGTGGGCCCCAATGCAGTGGAAGTGGGCCCCAGTACAGCGCCACATCGCAACAGTCTTTTCCCATCCCACCGCCGCGGCCCAGCAGTTTCTCGGGTCAGGATCTGTGTTTCAGACAAGTTTATGGGCCGGGGCTGCAGTCTGGAATACTCGGACCTCGACCCCCTCAAGGCCATCACGTAGTGGGACCCACACAAACTGATATTGAAGCCGCTATGCACACGCTTGGAATGACTCAACCAGACCCAAATTGGTACATGGACACATGAACCACTACCCACATGACATCCGACCAAGGTACTCTCTCGTCTTATTCCAATTTGAGCAGTAATCGTGGTATAATTGTTGGTTATGGCAATTCAATTCCAATTAAGAGTTATAGTCATAAAACTTTATCCCCTCATCATCTATCATTTGTCTCGAAAAATACCCTTCATGCCCCAAAACTAATTAAAAATTTGGTGTATGTCCGTAAAGTCACCACTGATAATTGAGTTTCTATTGATTTTGATCAGTTTGGGTTTTCTGTGAAGGATTTCAAAACGGGAAGTCCTCTCATGAGGTGTGACAGTAGGAGGGGATCTTTATCCAATCACACCAAGTCTCATTTTCTCGCGTCAGACCGTGCCATCCACTTGTGCAGCTCTTGCTCCTTCCTTGTGGCATGCTCGTCTATGTCATTCGGGGTTTATCTACTTTAGATAGAAATAAGTTTATTTCCTGTAAGGGTACGCGTAGTACTCCAAATTGTCAATATTGTTCTTTGGAAAAAATTATTAAGTTGCCATTTGTAGTCTCAGTTCTATGGGTCATCGTTATTATGTTTTATTCTTGGATGATTATTCTAAATTTTTATGGACGTTTCCAATAGTGAAAAAATCCCAAGGTTTTTTCCATCTTCGTAAAATTTAGAGCTTTCATTAGAACTCAATTCAAACGGAAAATAAAGAACATTCAATGTGATAATGACAAAAAGTATGACAATGAGGAGTTTCAGGAGTTTTGTGCTCAAAATGGGATAAGTTTTCGTTTTTCTTGTCCTCATACGTCTTCACAAAATGGAAAAGCTGAACGTAAAATTCGTATCATTAATAACATTATCCGCACCTTATTGGTTCATTCTTTCATCCCTCCGTTGTTTTGACATCATGCTCTACAAATGACTACATATTTGCGTAACATTCTTCCTTCTAAAGGTTTGACATAGTCGTCCCCTCTACAATGTTTATATTATAAGAATCCTTCGTATTATCATCTTAGGGTTTTTGAATGCTTATGTTATCCACTGTTTCCATCCACCACAATTAACAAACTTCAAGCACGTTCTACCCCTTGTGTGTTTTTAGGTTACCCGTCAAATCACTGTGGTTATAAATGCTTTGATTTATCATCTAAACGAATCATCATTAGTCGTCATGTTATCTTTGATGAGTCCCAATTTCCATTTACTAAAGTAGAAAAACCCGTGCCTAGTTCGTATGATTTTTTGGATGATGATATCTCCCCCTATATTATCCAGCATTTTTCGGAGATGTCCCAAAATCCGTCGTCAGCGTCGCGGCCCTTCGGAGAGGCGCCTGCCATCAAGTAGGCAAATTTTTTTACCATCATCATCAGCGCCGCGACCCTAGATCGCGGCGCCTCCGACGTCCGATTCTGAAAATGGGCCAGCAGGCCCACTGCCTGCTGGCCAGTCCGTTCCGTCTACCGAAAATTCTCAACATTCACCCAATCCAGCCCCTAGTCATAATCCAGTCACCCGCAGTCAATAGGGTATTTTTAAACCAAAAAGATGTTTTAATTTAAATTGTTCTTAATTCACCCTTACCCCATAATCATATGTCTGTCTTAAATGACCCAAATTGAAAAATTGCCATGACCGATGAATATAATGCTCTTATTAAAAATAAGACGTAGGAGTTGATACCCCATCCATCTGGTGTTAATATTATTCGGTCTATGTGGATTTTTCTCTAAGGATAATTTTGACGGCTCTTTTGCAAAACATAAGGCTCGACTTGTAGGTGATGGTAAAATTCAGCAGGTTGGTATAGATTGTGGTGAGACATTTATCCCGGTGGTCAAGACGGCTACCATTCGCACTGTACTCAGCTTGGATCTGTCGAAATCATGGCCCATTCATCAGCTAGACGTGAAGAATGCATTCATACATGATGATCTGAAAGAGATAATATATATGCATCAGCCCTTGGGGTTTCGAGATACTAGATATCCTCATCATTTCTGTTTGTTGAAGAAGTCATTGTATGGGCTTAGCAGTCTCCATGAGTTTGGTATAAGAGGTTTGCTGACTATGTTTCGACTATTGGGTTCTCTCACAGCAGGTTTGATAATTCATTATTCATGTATCGTCGGGGTTCTTCCATGTCTTATATATTATTATATGTGGATGATATTATCTTAACTGCAACTTCTGATACTTTGCAAAAGTCTATCATGACAATTCCCAGTTCTGAGTTATCCATGAAAGACTTGGGGCCATTGAGTTATTTTTTGGGGATTACTGTCACTCGTCATGCATGTGGACCATTCTTATCACAGAGAAAGTATGTAGCTGAGATCATTGAGAGGGCTGGGATGTCATCCTGTAAGTCCACTTCTACTCTAGTTGATACTAAACCCAAGTTGGGTGCTGCAGCTGGCTCTCTCTACGAGGATCTGACCCGTTATCATAGTCTTGCAGGCGCCCTTCAGTATCTTATGTTCAGGCGACCTGATATTACATATGTCGTATAGCATGTGTGTTTGTTTATGCATGATCCTATGATTGAACATATGAATGTGCTCAAACGCATTTTTAGGTACATTCAGGGAACACTTGATTATGGCTTACATTTGTATCCTTCGTCGACGTCTACACTTGTCTCATATACATATGCTAATTGGGGAGGTTGTCCTGACACCAGACGGTCTACGTCTGGTTATTGTATGTTTTTAGGTAATAACTTGGTCTCATGGTCTGCTAAGCGTCAATCCACGCTTTCACGTTCAAGTGCAGAGGCCCAGTATCGAGGGGTAGCCAATGTGGTCTCTAAGTCATGTTGGTTACGTAATCTTCTTTTAGAGCTCCATTGTCCTATTCAGAAGGCTACCTTGATGTATTATGATAATATTAGTGCCATTTACCTTTCTGGTAATCCTATTCAGTACCAGCGCACTAAACATATAGATATGAATATTCACTTTATTCGAGAAAAGATAGCTAAAGGACAAGTACGCGTCTGCCAAGTCCCTTCCAGATATCAAATTGCAGACATCTTTACAAAGGGTCTTCACTCAGTCCTTTTTGAAGATTTTAGAGACAGTCTCAGCGTACAAAGACCGCCCGCTATGATTGCGGGTGTGTGTTAAATATAGCAGTGGGCTTCGGTCAAAGCTCACCCATCCGTGTATAGTGTAATACTTATGGTATATTTGTATATTAGACTTGTATAGTAATTAGTCTTGTAGTCTTACCATAATTGTATGATAAGTCTCCATATAGAATAGATATTTAGAAGTAGAATAGGAAAAGGATCTTCCTATTGTAACTTGTATATATATGTCTTTCATCAATAAGAATAATCAAGGGATTAATTCTTTCACCCAACATCAACTATAATCATGCTCTCATAATAGCGTTTTCTCCACTTTCGTACGTCCTATTGTACTCTTGACATCCTTCCCTACTCCAATCCAGATGATCAGTAGTTGCGAAGCCAAGCATCTATAAAAGGAAATTCAAAGATGTAAGAAGGGGATTTGGAGCAACGATAAAGTTATCTCCGTATGATCTATAGGTCACCGGTTTGAACCGTAAAAGCAACCACTAATTTTTGCATTTGAGTAGATTGTCGAGCCGGAAAAGCAACTACTAATTTTTGCATTAGAGTAGATTGTCTGCATCACACCTTTCGAGGTACTAACGCGAAATATTTTGTATACTAGGCTCCCCTCGATTCAAAGATATATTAGCGGGCCGCATGTAAAATTTAAATTTATAACTTAAAGCATTTTAGACATCCTTCTTCACAGAGAATCTTTCCTTATGACAACGATTCAATAGTTCATACATAATAGAAAACAATCATTTTATTGTATTGTGCTGTATAATTTTTCAGTTAAGGAAATTCAATTAAATTCCCTTGTCTCCTTTTAGCTCGCCATGCAGGTGACTACTGCAAATTTATTTATTAATTTTTGAAGAGCATATACTACATCGGTGACGGATGAGAATCCTTGGCTCCTTATAAGTTTTGGACAATTCTCCTCCCTTTGAGCTAGATTTTGAGTAGAGATGGCAATGGATCCTGGACCCGATCCGGATCCGGTGGATCCAGATCCGTTTTATAGGATATGGATATTTAAAGTTTGGACCCGACGGATCCGGATCGGACCCGGATCCGTTTATGATGGATCGGATCTAGATCTGGATCTTGTCTTTGAGATCCGTATCCGGT
This sequence comes from Przewalskia tangutica, assembly GCA_029844215.1. Taxonomy (NCBI): domain Eukaryota; kingdom Viridiplantae; phylum Streptophyta; class Magnoliopsida; order Solanales; family Solanaceae; genus Przewalskia; species Przewalskia tangutica. The sequence continues at coordinate 60,195,268 of CM056736.1, forward strand.
CCAGATCCGACCCGTGAATCCGTTTTTTATTAAATTAATTATACATTTATTATTTATACATCATGACACCGAATCCTTTGTAATCTTAGTTTTATTTTATATTCAAAGGGCCGAAGGCCATTATTATTTTAATTGAGACATGTTTTGCGTGTTATTCTTTAATCATTATGTTAATCATTTATGTGATACTTATGTAGTAGCTTAGGTATTGAGATGATTGTTTCTCACTACCGCAATAGCCAATAGGCATAACAATTGTCAACAATGTCATTTAGTCCTAATTTACGGATGCATTCCCCATGATTTCGTTAAATTAAATTGACTCTTTTTCTAGAAAATTTGGACTGATTAGAAGGTATAACTTAATAATTAGTCACTTTGATTTGGATCCAGATCCGATCCGTGGATCCGGTGGATCTGATGGATCTGGATTTGGATATGATTTTATGGACCCTATGGATCTGGATCTGGATATGGATACATGTATGTAAAACGGATCTGGATCTGGATCTAGTAGGATCCGGTCCAGATCCTACCCGTTGCCATCCCTAATTTTGAGGTTGAGTTAGGTTCAAAATCCATTCTTTACATGGTATTAGAGTCATGCCCAAGGTTGATCCGACGTGGGTTCCCAGGAAAAAATGGGATAGAATGCTCCCCGGACCAATTGATCGGTCCCGGACCGATGGGGTGAAAATGCCCCTAGTCCATGAAAGTGCACGCTCCAGACCGGATAGTGGACCCCTGATAAAAAGAATGTTCAGATATTAGCATGAGGAGTTGGGTGAAGAGAATATACTACATCGGTGACGGATGAGAATCCTGGGCTCCTTATAAGCCAGGTCAGATTAATATTTTTGTACTTAAAAATATTAGAAAATTACTTTTTTTTAGAACAAATGCACGTGTAATTCACTGATTTGTCATTGACACGTCACCGGCAATTGGAGGTTTGCTTGAACCGGGTGTCCACATGATGCACTTGTGTTAAGTTGACGTGTTTAATTAGTGATTAGACACATTTGTATGTATCTGCTATGTTATCCAGGCTCTTGTGGTTCATCTTTATTACCAAAACAAAGGATTTAATTTACAGATGTTATGTAACCATTCATATAATTGATGTACTATATCTCTGTTAATTTTCACATTGTTTGCAATTACTGTAAAATTTATCCCCATGTAGGATTCAGTGTTGATTTAATAATAACTCATAGTTGTCAGATCCTTAATTTCTTTGAAGTTATTGTTTATAATATAATTCAAACTTACAGGGTATTAGCATTTGATATTTATTTCACAATTTTATTTTTGTCAAAGACAAGGAAGAAGAATTAGAGTGCGCAACCTTTTCGAATATATATATAGAACACATATTGATATGACCACACCAAATTCAGAAGTAAATATTTTGTCAATTTTTATATTACTTGAATCATTTTTCCGTAAATGTATAGAGCACTTATTGATATGAAGAAATAGTTAGGATTACACTTACATTCTTCCACATGTACTCTCATGTCAACACAAAGGTATGTAATGACAGTTAATCATCACAGATTCCGTAAATAAAATTTGCTACCACTATCAATGCATAAGTTTTCACAACTTTCAGATCTGCAGTCCTACACAATATGTTGGAATATACAAGATATATGGGCAGATATACTGAGATTATAGTTCAAGACTTTCTGATTTACAATTTTAAGTAGTAAGGGTATTTTCGTCTTTTAGCAGGCAAGGGTAATTTCGTCTTTTCCTTTATTTCATCCCTTCCGTATAAATAGCATTGTAATTGTTTTCAGGGATTTCAATCGAAAACAGAAAGCTTCACAAAACTTCCGGTTCAACTCACTATTCATTCATACCTGGATTCAGTCCAGGGTGATCATGCAATCATAGATTGTGGATTCTAACATGGTATCAAAGCTCTAGCAGTGTGGATCGATGATATCCTCATCGTTTGGAAGGTCGATGAAGCTTCGCAAGGTTATGTCGATCTTGCTTCACCACCTGGGTTAATAACCATTCTGATGTGTTTAAATTCAACACTGAACTGTGCGACAACACTGAACTGTGTTGATTTTGCATGTTTTTAGTTTTTCCGTCACAATTGATTCAGATCTGACACTGAACTGTGTTGGTTCGATAATTTTCTGAGAGTTCGATTTGTTTTTAGTTTTAAAAACTGATATAAACTGCGAGAGTCATGGAGAATGAAAGTCTTATTTCCAGGCTGAACATCGCTGATCACAATCATCCGTTGTTTTTAAGTAGTTCTGATGCTCCTAACTCGATACAAGTGGAGATTCAACTGGTAGGGATGGAGAACTACACGCTGTGGAGTCGAGTTATGCGATTAAATCTGCTTACGAAAAATAAGATTGGATTTATCGACGGACCAGAAACGAGATACCTACGGGGTTGAGCACGTACAGCAATGGGATCGATGCAACGCGATGATAATCTCTTGGATTATGAAGAATGTTAGCAAGCATTTGCTTAGTGGTATTCTGTACAAGACGACTGCATATGCAGTTTGGAAGGATCTAAAAGAAAGGTTCGACAAGATAAACTTGTCTCGTGTGTATCAGTTGAAGAAGGAGCTGGCAATGCTGCATCAAGGTATAACATCAGTAGCTAGTTATTATTCAAGGATAAAGGATCTATGGGACGAAATCGACTCGATAATCCCACCTCCGACTTGTGAATGCGCCAGCCCAAGGGAATATATAGAACATTTAGCAAACCAACGTCTGCTGGAGTTCCTGATGGGACTGAATGATAGCTACAATCAAGCTAGGAGTCACATTCTTCTTATGACACCTTCACCTAGTGTAAATCAAGCTTATGCCATGATCGCGCAGGATGAGAGCCAGAAGTTGATGACTGGAAGGCATGTAACATCAACTGAGTATACATCATCTGAATCGACTGAACCTATAGCCTTATTTGGAAGGCCTAGCAATAACCAGAACAGACAACAGAAGAAGAACATGTACTGTGATCACTGCAGAATGAAAGGACACTGTAGGGAAATATGCTACAAATTGATGTATTGTGACTATTGTAACAAACAAGGCCATGTGAGGGATAAATGTTACGCACTTCACTGGCGATAATAAGGCTACTGATTCGAAAGGGAAGAAACAAGTGAACGCCGCTATAACGAGTAAAGGTAATGGATACGACTATGGACAATACAAAGGAGGAGTGAGGAACTTGAATCAGGAACAACAGGGACAGTTTCAACAGATGATGAATAACCAATTTCAGCAGCTGATGAGAACCTGCCCACCTGATAAGTATGGGAAGATGATTACAAAGAATCCAAAGAACAAATGAATGACAATACACGATGCCTCGTTGCGTATGGCGGGTAAACTCAGATTTAATAAGGAAATCGATCCAAATTGATAGTTGATTCGTGAGCAACCAATCATATGGTGAATGACAAGAGTTTGATTGAAGAACACGGTCTCACGAAGCGGTGTCGTGTGCAATTACCAACCGAGAAACAGAACAATCACACAGGCTGGGAGTTATAGACTAGGAGGATGTGACCTTATTAAGAATGTGTTATGCGTGCCAAGCTTCCAGTTTAATCTCCTCTCAGTCTCAAAGTTGACTAAGGAACTTAATTGTAGTGCATCCTTTTTCCCTGACTTCTTTATTCTGCAGGATCTCTTCACCGGAAGGTGAAGGAGATTGCAAAATGGTTGATGGACTATACATGCTGAGAACAAGAATAAGAGGCAAATCTGGTCAGATGGTCGATGGGGTATACACACATGACAGGAGGCAGCTGAAGGAGACTTCCTTGGCAGCTGATATTGCAAAGGATGATAGGAAGGGAGGAGGAGAGTTATGGCATAAAAGGCTAGGGCATGTTCCTATGAGCATGTTAAGGAAGATAACAAGTTTTGAAGATAAATCCAAGTTCACATTAAAGCATTGTGAGATCTGCCCTATAGCTAGACAAACCAGGAAACCATTTCCTACTAGCACTAGTAGAACATTATTTGCCTTTCAATTGTTGCACATTGATGTTTGGGGACCTTATAGGGTACCTACTTATAATGGGATGAGGTACTTTCTCACTATTGTTGATGATTATAGTAGATATACCTGGGTTTTCTTGTTACATATGAAGTCTGATGTGTCCACTATTCTCAAAACCTTCTTCATTGAAATAAGAAACCAATTTGATATGGGGGTGAAGAAGATTAGAACTGATAATGGGACTGAGTTCTTTAATAATGTGTGTTCTGATCTATTTAGGCAGTATGGGATTATACATCAGAGCTCCTGTCCATATACTCCACAACAAAATGGAGTAGTGGAAATGAGGCATAGGCATATTTTGGAGATTGCTAGGGCCATCAAGTTCCAGGGACACATGCCATCAGAATTCTGGGGGGAGTGTGTAGAAGCAGCAGTGTATGTGATCAATAGAATCCCTTCTGTTGTTCTAGGCAACATACCTCCCTATGAGAAACTCTTTAGGAAAGCCCCTTCCTTATCTCATATGAGGATTATTGGTTGTCTTTGTTATGCCACTAATCTGATTAAGAGGGATAAATTTGATGTTAGGGCCACTAAAGCCATATTATTGGGTTATGCAAGTAAACAAAAAGGATATAGATTACTTGACTTAACTAACAAAACTATCTTTGTAAGTAGAGATGTGGTATTTCATGAAGATCAATTCCCTTTTCTGCATACTGAGAAAAATGACACTGGAGCTAATATTGGGGAATCACATCTTGATTCTCCAGTATCCATATCTCCTGGTTTCGCAAACAATGATTCTATGTCTAATGATTCTGATTCTGGAGGAGCTGCAGATACAGAGTCTGGAGGAGCTGCAGATATTGATGCTGTTGAAACATCCACTGCTACTCCATCAGAGAGGTTCAGCAAGGTAGCTGTTGATGCCACCGTCTGAAGTATGGGACTCATGAGCTTCCAAATGATGTTCTCGACATCAAAATGCTTCAGTTGATGAGGGGTTGTGAGGGCCAGTGACACAAGAGATGGGAATCTCTCATTCACCAGCAGAGGTCAGGAGATCAAGCAGAAACAGGAAACCACCTTCCTGGATGAATGACTTTGTCAACCTGGTGCAGAGATGAGGGGTGTCAAATATCCACTATCAAACAATATCAGCTTTGCTGGATTATCTACATCATATCAGAGTTACATAGCAAATATCTCAGAGGATAGTGAACCACAATCATATGCAGAGGCAGCTAAGGATCCCAAATGGGTTGAGGCCATGAAGGCAGAGATCAATGCCTGAAGACAACAACATACGGAAGTTGGTAGACTCGCCAAGGAACAAGACATTTATTGGGTCGCAAATGGGTCTATAAGATCAAGTACAAGGCTACAGGAGAGGTGGAGAGATACAAAGCACGACTTGTGGCAAAAGGGTATAATCATAAAGAAGGGATAGACTATCAAGATACATTTGCACCTGTGGTAAAAATGGTGACAGTGAGGTCTGTTATCTCAATTGCTGCTTCACAGGGATGGACTGTATATCAGATGGATGTGTTCAATGCTTTCCTACAAGGAGATCTTGATGAGGAGGTGTACATGACACTCTGTGATTTACACACAAGAAAGGGAAGGTTTGCAGGCTGCTCAAGTCGTTATATGGGCTGAAACAGGCTTCGAGGCAGTGGAACATCAAATTGACTGCTGCTCTAGTGTCTTCAGGCTTCATTCAAAGTCACTTAGACTACTCCTTGTTCACAAAAAGGGTCAACACTTGCATTGTAGTAGTGTTGGTTTATGTAGATGATTTGCTTGTAACTGGAAATGATATGAGACTGATAGAAGAAACAAAGAGCACATTGCAGAAACACTTCAAAATCAAGGACCTAGGAGAATTGAGATATTTTTTGGGATTCGAATTTGCTAGAAACAAGGATGGGATAGTGATGCACCAAAGGAAATATGCCTTGGAATTAGTTGCAGACATGGGATTAACAGGAGCTAAACCTGCTAATTCTCCAATGGAGGTAAACATGAAACTTACTTCTCATGTGTATGACAAGCATTTGGAAGTGACTGGAGGTGCTGCTCCTGCTGATGATCCATTGCTCCCAGATGTTGTTGGTTATCAAAGACTCATAGGCAGGATATTGTATCTTACCAACACCAGACCAGACATAACATTTGCTGTGCAGGTTCTGAGTCAGTTTATGCAATAGCCAAAGAAATCACACATGTTTGCAGCAGAGAGGGTCGTTCGATACATCAAAAAAGCTCCTGATCTAGGCATTTTCACGGCCGAAAGCGACGTAAAAACTGCTCGCCATCGTGATGCGATTGGGCATCCCGCCCAATACAAGCATTTATCCGTTACAGGTTATTTTGTGTTCTTTGGGTCTTCCCTCATCTCATGGAAGGCAAAGAAACAGCAGACAATTTCACGAAGCTCGGCAGAGGCAGAGTATCGGAGTCTGGCGTCTGTGGTTGCCGAAGTAGTTTGGATTTCAGGATTATTTGAGGAATTGAATGTGCGATTGTCATCACCTGTACTACTGGACGCGACCAAGTCGGCAATTCAAATTGCTGCAAATCCGGTGTTTCATGAGCGCACAAAGCACATCGACATTGATTGTCACTTTATCAGGGAGAAAGTTCGACATGGTTTCGTGTTCCCCTTTTATGTAAACACTACAGAGCAGCCAGCGGACATTTTGACGAAAAGCTTGGTCCGGAATAAACACTATCATTTGTTATCCAAGCTAGGCGTCAAGAACTTGTTCTAGCACCTAGCTTGTGGGGGGATGTTGGAATATACAAGATATATGGGCAGATATACTGAGATTATAGTTCAAGACTTTCTGATTTACAATTTTAAGTAGTAAGGGTATTTTCGTCTTTTAGCAGGCAAGGGTAATTTCGTCTTTTCCTTTATTTCATCCCTTCATTATAAATAGCATTGTAATTGTTTTCAGGGAATCGAAAACAGAAAGCTTCACAAAACTTCCGGTTCAACTCACTATTCATTCATACCTGGATTCAGTCCAGGGTGATCATGCAATCATAGATTGTGGATTCCAGGGTGATCATGCAATCATAGATTGTGGATTCCAGGGTGATCATACAATCATAGATTGTGGATTCTAACACAATATTACACACATACATATAGGCAACCACCGTCTAGTTTTGTATGCAAAACTTAATTGGTACTCGAATAATGAATATTTAAGAATATCGTAAAAAATATCTCGTTAGAATATGAAATTTATAATCTTAAATATAAGAAAAGTAATCTGACACAATAAGTAAAGTTGATTATATTTGACGGTGTAAAAATTTATTACATAGACGACGAATATAACTTAAATTTAAATTTGATCCATCGTACTCCAGCAACGAAAATTGAAAAGAGAAGATTAACAAAAGAGAAAGAGTTTAAATTATGCCAAGTGACGGTGTAAAAAATATTTAGCCGATTAGATCACTTACTAAAAATTAGAAGTAATTCTCTATAATTAATAAGCTAAGTACTACTATTACAAAGAATGATAATTCACAGATAGTGATCGAAGAGAAATCATTACAATGTGAGTGTAAACAAACTGTTAGTAGGAACATGAGAGACTTTATCCATATATAGACAAACTGCAAATGTTTTCCCTATATACTCAAGTACAACTTTAGCTAGAAGCTCAGACAAAATCTAAATTCAAGAATGAAAATTAGTACTATGAAGATTCAGGTCATTCTCAAAATTGATTTGCTAGCTCCTCAGCTATGGCATACAAGTCGAATGTGTTCATTTGATCCATAGAACTCCATATCTCCTCCATAGGCCAACAATATTCATCACTACTAAAAATCAGAGGTGAGTTCATGACTTCCATATCATAACATACAATTGCTGAAGTATTATTATCTTCATTAGTAGTACACATCATCATGTTGGTTCCTTGAAGTACCCTTTGTTCAAAAAATTCAACATTTGATTCTGTTACAAAATTTGATTCTGTTGGGACCAAATTAAGTAGTAAGCTGTTGTACTGATCGTCTCCACACAGAAGATTGTTCAACTCTGATAATGACTGTTCAACCGATGGAACATTAGCACGTTTGAACTGTTATTCGATCTTGATCACATGATGAATTAGGAATGTTACTAGGTAACCAACAATAAGAACCTGTCTCCATCTGTTCTTGTGAGACGATGTAGTCAATATCTTGATTATTTTGATACCCTAGAATAGGCTGCTCAAGAACGAGGCTCGTTATCTCCATAGGATTAATCGTATGAGTATTCGAACAAAAATTAACATGCTTTTCATACTGGAGACACGATGACGATCCAATATTTTCATCAGCGTCAAAAATGGCACAAAATCCATTATATTGATCATGACCATGAACAATTACTTGGTCCATAGGCTGCTCATAGACAGGGCTCGTTATCTCCACGTGAATCTCTTGAGAATTTGAACAAAAAATAACCTGGTTTTGATGGACACACGACATTGATCCAATATTTTCAGCCTCCTCATCAGAATTAATACTAGAACAAATTAATCCTTTATTCTGATGATTACCATGGACAACCACCTTCCTCTTAATGCGATACAAAACGTAGTCCTCGTGTTGAATTTGATGACTTTTTCTTAACACCTTTAGTATAGTATCACTAAGAAAGTGTTATTTCATAATCCACATGATTCTTTGATCCGAATTACTATTATCTTTATCGTAAAAATGATAGCTTTTCTTGAACCCTATGGTTAATGAACCTCTTTTATTCCAAATAGGTTTACCTTTCCACGTTCCGCCACCAACAACTCCTGTTATATTTTTTAGCATCGACAGATTTTCTCTTTAACTGAGTAAAAAAGTAACTCGCATCACATAAATCTCCAAATATATCACATGACTTCTTATTACGATATAAGTCTATTTGTCGAATATCATCGCATTCAAAAGGCTTGCCACGTACAAACTTCAGTAGAAAGCTTATGAGTTCGTCATCGCATGGACGAAACCTGAACCCCATTGAATATGATGAATGATTGCTTCCTTCACTATTTACCATCATGATCAACTGAATGAATTGATTTAAACCCTAGTCAGTGAAAGTAAGAACGCAAACGGAAGAACTGGAGCTTAACCCTAGCTAGCTACGTACGTATCAAAGAAGAATGTGAAGAGTAATTAGCAGATAGAAAGCAATGGTAATAGCCCTACTATATATATAAGAGAGAGTGGCTGATTCAGAAACAAATTAGGAAGTAAAAGTTGCCTAATTAATATATACTTCGTTCTTTCCTTTTCTTGTCACAAAAGTAAGCTGACTTTTATTGGTTTAAAATAATTAGGATACTAGCAAAAAAAATTAAGGAAACTCCTACGGCCTAAGGTAATTTACATTAAACAAAAGCTCTTCAAGATTTATCGTATACAACTAACTATCTTATCATACATTGAGATCAGGAGGAAAAGATCAAAATGTTTATTTAATTTATGATTAGAATACACAACTCATTGCAATGCGTTTCTAGAGTTTAATAATATACTGTTGAAAATTAAATGGAGAGTATAAAAGGTCCTAAATATGACATATAAAATAACTTGTGCAAAACATACACAACTGTTTTTTTTTTCGTGTCGTCTAATTTAAATTCCGCACTAATGAATTTGTTTTTGTATACGTAATTTTTTTTTGTGGTTAAAAGAGCCATAAATGTGAAAAAGAAACAGGGCTGCTCACCTTTTTTTTTTTTTGAAGAAACAAAAAAGAAGCGACAATTACGAACTCAACATAATTTCTCATGTAAGTTTTCCTTTTATTTTATATTGAGAAATGAAATATACAAGACAACTCTTTCTTTTTTGGTAGTTGAGAAGGGAACCCTTAGCCTCTACTCTTCGGATGTACACAAGGTAAATTCCACTCCAGTGTAATAGCCCAAAAATCACATAAAAGAGGTAAACCATATTAGGTAAGCAGTGACGTATGCAAAATCTTTTATAAGTGGTGTCACATTTTGAAATGAGAACTAATAAATAAAATACTATAAAATACTCATATTAAAAAAGAATACAATACAAGAGAAAAAAAGCATAACTTACGTATTTACTATAACTTTTCGTGAATATTCATTAGGCATAAATTTTAGAACACCAAAATGTAGCTACTCAGCTTCAAACTCACGATCTCTAGTACATAACTGAAGTGTCTAATCGACCGAGCTATGCAATTCTTCTTGTTAAGCAGTGTCACATTATTCAATATATTCGTTACTTCTATTTCTGGCTTTCAATTATATATAGAAATTTAATGAAACTTTTCGATTAAGCTGCGTCACGAGAGGTTTCAAACCTGAAACTCCCCATTTGAGAGATCACCTGCTCAACCAACTCGACCATCCTTGCGGGTCAAGACAACTCTTTTAAATAGTATATTCATCCATAAAAACCAAGAGTTACAAAATTTAGGTTTAAGTTATGATTTAGGCCTCATTTGTTTTCATTAAGATTAAGTCGTGTGAATCTGAATGCACGTATGAATGATTAAGACTGTTTATTTTTCAACATCTGAATGTACATAATATATTTATATAAAAGTAATAAATATACAATTCAAATAAATATGTAACTAAATATTAGAAATAAATATAAATATAATAAAATAAAATTATTATTTGATAAAACATGAAATATTTATATTTACTAGTGATAGTGGAGATGCTTTGTAGTCGTGGTGGTAGTGGTGATACTTGTGATGGTGGAGGTGATTGGTGTTGTAGTGACCGGCGCGATGGTGGCGGTTGGTAATGATGGTGGTTGTGATGGTGAAGTTGATTGATGTTAGTAATTACGTGGTGGTGGAGGTGGTAGCTAAAGAAGAAAGGGAGCTTAACCCTTGCTAGCTACGTATGAAAGAAGAATGTGAAGAGTAATTAGTAGATAGAAAGCAATGGTAATAGCCCTACTATATATAAGAGAGAGTGACCGACATCATTCGCAACATTCAGCACGCCTGTGCAAGGGAAACATCATCATTCAACACGTCCAGGCAAGGACGACATCTCAGCAGTTGCAATATTCAACAAGTCCGTGCAAGGAAAACATCGCAGCATTCAACAAGTCCGGAAAATGACAACATTTCAGCATTCAACACGTCCGGGCAAAGACGACATCTCAGTAGTTGCAGCATTCAACATGTCCGTGCAAGGACGACATTTCAGCATTCACATCATTCAGCAAGTCCGTGCATGAACGATATCTCAGCATTCGCAGCATTCAACACGTCTGTGCAAGGATGCCATCAACATTAACAACATTCAGCACGTCTGTGCAAGGGTAACATCAACATTCATAGCATTCAACAAGTCCGTACAAGGACAACATCTCAGCATTCGCAGCATTCAGCACGTCCGTGCAAGGGCGACGTCAACATTTACAACATTAAGCACGTCTATGCAAGGGCGACATCAGCATTCACATCATTCAACACGTCCGGGCAAGGACGACATCTCAGCAATTGCAACATTCAATAAGTCCGTGCAAGAACGACATCACAACATTCAGCAAGTCCGGGAAATGACAACATGTCAGCATTCAACACGTCCGGGCAAGGACGACATCTCAGCAGTTACAACATTCAGCAAGTCCGTGAAAGGACAACATCTCAGCATTCAGAATATCCGTGCTAGGACAATATTTTAACATTCGCCGTTGCAGCACGTCCGTGCAATGACGCCATCTCAGCATTTGCAGCATCACATCAACACAAGGACGCCATCAACATCATCGTTAGCATGTTACACAGTATTACATTCCCATTCACATTATCACATTACTTATATATTCATGTTTTATCATTTTCTTAAGTTTTAGCCTGCAGGTACCTTAATTTACAAGAGCACGAAAGAATACGTAATCACACGACTCGCTCCGGGTTCGGATCGTGCCTTACCCCGGGCACCCTAGTGATACAACATCAGAGTAATCAGCGGAACATAAAAACGATACAAGACATGTTATGAAATATGAAACAATAATCTGAGAAAAACTTGTCTTTCGGCATATATATAAATAACAACTTTTTTCAACATGAACAATTTAATCCTTTTTACAAACCCCGCCACAACAAGATTATGCACTTCTAAGAAATGATACGACAACAATGGCGGGACGGTTCCGCCATACCCCGAATGTAAACACCTACAACAACAGTGGACTATACCATCGATAAGCCTCCGAGAAACGGAGCTTTCCCAAACGCCGAATCGTGACCCTAAGAGCGAGGATCAATGATCGTGTACCTTTACTCGCGCAGATGAACGCACTTCGGGCGAGGTCGATAACAGTACCAAGTATGTGAAATCAAAATAATTCATCAGAATGAAATCATAGTAGTCTATACAAAGCAGAGACATGTATGATAACCAAACTACGCTTCACTATAAATAAGCAAATATGCCAAGTCGTGACTCACGCCTCAAGTCATCACTCAATTTTAACAATGGGTCTCACGCCACAACATCAATCGTGCGTGGAATACCTTCCTCACCGCCAGCTTTATGATATACAAGCACCAAGGAATACACACGAACACCGTGTCCCACTGTGTCCTAATAAAATAAGACAGCAGGTAAGTACGAAGGCATAGCCGACTACTAACACCTACGCATCAACAAGGTCATAAATCGTGTCATGATATCTCGCTTGCATCATCACATGATAAAAGCCGGTCACTCGCCTGCAAAGATCAAATGCGCGCCTAGCCCTGGAACTTTCCGCAGCTCCGCATAGGCCAACCTCATAGGCCCGCATGAGGTATAACCCCGCATCGAGGGTAGCTACTCCCCGGCATCGCCCCGACTCGCAGTCCGCACGCCACGCGACCGCATGACCACGCGGCCGTGAACTAACCCGAACTCCCGTAGTTCCGCATGGATCCTCGACCCGCATGAGGTATTCTCGAATCACGGTCCTGCATCACCGAGTCTACCCCGCAGACGGAGGCGCCTTAACCTCCGGACACAAGTCAAGGCGAGTGGTATAATACCAACATAACTACCGATAGTCAAACAACTTTAAGCGCAATGGCGGAACACCCTTTACACTAACATCACAAGATACTAACACACGTAGCATCCTAACATGTTTACTTATCAAATCAACAAGAAAGTATTACAAGGCTATCACAAACCAATACAATCAAGTTATTCACACAAGGTACTTTCTATTTAACAAGTTCGGGTATCTATCCCCAAAGTACTTCACACATTAAATCTTTAAAAGATCTGCTTTTTCACATAAGTCACACAATACCCGTAGTATAAAATAAAGTGATCGTTCTTTTAAGAAAACCAAAACTCTTACCTTTGTAAAATCAAGTAACAACATTATTTTCCAAACGTCCAAGTTTGCCTAATTTCAAATGTTCACGTTTCTTATTTTAGAAAGGTTTCGTAGTTCATAGTCTTATTCATTTAAGAATATAATTCTCTTTTAAACAATCTGAGAAACATAAGCCTTATATGTGAGTAGGATATTCTTGTTTATAACAATCTTATTACAGCAGCCATGATCTAGAAAATATCATTTTGTCTCATCTTAGCTTCTATGCAGATGGAAGTTTCTCGGTTTTAATAATACTTAATTATTCAATACATTTTCCTTTATTAACGCTCGCAGTTGGTTTGTCGATACACATTTCGATTTCCAAATCAAGAAACATTATCCCTTTTAAAATCAAGTACTCATTACTCACGAATGAGGTTTCACACAAAATTCATATAATTCAGTTAAGTTAAGTCTCTTATCTTACAAGATCAAGTCTCTTAACTTCTAAAATAAATAAATCATTCGTTTTATCTCTCTTAAGCCATTATACCTAACTTCCCATAAAGCTAGTATAACTCTTAAGCTTTTAAAACCAAGTATTACTCTTTCTTTAAAAACAGCTTTAATTCTCAACTACTTCAAGATTATTATTATTCTGCTTAAGTCAAAAGACATTGCGTACAACCACGCTCAATTAACACACGACGCTCACCGCACTACATAGTTATACACACATCATGCTAGAAGAGATAGGAGGTTCACATACCGCGACGATTATCGACTAATAGCAAATCGCTCCACTGGCTATAACCCGCTTAGCCTGGTTCACCTTCTTAAGAAAGACACGCTACTCGCAGAACATTCAACCTATACAGTTATACAAGTCTATCAAAGTCTAGACTACTCGGTAGAATAAATCTAGACGCAAGATCCTACGAAATCGCAGCCCTTCCCTACCCGTCAACTACACAAGTCTCATCAGAATACGCCCCACGTAATTACAGTTCAGTTCTTAACTTTAAATTCAGGCTTAAGTCCAAGGACATTGCCACCACATTAAGTTTAGTACTATATATAGTATACTTCAACTATATATGCTAACATCATGTAATTTCCAATTACAATAGAGGGACAAGATAATTACCTCGATAAGCCCATAATTATCCAAGTTAAAATGTCGATCCTGGGCAACGTTTAGCTCCAACTCCGAGCGCCCAACCCGCTCTAAACCACCCTTAGAAGTTCTAACTAACTTCTACACAATACTCCAACCAACTACTGAGATTTTCCTTGTGGTTTCGGTTTGTGACCGACGGAAGTATAATAGTATTTCCGGCTTTTTGTATAGGTTTAACCTTAGAATACTACAAGGTATACTACTAAGGTAATTTGGGCATTATAACAATACTTTTGAGAGTATTTCTACCAAGAGTGGTGTTTTATACGAGACAACTAGGCTAGTGGGGTACCCACTGGCTAGCACCACAGTGGAGAGGGAGGCTCTCGCCACAAGGCCACCTCAGGGGAGGAAGGCTCTTGGACGAGAACCACAAGTGGGAGAGGAGGATTTTAACACTTAGAAGATTTGTGGAAAGGATGAAGAATTCATCAAAGGGAGAGGGTATTTATAGACAAGCCAAGGCCAACCAATGGCCAAGATCTAGCCAAGTGCATAGCAAGTGTAGGGCCAAGATTCACCCACGTGTCCTTAACCAACTAACACACAAAATATCCTACCAACTCCCCTCTTCAATTCGGCCCAAACCGACTTTACGTCCGCCAATGGGAGGTGCCAAGTGGCGCCTCTCGTTGGTCCAACACGCCACGCCACTCGGAAAAATCCGCAAAAATTAAAAATGACATCCCCGGATTTTCCCCTACCAACGGTGTTAAAACGTTTCGGCGAAAAACGACTCTAAACGGGTGCTGTGAACAAAATTAATTCGCCAAGCTTAATACAAGTTTCAAATTTTCTACGCACGCCCCACGCATATACTCCGAAATACGGTATAACATTCTCCTTCCTTAGAAACATTCGTCCCGAATGTTCCTTCTAAGTCTCATAACGAACGCCGCCAAGATAGTCTTCACTACTACACTTACGAACAATCCTGCCACAGCTGGCCACAGAAACACCTGCGAACTACTTACATCAAAGTCCACGAGGAAACACCTCTAATCATCACCACAAAACACTTCTCACCGGGGTCTAAAATATACTTCCTTCGTGACCTTCTCTTTACAAAAGAAATGATCACATCTATGCCGCCATACATGCTCGCTTTCTCTTTGCTCGTAGATACCACTTTGTCACTTTGCTCGAGGCATTAACCTTCTCAGCGACCCAACAAATGGTACCACTTTTGTCACTTTGTCGCGAGCCTTGCTCGACGACCCAACAAATGGTACCGGGTGCTGCGATTCACGAGGATGTCGACACTCGAACTCTTACCACATTCGACATCGCTTCGCTTCCAAAACTGGGTTACTATCCCTAACGTGGTCATCATTAATCGATACTGATGGATCTCCTGATTTCCGAACATAACAATACGAAGATCGGACGATCGCTTCCTACGCCGGACGGCAAATGCTAACATATAGGCAACCCGCCTATTCTCACATGAACTCAAAAGGCCCAAAGTAACTCGCTAAGTTTCCTCTGCTTTCCAAAGCTCACACCTGTCCCGGTGGTACTTTCAAGAAGACCACAACTCAACTGAACTTGCCGCCGCCGATTATCCGCACGATTCCTCCGAGCCGTAACTTCTTCTAGACAAGCTTCACTATCCACACCGCCGGAACAAGCTCAACCAATCGGCTCAACCTTGCCAACATCGAACCAATCGACCGCAACTTTACACTTCCGCCTACAAGGCTTCAAAAGGTGACATCCGAACACCGAAATGGTAGCTTAAACACTCCTCCACAGAGACAACAATCCCCACAACTATCCTCGAAATCCAAGCACCGCCCGAGGCGAACGCGATTCTGAGACTCACCGAGTTCTTAACCCCGCCGTAAAACTTCCAAACAAAAACAGCCGCACTGGCTCCATCGTCGCCATAAGGTGAAGGTAGGCACCTGCAGCCTTACAACCTTTCGTTAAAACAACATCGCCGAGTGAACGGTCCCGACCGAAGAACACGATGGGCTGCCCCATCGCCCAACCATCGTCGAACGCATCCACGAACTCGCACGCCGTCAACTAAACTGCCTAACACCTCGTGACTCGCCACAAGGCGGGACCACCACAACCGCACTCACCACCAAACATGCCGCGGGTTGACCCGCAACGTGGCCTCAACCCGACCCGGCAACGCGCAAAATGCTAGCTCCACGAAGGAAAACTCTCACTAATCACGTTACGAAAACCTAGCGGTCTTCTTAGCTCAACTACCCCCTTTCATTCCACACTACTTAGGGACCTATCCCAAACATAGCTCACGTGCACTATGCACTTCCGATACGGATCAATCATAACACTATACCTCTTCTTGAGATGGCCTCACCTCTATGGTCTCTACGTATAAAACTCTAAGGCTCACACCTTCTCTATCCCCCAAATCTTACTTGGCTAACTAACCAAGATTTCTAATCACAATATTAACACACTGCTTATTAAAACATAGCACTTATGATATACCCATCTTATCACACATACTGAACTCTAGAGGGTTAAGGATATGCCTGAATCTACTGCTTCACTCCCCTAGTCGTTCTAATCAAACTCGCCTGTAGGCGATAGCTAAGGAAGGTGACGAACTACCCACCGATCCCAAGGCTAAGTCCTCCTACCAGACACTCTTTCGACATCGACCGACGGTCATAGGTACAACAAGTATTAACTAAAAGACGACATTCCGGGACGACGTCACAACCGCGAACCAAGCCCGAGTTCTAACCAACTCCCGCATACCCCGAACGCCCCGAAATCCGTGGAAGACCACTGCATTGTGGATGTGCATAATCAAATCACGCGAGGTGACTCGCCGAAAGTTACCAGCGACCTTGCCGCCCGCCCTCTTCTCGCCCTCGTTAACCCGCCGATCTCTACGCTTTCTACCGCCGTGGTATAAGCTCGCATACGTGCCATGCTCGCTTAATCGAAGAACTACTCTGCACAACCTCTCGCTTGATTGATGCGTAAATATGCACAACTTTAAAAAAAGCGCACGTTATCGTAATCAGTAGTATAGTCTTAGATAAGACCGAATATCGCCCTCTGTGATTAGGGTCCAAGTATCGCTTATCTATTTTCTAGTATCTATTTGGCGAATTAATACTTGATTGGTTGTTTATAACTAAGAATTTCAAAAGCTATTTAAATGTAAAGAATTACTGTGATGAGAAGAATAGTTTCATTATCCTATTCCTTACTTTATGTTTACTTGTTAAATCATTACTTATGGTGTTCTTCTTAGAAAGAAATCGCTTTATACTCCAGGTTATATAAACACGATTGTTCCTTACCTAACTTTCTCGATAAGGGTAACTCCTATGGGAGGATTAAGCACAAAAACCTAGTAAAATTTCTCTCAGTTAGCCCCTCATCAACCCAACAAATCTACTTGAGGTATTTTCATCCCCAATTCCAGACTGTCTACCCAACTTCCAGCATCTTCACAATCCCCCCTTTTCACAAACTGATTAGAAATCATATAGTGATAACTAGTTGTCAAATAGCTACCAAGAATTCAACTCAATTATTGGATAGATCTCTCAATAAGAATAATAACCATAAGCATGCATTACTTTATAACATAAAGTTCAAGAATTCAACATAGAAAACCCTATAAGAGAATTAGTTCCTAGCCATAAATATGACAAGAACTAATCTTCTTCATAAAACCGAATAAAGTAAAAGAAAAGAAAAGAAAATTACTAAGAATGAGTCTCAGCCAAGCATCGAGGGTTGTGTTGTGGAATATTTACAAGGTGGATTGGTGGAAGGATGGATGTAGAATGGTGAATGGTAGAATGGAGAATGAATAATTCTTCTAATGATGTAGAGTATTTATAGCCAAAGAATCCTTGGTTAAGGATTTATGTAGGAAAGGAAAAGTTATTAGAATCCTTTTAGGTAAGTTTTTAGGTAGGAAAAGGTTTTCTTTAGGTATGAAAATTATCCCTTTTGAAGGAAAAGTTATCCCTTTAGGATTCTCAAATTCTCATACAGATCAATTTTCGCATACTCTGACAGCCTGCCAGCGCGGCTACTGGATTACAGCATTCTACCAAAACTTTTTGACTTTCAGCACTTACCTGGTTTTCATTTTTTAACAAGATGACATTTTTCTCGCAGGACTTCGATTTTCTCTATAATTCCCTAACTTAGACTTCATTTCTTTTGTGTGCAATTTCATCTCTTTTATGCTCATTTCATCTCCTCGTCATTTCTCCATTTTTGACGACACAAAAGAAAGGAAAACGACTAATAACGAATTTAAACATAAATAAAATGAGTAAAATACTAATTAAAAGACTCAAAAGTGTATATAAAATACACCGATCAAATACCCAAACTTAACCTTTTGCGCCTCGAGCAAAGATAGAAAGAACGACACTAAAGACTCAAAGAACGAAAAATAAAAGACTCACTGCCATTGATCATTTTTGCTGTATTAGTGTTATCTAGAAAAACATGAAGGTTAAGCATGAAATTTGCTAGATATTTCGCAAACTCATATTCATCATGCTTAATGGAAGTCAATATACTAAATCATGCATATAAATTCAAGAATTCTTATGGCATGCTTACTTGCTATTCTCCACTAATTCGGATATGCATAAAAGAGATCTTCAGACTTTAAGGGTTGTAATGTAGGCTTTAGGTAGGGGTAGGTAAAAATAGGCATTTAGGCTCATTTTGTGGTACTATGCTCTTTAGCTTTTCAATTTTTCCCTTTTTCTTTTGGTTCTTTCCTTCATTCGATTCTATCTTTCCCTCTTTTGTTTTGGGAGAGTGAAATGTATAATCATAATAAGCACCCCACCCCAAACTTAGGCTTTTGCCTATTTTATTTTACTTTTATTCACTCCTTTTGTCTTCCTTTTTCAATACACAATGTATTCCACTTTTTCATATTTTTACTTATGGCATTTCAGGAATATGGGGTGTCAAAGAAAAAGTTTCAATTTTTGGCTCAATAGAAGTGACTAGGGATATATTTTTAAAGTACGGATAGAAAAGAATGGTAAGAATCTATCAAAGAAATGCCTGCCATCTCTCTAACATGCATATCCTAATTATTTCGCCAAATAGCAAGCACTCATAACACATAAGTATTTATCATTTAGCATGCATAACTCAAGCAAGAAACTGTAGGCACATCTGTGAGTTTTTGGCATATCTAACTTAGGTGTTTTAGATAGTTGCTTCAATTCACATTATTCCACCTTACTTCACTAGGTGTTTCTAGCAACTACAAAGATACATGATTTTTGACAGCAATTATGACTCAAAAAAGAAAAGAAAAAGAAAAAAATTTGTGACTCAAAAATAAACACAAAACAAATAAAAAGACTTAATCAAACATAACAAGACACAAATAAACACCCCCAAACTTAAATTCCACCTTGTCCCCAATGTGTGCAAGACTCACAGAAAATAAAAGAAAATGACAACCCGACACACAACACAACACAATGGTCAGAGGTCTAGGATGAAAATCTCGAATTTGCAATCTGTCTGGTACAGTTTTCGCTCAGCCTCGGCCCGGCCGCCGCGACTGGCTGCGGCGCTCTTCTGCTCGGCGCACCGCTGCGCGCTCATTCTGGCGAGCCTGACGCTTGTTTTTTTTTTTTTTTTTTTTTTTTTTTTTTTTTCATCCAACAACACAAAACAAGAACCCAAGACCGTGAGATCGTTTCAAGACAAAATAAAATAAAATAAAGACATGAATTGAAATAACATAATTAAAAACGCTTTAACCTTGATCCTTCGCTTGCAATCCGCAGAGTTATTGTTGTAGTCTCACTTCAACTACAACAATTGCTTCAAACAAGGGCCTCAAATATACGATTATCCCTAAAGCTCAAGACATGCTTTTTTTTTTTTCTCTCTAATGTAGGATCAAATGAGATTCCCTACATCTTTAAACTCTGGGTGCTATTGACTTCTGTTTGGGAGTCAACTTTGATGGTGGTGTTTCCGCAATAGGTATAAGAAAAGATTTTCCAAGGAATCGAAGGTGAATAATCGGATCTCGCAATCTTTTTCTTTCTACACCAACTATCTATTCTCAATAGTGATGATCAGTTCTCAATTTGTTGTTAATATGATCGCGAGTTCTATGGCGCTTTCCAACCTCTTTATGCCATTTCGCCCATGAACAGGCGCCTCGCGAGACTAAGTAGGGTTTCTAATTCTCCCTCTTCCTCTATGGTTGGCTCTCGATCATAGATAAATCCATGTCTTGAGGATCCCGAGATGAATCAAAACCAACAACTAATCACACCTCGATTTTTATTTATTTTATTATTTTTATTTTTTTATTTTTTTATATATATATATATATATATATATATTTTTTTTTTTTTTTTTATTTTTAATAACGAAAACGTAAAAATAAAAAAATTAAAACCAAATTAGAAATTGAAAATAGATAATTTGATATTGAACTATTGCCTAAAAAAACTTGATGCGGTAATATGCACACACACTAAACAAAAAGTGGCACGTTATCGATCAAGTAGTATAGTCTTAGATAAGACCGAATATCGCCCTCTAGGATTAGGGTCCAAGTATCGCTTATCTATTTTCTAGTATCTATTTGGCGAATTAATACTTGATTGGTTGTTTATAACTAAGAATTTCAAAAGCTATTTAAATGTAAAGAATTACTTGGATGTGATGAGAATAATCCTTACTATCCGCTTATGTTACTTGTTAATGCATTACTTATGGTGTTCTTCTTTTGGAGAAAGAAATCGTTTTATACCCGCTGTGGTTATATAAACACTCAACCCCAGATTGTTCCTTACCTAACTTTACGATAAGTGGTAACTCCATAGGAGGATTAAGCACAAAACCTAGTTTCGCACAATGCGCAAAATTAGGGTTGTTAAGCCTCTCATCAACGCTACAAATCTAATTGAGGTATTTTCATCCCCAATTCAAGACCGTCTACCCAACTTACAAGATATTCACAATCCTCCTTGATTAGAAATCATATAGTGATAACTAGTTGTCAATTAGCTACCAAGAATTCAACTCAATTATTGGATAGATCTCTCAATAAGAATAATAACCATAAGCATGCATTACTTTATAACATAAAGTTCAAGAATTCAACATAGAAAACCTATAAGAGAATTAGTTCCTAGCCATAAATATGACAAGAACTAATCTCTTCATAAAATCAAATAAAGTAAAAGAAAAGAAAGAAAATTACTAAGAATGAGTCTCAGCCAAGCATCCAAGGGTTGTGTTGTGGAATATTTATTTGGTGGAAGGATGGATGTAGAATGGTGAATGGTAGAATGGAGAATGAATAATTCTTCTAATGATTATTTATAGCAAAAAAAACTTTTAGTGGAGGGTTAAGGATTTATGGGAAAGGAAAAGTTATTAGAATCCTTTTAGGTAAGAGTTTTTAGGTAGGAAAAGGTTTTTCTTTAGGTATGAAAAATTATCCCTTTTGAAGGAAAAGTTATCCCTTTAGGATTCAAACATGTCAACCGATTTTCTATAATTCGAACTTCTTAGACTTCATTTCCCTTTTGTGTGCAATTTCATCTCTTTTATGCTCATTTCATCTCGTCTTTCGTCATTTCTCCATTTTTTGACCGTGACACAAAAGAAAGGAAAAACACCCTACATTTGATTTAAACATAAATAAAATGAGTAAAATACTAATTAAAAAAGACTCAAAAAGTGTATATAAAATACACCGATCATTGATATTCATCAAGACTCGCGGTACATCGGTATACTCTCTGGTAGTTAAATCCATAGCTAGTAACAGGGTCGCCTCTTTGCAATCCATATTCTCTGTTCCTGGTCGTGGAACAGAAGGTTCCAATATCATGGCCGCAGTAGGAACTGCCGCCGCCGTGCTAAACTTTACTGGGGCTAGTGATGTCGCAGAAATCCCCGAATGAAGCATTACCCTAGGTAATGATTGGGCCTGTGCCCACGTAACCCTCTGAACTCTACTCGCAGCTCCCTCGGCTGCCTTGCCCTCCTGGGCCCGGGTTTTGCCCTACGCGGAGGCATAACGGTAAGGGAAAGAAATACGTTAGAGGGTCCAACTTACAACACAGCTCTAAGGCACGATCTCAGAGTGAGAGAAATAGAAACCAATCCTAAATATCCTATAGCCTCCTGATTATTGGTGTGGTGCACAACACACCGATAATCAAGACTCTACTGGATACGGTCTGTAGACACTTTCCGAGGATTAACTGCTCTGATACCACTTTTGTCACGACCCGTTCCGGGGCCCGTGACTGGTGCCTTACCCCGGGCACCCTAGTGATACAACATCAGAGTAATCAGCGGAACATAAAAACGATACAAGACATGTTATGAAATATGAAACAATAATCTGAGAAAAACTTGCCTTTCGGCATATATATAAATAACAACTTTTTTCAACATGAACAGTTTAATCCTTTTTACAAACCCTGCCCACAAAGATTACTCTGCACCTCTAAGAAATGATACGACAACAATGGCGGACAGGGCCCCGCCATACCCCGTAATGTAAACACCTACAACAACAGGACTATACCATCGATAAGCCTCGAGAAACGGAGCTTTCCAAACGCCGAATCGTGACCCTAAGAGCGAGGATCAATGATCGTGTACCTTTACTCGCGGCATGAACGCGGCCAAGGAGGTCGATAACAGTACCAAGTATGTGGCGAAAATAACTCATCAGTAAATGAAATCATAGTAGTCTATACAAAGCGAGAGACATGTATGATAACCAAACTACGCTTCACTATAAATAGCAATCATGCCAAGTCGTGGACTCACGCCTCAAGTCATCACTCAATTTTAACAATGGGTCTCACGCCCACAACATCAATCGTGCGTGGAATACCTTCCATCGCTGCAGGATTTATGATATACAAGCACGAGGAATACACATGAACACCGTGTCCGCTGTGTCCTAATAAAACGATGCAGGGTAAGTACGAAGGCATAGCCGACTACTAACACCAGCGTACCAACAAGGTCATAAATCGTGTCATGATATCTGTCTGGCCGTCACATGATAAAAGGCGGTCACTCGCGCGAGATCAAATGTGCGCGTCTAGCCTCGAACTTTCGCGACTCGCATAGGCCAACCTCATAGGCCCGCATGAGGTATAACCTCGCATCGAGGTAGCTACTCCTCGACATCGCCTGGACTCGCGATCGCGTAGCGCGAGACCGCGTGACCACAAGGCCGTAAACTAACCCGGAACTCCGTAGTTCCGCATGGATCCTCGGACCCGCATGAGGTATTCTCGAATCACGGTCCTGCATCACCGAGTCTACCCCGCATCGGAGGGCAGCTTAACCTCCGGACACAAGTCAAGGTGAGTGGTATAATACCAACATAACGGCTGATAGTCAAACAACTTTAAGCGCAGTCGAGGGGAACACCCCTTTACACTAACATCACAAGATACTAACACACGTAGCATCCTAACATGTTTACTTATCAAATCAACAAGAAAGTATTACAAGGCTATCACAAACCAATACAATCAAGTTATTCACACAAGGTACTTTCTATTTAACAAGTTCGGGTATCTACCCCCAAAGTACTTCACACATTAAATCTTTAAAAAGATCTGTTTCTTTCACATAAGTCACACAATACCCGTAGTATAAAATAGAGTGACTGTCCTTTGAAGCAAACGAACACTCTTACCTTTGTAAAATCAAGTAACAACATTATTTTCCAAACGTCCAAGTTTGCCTAATTTCAAATGTTCACGTTTCTTATTTTAGAAAGGTTTCGTAGTTCATAGTCTTATTCATTTAAGAATATAATTCTCTTTTAAACAATCGGAGAAACATAAGCCTTATATGTGAGTAGGATATTCTTGTTTATAACAATCTTATTACAGCAGCCATGATCTAGGAAATATCATTTTGTCTCATCTTAGCTTACATGCAGATGTAAGTTTCTCTGGTTTTAATAATACTTAATTATTCAATACATTTTCCTTTATTAACGCGGTGGTTTGTCGATACACATTTCTGATTTCCGAAATCAGTAAAACATTATCCCTTTTAAAATCAAGTACTCATTACTCACGAATGAGGTTTCACACAAAATTCATATAATTCATTTAAGTTAAGTCTCTTATCTTACAAGATCAAGTCTCTTAACTTCTAAAATAAATAAATCATTCGCTTTATCTCTCTTACGCCGTTATACCTAACTTCCCATAAAGCTAGTATAACTCTTAAGCTTTTAAAACCAAGTATTACTCTTCTTTTAAAAACAGTTCTTAATTCTCTTGAACTACTTCAAGATTATTATTATTCGGGCTTAAGTCAAAAGACATTGCCGTACAACTACGTTCAATTAACACACGTACGTCTACCGTACTACATAGTTATACACACATCATGCTAGAAGAGATAGGAAGAGGTTCACATACCTCGCGACGATTATCGACTAATAGCAAATCGCTCCACGGCTATAACCCGGCTAGCCTGGTTCACCTTCTTAAGTAGCACATGCTACTCAGAACATTCAACCTATACAGTTATACAAGTCTATCAAAGTCTAGACTACTCGATAGAATAAATCTAGATGCAAGATCCTACGGGAAATTGGGCAGCCCTTCCCTACCCGTCAACTACACAAGTCTACTGTAATACAGTCCTACGTAATTACAGTTCAGTTCTTAACTTTAAATTCAGGCTTAAGTCCAAGGACATTGCCACAACATTAAGTTCAGTACTATATATAGTATACTTCAACTATATATGCTAACATCATGTAATTTCCAAGTACAATAGAGGACAAGATAATTACCTCGATAAGCCCATAATTATCCAAGTTAAAATGTCGATCCCGGGCAACGTTTAGCTCGACTCCGAGCGCTCCAACGCTTCTAAACCACCCTTAGAACTTCTCACCAACTTCTACACACTACTCCAACCAACGACGGAGATTATCCTTAGGGTTTCCGTTTTGTGACAGACGGGAAGTATAATAGTATTTCTGGGCTTTTGGTAGCGGTTTAACCTTAGAATACTACAAGGTATATACGGCTAAGGTAATTTGGGCATTATAACAATACTTTTGAGAGTATTTCTACCAAGAGGGGGTGTTTTATACGAGACAACTAGGCTGGGGGTACCCAGCTAGCACCACAAAGGAGAGGGAGGCTCTCGGCCTGAGGCCACTCAAGGGGAGGAAGGCTCTTGGGCGAGAACCATGAAGGGAGAGGGAGGGATTTTAACACTTAGAAGATTTGTGGAAAGGATGAAGAATTCATCAAAGGGAGAGGGGTATTTATAGCACAAGCCAAGGCCAACCAATGGCCAAGATCTAGCCAAGTGCATAGCAAGTGTAGGGCCAAGATTCACCCATGTGTCCTTAACCAACTAACACACAAAATATCCTACCAACTCCCCCCTCTTCAATTCGTCCAAACCGACCCCTTACGTCATGATGGGAGGTGCCAAGTGGCGCCCTCTCGTTGGTCCAACACGTCACGCCACTCGGAAAAATCCGCAAAAATTAAAAATGACATAGCCGGAATTTTCCCTACCAAAGCTGTGAAAACGTTTCGTCGAAAAACGACTCTAAACGGGTGTTGTGAACAAAAAATAATTCGGCCAAGCTTAATACAAGTTTCAAATTTTCTACGTACGTCCTTACGTACATACTCTGGAAATACGGGGTATAACAAGAACTTTCTCTTACAACGAGCTGAGACAATTTGTTGGAGGGTCAGACTTCCCAACAAAAGGCAAAAGCAGCCTCGAACGTCGATGCACTTTCCTTCAGCATTCCACAACATCACAACAACCCAATGCCATCATAACTCGACATTGGGACAAAATTTAAATTCGTGTCTGCCTTGCCTTTAATTTTCCAGCACCACAGTAGTCCATCGTCATGATAGTTCGATACTTGAACAAATTTTGAGATGCATCTGCCCTGCCTTTAATTTACTAGCATCGCAGCAACCCAATATCATCATAACTTGACACTGGGACAAGAATTTTGAATCTGCATTAGCCGCCTTTAATTTTCTAGCACCACAGTAATCCAGTGTCATCATAATTCGATACTGGGACAAAATTTTGAATCTGTTGTCACGCCCTTTTTCTACTGCGACATTATTCAACGAATCCTGCTTAAAGTTGGGAAATAAAATAAAAAAAATGCTAAAAGGTGTTAAAATGCTAAAAGGGTTGCTAAAGGGTTAAGGGTTCGTGGAGCACCACCTAATTAGTTTGGGTGAATTAAGACACATAAATGTTAACTAGGTTAAAGTCAACATTAACTCCCTTTTAATGGTCTGCAAAACCGTGTGAGATTATGGGTAAGGGTTCTTTATTAATCTAGAGGGAAGGGGTTAGACACCGTCTAAGATCCGCTAACTTGCGGTTGTCCGTCCAAATCTAGGTTAATTATTATGTTAAGGAAATGCATGTTTAGAAAGTATTTAAGTAAAATGTGTTGCAAGTGTTTTAAAAAAAAGGTGCATTTTGATAACAAAAAAAGGATTTATAAGACTTATCGTATACCTGTAAAGTTAGTCTTTTGGATGAAGGCATGCATTTGTAAAGCATTATAAAATACATATGAAATGAAGAGTATGCATTTATATTCAAAGTTGATTTATTGATTAAAGGTATGCGTTTACTTGCAATTTTTTTTATATATATGTGGCGTAATGCAAAAGAGATTTATTATTATTCGGCAAATGTTTAGACATGCGTGCCAAGCCCTAAAATAAGTAATTAGAAGTGCATTTCTGATTTTTAAAACTACCCGCCCAATTTATTTATTCAAAGACTAATTATTCTATGTCTCCTATTAATTACAAAGTTAGATAATAAATTGCAAATAACAAAATAAAGGCACGAATGAGGCAAGAAAATTAAGAGAGTAAAAGGAGTTAAGATGGATGACGACATCATCTTGTTCTATTTTGTCTTAGGAGTGCTGATGCGGGAATACGAATGCGGATGCACATAGATGTGAGTCTTCATTTGTTGTAACTCATGATGAGTCTCCCCTTGAGACTCTTCATTTTTGCTCCGGTGCATTTCATGTAAATAAAGAAAAGATAAGGATTAGTAACTACCCAAATCAGATAATAATGCCAGTAAATGAAATATTCATACGTGATTCAAACATATATGAGACCCATATGATTTTACATGAAATGTTTTATATGCGCGCCAACATGGTCTATGCTTTTACATGAAATAGAATTAAACTGAGCAATAAGTATGGGAAAATGATCCAACAATGATAGGACTAGTTCAATACACATACAGGGCTAATATAGATATTATTCGACAACTTGGAAGATATAACACAAGACAATTTTAGAAGAGTGTTAACACGAATAGTTTTGGTCACTCAAACAGGTAGGGTGGAGTAGTACAATGTTAATATTCCTCAAATGTCTAAGCGAGCCAAATGATTTTGGGTATTAAAACACACACAGAACATGATGATATAGATCCTTAACTCCCATTTATGACTCTAAACTGAGTACACTGAAACTAATCAGTGTGCGATTTACATTCAAGGTTCAAACTGGACCTGCAACATGTGTGGGAATCATGGTCACACAAAAATAGGACGACAACACTTATGGCTTCCAACGGATTTTAGATCAGATGGTAATACCATTTAGGAAGGGAAAAACAACTTCAGCAGACAGGGTATGGCAAGATTGGAGCTCAAATAAAAAAAACAGACCACCAAGCCGGATTTTAGCAACTCTAACCATTGCGACATGTTGAATATTTATGACCCACAGCACAACCATATTGTCCATAGCAGTAAGCAAGTTTTAACTTCATATGACTATGTCCTTCATGCTTGATCTAGTCCCTAGGTTGATTTCATGATTTAAACTAACCTTATACTTTACATCTATCAACCACATTGCACAAAGTCAGCAGCCACTTTTAAACACTAAGAAGTCAATGATCAACTTAAGCTAGTCCTCTGCCTATAAGACTCGCAAAAGATCATTTAATGGACATCAGTAACTCTCATAAACTCGAACCATGACCAACCTATTCGACAAATGCTGGTGAAACAAATTAACAATCACAGTCATGAATATTAATAACAGTTAATATTAACTGAACAGATTCCGCAATAAGTTTAATACACTTAAGTAGTCGCATAAAACACGTATCATACACACAAATAACAAACGAAATCTAAGACAGAAAGGGTGATAGATTTACCTTCTCCGGACAACGAACCGAGGCAGCGTATCAAGTCGTCGACCCACTCGGAGATTTGTTGCGATGCGATTAAAACAGAATGAAACTTTTGCTTTGAGAATGCTCACTGGTTCGCGACTAATTCTTGCGAGGAAGATGAAAGGGTTTCAAATTTATGTTCTTGCCTTAAACTTCTAATTTTCGGATTGACGTTGAAGAGGTTTGTTGCTGTAAGAAGAGGTGGGTGTCTCCAATGTCCTTCGAATTTTATTACTTGCTGGACTGCTAATTTACGACGCATTTCTCTATGTTTTTTTTCTCCTGATGTGTAAAAATTGGTTCATTTATATAGCCTCAATGCTGGGTTCTGATTTATGGTAGGTTTCTTTGGTACAATATAGAGGCTGATTTCAGATTAACTTGGACGGATTTTGGGCGATATTGGTACTGTTTTCGGATATGGAAAATCTTAATTGTTGGAACGATTTTGGAAGATGTTAATATTGATTCGGTTATGGCAATTATGTTGCACGATTTTCTTGACTGATTTGGAGAAGATTTGTTACGATTTGTATGTAAATGGTAAGGTTTAATTAAGAAGATTTTTGGGTATAAGAGACTGATTTGGGCAATATTTTGGTATTATTTTGGACGCATTTTGGTTGATTCGTAGTGATTCGGTAAGGGAACGCCGGATACTCCGGCGAGAATCTCGGCTGGGGCGATGGGTGTGCGAGGTGCGGCTGCTGCGTTTTTCTCCCCTTTGTTTTTTAGGGTTCTTAGTGTTTTAAGGCTGTTGGGGACGAAAATGAAGGGCCTGGGAGGCTTGGGCCAACTGGTTTGGGCCGCGGGTATGTGGTGTATGTTGGGTAGATTTTAGGTATTAATTTAAATTGTTTATTAAATGGGGTTTAAGTTGTTATTAAATTATTTTAATATGACTTTAGGTGCTTTATTAGTTTTAGCTTGGGTTTTAATTATTACAATAATAAATGCGGGCGTGCTATTTAATATGTACTTAATATTTTATAATGCGAGACCGTTATTAAAATCTTATTTATTATACGTACTTTGCGATGTTAAATTAAAATTAAATGAGGGTTTAATTGCTTATGAAATTGCTTTGGGTATTAATAAATGTAGCTATAATTTTAAGGAATGCTTGATGCGACGCCATTAATAAATTATTTATTTATTTACGTATTTATTATTATTTAAATTATTAAGAATTAATGGAAATAGAATAGGGCTTAAATTATGAATAATATTTAGGCAAATAACAAATGCGGACGTGAAACTCAAAGTGCTTAATACTCTACGTAAAATGCGGTGTCATTATTAAATCGCTTATTTATGCATGTATTAATGTTTTATTGTTGCATTTTATTATTATAAAATTGTTAAAATTATTTTTGGAAAACTAGTGTAATTTTATAGTTAATGATTGGACGAGAGAGTTAAAATTGGGTGTCAACTTGTCCCTCTTTGTATGGAGATGATGAAAGAGTCTTCAGACAAAGACGTTGACTTATAGCCAATTTTGTCTCGATTCTCAGAATTAAAAATGCTGGGCAATTAAGACAAGGCTGACGCAAATTCAAAAATTGTCCCAGTGTCGAGTTATGACGACACTGAGCTACCATGGTCAAACATCAAGGCGGGCTAATGCAGACTTAAAATTTGTTCCAGTGTCGAGTTATGACGACACTGGATCGATGTGATGTTAAAATAAAATAAAAAATAAAAAAATAAAAAAATAAAAAATAAAATAAACTGGCTTGAACTTAGGGGTGTACCGGTATCGACTTATGATGACGTTGGGCTTATTGGTGTGGCGGGATGTTAAGAAACGACTGACAAATGGGCTGACACAAAAATTAAAATTTGTCCCAGTATCGAGTTATGACGATGCTGGGTTATGGGAGAGTGCGATGCCGCTTCTGCCTTTTGTTGGGAAGACTGGCCCCCCAACAAATTGCCCCGGTTCATTGTAAGAGAAAAATCCACGTGCTCCTACATGCTAAAGCTCAAGAAAAAGTTAGTGCATAACTGTCAAGACAAAGATGATAAAGCATGAATATATAAGCAATATGATTCTGAGAGTAGAGATGTTATCCTGGGTTGCGTGTTGGCGATGCTGTTGACGGTGTCCTTGTGTTAATGTGATATTGCCAATGCTGAGGTGTCATCCTTGCGTAGACGCGCTGCCACTGCGAATGCGGATATGTCGTCCTTGCTGCAACTGCTCATTTAGATTGAAGCTATGTAGACTAAAGCTCCAGAAAATATTAGTGCGTAACTGCTAAGACAAAATAATAAAACATGAATATATAAGAAATGCAATTCTAAGAGTAGAGAAATCGTCCCTGCGCAGATGTGATATGTTGATGACGTCGTCTTTGGACGTGGCATCATTTTCGGACGGGCGTCGTTTCGAACTTGGCGTCGTTTTCAGCCTTGGCGTCATTTGAGGACATAGCGTCGTTTGCGGAAATGACGTCATTTTCGAACTTGACATCATTTTCGGACTTGACGTCATTTTCGGACATGGCGTCGTTTTTGGACTTGGCATCGTTTTCAGACCTGGCGTCATTTTCAGACCTGGCGTCGTTTTCAGACATGACGTCATTTTCAGACTTTGCGTCATTTTTGGACGTGGCGTCGTTTTCGGATATGGCGTCGTTTTCGGACTTGGCGTCTTTTTCGGGCGTGGAGTCATTTTCGCACGTGGCGTCGTTTTTCAGACTTGCCGTCGTTTTCAGACTTTTTGTCATTTTCGGACTTTTCATCATTTTCGGACTTAGCGCTGTGGTGTCGTTTTCGGACATACTGTTGATGGTATCATTTTCTGATGTGATGTTGATAAAGACATTCATTTGTGTCAACAATGCTGATGAAGGTGTCATTGCGTTGATGCTCCTGCTTTTGTAAATTAATGCTTCTGCAAGCCAAGCTTAAGAAAATATTATTGTATAACTGTTAAAACAAAGTGATAAGTATATGAAAATGTAGTTCTGCGAGTAGAGATGTCGTCCCTGTGTGATATGCAGAGTGTCGTGACTGCTGAGATGTTGTCATTGCACGAACATACTAAATGTTGCGACCGCTGAGATGTCATTGCTTATTGTGTTTGTGATCCGTATAACCGAAGTGTGACTCTATGACCGAGCTGATGTGATGGACCTGATTGTTGTTGCATTTTCTGCTTCTGTTATGAAGAACATGCACTCAAAGAAACTTGTGAGTTTTGGGGGGGCGGTTGATTCGCATTGACTTTGTAGCTTTGATTCTTGATGCTCAGACGCCTGCCTTGTTTGGACTCATAACCCCTGCCTGATTTCCTGCCTTGACTAGCTGTTAACGAAAATATTTATCGTTTGTGACAAAGTGTGTATTTTAATAAAAGTTTTTATCGGATTATCCAAAATTGTCCCCGTTTTGAACGAGTCTTGTAGGGGATTGTTTGTCTATACTACCAAAATGGTGTATTTTGTTATTGCAAAGCAAGTGGAGAAAAATTTCTAATGGTGTGACCGAAGCCGATTTAGGCCGCCTACTACCCCAATGAGGGAATCAGGTCATGACGTAGTTCATTACAAGCGAAATTGGGTAAAGCTAAAATTTCTAAATGTGGGACCGAAGCCGATATGGCCGCCTACGTATCCGCCAAGGGAATCAGGTCATGACGTAGTTCAAATTACAAATAAAGGGCGAAAATATATTAGACTAACTATTTTTTTTAGATTCTCAAAGGGCCAAGGTAGGGGCACAAGTCCACGTGTTCAAAATGTCCTCTTGCTCTGCATCTTCAATGACTGGGTTTTCAACAGGATCATCCCTTGCAGCACATAACTAGATAAATGACTTATTCAGCGGTTGAACAATCTCCAGCAAGGAGCATCTCCTTTTCTTTGGCGATTGGTTGATGATTCAACTCTCTTCCCTTTTCAGATTGCCATAATAGTCTCTTTCAGGCTGTTTTCTTCAGAAATCATGTCCACGTGGGCATCTTCATAACCAGAGAAAGGGTTATTGTTTACATTGAGAGGAGCATCTTTCAGTTGGATGACTCCCTCTTTGATTAACTCTTCTATTCTATCCTTGAGTGTATAACAATTTTCAACGTCGTGTCCTTCGGCACCGGAATGGTATGCACAATATTTAGTTTTATCGTGCCCTCTGGAAGTAGGTCTGGGGGTATTTATAGGAATTGGTTGGAGTATTCCTGCGACTTTCAGCTTCTCATATACTTGGGCTAGAGATTCGGCCAAAGGTGTATAGGTTTTGGTTGGCTTTCTTTCGATATTTATGCGGGGTTTGGGTCCGTTTGGTGTACGGGTTCGTGACTGTGGTGAGTATGAGGGATTTGGATATGCTGGTTGGGTATGATAAACATGGTATGGGGTAGTGCAATGCTGATAATATGGTTGTGGATTTTGGGAGTTTTGGTTATAGTAAGAAAGTGGTGGGCTTTGATACACTGGTAGTTGTTCTGGCCTATGCTCCTGAATGACCATGATAGAGGGTGATGCATCTCTTTTCCTCTGTGAGGTACCTTCGATGGAATCTGACTGCATTGTTCTGCTAGTTGCTTGTAAGGCTGCCAGGTTTGTAATCCTGCCTATTTTAATACCTTTCTCCACAAAGTCGCCCATTCTTACTGCTTCTGTGAAACTTCACCCAATTACACTGATCATCCTTTCATAATACGTCGCGTCCTTTAAGGACTGCACAAACAGGGTGGTCATTTCGTTCTCTGCCATTGGAAGTTGGACCTTTGCTGCTTCTGACCTCCATCTCATGGCGTATTCCCTGAAAGTTTCTGTGAATTCTTTTCCAGCTTCATCAGATAAAATATATCTGGGAAAGTGTCAGTGTTGAATCTGAATGTATCCATGAAATCATGCGCCATGGCATTCCAACTGCTCCACTTTCGAGGGTCTTGGCATGTGTACCAATCCAGTGCCTCACCAGTTAGACTCCTAATGAATAGTTTCATGATGATTGCTTGGTCTTTTCCAACTCCAATCAATTTATCGTAGTATGACCTTAGATGAGCGCGGGGTTCCATCGAACATGTCAAATTTGGGCACCTTGTACCTCACAGGTAGTTCAACGTCGGGATGCATATATAAATCTTTATATTCTAACCCTTCATCCTCCTTGTTTATCAGAATGCTTTTGAATGCCTCTTTCAGGCTACAAATTTCTCTTGCCACATTTTCATCGGCTCTAGATTGGTTATGCCTCTCCACTTTCTCGTATCGATCTGTCTCTTGAGAAAACATGGGCATAATAAATGGATGGGTTTCAGTTGGATGTGGCAATGACCCATACTGTTTATTAGGACTGACGATGCGAGTCGTCTGCTTGTATTGGATGGCTTGGCGATTTGGACTGAGTGGGGTAATATAAGTAAGTGCAGTTTGGGATATGTATGTAATGAATAGTTCATTTTGGAGGTTGGCTTGCAAATTGATTGGGCGAGTGGCAGTTTGGCGTGAGACGGTATGTTGCGGCCTTTGTGGGAAGTTTTGGGGAAGTAGAGGTGGAAATGCCTGTGGCACGGTTGTATCTGTCTTTTTTTCTTGGAGTGGTGCATTTAAACTAATGGACATGTTTGTAAGATTTCGGAGCCTCTCCATTTCGGCTTGCATGGTTTCCATTTGCTGCAATAATTTGGCGAGGTGTTGATCAGTGGTGTTTCCCCTTTCCGAGACCTCTGCTTCTCCTACAGGAACAGAGATTAGTCCTAGACCGGTTTGTTCTGATGCCTCTGAATTAGTCATTTTATTGAATGATCGTGCTTCTACTTCTATTTTGTGGAGGTGTTCTACCAGTCAACGCGAATCAACCTTTGGGGGAATAAGCTAGGTAAAAAAAATAATCCCTTAACAAATGAAGCAAACCAAGTTAGTATAATGTGCAAAGAGTTGCAAGTAACACACAATAATAAGCAAATTGCAAATCAGGCGCGTGCTCTAACATGTTTGGGACCTCTTTTATGCCAGAGGTAGACCTAAACGCCACATATACAAGACTATGACAAACGGGTCCAAACCATGAGATGCTTTGGGTTGAGAAGTAAAACTGAAGTTTATAATAACAAAATAAGCCTAAGACTAAATTATGCTTATAGTCATGTTACAATAGTCATGATACAAATGCAAAAAATGAATTTACGTTTCCCGACTTTGGCATGTCACTTTTGGCTTGGATCCATTTATTATGATCATGCAACACATAATATGATGTTGGGCCGTTGGGTTGTGACACCCGTTGACCATTTTAGTGTTTTCCTAATTGTGGTGTCGATACTAGGGACCGACCCACCTAAGGTAAATGCATGCATGTCTTAATATAAAAGGGTGGTATAGCTCTATCCTAAGTTTCTAAGATTTGGCTTACTAGACGCAAGGTTCCCGAGCGGACAACTCGAGTGAGAAGGCTACACGGCTGATCAGACGAACCAATCTAACTCCGCGCAGGCGCCAACTTTCCTAAAATTTTGGTATTTTGAAAGAAATTTACGGGTGCGCGAAGCACATCAGTGCGTGAGCGTGTGATTGTGTGAATTTTCAAGAGTGGAAGAAATATGAGCGGAATGCCAGTTTAAGGAAAGCAGTAAAAGTAAATAGCAATTAAAACAGTTAAACATACAAAATTAAAGCAAGCAATTTTAAGGTAAATAAAAGCAATAAAGCCAAACAATAATAAACCTAGATTTGTTATGGTCAAGAACCTGTTTCCCCAACGGAGTCGCCATTTCTGTCACGCCTTTTTTTCGACCGCGACATTATTCAACGAATCCTGCTTAAAGTTAGAAAATAAAATAAAAAATGCTAAAAGGTGTTAAAATGCTAAAAGGGTTGTTAAAGGGTAAGGGTTTGCGGAGTCGCCACCTAATTAGTTTGGGTGAATTAGGACACCTAAATGTTAACTAGGTTAAATTCAACATTAACTCCATTTTAATGGTCTGCAAAACTGTGTGAGATTCTGGGTAAGAGTTCTTTATTAATCTAGAAGGAAGGGGTTAGGCACCCTCTAAGATCCGCTAACTTGCGGTTGTCCGTCCAAACCTAGGTTAATTATTATGTTAAGGAAATGCATGTTTAGAAAGTATTTAAGTAAAATGTGTTGCAAGTGTTTTAAAAAAAAAGGTGCATTTTGATAACAAAAAAAGGATTTATAAGACTTATCGTATACCTGTAAAGTTAGTCTTTTGGATGAAAGCATGCATTTGTAAAGCATTATAAAATACATATGAAATGAAGAGTATGCATTTATATTCAAAGTTGATTTATTTATTAAAGGTATGCGTTTACTTGCAATTTATTTATATATATGTGGCGTAATGCAAAAGAGATTTATTATTATTTTTGCAAATGTTTAGACATGCATGCCAAGCCCTAAGATAAGTAATTAGAAGTGCATTTCTGATTTTTAAAACTACCCACCCAATTTATTTATTCAAAGGCTAATTATTATATGTCTCCTATTAATTATAAAGTTAGATAATAAATTGCAAATAACAAAATAAAGACACGAATGAGGCAAGAAGATTAAGAGAGTAAAAGGAGTTAAGATGGATGACGACGTCATCTTGTCCTATTTTGTCTTAGGAGTGCTGAGGCGGAAATATGAATGCGGATGCACATAGATGCGAGTCTTTATTTTTTGTAGCTCATGACGAGTCTCACCATGAGACTCTACATTTTTGCTCCGGTGCATTTCATGTAAATAAATAAAAGATAAGGATTAGTAACTATCCAAATCAGATAATAATGCCAGCAAATGAAATATTCATACGAGATTCAAACATATATGAGACCCATATGATTTTACATGAAATGTTCTATATGCGCGCCAACATGGTCTTTACTTTTACATGAAATAGAATTAAACTGAGCAATAAGCATAGGAAAATGATCCAACAATGATAGGACTAGTTCAATACACATACAGGGCTAATATATATATTATTCGACAACTTGGAAGATAGATATAACACAAGACAATTTTAGAAGAGTGTTAACACGAATAGTTTTGGTCACTCAAACATGTAGGGTGGAGAAGTACAGTGTTAGTATTCCTCAAATGACTAAGCCGAGCCAAGTGATTTTGGGTATTAAAACACACACAGAACATGATGATATAAATCATTAACTCTCATTTATGACTCTAAACTGAGTACACTGAAACTAATCAGTGTGCGATTTACATTCAAGGTTCAAACTGGACCTGCAACATGAGTGGGAATCATGGTCATACAAAAATAGGACGACAACACTTATGGCTTCCAACGGATTTTAGATCAGATGGTAATACCATTTAGGAAGGGAAAAACAACTTCAGCAGACATGGTATGGCAAGATTGGAGCTCAAATAAAAAAAAAACAGATCACCAAGCCGGATTATAGCAACTCTGACCATTGAGACATGTTGAATATTTATTTATAACCCACATCACAGCCATATTGTACATAGCAGTAAGCAGGTTTTAACTTCAGATGACTATGTCCTTCATGCTTGATCTAGTCCCTAGGCTGATTTCATGATTTAAACTAACCTTATACTTGACATCTTTCAACCACATTGCACAAAGTCAGCAACCACCTTTAAATACTAAGAAGTCAATGAGCAACTTCAGCTGGTCCTCTGCCTATAACTCGCAAAAGATCATTTAATGGACATCAGTAACTCTCATAAACTCGAACCATCACCAACCTATTCGACAAATGTTGGTGAAACAAATTAACAATCGCAATCATCAATATTAATAACAATTAATATTAACTGGACAGATTTCGCAATAAGTTTAATACACTTAAGTAGTCGCATAAACACGTATCATACACACAAATAGCAAATGAAATCTAAGACAGAAAGGGTGATAGATTTACCTTCTCCGGACATCGAACAGAGACAGTGTCACGACCCGATCCCGGGCCCGTGACTGGTGCCTTATCCCGGGCACCCTAGTGATACAACATCAGAGAAAATCAGCGGAAATAAAAACATAAACATGAATTAAGAGACAAGATAAATAAACAGGCCAACCAAAACAGTTGCCTTCATCATATATACATAAATACCAACAGCTTATCCTTTTTTTACAAACCACACGCCCAGCGGTGCTCTGCACCTCTAAGATTTTTACAACAACTATGACGGGACAGGGCCCCGCCATACCCTTGAATGTATAAGAATCTACAGACTCAGGGTAACATACCAAAAGATAAGCCTCCGAAGAAATGGGGCTTCCCGACACGCTGAACTGTGATCCTATGAGCGAGGATCCACGGCCGATGTACTTCCACCTGCGGCATGACGCGGCCCGAAGGAGGTCGATAACAGTACCAAGTATGTGAAATCAGAAAATCAGAATGAAATCATAATAGTCTATATAAAGCGGGAGACATGTATGATAACGGATGAAATACGTGACTTCGCCATCTCGCGGGACTCGGTGTAATATCGGATGAAATACGTGACTTGCCATCTCGTGGGACTCGGTGTAATATCAGATGAAATACGTGACCCTGCCCATCTCGTGGGACTCGGTGTAATATCAGATGAAATACGTGACCCTGCCCATCTCGTGGGACTCGGTGTAATATCAGATGAAATACGTGACCCTGCCCATCTCGTGGGACTCGTGTATAATCGCTCATAACAAATCAACCTACCCATCGAGAGATGCGGGTACGTAAATACAACAAAGGCTATCACAACAAGCATAGCTTCACAACAACAAGCATAGGCAAGCTTCACAACAACAAGCATAGGCAAGTTATACACAACTCAAAGTACTTTCATTTTATGCCAAAGTCTGGGTTTTAACCCTAAAGTACTACGTACGTTAAATTCCTTTTAAAGATCCATTTCTTTTACGAAGGTCACCCGATACCCGTAGTATAAAATAGAGTGACTAACATTGTTAAGTAAACCAAAATGCTTTCCTTTGTAAAATCAAGTAACAACCTTATTTTCCAAACGTTCAAGTTTGCCTAATTTCAAAAGCTCAAGTTTCTCTTTTTAGAAAAGGTTTCGTAGTTCATAGTTTTAAATCCTTTAAAACATAATTCTCCTTTAAACGTTTTGAGAAACATATGTCTTATATGTGAGTAGGTTATTCTTGTTTATAATCAATCTTATTAAGCAGCCATGATCTAGGAAATGTAATATCATTTTGTCTTATCTTAGCTTCTATGCAGATGGAGGTTTCTACTGGTTTTAATACCATACTTCATTATTCAATACATTTTCCTTTATTAACGCTGCAGTGGTTTGTCGATACTCATTCTGATTTCCAAAATCAGTAAAACATTATTCATATCAATACTATTAAGTCAAGTCTCTTATCTTAAAAAAAAAATCAGTAAACCATTCTTTTTATCCCTCTTAAGACGTTATACCTAACTTCCCATAAAGCTAGTACAACTCTTATGTTTTCAAAGCCAAGTATTACTTTTCTTTCAAAAAGGTCTTTTTGAAACACTTCAAGTTCTTTATTACTACACATCAAATCCGTTATAAGTCAAATCAGTTACCCTTTGACACCACAAAGCATTTTCTTACCTACATAAAGCTGTTATAACCAACTTCCCATAAAGCCGTTATAACACTTTATGTTTCAAACAAATCAAATACATTAAACACATGTACGTCTACCGTACTACATAGTTATACACATATCATGCTAGAACAGATAGGAAGAGGTTCACATACCTCGCGACGATTATCGACTAATAGCAAAACGCTCCAAGTACCTCAAACCGCTTGGCTACTCCTAAGCCAAGTAGATCACGCCATATGTAGTACTTCACCTATAGAGGCCAAGGCGCCTATTAACATCTAGATCTCAATGGAGAATATCCTACGAAAATTCGGACCTCCCCACACAACAGAAATCTCTCTCTATCGAGGCTACCAAGCCAACCGAGGGGTTTGCACGCCTAACCTGACGTGTACAATTCTACTCACAATAATACTACACAAGTCTCATGTCTGATACCCTATGTAATTCTGATTCGATTCTCTTCTTTAAATTCAGCTTAAGTCGCAAGACATCGCCGTAAGTATTATTCAGCTTAAGTCAAAAGACATTGCCGCACAACTATGTTCAATTCTATATATAGTATACTTAACTATATACTCCTACAACATGTAATTTCCAATTACCACGTATGTTAAGAATGTTTACCTCGATAAGCCCAAAATTATCCGAGTTTATATGTCGATCCCGAGCAAGGTTTAGCTCCTACTCCGTGCGCTCAACCCGCTCAAACAACCCTTAGAAGTTCTAACCAACTTCTACTTAACACTTCAACCGACTATGAAGGTTTTCCTTAGGGTTTCGTTTTGTGTGGCTAAAGGAAAGTATAATCGTATTTTTAGGGTTTTTCGTATAAAGGTACTTTGGAAAGTACTACAAGGTATTTGGCTAAAGTATTTTGGGCATTATAACAATACTTGTAGAATACATTTCTACCAAGGGGGTAGTATTTCGACTAGCACAACTAGGCTAGGGAGGGGTTCTCGGCTAGAACCACTAGGCGAGGGGTTTCTCGTGAGGGCCTTCAGAGGGAGAGGGGGGGTGTTTGGACGAGAACAAGGTTGAGGGAGAGGGAGGGATTTTTAACACTTAGAGGAATTTTGGATGAAGAAGTTCATCAACTTAGAGGGGTATTTATAGGTCAAGCAAAGGCCAACCAATGGCCAAGATTCATCCAAGTGTTAGGCAAGTGTAGGGCTAGGATTAAGCCATGTGCACCTTATCCATCTACCACACCAACTTGCACAAATATCCTACCAACTCCTCGACCCTTTGCGTCCACCACTTCCAATTAGAGGTGACAAGTGTCGCCCTCTCGTTGGTCCAAATTGTTTCGTCTCTCGGAAAAATCCGCAAAAATAATAAATGACCTAGCCGTATTTTTCCCTTCGCATGTTTAGTAAAACGTTTCGTCGAAAAACGACTCTTTTCGGCACTTGTGCCCAAATTTCGAATTTGCCAAATCTTTAAGGCTCAAATTTTATACGTACGCCCTCACGTACATACTCTGGAAATACGGGGTATAACATTCTCCCCTCCTTAGAAACATTCATCCCGAATGTTCCTTCTCAAGATGGATAACGATAAAGTTATTCTAATAAGTTCCACAACTGGCCACGAAACACCCGCGTAAATACTTACATCCAAGTCCACGAGGAAACACCTCTAACATCACAAACTTTTGATACCACTTTTGTCACTTTGCCGCGAGGTTCTAGTGTCACTCCGGCGACCCAACAAATGGTACCGGACTGCATGCGATCCCTGAGGTCCAAAATATACATCCTTCGCACCTTCTCCCTTCACAAGAAATGATCATATCTATGCTCGCAATACATGCTCGCCTCTACCCTTACTCGTCGTACTCTTCTCGAACACTTGAACTCTTCTAGTATACGTACCACACTTCAGTTTCCAAAACTTTGGAGTCACTACCTCCAAACTTGGTCATGTTACTAGCCTCGATCTTCCTTAAGGCCACTTCCGGCCTTCACGATCCGCCAGTCGAACATATCCACGAACTCATACGATGGTCATCTAAACTTGGGCCTAGCACCTCGTGACCTACCACCTGGCGGGACCTGCAGTGACCCCACCTCATTCCGCCACGGGTTGACACGCAACACGCCCTCAACCCGAGCCTCACGCCGACTCTCGTTTCTCGATCCGGAACAACCTTGCTAAATCACATCAGAAAGATACCACTTTCATTTACCCAACCTGGACTTATCACACAATACATTTATACGCAAAACCAAGTATTTCAACAAGGACTAACCGTAAAATCTTTTATTCAAGATGACCTTACATCTAAGGTCTCAACATGAAATATTCTAAAGTTCACACTTTCCATGCCCCATACATATCCTTTCAACTAGCCAAGCTTTCTAACTCATAACCAACATAACGCTATCCGAACGTAGCACACAATAATAAGGTCATCATATCATGCATACAAATCTCTAAAGGGTTAAGGATATACTGTATCTACCGCCCACTCTAATCAAAGGCACATACTGCGCAGGCATAGTATGAAAGCGATGAACACCGCCATCGATCCGTGAGTCGTCATTCTGCTTGCATCCTTCCTACTAGACAGTTTCGTGACATGGCCGACGGCGCAGGAAAAACAAGCACCGATAAAAGACGACATTCCCGGGATGACGTCGCCACATCGTACACCGAGAAAACTCAACCCGATCGGCTAGAACCCGTATATCTGTGAACGGAAGCCCCGGAGCTCACCAGCTCGAATACTCGAACGCCCCGACGATCGGGGGACCACTGCATCTTGGTGGAGGTACATAACTAGGCTGCTGGCGAGGCGGTCCGCCTCGAAAGTTACCAAAGGACCTGCTGCTCGGCCCTCTTCGCCGATCTCGGCCATTCCGTCGACCTCCGTGCCTCACATCCTAGTGCATGAGCTTGCATGCGGGCAATGTCCATGCGGTGAAGAGCTACTCCGCACAAGCCTCGCCAAGTAATCATCCAGCCCGGTGACGTAGCGGTGTACTCTCCTCCATATCGGCTACCACGGGAACATACCGAGCTAATGAGTCGAACTCACATTGTACTTCTAACCGCCCGCCGCCCCGCTCAACGTCAAAAATCATCGGCCGAGCCCTCTCATCCGCGGGCAAGAAATGTGCAAGAAAAGC
Organism: Przewalskia tangutica; assembly: GCA_029844215.1. Classification (NCBI taxonomy): domain Eukaryota; kingdom Viridiplantae; phylum Streptophyta; class Magnoliopsida; order Solanales; family Solanaceae; genus Przewalskia; species Przewalskia tangutica. The sequence goes on from CM056736.1 coordinate 60,237,710, forward strand.
CCTTGAGAACTCGTCCCATATGGTGGAGTGCATGCTCTTCCCGGGACAACTCCCACGAATCAAACCGGCCAATCGCAAGATCACGCGGTGATGCGAACCAATACCACCGACTCGCCTCGAGACTCGATCACTCTCATGATCCGTCAGAGTCGGATAAACTCCCGAGGTCATCCTCGGCTCTCGATCCATAGAACATCGGCGGGCTACAACTCGAGAAAGTCACGTAGCCTCAAACCGCTCGGGGTGAACTACGAGTGCTCGGGCCGGAATCGCTGCATCTAGCCTATCCTCATATCGCCACGACCGCGGCGATCGCCATCTCCTTGTACCCATCTCATCCGCTCCAGTGTGGGGACCGAGGCTCGTGTGTAGTCTCAGCAGCCATCGCCGCGCTCTAAACTCGCTGGTCTTTGGCGGCGTCGCGAAACTCGCCGTCGGGCACTGTCTCAGTCTTGGCCGCTGCGCCTCGTACTCCTCAGATCTTACTAACAGCTCCTCGATTGCCTTGCCCATCCGGGCTCAGGTTGCCTTACGCGAGGCATAATCGTAAAGGAAAGTCGCCGGAGGGTCCAACTTATCACACCTTCAGGGCACGATCTCAGAATGAGAAGAATGGAAACCAATCCTAAATGTCCTATAGCCTCCTGATTATAGATGTGGTGCACAACACACCGATAATCAAGACTCTACTAGACACGGTCTGTAGGCACTTTCCGAGGACTAACTGCTCTGATACCACTTTTGTCACGACCCGAACCCGGGCCGTGATCGTGCCTACCGGGCACCCTAGTGATACAACATCAGAGAAAATCAGCGGAAATAAAAACATAAACATGAATTAAGAGACAAGATAAATAAACAGGCCAACCAAAACAGTTGCCTTCATCATATATACATAAATACCCGAACAGTTATCCTTTTTTACAAACCCTGCCCACAACGGTGCTACAGACCTCTAAGATTTTTACAACAGCTATGACGGGACAGGGCCCCGCCATACCCCTGAATGTATAAGAATCTACAGACTCAGGGTAACATACCAAAAGATAAGCCTCCGAAGAAATGGGATTCGACACGCTGACGTGATCCTATGGCGAGGATCCACGGCGATGTACTTCCACTGCGGCATGAACGGCCACGAAGGAGGTCGCAACATGTACCAAGTATGTGAATCAGAAAATCGTAAATGAAATCATAATAGTCTATATAAAGCAGGAGACATGTATGATAACCAGATGAAATACGTGACCCTGCCCATCTCGTGGGACTCGGTGTAATATCAGATGAAATACGTGACCCTGCCCATCTCGTGGGACTCGGTGTAATATCAGATGAAATACGTGACCCTGCCCATCTCGTGGGACTCGGTGTATAATCGTTCATAACAAATCAACCGGCCCTCCATCGAGAGATGCGGGGGTACAGAAATACAACAAAGGCTATCACAACAAGCATAGGCAAGCTTCACAACAACAAGCATAGGCAAGCTTCACAACAACAAGCATAGACAAGTTATACACAACTCAAAGTACTTTCATTTTATGCCAAAGTCTGGGTTTTAACCCTAAAGTACTACGTACGTTAAATTCCTTTTAAAGATCCATTTCTTTTACGAAGGTCACCCGATACCCGTAGTATAAAATAGAGTGACTAACATTGTTAAGTAAACCAAAATGCTTTCCTTTGTAAAATCAAGTAACAACCTTATTTTCCAAACGTTCAAGTTTGCCTAATTTCAAAAGCTCAAGTTTCTCTTTTTAGAAAAGGTTTCGTAGTTCATAGTTTTAAATCCTTTAAAACATAATTCTCCTTTAAACGTTTTGAGAAACATATGTCTTATATGTGAGTAGGTTATTCTTGTTTATAATCAATCTTATTAAGCAGCCATGATCTAGGAAATGTAATATCATTTTGTCTTATCTTAGCTTCTATGCAGATGGAGGTTTCTACTGGTTTTAATACCATACTTCATTATTCAATACATTTTCCTTTATTAACGCTGCAGTGGTGTGTCGATACTCATTCTGATTTCCAAAATCAGTAAAACATTATTCATATCAATACTATTAAGTCAAGTCTCTTATCTTAAAAAAAATAATCAGTAAACCATTCTTTTTATCCCTCTTAAGACGTTATACCTAACTTCCCATAAAGCTAGTACAACTCTTATGTTTTCAAAGCCAAGTATTACTTTTCTTTCAAAAAGGTCTTTTTGAAACACTTCAAGTTCTTTATTACTACACATCAAATCCGTTATAAGTCAAATCAGTTACCCTTTGACACCACAAAGCATTTTCTTACCTACATAAAGCTGTTATAACCAACTTCCCATAAAGCCGTTATAACACTTTATGTTTCAAACCAATCAAATACATTAAACACATGTACGTCTACCGTACTACATAGTTATACACATATCATGCTAGAACAGATATGAAGAGGTTCACATACCTCGCGACGATTATCGACTAATAGCAAAACGCTCCAAGTACCTCAAACCGTCGGCTACTCCTTAAGCCAAGTAGATCACGCCATACGTAGTACTTCAACCTATAGAGGCCACAAGGCGCCTATTAACATCTAGATCTCAATGGAGAATATCCTACAGAAAATTCGGAAGACTCTCCCCATGGCGTAAATCTCCTCCTCTATCGAGGCTACCAAGCCAACCGGGGTTTGCACGCCTAACCGGGCGTGTACAATTCTACTCACGAGAATACTACACAAGTCTCATGTAATAGCCCTATGTAATTCTGATTCAGTTCTCTTCTTTAAATTCAGGCTTAAGTCGCAAGACATCGCCGTAAGTATTATTCAGGCTTAAGTCAAAAGACATTGCCGCACAACTATGTTCAATTCTATATATAGTATACTTAACTATATACTCCTACAACATGTAATTTCCAATTACCACAGAAGGTTAAGAATGTTTACCTCGATAAGCCCAAAATTATCCGAGTTTATATGTCGATCTTGAGCAAGGTTTAGCTCCTACTCCGTGCGCTCCAACCCGCTCCAAACAACCCTTAGAAGTTCTAACCAACTTCTACTTAACACTTCAACCGACTATGAAGGTTTTTCCTTAGGGTTTCGTTTTGTGTGGCTAAAGGAAAGTATAATCGTATTTTTCGGGTTTTTCGTATAAAGGTACTTTGGAAAGTACTACAAGGTATTTGGCTAAAGTATTTTGGGCATTATAACAATACTTGTAGAATACATTTCTACCAAGGGGGTAGTATTTCGACTAGCACAACTAGGCTGGGGAGGGTTCTCGGCTAGAACCACTTAGGCGAGGGGTTGCTCGCCGAGGGCCTTGAGAGGGGAGAGGGGTGGTGTTTGGACGAGAACAAGGTTGAGGAGAGGAGGATTTTTAACACTTAGAGGAATTTTGGATGAAGAAGTTCATCAACTTAGAGGGTATTTATAGGTCAAGCAAAGGCCAACGAATGGCCAAGATTCATCCAAGTGTTAGGCAAGTGTAGGGCTAGGATTAAGCCATGTGCACCTTATCCATCTACCACACCAACTTGCACAAATATCCTACCAACTCCCTCGACCCCTGCGAGTCCACCACTTCCAATTAGAGGGTGACAAGTGTCGCCCTCTCGTTGGTCCAAAATGTTTCGTCTCTCGGAAAAATCCGCAAAAATAATAAATGACATAGCCGGAATTTTCCCTTCGCAAGTTTAGTAAAACGTTTCGTCGAAAAACGACTCTTTTCGGCACTTGTGCCCAAATTTCGAATTTGCCAAATCTTTAAGGCTCAAATTTTATACGTACGCCCTCACGTACATACTCTGGAAATACGGGGTATAACAGGAAGCGTATCAAGTCGTCGACCCACTCTGAGATTTGTTGCGATGCGATTAAAACGGAATGAAACTTTTGCTTTGAGAATGCTTACTGGTTCGCGACTAATTCTTGCGAGGAAGACGAAAGGGTTTTAAATTTATGTTCTTGCCTTAGACTTCTAATTTTCGGATTGACGTTGAAGAGGTTTGTTGCTGTAAGAAGAGGTGGGTGTCTCCACTGTCCTTCGGATTTTATTACTTGCTGGACTGCTAATTTACGACGCCTTTTCTCTATATTTTTTTCCCCTGATGTGTAAAAATTGGTTCCTTTATATAGCCTCAATGTTGGGTTCTAATTTATGGTAGGTTTGTTTTGGTACAATATGAAGGCTGATTTCGGATTAGCTTGGATGGATTTTGGGCGATATTGGTACTGCTTTCGGATATGGCAAATCTTAATTGTTGGAACGATTTTGGAAGATGTTAATATTGATTCAGTTATGGCAATTATGGTGCACGATTTTCTTGACTGATTTGGAGAGGATTTGTTACGATTTGGATGTAAATGGTAAGGTTTAATTAAGAAGATTTTTGGGTATAAGGGACTGATTTGGGCAATATTTTGGTATTATTTTGTACGCATTTTGGTCGATTCGTAGTGATTCGGTAAGGGAACGCCAGATTCTCAAACGAGAATCTCGGCTGGGGCGATGGGTGTGCGAGGTGCGGCTGCTGTGTTTTTCTCCCCTTTGTTTTTTAGGGTTCTTAGTGTTTTAAGGCTGATGAGGACGAAAATAAAGGGCCTGGGAGGCTTGGGCCAACTGGTTTGGGCCGCGGATATGTGGTGTATGTTGGGAGATTTTAGGTATTAATTTTAATTGTTTATTAAATGGGGTTTAAGTTGTTATTAAATTATTTTAATATGACTTTAGGTGCTTTATTAGTTTTAGCTTGTGTTTAAATTATTACAATAATAAATGCGGGTGTGCTATTTAATATGTGCTTAATGTTTTATAACATGAGACCGTTATTAAAATCTTATTTATTATGCGTACTTTGCGATGTTAAATTAAAATTAAATGAGGGTTTAAATTGCTGATGAAATTGCTTTGGGTATTAATAAATGTAGCTATAATTTTAAGGAATGCTTGATGCGACGCCATTAATAAATTATTTATGTAATTACGTATTTATTATTATTTAAATTATTAAGAATTAATGGAAATAGAATAGGGCTTAAATTATGAATAATATTTAGACAAATAACCAATGCGGACGTGAGACTCAAAGTGCTTAATACTCTACGTAAAACGCGGTGTCATTATTAAATCACTTATTTATGCATGTATTAATGTGTTATTGTTGCATTTTATTATTATAAAATTGTTAAAATTATTTTTGGAAAATTAGTGTAATTTTATAGTTAATGATTGGACGAGAGGGTCAAAATTGAGTGTCAACATCTGCGTCTATCCCACCTTTAATTTTCTAGCACCACAGCAACCCAATATCTTCATAACTCGACACTGGAACAAATTTTGAATCTGCATCAGCGTTGCCTTTAATTTTATAGCGTCACAATAATCCATTGTCACCATAATCCGATACTGGGATAAAATTTTGAATCTGCGTCAGCTTTGCTTTCAATCCTCTGACATCAGCAATCCCTATTTCTCCTTGAAAATTCTGTGTGCACATGCATTTCTTAATCTTCGGACAAAATTGGCTATAAGTCAACGTCTTTGTCCGAAACTGTTACACCCCGTAGTTCCAGGACACTGGTATGAGAGCGTGCATAAGAAAACGAGACTTTAAGATTTGAAAGAAAGAAATATTTGTTTTTCCTAAGGAAATTGTTCCGAACCTCGTGAAGGAAAAAAGTTTATTAATGAGAATTGGGTTCTCAAATTTATTATTTGAGACTTATAGAATTTATTATTTGAGACTTATAGAATTTATTGGAATTATTTGGGGCCCACAAGGTTTTGGATATTTTGACCAATTATAGAATTTTTGGGAGATAAAATATTATGGACCAATCGGAGGGCGACACGTGTCACCCTCCACATGCCCATGTTGGGCGAATTGACTTGGTCAAGTAGGCCAAGTGGGAGATTGATATTGTTGACTAAGATCTTAGCCACACATATGTTTTAATCCTAGCCATTGGTTACATTATATATCCTCTACTAGTGCAAGACTAATCCAACACTTAGAAAAATTTCAAGACTTGTTGCACTCATTGAGAGCTCTCGGCCAAGCCTCACTTTGAACAAAAAAAATCTTCATTTGTTGTTGATAAATCCCAATATTCAAACCTAAGGTCCCTAGTGGTATACTAAGCATATACAAAATCCTAAATCCCGGAAATACCACGTTAATCCGTTAGTCGTAACATGAAAACCAAAAGTGTTCTTCAACTTTGATGTTGGAATTTGAAGAGAAGTTGTTTATGAACTTCTAAGGGTTTCTTGGAGTGGATTGAAACGTAAAGAAAAGGAGCTAAAGTTGCCAAGGTTCGACTTTTAATCTTGGATTATATTTGGGCTTATTGAGGTAAAAATCTTCGTCTTCTTAATATATTTGAAAATTACATGTTATAGTAGTTGATAAACGAGCATGTGATATATAGAGTGAAGATTGAAAAGATTTGGACCATGTTGAGATGTTAAAACCGAAATATGACATGTTATCCATTAAAGTTGTTAATCATTTTGATTGATTAGTTATAATCGTTACATGTTATATAAGAAAGGGAATATAGTTGTTATAATTGATTATGACTTATATAACATGTTGGAATAACGACTTGGATTAGAAAGGAATTGAAAAGGATTATATGTCGTATAAATGTTGGTTGTGGCCGAGAATGGCCTTAAAAGTTGGTTAGAAATGGACTACTTATATATGAATTGTGGGGCAAAATTTTACACGTCCGGCTAGGCGTGTAATCCCCTTTGGTTAGCTGATTTGTTGAGCCTTAAATATGGCATATTGGTTATTGATTTCGGGCCTTGAAAAAGGTGGAAAAGTACGTAGAAAAGGGGAAGTGCTGTCCAATTTTCTGTAGAATAAGATGCCTTATACTTAGTATTATTCTACCTTGGAAAGCTAGAAGTTGATAGACGTATTATGGTCATTATAGGTTGACATTCTACGTGCGGCGTATTCAACTTAGCAAGTGGATTAAGCCGAAGAGGTATGTGAAACTTTCTCAATCTTCTTGAGCATGAAGTTTTATAAATGTATAGTACGGTAGACGTACAAGTCTTAAATTAATTCGGTTTCATTCTGGTATCATTGACTTGATTTAAAGTGTCCAAGTTTGGTTGAGTTGGTGAGTTAAACTCACTTGATTTTAAAAGACGTAAATGCCTTAGTTTTCTAAAAACATAAAGTGTTATAATGACTTTATGGGAAGTTAGTTATAACGACTTTATGGAAAGTAGAAGATTGGTCTACTTGATTGATTTAAAAAGAGATAAGGACTTGATTTCAAGAAAGGTAACTTGATTTAAAGGTATAAGTTACTTAAGTTTTGGAAGTAGAAGTTACTTGATTTTAAAGCTTTGGGATGAATTTCTAAAGGTGTAGTAACTTGATTTGAAAAGTAGACATGCCTTGATACTACGGGTGTTAGTGTCTCGGTGTTATTATTTAAAAGCGTCATTTAAAAAAAAATAGAAGTACGTAGTACTTTGGGTTAAATTCCCGGATTTTACATGACATGATAGTGCCTTAAGTTTAATAAAGTGAGAGTACAGCCTACTTGTGCTAATAAGAGTTAAGGGATTTCTTAACTTGCATATGTTACTTATGATAGCCGGTTGTGCTAGTATCATATTATTTATTTACGGGGTCAATCCCCGGGTCATCTTACATTTTGCATTTCTGTGGATTTTCTCCCCACGATGCGAGTAAGGCGTATATGCTCATGCGGGTCTGTAGGGCCCATGCGGGTGAACTAGTCTCATGCAGGTGAAATAGTCCTATGCGAGGAAATTACCTCATGCGGGTCCACACGACCTATGCGGGTGAAATAGTCCCAGGAGTAGGATTGAATAATGATACTACGGGCGGGTGGCCCTAGGTTGATCATAAGCTTTCTATTTTAAAATCGGCAAAGTTTACTCTTATTTACTCTCATTATTAATAAGACACAATGTACTGTTAATTTGGTTATCATACATGTCTCCAGCTTTATTTTAGACTATATGATTTCGTTACAGTACTTTCAATTTCACATACTTGGTACATATTTTGTATTGACCCCCTTCTTCGGGGGTTGCGTTCATGCCGCAGGTAGATGTAAACAGGTTGCTGATCCTCACTCTTAGGATCACTGTTCAGCTTTTGAGAAGCTCCATTACTCCGGAGGCTTATCTTTTGGTACAGATTCCTGTTGATGTTGATTTATGTACCTTCAGGGGTATGACGGGGCCCTGTCCCATCACAGTTGTTATGTCTAAACTCTTAGAGGTCTGTAGTCATGTTTTGTGGGTTGGACTTGTAAAAACTGTAACTCTTTTGTTATGTATATATGCAGAAAGGTGGCCTTATCGGCTAGCCTATTTCTTATTTCTCGTTGACGCATGTCTACGAGCTTTATTTATATTATATTCCGTTGGTTATCTCTGATGTATACCTGTAAGGGTACCCAGGTAGGGCACCAGTCGCGGGCCCGGGGTCGGTTCGTGACAAAAGTGGTATCAGAGCAGTTAGTCTTCGGAAAGTGTCTAGTAGAGTCTTGATTATCAGTGTGTTGTGCACCACATCTATAACCAGGAGGCTACAAGACATTTAAGATTGGTTTCCATTCTTCCCACTCTGAGATCGTGCAGTAGAGCTGTGTTATTAGGTTGATCCATCTCTGACGTATTTTTATGTATCAGTTATGCCTCCACGGAAGGAGACCAGGGCCCAGAAGGGCAAGTCAGCAGTAGGAGCTGCTAGTAGGACTCAGAGAGTCACTAGGGCTCAGGCCAGACTATGCATGAGATTGTGGCCCAGTCGGCGAGTTCGGTTACACCGACAGTATTGGAGGAGCCGAGGAAGCATTGCAACTCGGAGGTTCCGATACAGGCCTCCATCCCTCGGTAGGCGGGGTGGTGACTATGGAGATACAATCCGGTTATTGGTCAGGATAGTGGTAGGACAACACAGGCAGGAACCGGTAGCTAACCCTAAAGTAGACAGTTTGAGGGTTAGGGATTTTCTGGGTTGCAATCCGCCAGAGTTCTATGGGTCGAGACCTGATGATGACCCTCAGAAGTTCATTAGGCAGATGCAGCAGACTATGCGGGTTATTAGGGCCTCAGAGGCCGAGTCAGTTGTACTAGCTTCTTACCGATTACATTCGTGAGAACTGTCCAGGGGCGTGGATGCTCCTCCAGCTGTTTGGGACGAGTTTACAGAGGCCTTCTTAGACCAATTATTGCCTCCTGAGATGAGGAGAACCCGTGTTGATAGGTTCTGCACATTGAGGCAGAGTGGCAGGACCATCAGAGAGTATAGCCTAGAGTTCGACTCATTGGCTAGGTATGCGCCTACTATTATGGCTGATATGGCGGATAGAGTTCATCGCTATGTGGTAGGACTGGATCCTTATCTTATTGACAGTTGCATGGCTGTAGCTCTTCAGCCGGGCATGTACATTGCTCGTATTCAGGCTTACACACAGGGAGTTGAGGATCGACAGAGAGGTCGACGATTGGATAGAGATCAGCCCAAGAGGGCCAGGACGGCGGGATTTTCGGGTGACTTTCGAGGCGAACAACCTCGGCAGCAGGCTAGGTCTGCATCTCAGCCAGCACAGAGTGCTCCTCCACAGTCTTCTGGCAGGAGGTTTGATCAGCCGGGTTATTCGGGAGCAGGTCAGGGCTCCAGGGCTTCGGGTTTCCAGGAGGACAGGGATCCTAGCCGGTCGAGACCACCCTTACCTCGGTGTGTTCGATGCGGTAGATCCCATCCTGGGGAGTGTCGTAGTTCTTCGGGAACTTGTTTCTCTTGCGGCCAGCAGGTCCGTTTGAAGAGGGATTGTCCGACCAGAGGCGGCATGGGTAGTATGGTTTAGCCTATAGGGTATTGTCGTGTCTTCGTCATCTGTGGTTATGCGCCCCGGAGGGCAGGGTGTTTACGGGCCAGCAGGCAGCGGTAGATGTCGTGGCAGGGGTCCTAGTTCTAGCAGTCCTCCGAACCGCATCTATGCCTTAGCGATCAGCGGGACCACGAGGCCGTCGGATGTAAATCGCACGTATACTATTGATTTCATGTTGTGACGTTTATTCCTTGATAGATTCAGGTTCTACTTTGTCTTATATATCTCCTCTTATTGTTGGTAGAATAGGAATAGAACCGGTGTCGATAGAACCTTTTGAAGTAGCTACGCCAGTAGGTGATTCGGTGGTAGCTGAGCGGGTGTATAAAAATTGTCCGGTGTTCATATACAGTCGTTAGACCCTAGCTGACTTGATAGAATTGGAGATGACAGATTTTGATGTCATTATGGGTATAGACTGGTTGGCTTCTTGTTATGCCAGTGTTGACTATAGAGACAGGTTGGTCTGATTCCAGTTTCTCGGTGAGCCGATTATCGAGTGGAAAGGGAATACTGCGTCGCTGAGGGGTAGGTTTATTTCTTACCTCAAGGCTAGGAAGATGGTTCAGAAAGGGTATATTTATCATCTTGTTCGGGTATTCGTCTGGTGATGTGCGATTCTTGATCGATTCGGTGGTTAGAGAATTTTCGGATGTATTCCCAGATGATCTCCCAGGTATTCCTCCAGAGAGGGAGATAGAGTTTTGTATTGATGTACTTCCAGATACTCGGCCTATATCTATTCCGCCGTACAGAATGACACCTGATGAGTTGAAAGAGTTGAAGTACCAGCTGAAAGACTTGCTGGAGAAAGGCTTTATTAGGCCTAGTACTTCTCCCTGGGGAGCGCCGGTATTGTTTGTGAAAAAGAAGGATGGGACGCTGCGTATGTGTATTGACTACAGGCAACTGAACAAGGTAACCATCAAGAATAGGTACCCCCTCCCCAGGATTGATGATTTATTTGATCAGTTGTAAGGTGCGAAGTGTTTTTCCAAGATAGACCTGCGATCCGGTTATCATCAGGTACGAGTTAGAGAGGCAGATATCCCGAAGACTGCATTCAGGACCCGGTACGGACATTATGAGTTCAGGGTGATATCTTTCGGATTGACTAATGCTCCAGCGATATTTATGGATTTGATGAACTGGGTGTTCAAGCTGTTTCTGGATACGTTTGTTATAGTATTCATTGATGATATCCTGGTTTATTCTCACACGGAGCAGGAGCATGCGAATAATTTGAGGACGGTATTTAGAGTCCTCCAGAGCCGGCAATTGTATGCCAAGTTCTCCAAGTGTGAGTTCTGGTTGGCCTCAGTGGCATTCTTGGGGCACATTATCGGGGCCGATGGTATTCGTGTTGATACGACGAAGATTGAGGCGGTAAAGACGTAGCCTAGACCTACTACACCGACTGAGGTGCGCAGCTTCTTAGGGCTTGCAGGTTATTACCGGAGATTTGTGGAAAAGTTCGCTTCGATCTCAGCGCCTTTGACTAGGCTGACTCAGAAAGCGGCTAAGTTCCAGTGGACGGATGCTTGTGAGAAGGGCTTCCAGTTACTGAAGGAGAGGTTGACGACATCTCCAATTCTTACTCTTCCAGAGGGATTAGAGGGTTATGTAGTTTATTGTGATGCTTCGGGTATCAGACTTGGTTGTGTGTTGATGTAGCATTGTAAGGTTATAGCTTACGCGTCCCGACAGCTCAGGAAGCATGAGAGGAACTACCCTACTCATGATTTGGAGTTAGCGGAAGTGATACATGCTTTGAAGATTTAGAGGCATTACTTATATGGGGTTCATGTGGATATTTATACAGACCACAAGAGCCTCCAGTATATCTTCAGACAGAGGGAGCTGAACTTGCGGCAGAGACGGTGGTTAGAGTTACTTAAGGACTATGATGTTGATATCCTATACCACCCGGGGAAAGCCAATGTGGTTGCAGATGCTCTTAGTCGTAGATCTATGGGTAGTCTGTCAGATGTACAACCAGATAGACGGGACATGGTCCATGAGATCCATCAGTTAGCGAGCCTTGGGGTTCAGTTGGTTGATACCGAGGATAGTGGGATTCAGGTTCAAGAGGTTGCTGAGTCTTCCATCATTGATGAGGTAAAGAAGCGACAATATAAGGATCCAGTTCTGACACGGTATCGAGATACGTCTCTTCGAGAGGAGAAGAGTTTATTTGAGGTAGCACCTGATGGGGTGCTAAGGTACGAGGGTAGATTGTGTGTACCCGATGTTGCAGGGCTTCGTCAGCAGGTTCTCGGAGAGGCATACAACTCTCATTACTCTATTCATCCGGGGTCGACTAAGATGTACCACGACCTCATATATGTTTATTGGTGGGATGGCCTGAAGAGGGACGTAGCAGAGTTCGTTGCTCAATGTCCGAATTATCAGCAGGTCAAAGTTGAGCACCAGAAGCATGGTGGGCTATTACAGACGATTGAGATTCCGACATGGAAGTGGGAGGTGATCAACATGGATTTTGTTACAGGGTTACCTCGTACTCAGAGGAAGTGTGATTCCATCTGGGTTATAGTAGACAGGCTGACGAAATCAGCCCATTTTCTTCCGGTCAGGACTACTTATTCGGCTGAGGATTATGCTAGACTTTATATCCGGGAGATTGTGAGACTGCACGGAGTTCCTACATCTATTATATCAGATAGAGGGGCTCAGTTTACGGCTAACTTCTGGAGGTCTTTCCAGAAGGGATTGGGGACACAGGTGAGTCTCAGTACTGCTTTTCACCCTCAGACCGACGGACAGACATAACATACTATCCAGACACTTGAGAATATGTTGCGGGCCTGCATTATTGATTTCAAGGGTAGCTGGGAGGATCATTTGCCTCTTGTTAAGTTTGCATATAACAACAACTACCATTCTAGTATTCAGATGACCCTGTATGAGACCTTATATGGCAGGAAGTGTAGGTCGCCGATTGGTTGGTTCTATGTTAGCGAGGCTCAGTTAGTTGGCCCAGACTTGATCCAACAGGTTGTGGATAAGGTGAAGCTTATCCATGAGAGTTTATTAGCAGCTCAGAGTCGACAGAAGTCTTATGCAGATAATCGATGTCGACACTTGGAGTTCCAGATTGCCGTTTGGGGTTTCTTAAAGGTGTCACCCATGAAGGGTGTGATGAGGTTTGGGAAGAAGGGGAAACTTATCCCGAGGTACATTGGGCCATATCAGATTGTCCGTAGAGTAGGCAAGGTTGCCTATGAGTTAGATCTGCCTTTTTATCCGATTTAGAAGCAGTATATACGGTCTTCCATGTTTCTATGTTACAGAAGTGTATCAGAGATCCATCCAGAGTTTTCCCAGTTAGTGATGTCCAGGTGACAGAGGGGTTATCGTATGAGGAGAGTCCTATAGCGATACTTGATCGCCAGGTCAGACGATTACAGACTAATAACGTGGCTTCCGTCAAAGTATTGTGGCAGAATGATAATAGAAAGGAGATGACTTGGGAAGCAGAGGAGGACATGATGAAGAAGTATCCTCACTTGTTCCCTACACCTACAGGTAATTCGCTTCCCTACTCGTCAATTTTAATTAAAGTATTTGCATAAGTGTTATAATGTGGCCATGTGTGGTATATTTGATTATTTTTAGATATAGTTAAAGGGAACTATGCCGATATCTGTTTAGAATGAACTCCGAAAGAACATTCGGGATGAATGTTTATAAGGGGTGGGGGGGGGGGGAGAATGTTAGACCCCGTAGTTCCAGGACACGGGTATGAGAGCGTGCATAAGAAAATAAGACTTTAAGATTTGAACGAAAGAAAGATTTGTTTTTTCTAAGGAAATTGTTCCGAACCTCGTGAAGGAAAAAGGTTTATTAATGAGAATTGGGTTCTCAAATTTATTATTTGAGACTTATAGAATTTATTGGAATTATGAAACTTCATTTTCAGATTTGGTCACGTGGGGCCCACCCGAGAAATTTTACATTTTTGTGGGGCCCACAAGGTTTTAGATATTTTGACCAATTATAGAATTTTTGGGAGATGGAATATTATGGACCAATCGGAGGGCGACACGTGTCACCCTCCACATGCCCATGTTGGGCGAATTGACTTGGTCAAGTAGGCCAAGTGGGAGCTTGATATTGTTGACTAAGATCTTAGCCACACATATGTTTTAATCCTAGCCATTGATTTTGGGCCTTGAAAAAGGTGAAAAAGTACGTAGAAACAGGGGTAGTGCTGCCCAATTTTCCGTAGAATAAGAGGCCTTATACTTAGTATTATTCTACCTTTGAAATCTAGAAGTTGATAGACGTATTATGGTCATTATAGGTTGACATTCTACGTGCGGCGTATTCAACATAACAAGTGGATTAAGCCGAAGAGGTATGTGGAACTTCTGTATCTTCTTGAGCATGAAGTATTATAAATATATAGTACGATAGCCATACAAGTCTTAAATGAATTCGGTTTCATTTTGGTATCATTGACTTGATTTAAATTGTCCATGTTTGGTTGAGTTGGAGAGTTAAACTCACTTGATTTTAAAGGAGGTAAATGCCTTAGTTTTCTAAAAACATAAAGTGTTATAATGACTTTATGGGAAGTTAGTTATAACGACTTTATGGAAAGTAGAAGATTGGTTGTTATACCCCGTATTTCCAGAGTATGTGCGTAAGGACGTACGTAGAAAAGTTTGAAGCTTAAAGTAGGCAAGGTTTGAATTTTTGTGCACAACACCCGATTAGAATCGTTTTTCGACGAAACGTTTTACAAGACTTGCGAAGGGAAAATTCCGGCTATGTCATTTATATTTTTTGCGGATTTTTCCGAGAGACGAAATGTTTTGGACCAACGAGAGGGCAACACGTGGCACCCTCTCATTGGTGGACGTATGGGGCGGCATTGGACGATTTGGAGAGTGAGAGTTGGTAGGATATTTTGTGTGTTAGATAGATAAGGTGGGACCCACACACACTTGTCCAAATCCACACCCTACACTTGCCTACTACTTGGCATGATCTTGGCCATTGATTTCCCTATAAATACCCCCCTTAGTTGATGAACTTCTTCATCCAAAAATTGTGCTAAGTCTTGAAAGCTCTTTCCCTTTGTGTTGAAGTTCTCGTCCTAGCCTCCCTCCCATGGTGAGGCCCTCGCCGAGAGCCCTCCCTTTGGCCGAAAGTACCCACTCCTAGTGGTGCTAGCCGTGGGGTACCCCCCTACCTTGAGTTGTTTTCGTAAAATACACCCCCCCTCTTGGTAGGAATACTCTCCAAGTATTGTTACTATTCCAAAATACCTTGTAGTATTCCAAGGTTACACTTATACGAAAAGCCCAGAAATACTATTATACTTCCCTTCAGTCACAAAATGAAACCCTAAGAAAAATCTCCATAGTTGGTTGGAGTATTAAGAAGAAGTTGCGTAGAACTTCTAAGGGTTGTTTGGAGCGGGTTGGAGCACCCGGAGTAGGAGCTAAACGTTGCTCAGGATCGACATTAAACTTGGATAATTTTGGGCTTATCGAGGTAAATACTCTTGTCCTTATATTGTAATTGGAGATTACATACTGTTGTAGAATAGAAATGAATATAAGATTCATAGAAGAGATTTGAACTGTAATAAAAGGATATTATAGAAAAGACTTGAACTGAAATCACATCAGAAAGAATAATCTACAGAGTAGTCTAGACATTGATAGACTTGTATAACCTTTATAGGTTGAATGTTCTGCAAGTAGCATGTACTACTTGAAAAGTGGACAAGGCTAGCCGGGTTTTAGCCGTGGAGCATTTTGCTAATAGTCGATAATCGTCGCGAGGTATGTGATTCTTCCTATACTCTTGAGCATGATATTTTAAAATATATATAGTGCGGTGAGCGTCGTGTGTTAACTGAATAATAATTACGGCAATGTCTTTTGACTTAAGCCTGAATAATAATTACGGCAATGTCTTTTGACTTAAGCCTGAATAATAAGAATCTTGAAGTAATTCAAAAGAGTTAAGAAACCTGTTTGAAAAAGAGTAATGCTTGGTTTTAAAAGCTTAAGAGTTATACTAGCTTTATGGGAAGTTAGGTATAACGGCTTAAGAGTGATAAAAAGAATGATTTATTAATTTTAGAAGTTAAGAGACTTGATCTTAAAAGATAAGAGACTTGACTATATTAAATTAATATGAATTTTGTGTGAAACCTCATTCGTGAGAAATGAGTACTTGTTTTTTTTAAAAGCAATAATGTTTCTTGATTTGAAATCGAATAAGTATCGAACAAACCACAAAGATGCTAATAAAGAAATGTTTTGACTAATAAAGTATTATTAAAACCAGTAGAAACTTCCATCTGCATAGAAGCTAAGATGAGACAAAATGATATTACATTTCCTAGATCATGGCTGCTGTAATAAGATTGTTATGAACAAGAATAACCTACTTACATATAAGGTATATGTTTCTCAAATAGTTTTAAAGGAGAATTACATCATTAAGTGATTAAAACTATGAACTACGAAACCTTTCGAAAAATGAGAAACTTGAACATTTGAAATTAGGCAAACTTGAACCTTTGGAAAATAATGTTGTTACTTGATTTTACAAAGGGAAGTGTTTTGGTTTACTTAAAAAGATAGTCACTCTATTTTTATACTACGGGTATTGTGTGACTTTTGTGAAAGAAACGGATCTTTTAAAGAGTTAATGTATGAAGTACTTTGGGGATAAATTCCCGAACTTGTTAACATAAAGAAGAAAGTACCTTGTGTGAAGAACTTGATTGTATTGGTCTGTGATAGCCTTGTAATACTTTCTTGTTGATTTGATAAGTAAACATGTTAGGATGCTACGTGTGTTAGTATCTTGTGATATGCTTGTTGTGCTTACGTTGTTGAACTTTAAGCCCGTTGTACTGTTATTATATCACATACCCCCTTGACTTATTATACAGGGCTTGCGCCCTCGATGCGGTCTATACGGCTATCACGGTCTATGTGACTATGCGAGCGGCGGTATGCTCGAGATTGATCATTCGGGTGTTTTATCCCGATGCGGGGATGCCTACGCGATGCTGTGTGACTATGCGGTCTAATGAGACTATGCGGATTGCGAGTCGAGGAGAATGCAGGGTTAGCTACCGTCGCGAGTCTATCGACTATGCGGGTCTATGTGTGACCTATGCGGGCTGCGGGAAGTCCAGGATTAGGCACGCATAATGATATTATGGGCGTCGGCCTTGCTTCGATCATTAGCGGCCTAGAAAAGACCGATTCTGATATATCTATTTCACTCTTGTTTATGTTGTGGGCGTGAGACCCATAGTTATAATTGAGTGATGACTTTGAGGGTGTGAGTCCCTGATTTGACATGACTGCTTATTGTGAACTGTAGTTTGGTTATCATACATGTCTCCTGCTTTATATAGACTACTATGATTTCAATTACAGTATTTTCAGTTTCACCTACTTGGTACCTGTTATCGACCTCCTTGAGTTGCGTTCATGCCGCAGGTAGAGGTACACCAGTCGTTGATCCTCGCTCTCAGGGTCACAGTTCAGCGTTTGGGAAGCTCCGTTTCTCCGGAGGCTTATCAGTGGTATAGTCCCCTGTCGTAGTAGGTGCTTACATTCAGGGGTATGGCGGGGCCCTGTCCCGCCATTGTTGTCATGTCACTCTTAGAGGTCTGTAGTACTGTTGTGGGCAGAGTTGTAAGTGGGATGTAACTGTTCGGATTTAAGTTTTCATATATACATGCCGAAAGGCAATTTTTCTCAGATTATTATTTCATACTTCATGTTATTTCATGTTATTGTTTTATATTCCGCTGATTACTCTGATGTTGTATCACTAGGGTGCCCGGGGTAAGGCACCAGTCACGGGCCCGGGTTCGGGTCGTGACAAAAGTGGTATCAGAGCAGTTAATCCTCGGAAAGTGTCTACAGACCGTATCTAGTAGAGTCTTGATTATCGGTGTGTTGTGCACCACACCAATAATCAGGAGGCTATAGGATATTTAGGATTGGTTTCCATTCTTCTCACTCTGAGATCGTGCCTTAGAGTTGTGTTGTAAGTTGGACCCCTCTAACGTATTTCTTTCCACTGCTATGCCTCGCGTAAAGCGGCAACCCGATGGGCAAAGCGTAGGAAGGCTGCGAGTAAATCTGAGAGGTTCGAGGCACAGGCCCAATCATCACCTAGGGTGGTGCGTCATTCGGGGAGTTTGGCGGCGCGCGGTCCAGCCAGTTTAGCACGGCGGCGGCTCTGCTGCGGCCATGACATTTGAACCTTCAGTTCCACGATCGGGGAACAGAGAAGATAGATTACAAAGAGGCGACCCTGTTACTAGCTATGGATTTAGCAACCAAAGAATATAGAGTGTATCGACTTATCACGAGTCTTGATGACTATCTAAAGAAAGGATGTGCAAGAGTAGCTCTTCAGTCAGGCTTGAGCATGGCCTGCGTACGGGCTTATGCGCGTGTAGAAAGCGTGGGATCAACGGGTTAACCAAAATCAGCGAGAAGAGGCGGATCGGCGGGGCCTGGGTAACTTCGAGGCAAATCGCCTCGGCCGGTGGATACACACCTCACTTGATGCAGTGGTCCTCCATGGATTTCGGGGCGTTTGGGGTATCTGGAGTTGGTGAGCTCGGGGCTTCGGTTCCTGATATGTGGCGTCATCCCGGGGAATGTCGTCTTTTTGTTGGTACTTGTTGTACCTGCGGCCATCAGGGCCAGGTGTCGAAAGGGTGTCCTAGTAGGAGGACATAGCCTTCAGGATCGGTGGGTAGTTCGTCACCTTCCTTAGCTATGCGCCCAACAGGGTAGGATTGATTAGAGCAGCGAGAGGAGTGAAGGCGTAGATCTGGTAGATCCTTAACCTCAGAGATGAGTATACCTTAAAAGTTATGTTAATTGTGATTAGAAATCATGGTTAGTAAACCGGGTAAGGTTGGGGATAAGAAAAGTGTGAGCCTTAGAGTGTTATATGTGGAGACCTTAGAGGTAAGGCCATCTCGAGTAAAGATGAATTTTTCTTTATGTGTGTTTGACCCTTGCTCGAGTCATAGTGCCGTGAGATATAGTTGTATAATAAATCTCACGAGTAGTGTGGAATGAAAGGGTAGTTGAACTAAGAAGACCACTAGGTTTTCGTGACTTGATTAGTCGGATCGTTCGGATCGGGAACAAGAGTTTTTTGCGATGGCGAGTCAGTTGAGGACCAACCGCGGGTCAACCCGCGGCTGTTTTAATGGTGGGGTCGGTTCGGGGTGGTCCCGGTGATAAGTCATGAGGTGTTAGGCCCAAATTTAGTTAACCATCGTAATGCGAGTTCGTGGATCATTCGACCGATGGTCCGGGCGATGAGTCAGCCCTCTTGTCTTTCATTCAAGATCGTTTTACTCGGCAGAGGGTTAAGCGAGATGTTACATCAGGAAGGTTGTAAGGTTGCACGGGGTGCCTACATTCACCTTATGACAGGAAGTGGAGCCGGTTCTGGTATTTCTTTTACGGAGGTTTTACGAGCGGGGTTAGGAACTCGGTGAGTCTCGATGGCGCATTCGCCCTCGGGCCTGTGTTTTGATTTCATGGGTAGATTTGAGGTTTGTTGCATGCGGTTTAGGGAGTGCTTTTATAACTAACATTTCTGTTTTCGGTTATCGCCTTACGAAGCATGGTTGGGGCGGAAGTGTAAGTTCGGTCGATTGGTTCGATGTTTGCAAAGTTCGGATAGTGGGTTCATACTTGTTTGGCGGGATGGGGATAGGGTGAAGCCTATCCGGAGAGGTTATCGACACTCGAGAATCAGCGAAGTCGTGCGGATGATCGGCGGCGGCAGGTTGAGTTGTGGTGGGTCTTCTTGAAGGTGCCACCCGGAAGAGTGTGATGAGATTCGGAAACAGAGGAAACTTAGCGAGTTACTTTGGGCCTTTTAGTCATGTGAAGAGTAGGCGGGTTGCCTATATGTTAGCTTTGCCGTCCGACTTAGGAGCGGTATGTCGATCGCCGTATTTGTTAGGCTCGGAAAAGTATCGGAGATCCATCGAGTATTCGATTATGATGATCAAGTTGGAGGTAGTAACCCAGAGATTTTTTTTTGAAATTGATGCATTAACAGAAATGTGGTAAGTTTGAGAAGGTGTTCGTGTGTACGAGAAGGGTACGACGAGTAAGGGAAGAAGCGAGCATGTGTTAAGAACATAGAAGTGAGCATTTTGTTTGTAAAGAAAAGAGTGCTAAAGGAGTATCTTTTAACCCTTGGGTGGGAGTTTTTGTAGTGATGGAGGTGATTCCTCGTGGACTTGGAGGTAAGTATTTACGCTTGTTGTGTTGTGGCCAGGTGGCATGGTTGTTTTCGTAAGTATAGCAGTGAAGACTATACTGGCGCCTGTTTATTTTGAGACTTAGAAGGAACATTCGGGACGAATGTTTCTAAGGAGGGGAGAATGTTATACCCCGTATTTCCAGAGTATGTGCGTAAGGACGTACGTAGAAAAGTTTGAAGCTTAAAGTAGGCAAGGTTCGAATTTTTGTGCACAACACCCGATTAGAATCGTTTTTCGACGAAACGTTTTACAAGACTTGCGAAGGGAAAATTCCGGCTATGTCATTTATATTTTTTGCGGATTTTTCCGAGAGACGAAATGTTTTGGACCAACGAGAGGGCAACACGTGGCACCCTCTCATTGGTGGACGTATGGGGCGGCATTGGACGATTTGGAGAGTGAGAGTTGGTAGGATATTTTGTGTGTTAGATAGATAAGGTGGGACCCACACACACTTGTCCAAATCCACACCCTACACTTGCCTACTACTTGGCATGATCTTGGCCATTGATTTCCCTATAAATACCCCCCTTAGTTGATGAACTTCTTCATCCAAAAATTGTGCTAAGTCTTGAAAGCTCTTCCCGCTGTGTTGAAGTTCTCGTCCTAGCCTCCCCTCACTTGGTGAGGCCCTTGGCAGAGCCCCTCCATGGCGAAAGTACCCCCTCTAGTGGTGCTAGCAGTGGGGTACCCCTACCTTGAGTTGTTTTCGTAAAATACACCCACTCTTGGTAGGAATACTCTCCAAGTATTGTTACTATTCCAAAATACCTTGGCCTAAATACCTTGTAGTATTCCAGGTTACACTTATCTGAAAAGCCGAAGTACTATTATACTTCCCTTGATCACAAGCGAAACCACTAAGAAAAATCTCCATAGTTGGTTGGAGTATTAAGAAGAAGTTGCGTAGAACTTCTAAGGGTTGTTTGGAGCGGGTTGGAGCACCCGGAGTAGGAGCTAAACGTTGCTCAGGATCGACATTAAACTTGGATAATTTTGGGCTTATCGAGGTAAATACTCTTGTCCTTATATTGTAATTGGAGATTACATCTTGTTGTAGAATAGAAATGAATATAAGATTCATAGAAGAGATTTGAAGCGTAATAAAGGATATTACTGAGAAAAGACTTGGCGAAATCACATCAGAAAGAATAATCTACAGAGTAGTCTAGACATTGATAGACTTGTATAACCTTTATAGGTTGAATGTTCTGCAAGTAGCATGTACTACTTGAAAAGTGGACAAGGCTAGCCGGGTTTTAGCCGTGGAGCGTTTTGCTAATAGTCGATAATCGTCGCGAGGTATGTGATTCTTCCTATACTCTTGAGCATGATATTTTAAAATATATATGAAATGCGGTGAGCGTCGTGTGTTAACTGAATAATAATTACGGCAATGTCTTTTGACTTAAGCCTGAATAATAATTACGGCAATGTCTTTTGACTTAAGCCTGAATAATAAGAATCTTGAAGTAATTCAAAAGAGTTAAGAAACCTGTTTGAAAGAAGAGTAATGCTTGGTTTTAAAAGCTTAAGAGTTATACTAGCTTTATGGGAAGTTAGGTATAACGACTTAAGAGTGATAAAAAGAATGGTTTATTAATTTTAGAAGTTAAGAGACTTGATCTTAAAAGATAAGAGACTTGACTTAATTAAATTAATATGAATTTTGTGTGAAACCTCATTCGTGAGAAATGAGTACTTGTTTTTTTTAAAAAGCAATAACGTTTTACTGATTTCGGAAATCAGAATAAGTATCGAACAAACCACAGCAGCGCTAATAAAGGGAAATGTTTTGACTAATAAAGTATTATTAAAACCAGTAGAAACTTCCATCTGCATAGAAGCTAAGATGAGACAAAATGATATTACATTTCCTAGATCATGGCTGCTGTAATAAGATTGTTATGAACAAGAATAACCTACTTACATATAAGGTATATGTTTCTCAAATTGTTTTAAAGGAGAATTACATCATTAAGTGATTAAAACTATGAACTATGAAACCTTTCGAAAAATGAGAAACTTGAACATTTGAAATTAGGCAAACTTGAACCTTTGGAAAATAATGTTGTTACTTGATTTTACAAAGGGAAGTGTTTTGGTTTACTTAAAAAGATAGTCACTCTATTTTTATACTACGGGTATTGTGTGACTTTTGTGAAAGAAACGGATCTTTTAAAGAGTTAATGTATGAAGTACTTTGGGGATAAATTCCCGAACTTGTTAACATAAAGAAGAAAGTACCTTGTGTGAAGAACTTGATTGTATTGGTCTGTGATAGCCTTGTAATACTTTCTTGTTGATTTGATAAGTAAACATGTTAGGATGCTACGTGTGTTAGTATCTTGTGATATGCTTGTTGTGCTTACGTTGTTGAACTTTAAGCCCGTTATCGTTATTATATCACATACCCGCCCGACTTATTATACAGGGCTTGCCACCCTTGATGCGGTCTATACGGCTATGCGGTCTATGTGACTACGCGAGCGGCGGTATGCTCGAGTTGATCATTCGGGTGTTTTATCCCGATCACGGGGATGCCTATGCGATGCAATGTGACTATGCGGTCTATTGAGACTATGCGGATTGCGGGAGTCGAGGAGAATGCAGGGTTAGCTACCGTCTTGCGTCTATACGACCTATGCGGGTCTATGTGTGACCTATGCGAGTGCGGGAAGTCGAGGATTAGGCACGCATGTGATACTATGGGCGATCGGCCTTGCCCGATCATTAGCGGCCTAGAAAAGACCGGATTACATTATATCTATTTCACTCTTGTTTATGTTGTGGCGTGAGACCCATAGTTATAATTGAGTGATGACTTTGGCGTGAGTCACGATTTGACATGATCGCTTATTGTGAGCGTAGTTTGGTTATCATACATGTCTCCCGCTTTATATAGACTACTATGATTTCAATTCTGATATTTTGATTTCACCTACTTGGTACTGTTATGCGACCTCGCCCGAAGTGCGTTCATCCGCGGTAAGTACACGATCGTTGATCCTCGCTCTCGTGTCACGATTCGGCGTTTGGGAAGCTCCGTTTCTCGGAGGCTTATCGGTGGTATAGTCCTGTCGTAGTAGGTGCTTACATTCGAGGTATGGCGGGGCCTGTTCGCCATTGTTGTCATGTCACTCTTAGAAGTGCAGTAATCTTGTTGTGGCGAGTTGTAAGTGGGATGTAGCTGTCGGTTAAGTTTTCATATATACATGCCGAAAGGCAATTTTTCTCAGATTATTATTTCATACTTCATGTTATTTCATGTTATTGTTTTATATTCCGCTAATTACTCTGATGTTGTATCACTAGGGTGCCCGGGGTAAGGCACCAGTCACGGGCCCGGGTTCGGGTCGTGACAAAAGTGGTATCAGAGCAGTTAATCCTCGGAAAATGTCTACAGACCGTATCTAGTAGAGTCTTGATTATCGGTGTGTTGTGCACCACACCAATAATCAGGAGGCTATGGGATATTTAGGATTGGTTTCCATTCTTCTCACTCTGAGATCGTGCCTTAGAGTTGTGTTGTAAGTTGGACCCCTCTAACGTATTTCTTTCCCTTACCGTTATGCCTCCGCGTAAGGCAACCCGCCCGATGGGCAAAGCGGTAGAAGTGCGAGTAAATCTGAGATCGACATTTTAACTTGGATAATTATGGGCTTATCGAGGTAATTATCTTGTCCCTCTATTGTAATTGGAAATTACATGATGTTAGAATATATAGTTGAAGTATACTATATATAGTACTGAACTTAATGTTGTGGCAATGTCCTTGGACTTAAGCCTGAATTTAAAGTTAAGAACTGAACTGTAATTACGTGGGGCGTATTCTGATGGACTTGTGTAGTTATTGGGTAGGGAAGGCGCGATTTCCGTAGGATCTTGCATCTAGATTTATTCTACCGAGTAGTCTAGACTTTGATAGACTTGTATAACTTTGTATAGGTTGAATGTTCTGCGAGTAGCATGTGCTACTTAAGAAGGTGAACCAGGCTAAGCGGGTTATAGCGATGAGCGATTTGCTAATAGTCGATAATCGTCGCGAGGTATGTGAACCTCTTCCTATCTCTTCTAGCATGATGTGTGTATAACTATGTAGTACGGTAGGCGTCGTGTGTTAATTGAGCGTAGTTATGCGGCAATATCTTTGACTTAAGCCCGAATAATAATAATCTTGAAGTAGTTCAGAGAATTAAGAACTGTTTTTAAAGAAGAGTAATACTTGGTTTTAAAAGCTTAAGAGTTATACTAGCTTTATGGGAAGTTAGGTATAACGGCTTAAGAGAGATAAAGCGAATGATTTATTTATTTTAGAAGTTAAGAGACTTGATCTTGTAAGATAAGAGACTTAACTTAAATGAATTATATGAATTTTGTGTGAAACCTCATTCGTGAGTAATGAGTACTTGATTTTTAAAAGGGATAATGTTTCTTGATTTGGAAATCGAAATGTGTATCGACAAACCCTTTGCGGCGTTAATAAAGGAAAATGTATTGAATAATTAAGTATTATTAAAACCGGTAGAAACTTCCATCCGCATGAAGCTAAGATGAGACAAAATGATATTTCCTAGATCATGGCTTTGTAATAAGATTGTTATAAACAAGAATATCCTACTCACATATAAGGCTTATGTTTCTCCGATTGTTTAAAAGAATTATATTCTTAAATGAATAAGACTATGAACTCTGAAACCTTTCTAAAATAAGAAACGTGAAAATTTTAAATTAGTCAAACTTGTACGTTTGTATAATAATTTTGTTACTTGATTTTACAAAGGTTAGAGTTTTGGTTTTCTTAAAAGGTCAGTCACTATTTTTTATACTACGGGTATTGTGTGACTTATGTGAAAGAAACAGATCTTTTAAAGATTTAATGTGTGAAGTACTTTGGGGATAGATACCCGAACTTGTTAAATAGAAAGTACCTTATGTGAATAACTTGATTGTATTGGTTTGTGATAGCCTTGTAATACTTTCTTGTTGATTTGCTAAGTAAACATGTTAGGATGCTACGTGTGTTAGTATCTTGTGATGTTAGTGTAAAGGGGTTTTCCTCCATCGCGCTTTAAAGTTGTTTGACTATCAGCCGTTATGTTGGTATTGTACCACTCACCTTGACTTGTGTCCGGAGGTTAAGCGCCTCGGACGCGGGGTAGACTCGGTGATGCAGGACCGTGATTCGAGAATACCTCATGCGGGTCGGGGATCCATGCGGAACTACGGGAGTTCCGGTTAGTTTACGGCCCTTGTGGTCATGCGGTCTTTGTGGCGTGCGGTGCGAGTCGGGGCGATCCGGGAGTAGCTACCCTCGATGCGGGGTTATACCTCATGCGGGCCTATGAGGTTGGCCTATGCGGAGCTGCGGAACGTTCCAGGGCTAGACGCGCACATTTGATACTGCGGGCGAGTGACGGCTTTTATCATGTGATGCAGAGCGAGATATCATGACACGATTTATGACCTTGTTGATGCGTAGGTGTTAGTAGTCGGCTATGCCTTCGTGCCTTACCTGTCTTGTTTTATTAGGACACAGTGGGACACGGTGTTCATGTGTATTCCTTGGTGCTTGTATATCATAAAGCTGGCGGTGAGGAAGGTATTCCACGCACGATTGATGTTGTGGGCGTGAGACCCATTGTTAAAATTGAGTGATGACTTGAGGCGTGAGTCACGACTTGGCATGGCTTATTTATAGTGGCGTAGTTTGGTTATCATACATGTCTCTGCTTTGTATAGACTACTATGATTTCATTTCTGATGAGTTATTTTCGATTTCACATACTGGTACTGTTATCGACCTCCTTGAGGCGTGTTCATCCGCATGAGTAAAGGTACACGATCATCGATCCTCGCTCTTAGGAGTCACGATTCGGCGTTTGGGAAAGCTCCGTTTCTCGGAGGCTTATCGATGGTATAGTCCTGTTGTTGTAGGTGTTTACATTCGGGGTATGGCGGGCCCCTGTCCGCCATTGTTGTCGTATCATTTCTTAGAGGTTTGTAATCTTGTTGTGGCGGGGTTTGTAAAAAGGATTAAACTGTTAATTTTGAAAAAAAGTTGTTATTTATATATATGCAGAAAGGCAAGTTTTCCTAAGATTACTGTTTGTACTTCATTTTTTTCATGTATGTGTTTTATGTTCGGTGATTACTCGATGTTGTATCACTAGGGTGCCCGGTAAGGCACGATCCACGGGCCGGGCAGTCGTGACAAAGTGGTATCGAAGCGATTAATCCTCGGAAAGTGTCTACGAGCCGTATCGATGAGTCTTGATTATCGGTGTGTTGTGCACCACACCAATAATCGAGGCTATAGGATATTTAGGATTGGTTTCTATTCTTCTCACTCACGAGATCGTGCCTTAGAGCATGTTGTAAGTTGGACCTCTAACGTATTTCTTTCCACCGCTATGCCTCGCGTAGGCAAAACCGGGCGGAGAGGCGGCGAGGAGGCTGCGAGTAGAGTTGAGAGGGTTACGTGGCACGAGCCCAATCATTACCTAGGGTAATGCTTCATTCGAGGATTCTGCGACATCACTAGCCCGATAAAGTTTAGCACGGCGGCGATTCCTCTGCGGCCATGATATTTGAACGCCGGTTCGCGACGAGCAGAGAATATGGATTGCAAAGGCGACCTGTTACTAGCTATGGATTTAACTACGGAGAGTATACCGATGTCTGCGAGTCTTGATGAATATCAACGAGAGGTTGTGCAAGTAGTTCTTGATTAGGCTTGAGCATGGCACGTATGCGAGCTTATACACAGCGGCGAAAGCGTAGAGATCGGCGGGTTAACGAGGGCGAGAAGGGCGGGCGGCAGTCGCTGGTAACTTTCGGCGAGTCACCTCGCGTGATTTGATTATGCACATCCACAATGCAGTGGTCTTCCGGATTTCGGGGCGTTCGGGGTATGCGGGAGTTGGTTAGAACTCCGTGGCTTCCGGTTCCGGTTGTGAAGTCATCGGGAATGTCGTCTTTTAGTTGGTACTTGTTGTACTATGACCGTCGGTCGATGTCGAAAGAGTGTCTGGTAGGAGGACTTAGCCTTGAGGATCGGTGGGTAGTTCGTCACCTTCCCAGCTATCGCCTCAGGCGAGGTTTGATTAGAACGACTAGGGAGTGAAGCGATGGGTCGAGCATATCCTTAACCCTCAGAGTTCGGTATGTGTGATAAGATGGGTATATCATAAGTGCTATGTTTTGATAGCGGTGTGTTAATATTGTGATTAGAAATCTTGGTTAGTTAACCAAGTAAGATTTGGGGATAGAGAAGGTGTGAGCCTTAGAGTTTTATCGTAGAGACCTTAGAGGTGAGGCCATCTCGAGAAAGGTGTAGTGTTATGTTTGATCCGTATCGGAAGTGCATAGTGCACGTGAGCTATGTTTGGGATAGGTCCCAAGTAGTGTGGAATGAAAGGGGTAGTTGAGCTAAGAAGACCGCTAGGTTTTCGTAACGTGATTAGTGAGAGTTTTCCTTCGTGGAGCTAGTATTTTGCGCGTTGCCGGGTCGGGTTGAGGCCACGTTGCGGGTCAACCCGCGGCATGTTTGGTGGTGGGGTCTGGTTGTGGTGGTCCCGCCTTGTGCGCAGTCACGAGGTGTTAGGCCCAAGTTTAGTTGACCCGTGACGAGTTCGTGGATCGTTCGACCGGTGGTTGGGCGATGGGGCAGCCCATCGTGTTCTTGGTCGGGGACCGTTCACTCGGCGATGTTGTTTTAACGAGAAGGTTGTAAGGCTGCAGGGTGCCTACCTTCACCTTATGGCGCAGTGGAGCCAGTGCGGCTGTTTTGTTTCGGAAGTTTTACGGCGGGGTTAAGAACTGGTGAGTCTCGAGAATCGCATTCGCCTCCGGGCGGTGCTTGGATTTGAGGATAGTTGTGGGGATTGTTGTCTCTGTGGAGGAGTGTTTAAGCTACCATTTCGGTGTTCGGATGTCACCTTTTGAAGCCTTGTAGGCGGAAGTGTAAAATTGCGATCGATTGGTTCGATGTTGGCAAGGTTGACGATTAGTTGAGCTTGTTCCGGTCGTGGATAGTGAAGCTTGTCTAGAAGAAGTTACAGCGGCTCGGAGAATCGTGCGGATAATCGGCGGCGCTTAGAGTTCGAGTTGACGGTCGGTCTTCTTGAAAGTACCACCGGGACAGTGTGACGAGCTTTGGAAAGCGAGGAAACTTAGCGAGTTACTTTGGGCCTTTTGAGTTCATGTGAGAATAGGCGGGTTGCCTATATGTTAGCATTTGCCGTCAAGCGTAGGAAGCGGTCGTCGGTCTTCGTATTGTTATGTTCGAGAAATCTGGAGATCCATCAGTATCGATTAATGATGACCACGTTAGGGATAGTAACCCGAGTTTTGAAGCGAGCGATATCGAGAATGTGGTAAGTTCGAGTGTCACGACATCCTCGGGGATCAGCGGCCGGTACCATTTGTTGGTCGTCGGAGCAAGGCTCGCGACAAAGTGACAAAAGTGGTACCATTTGTTGGGTCGCCTGAGAAGGTTAATGCCTCAGGCAAAGTGACAAAGTGGTATCTACGGCGAGTAAAGAGAGAAGCGAGCATGTATGGCGAGCATAGATGTGATCATTTCTTTTGTAAAGAGAAGGTGCGAAAGAAGTATATTTTAGACCCCGGTGAGAAGTGTTTTGTGGTGATGATTAGAGGTGTTTCCTCGTGGACTTTGATGTAAGTAGTTACGCAGGTGTTTCTGTGGCCAGCTGTGGCAGGATTGTTCGTAAGTGTAGTAGTGAAGACTATACTGGCGCGCGTTCGTTATGAGACTTAGAAGGAACATTCGGGACGAATGTTTCTAAGGAGGGGAGAATGTTATACCCCGTATTTCCAGTATATGCGTGGGGCGACGTAGAAAATTTGAACTTGAGAATAGGCTTGGCGATTTACTTTTGTGCACAACACCCGATTAGAGTCGTTTTTAAAGCGTTTCTGACTTTCGTAGGGAATTTCGGCTATGTCATTTTAATTTTTACAGTTTTCAGAGGCAAGCGTGTTGGCCAACAAGAGGCGCCACGGCACCTCTCATTAGCGACGTGAATGGGCGGTAAAGGGAGGGTGGGCGAATTGGCCTTGTTGGTCGAGGAGTTGGTAGGATATTTTGTGTGTTAGTTGGTCAAGGACACTTGGGTGGATCTTGGCCTACACTTGCTTGCACTTGGCAAGATCTTGGCCATTGGTTGGCCTTAGCCCGACCTATAAATACCCTCTCCCTTTGATGAATTCTTCATCCTTTCCACAAATCTCTTAGTGTTAAAACCCTCCTCTCTTAGAGGTGTTCTCAAATCAACACCATCTCCCTCCCCTTGGCGAGAGCCCTCCCTTGTGTGGCCTTGTGGCGAGACTTCACCCCCTCACAGTGGTGCTAGCGTGGGGTACCACACTAGCCTAGTTGCTTTCGTATAATACCCCTTTGTGGTGTAGAAATACTCTCAAAGTATTGTTATAATGCCCAATTACCTTAGCCGTATACCTTGTTGTATTCTAAGGTTATACCTATCTGAAAAGCCCGAAATACTATTATACTTCCGTCGGTCAAAACCAAAACCTAAGGAAAATCTCCATAGTCCGTTTGGAGTATTGTGTAGAAGTTGGTTAGAACTTCTAAGGGTGGTTTAGAGCGGGTTGGGCGCTTCGGAGTTGGAGCTAAACGTTGCCCGGGATCGACATTTTAACTTGGATAATTATGGGCTTATCGAGGTAATTATCTTGTCCTCTATTGTAATTGGAAATTACATGATGTTAGAATATATAGTTGAAGTATACTATATATAGTCTTGAACTTAATGTTGTGGCAATGTCCTTGGACTTAAGCACGAATTTAAAGTTAAGAATCGAGCTGTAATTACGTGGGGCGTATTACAGTAGACTTGTGTAGTTATGGGTAGGGAAGGGTGCCCAATTTCCGTAGGATCTTGCATCTAGATTTATTCTGAGTAGTCTAGACTTTGATAGACTTGTATAACTTTGTATAGGTTGAATGTTCTGCGAGTAGCATGTACTCTTAAGAAGGTGAACCAGGCTAAGCGGGTTATAGCGATGGAAGCGATTTGCTAATAGTCGATAATCGTCGCGAGGTATGTGAACCTCTTCCTATCTCTTCTAGCATGATGTGTGTATAACTATGTAGTGCGGTAGGCGTCGTGTGTTAATTGAGCGTAGTTATGCGGCAATGTCTTTTGACTTAAGCGAATAATAATAATCTTGAAGTAGTTCAAGAGAATTAAAGCTTTTTAAAAGAAGAGTAATACTTGGTTTTAAAAGCTTAAGAGTTATACTAGCTTTATGGGAAGTTAGGTATAACGGCTTAAGAGAGATAAAGCGAATGATTTATTTATTTTAGAAGTTAAGAGACTTGATCTTGTAAGATAAGAGACTTAACTTAAATGAATTATATGAATTTTGTGTGAAACCTCATTCGTGAGTAATGAGTACTTGATTTTTAAAAGGGATAATGTTTCTTGATTTGAAATCGAAATGTGTATCGACAAACCAACTGCAGCGTTAATAAAGTAAAATGTATTTAATAATTAAGTATTATTAAAACCAGTAGAAAATTCGATCTGAATAGAAGCTAAGATGAGACAAAATGATATTTCCTAGATCATGTCTGCTGTAATAAGATGGTTATAAACAAGAATATCCTACTCACATATAAGACTTATGTTTCTCCGATTGTTTAAAAGAGAATTATATTCTTAAATGAATAAGACTATGAACTACGAAACCTTTCTAAAATAAGAAACGTGAACATTTGAAATTAGGCAAACTTGGGCGTTTGGAAAATAATGTTGTTACTTGATTTTACAAAGGTAAGAGTTTTAGTTTTCTTAAAAGGGCAGTCACTCTATTTTATACTACGGTATTGTGTGACTTATGTGAAAAGCAGATCTTTTAAAGATTTAATGTGTGAAGTACTTTGGGGATAGATACCCGAACTTGTTAAATAGAAAGTACCTTGTGTGAATAACTTGATTGTATTGGTTTGTGATAGCCTTGTAATAAGTTCTTGTTGATTTTAGAAGTAAACTTGTTCGGATTCTACGCGAGTTTGTTTCTTGTGATGTTTGTGTAAAGGGTTTTCCTCCATTGCGCTTAAAGTTGTTTGACTATCAGCCGTTATGTTGGTATTGTACCACTCACCTTGACTTGTGTCCGGAGGTTAAGCTGCCCTCTGATACGGGGTAGACTCAGGCGGTCTGGGACCATGATTCGAGGATACCTCATGCGGGTCCAGGGGATCCATGCGGAACTACGGGAGTTCCAGGTTAGTTTACGGCCCTTGTGGTCATGCGGTCCTTGTGGCCATGCGGTCTGCGAGTCCAGGACGATGCCGGGGAGTAGCTACCCTCGATGCGGGGTTATACCTCATGCGGGCCTATGAGGTTGGCCTATGCGAGGCTGCGGAAAGTTCGAGGCTAGACGCGCACATTTGATCTGCAGGCGAGTGACGAGCTTTTATCATGTGAGATGCAGCGGATATCATGACACGATTTATGACCTTGTTAGTGCGTAGGTGTTAGTAGTCGGCTATGCCTTCGTGCTTACCTGTCTTGTTTTATTAGGACACGGTGGGACACGGTGTTCATGTATTCCTTGGTGCTTGTATATCATAAAGCTGCGGCGGTGAGGAAGGTATTCCACGGCACGATTGATGTTATAACGCCCGAACCGGGCAGTTCGGTGCCTTACCCGGGCACCCTAGTGATACAACATCGAGAGAAAACCAGCGGAAAATAAAACATGAATCATGAAACAAGAGATATAATAAATAAGCGAGCCAACCAAAGCAGTTGCCTTGGTATATCATAAAACGACAGTTTAATCCTTTTACAACCACGCGCGCGATTCTACAGACCTTAAGATTTACAACAACTATGGCGGGACGGGGCCCGCCATACCACAGAATGTACAAGAACCTGACTCGGGAACACATGCAAAAGATGAGCCTCGGAGAAGCGGAGCTTCCAACACGGCGAATGTGATCACATAAGCGGGGATCGGCGGTCGATGTACCTTTACTGCGGCATGAGCGGCCCAGAAAGTCGATACAAGTACCAAGTATGTGAAACTGTAAAACACTGTAAATGAAATCATAATAGTCTATAATAAGCAGGAGACATGTATTATAACCAAACTACAGTTCACAACATAAGCGATCATGTCAAGTCGGGGACTCGCGCCTCAAAGTCATCCGCCGTACGTGGAACTCCTTCTCACCGCTGATCTAGGTATAAATCATGTGATACGTATATCAGGTCTCGGCCCATCTTATGGACCCGATATAGAAACGTGTGGAATACATTCCCGGATGAACCGGTAGTCAGTGAAATACATTCCCGGATGAGCCGTAGTCAAGTGAGATACATTCGGGTGAGCCGTGTCAAGTGAAATACATTCGGATGAACCGGTAATCAAGTGAAATACATTCGGATGAACCGTAATCAAGTGAGATACATTCGGATGAGCCGGTAATCAAGTGAAATACATTCGGATGAACGGTACTCGAGTGAGATACATTCGGATGAGCCGTGGTCAGTGAACACGATACTTGCACAACAAGGCTATCTCACGTAACATGGTCAAGTTTCATAACAACAAGCATAAGCAAGTTACACACAACTCAAGTACTTCCATTTTATGTCAAAGTCGGGTTTTAACCTAAAGTACTACATCGTTAAGTCCTTTTAAAGAGATACATTCCTTTATAAAAGTCACGATACCCGTAGTATAAAACTAGAGTGATTCACATTATTAAGTAAACCAGAACACTTTCTTTTTAAACTCAAGTACCAACATTCTTTTCCTAAAGTTCCGGTTTGCCTAATTAAAAATGCTCAAGTTTTTCATTTTTAGAAAAGGTTTCGTAGTTCGTAGTTTTAATCCTTTAAAACATAATTCTCCTTTAAACGTTTTGAGAAACATATGTCTTATATGTGAGTAGGTTATTCTTGTTTATAATCATTCTTATTAAGCGACCATGATCTAGGAAATGTAATATCATTTTGTCTCATCTTAGCTTATGCGGATGGAGGTTTCTCTTGGTTTTAATACTTCTTTAGTCAATACATTTTCTGTTATTAAGCTGCGATGGTTTGTCGATCGCGTTCGATTTCGAAATCGGTAAAACATTTTAAGCCGTTATACCTAACTTCCCATAAAGCTAGTATAACTCTTAAGCTTTCAAAACCAAGTAATACTCATTCTTTCAAAGCGATTCATAAATCTCTTGAAATACTTCAAGTTCTTTATTAACACATATCAAGCCGATTATTATTTAAATCGATTACCTTTTAAAAACCACAAAGTATTTGCTTATCCACGTAAAGCTATTATAACCGACTTCCATAAAGCCGTTATAACACTTTATGTTTTAAACCAATCAAATACATTTAGCATGTCGTCTACCGTACTACATAGTTCACACGTGTCATGCTAGAAGAGATAGGAAGAGGTTCACATACCTCGCGACGATTATCGACAATAAGCAAAAGCTCCAAGTACTACAACGCACTAGCCACTTTCCACTCTCGAGTAGAATCGCTCTTAGTACTTTCACCTATAAAGGCCATGGCGTCTATTTAAATCTTAAACACAAGTTCCCGTCTTTCTACAGAAAATTCGGCACCTCCCCATGACAGCGTAAATCTCCTCTCTGTGAGGCCGGCTACCAAGCCAACGGGGTTTATACGTCTAACAGGCGTGTACAATTTCTACTACACAACCAGTACACAAGTCTCATGTCTGATCCTATGTAATTCTGATCGATTCTTTCTTTAAATTGGGCTTAAGTCAAAAGACATTGCGCGATACTAAACTTAATTCTATATATAGTATATTTCAACTATATAATACAACAACATGTATCTCCAATTACAAAAGGGGGACAAGATTGTTTACCTCGATAAGCCCAAAATTATCCGAGATAAAAGTCGATCCTGAGCAAGGTTTAGCTCTACTCAGTGCGCTCCAAACAACCAGAAGTTCTAACCAACTTCTACTTAAATACTTCAACCAACTATGAAGATTTCCTTAGGGTTTTGGTTTGAGACTTAAAGGACAAAAGTAGTATTTAGGGCTCTACGTATAGAGGTAACTTTGGAATACTACAAGATATGAGGCCAAGGTATTTTGGGCATTATAACAATACTTGGAGAGTATTTCAATACCACGAGGGTACCTGAAAACACTCCAGATGGGGTTCTCGGCCAAGGGCCTTGACAGGGAGGGGAACTCTCGGCCACTAGGCCACTCAAAGGGGAGGAGGCTTGGGGCGAGAGCAACAAGAGGAGAGGAGGGATTGCAAGACTTAGAACACATTTGGTTGATGAAGTCTTGACAAAGGAGAGGGTATTTATAGGAAGCGAGGGCGACCAATGGACAAGATCAAGCCATGTGCAAGGCAAGTGTAAGGCCTTGATCAAGCCAAGTGCACCCTAACCCCTACTCCACAAAACATGGCACAAAACAATGCAAAACAAGGCCAAAACAAGGCACAAAACAAGGCACCAATAAGGCACAAGCGTGAGCCAATCGGCCGCAATCCAATCCGTGAGGGTGACAAGTGTCACCCTCCCGTTGGTCCAAAATGTTTCGTCTCTCGGAAAAATCCGCAAAAATAGTAAATGACATGGCCGGAATTTTCCCAACGTGGCTAATGAAGCGTTTAGTCGAAAACGACTCAAATCGCTGGTGCCCAAAATTGATCTAGCCAATTCTTAAGGCAAAAATTTATCGTGCGCCTCGTACATACTGCGGAAATACGGGTATAACGGATGTTGTGGCGTGAGACCCATGTTAAAATTGAGTGATGACTTGAGGCGTGAGTCACGACTTGGCATATTTGCTTATTTATAGTGAAGCGTAGTTTGGTTATCATACATGTCTCTGCTTTGTATAGACTACTATGATTTCATTCTGATGAATTATTTTGATTTCACATACTTGGTACTGTTATCGACCTCGCCCGGGGCTGCGTTCATCTGCAGTAAAGGTACACGATCATTGATCCTCGCTCTTAGGGTCATGATTCGGCGTTTGGGAAAGCTCCGTTTCTCGGAGGCTTATCGATGGTATAGTCCACTGTTGTTGTAGGTGTTTACATTCGGGGTATGGCGGGCCCTGTCCCCATTGTTGTCGTATCATTTCTTAGAAGTGCAGTAATCTTGTTGTGGCGGGGTTTGTAAAAAGATTAAAGCTGTTCATGTTGAAAAAGTTGTTATTTATATATATCTTGAAAGGCAAGTTTTCCTCGATTCTTGTTTGTACTTCATTTGTTTCATGTATGTGTTTTATGTTCGGTGATTACTCGATGTTGTATCACTAGGGTGCGGGGTAAGGCACGATCCACGGGCCGGAGCAGTCGTGACAAAAGTGGTATCGAGCGATTAATCCTCGGAAAGTGTCTGAGCCGTATCGATGGAAGTCTTGATTATCGGTGTGTTGTGCACCACACCAATAATCGAGGCTATAGGATATTTAGGATTGGTTTCTATTCTTCTCACTCTGAGATCGTGCCTTAGAGTGCTGTGTTGTAAGTTGGACCTCTAACGTATTTCTTTCCACTTATCGTTATGCCTCGCGTGAGGCAAAACCCGGGAGAGCGAGGCGTAGGGAGGCTGCGAGTAGAGTTCGAGGGTTACGTGGGCAGGCCCAATCATTACCTAGGGTAATGCTTCATTCGAGATTCTGCGACATCACTAGCCCGGTAAAGTTTAGCATGGCGGCGATTCCTACTACGGCCATGATATTTGAACGCCGGTTCCGACCGAGAGCAGAGAATATGGATTGCAAGGCGACCTGTTACTAGCTATGGATTTAACTACCGGAGAGTATACGATGTACGCGAGTCTTGATGAATATCAGCGAGAGGTTGTGCAAGAGTAGTTCTTGATTGAAGCGAGCATGGCACGTATGCGAGCTTATACACGGTAGAAAGCGTAGAGATCGGCGGGTTAACGAGGGCGAAGAGGGCGGGCGTGAATGTCCTTTGGTAACTTTCGCGAGTCACCTCGCGTGATTTGATTATGCACATCCACAATGCAGTGGTCTTCCACGGATTCGGGGCGTTCGGTATCACGGGAGTTGGTTAGAACTCCGGGGCTTAGTTCGCGATTGTGAGCGTCATCGAGAATGTCGTCTTTTAGTTAGTACTTGTTGTACTATGACCGTCAGTGCGATGTCGAAAGAGTGTCTGGTAGGAGGACTTAGCCTTGGATCGGTGGGTAGTTCGTCACCTTCAGCTATCGCCTACAGGCGAGTTTGATTAGAACGACTAGGGAGTGAAGCGATGGGTCGAGCATATCCAACCTGCAGAGTTCGGTATGTGTGATAAGATGGGTATATCATAAGTGCTATGTTTTGATAGCGTGTGTTAATATTGTGATTAGAAATCTTGGTTAGTTAACCAAGTAAGATTTGGGGATAGAGAAGGTGTGAGCCTTAGAGTTTTATCGTAGAGACCTTAGAGGTGAGGCCATCTCGAGAAAGGTGTAGTGTTATGTTTGATCCGTATCGGAGTGCATAGTGCGTGAGCTATGTTTGGGATAGGTCCTAAGTAGTGTGGAATGAAAGGGGTAGTTGAGCTAAGAAGACGCTAGGTTTTCGTAACGTGATTAGTGAGAGTTTTCGCCGTGGAGCTAGTATTTCGCGGCGTTGCGGGTCGGGTTGAGGCCACGTTGCGGGTCAACCCGCGGCATGTTTGGTGGTGGGTGCGGTTGTGGTGGTCGCCTTGTGGCGAGTCACGAGGTGTTAGGCCCAGTTTAGTTGACGTGACGAGTTCGTGGATGCGTTCGACCGGTGGTTGGGCGATGGGGCGACCCATCGTGTTCTTGATCGGGGCCGTTCACTCGGCGATGTTGTTTTAACGAAAGGTTGTAAGGCTGCGGGGTGCCTACCTTCACCTTATGGCGACGATGGAGCCAGTGCGGCTGTTTTGTTTACGGAAGTTTTACGGCGGGGTTAAGAACTTCGGTGAGTCTCGAGTCGCATTCGCCTCGGGCGATGCTTGGATTTGAGGATAGTTGTAGGGATTGTTGTCTCTGTGGAGGAGTGTTTAAGCTACCATTTGGTGTTCGGATGTCACCTTTTGAAGCCTTGTAGGCGGAAGTGTAAAGTTGCTTGGTCGATTGGTTCGATGTTGGCAAGGTTGAACGATTAGTTGAGCTTGTTCCGGGTGTGGATAGTGAAGCTTGTCTAGAAGAAGTTACGGCGGCTCGGAGAATCGTGCGGATAATCGGCGGCAGCGCTTAGAGTTGAGTTGTGATCGGTCTTCTTGAAAGTACCACCGGACGAGTGTGGCGAGCTTTGGAAAGCAGAGAAACTTAGCGAGTTACTTTGGGCCTTTTGAGTTCATGTGAGAATAGGCGGGTTGCCTATATGTTAGCATTTGCCGTCAAGCGTAGGAAGCGGTCGTCCGATCTTCGTATTGTTATGTTCGGAAAATGCAGGAGATCCATCAGTATCGATTAATGATGACCACGTTAGGGATAGTAACCGAGTTTTAGGCGAAGCGATGTCGAGAATGTGGTAAGAGTTCGAGTGTCACGACATCCTCGAGGATCATAGCGGCCGGTACCATTTGTTGAGTCGTCGGCAAGGCTCGCGACAAAGTGACAAAGTGGTACCATTTGTTGGGTCGCTGAGAAGGTTAATGCCTCGAGCAAAGTGACAAAGTGGTATCTACGAGTAAAGAGAAAGCGAGCATGTATGGCGAGCATAGATGTGATCATTTCTTTTGTAAAGAGAAGGTGCGAAGGAAGTATATTTTAGACCGGTGAGAAGTGTTTTGTGGTGATGATTAGAGGTGTTTCCTCGTGGACTTTGATGTAAGTAGTTCTGCGGTGTTTACGTGGCGGTGTGGCGGGATTGTTCGTAAGTGTAGTAGTGAAGACTATCTTGGCGCGTTAGTTATGAGACTTAGAAGGAACATTCGGGGCGAATGTTTCTAGGAAGGAGAATGTTATACCGTATTTCGCAGTATGTAGTAGGGCGTGCGTAGAAAATTTGAACTTGAGAATAGGCTTGGCGATTTACTTTTGTGCACAACACCCGATTAAGTCGTTTTTACGAAACGTTTCCACGACTTCGTAGGGAATTTCCGGCTATGTCATTTTTAATTTTTACGGATTTTTAGAGGCGAAGCGTGTTGGGCCACAAGAGGCGCCACGGCACCTACCGTTGGCGGGCGTGAATGGGCGGTAAAGGGAGGGTGGGCCGAATTGACCTTGTTGGTCGAGGAGTTGGTAGGATATTTTGTGTGTTAGTTGGTCAAGGACACTTGGGTGGATCTTGGCCTACACTTGCCTTGCAACAGCAAGATCTTGGCCATTGGTTGGCCTTCACTTGACCTATAAATACCCTCTCCCTTTGATGAATTCTTCATCCTTTCCACAAATCTCTAAGTGTTAAAACCCTCCTCTCTTAGAGGTGTTCTCGTCAAATCGACACCATCCCACTCCCCTTGGCAGAGCCCTCCCTTGTGTGGCCTTGTGGCGAGACTTCACCCACTCACAGTAGTGCTAGCAGTGGGGTACCCACTGCCTAGTTGCTTTCGTATAATACCCCTTTGTGGTGTAGAAATACTCTCAAAAGTATTGTTATAATGCCCAAATTACCTTAGCCGTATACCTTGTTGTATTCTAAGGTTATACCTATCTGAAAAGCCAGAAATACTATTATACTTCCGTCAATCAAAGCGAAACCACAGGAAAATCTCCATAGTCCGTTTGGAGTATTGTGTAGAAGTTGGTTAGAACTTCTAAGGGTGGTTTAGAGCGGGTTGAGCGCTCGGAGTTGGAGCTAAGCGTTGCCCGGGATCGACATTTTAACTTGGATAATTATGGGCTTATCGAGGTAATTATCTTGTCCTCTATTGTAATTGGAAATTACATGATGTTAGAATATATAGTTGAAGTATACTATATATAGTCTTGAACTTAATGTTGTGGCAATGTCCTTGGACTTAAGCACGAATTTAAAGTTAAGAAGCGAGCTGTAATTACGTAGGGCGTATTCTGATGAACTTGTGTAGTTGACGGGTAGGGAAGGGTGCCCAATTTCGTAGGATCTTGCATCTAGATTTATTCTCCGAGTAGTCTAGACTTTGATAGACTTGTATAACTGTATAGGTTGAATGTTCTGCAGTAGCATGTGCTACTTAAGAAGGTGAACGGCTAGCGGGTTATGGCCGAGTGGAAGCGATTTGCTAATAGTCGATAATCGTCGCGAGGTATGTGAACCTCTTCCTATCTCTTCTAGCATGATGTGTGTATAACTATGTAAATGCGGTAGACGTCGTGTGTTAATTG
The DNA here is from genome assembly GCA_029844215.1 of Przewalskia tangutica. Lineage (NCBI taxonomy): Eukaryota > Viridiplantae > Streptophyta > Magnoliopsida > Solanales > Solanaceae > Przewalskia > Przewalskia tangutica. Next base: position 60,277,229 of record CM056736.1, read on the forward strand.
AGCGTGGTTATGCGGCAATGTCTTTTGACTTAAGCGAATAATAATAATCTTGAAGTAGTTCAAGAGAATTAGAAGCTGTTTTTAAAGAAGAGTAATACTTGGTTTTAAAAGCTTAAGAGTTATACTAGCTTTATGGGAAGTTAGGTATAACGGCTTAAGAGAGATAAAGCGAATGATTTATTTATTTTAGAAGTTAAGAGACTTGATCTTGTAAGATAAGAGACTTAACTTAAATGAATTATATGAATTTTGTGTGAAACCTCATTCGTGAGTAATGAGTACTTGATTTTAAAAGGGATAATGTTTCTTGATTTGAAATCGAAATGTGTATCGACAAACCAACTGCAGCGTTAATAAGAAATGTATTGAATAATTAAGTATTATTAAAACGGTAGAAACTTCCATCTGCATAGAAGCTAAGATGAGACAAAATGATATTTCTAGATCATGGGCTTTGTAATAAGATTGTTATAAACAAGAATATCCTACTCACATATAAGGCTTATGTTTCTCAGATTGTTTAAAGAGAATTATATTCTTAAATGAATAAGACTATGAACTCTGAAACCTTTCTAAAATAAGAACGTGAACATTTGAAATTAGGCAAACTTGGGCGTTTGGAAAATAATGTTGTTACTTGATTTTACAAAGGTAAGAGTTTTAGTTTTCTTAAAAGAAGATCACTCTATTTTATACTACGGGTATTGTGTGACTTATGTGAAAGAAAGCAGATCTTTTAAAGATTTAATGTGTGAAGTACTTTGGGGATAGATACCTGAACTTGTTAAATAGAAAGTACCTTGTGTGAATAACTTGATTGTATTGGTTTGTGATAGCCATGTAATACTTTCTTGTTGATTTGATAAGTAAACATGTTAGGATCTACGTGTGTTAGTATCTTGTGATGTTAGTGTAAAGGGGTTTTCCCCCACTACGCTTAAAGTTGTTTGACTATCGGTAGTTATGTTGGTATTGTACCACTCACCTTGACTTGTGTCGGAGGTTAAGGCGCCTCCGTCGCGGGGTAGACTTCGGTGATGCAGGACCGTGATTCGAGAATACCTCATGCGGGTCGGGGATCCATGCGGAACTACGGGAGTTCGGGTTAGTTTACGGCCGCTTGTGGTCACGCGGTCTTTGTGGCCATGCGGTGCGAGTCGGGGCGATGCCGGGAGTAGCTACCCTCGATGCGGGGTTATACCTCATGCGGGCCTATGAGGTTGGCCTATGCGAGGCTGCGGAAAGTTCGAGGGCTAGGCGCGCATTTGATCTTGCGAGCGGTGACGGCTTTTATCATGTGACGATGCAAGCAGATATCATGACCACGATTTATGACCTTGTTGCTTGTAGGTGTTAGTAGTCGGCTATGCCTTCGTACTTACCTGTCTTTGTTTTATTAGGACAAAGGTGGGACCTGGTGTGCATGTGTATTCATTGGTGCTTGTATATCATAAACTGCCGGCAGTGAGGAAGGTATTCCACGGGCCCGATTGATGTTGTGGGTGTGAGACCCGTTGTTAAAATTGAGTGATGACTTGAGGCGTGAGTCACGACTTGGCATGGCCTTATTTATGGTGAAGCGTAGTTTGGTTATCATACATGTCTCACGCTTTGTATAGACTACTATGATTTCATTCTGATGTTATTTTGATTTCACATACTTGGTACTGTTATGCGACCTCGCCCGAAGCTGCGTTCATCTGCGAGTAAAGGTACACGATCATTGATCCTCGCTCTTAGGGTCACGATTGGCGTTTGGGAAAGCTCGTTTCTCGGAGGCTTATCGATGGTATAGTCCTGTTGTTGTAGGTGTTTACATTCGAGGTATGGCGGGCCTGTCCGCCATTGTTGTCGTATCATTTCTTAGAAGTGCATGTAATCTTGTTGTGGGCAGGGTTTGTAAAAAGGATTAAACTGTTCATGTTGAAAAAAGTTGTTATTTATATATATGCCGAAAGGCAAGTTTTCCTCAGATTACTGTTTGTACTTCATTTGTTTCATGTATGCGTTTTATGTTCCGATGATTACTCTGATGTTGTATCACTAGGGTGCCCGGGGTAAGGCACCAGTCACGGGCCCCGGAACGGGTCGTGACAGTTAAATTCTCGGATTTTACATGACATGATAGTGCCTTAAGTTTAATAAAGTGAGAGTACATCCTACTTGTGCTAATAAGAGTTAAGAGATTTATTAACTTGCATATGTTACTTATTATAGCCGGTTGTGCTAGTATCATATTATTTATTTACGGGGTCAATCCCCGGGTCATCTTACATTTTGCATTTCCGTGGATTTGCTCCCCACGATGCGAGTATGTCGTATATGCTCATGCGGGTTCGTAGGGCCCATGCAGGTGAAATAGTCCCATGCGGGTGAAATAGTCCTAGCGAGGAAATTACCTCATGCGGGTCCACACGACCTATGCGGGTGAAATAGTCTCAGGAGTAGGATTGCATAATGATACTACGAGCGGGTGACCCTAGGTTGATCATAAGCTTCCTATTTTAAAATCGGCAAAGTTTACTCTTATTTACTCTCATTATTAATAAGGCACAATGTACTGTTAATTTGGTTATCATACATGTCTCTAGCTTTATTTTAGACTATATGATTTCGTTACAGTACTTTCAGTTTCACATACTTGGTACATATTTTATACTGACCCCCTTCCTCGGGGGCTGCGTTCATGCCGCAGGTAGAGGTAAACAGGTTGCTGATCCTCACTCTTAGGATCACTGTTCAGCTTTTGAGAAGCTCCATTACACCAGAGACTTATCTTTTGGTACAGATCCCTATTGATGTTGATTTATGTACATTCAGGGGTATGCCGGGGCCCTGTCCCGTCACAGTTGTTATGTATAAACTCTTAGAGGTCTATAGTCATGTTTTGTGGGTTGGACTTGTAAAAGTTGTAAATCTTTTGTTATGTATATATGCAGAAATGTGGCCTTATCGGCTAGCCTATTTCTTATTTCTCGTTGAAGCATGTCTACGAGCTTTATTTATATTATATTCCGCTGGTTATCTCTGATGTATACCTGTAAGGGCGCCCAGGTAGGGTACCAGTCGCGGGCCCGGGGTCGGGTCTTGACAGAAACTCCTTCATCGTCGTCAGCCAAAGAGGGACAAGTTGTTGACACCCAATTTTGTCCCTCCCCTCCGATTATTTATCGGCAAAATTAAACTATTATTCATAATTTAAACCCCATTTTTATTTTTCACTAAACCAAGACCAATACCTAAATTTCTACCCAACCAAATCAATACACATCCCCAAACCTTTCTATTCCCTTTCGATTTTGTCCAAACAAAGAGCCTAGCACCCTTTCCCCTTTTTCCTCAGCCCAGTCGCCATTCTACACACACCAGCCCAATTCCATCTTCTCAAGTTCCCTTAGCCCAAAACCTGGCCATCCAGAACAAAAATAGCCCAAATCCATTAGATCCCACTTCCCTTTTCTCCTTACAAAGATCAGAACAAAACCAAAACCAACGAATCCTAGAACCTAAATCCATCGCCGCCAATGACATCACCCTAACCCTTCAATTCACGACGGAATATCCGGTATCTCTCATGTCTCCTTACTTCTGTCATCCCTTTTCCCCCCAAAAGCAATATCAAAACTTACCATTCACGACCAAAAAATCACAAACAAAATTCCTCTTTTGATTTTGGTAAATATCGTCCGAAATAAACACCAAAATCGCAAACAAATCTTCCCCAAATAAAATTACCATAACCGGAACCCAAAATCAGGACTATAATTGATCGATTTACGCATACAAAAGGACACTTTTGGAATACCATTCAAACCAGTGGAGAACAAAAGCAAGAACCCACAACAACTTCTACTCTCTAGAAATTATTTTTTTGCCTAAGTTTCATTTTCAAAGCAGAAATCTCGTTCCTCTATATCGCATAAACACAAATCTTCGAGTGACTTCGACGACTTGATACACTGCCTCAGTTCGCTGTCCGGAGAAGGTAAACTTAAATTCTTCTCGGTTTTAGCTTTGCTTTTACAATTATGTGTTTGTGGTGTTTTCCCGCTAATTAATCGATCTTAGCAGGTCTATGCAAGGGCAACATCAACATTCACAACATTTAACATGTCCGGGCAAGGATGACATCTCAGCAGTTGTAGCATTCAACAAGTCCTTGCAAGAACGACATCACATCATTCAGCAAGTCCCGAAAAGGACAACATGTCAGCATTCAACACATTCGGGCAAGGATGACATCTCAGCAGTTGCAACATTCAGCAAGTCCGTGCAAGGACGACATCTTAGCATTTGCAGCATCACATCAACACAATGACGCCATCAACATCATCGTTATCATGTTACACATGATGACATTCCCATTCACATGATCGCATTGCTTATATATTCATGTTTTATCATTTTCTTAAGCTTTAGCCTGCAGGTACCTTAATTTACAAGAGCAGGAGCGCAACACAGAACTTTATCTTCCAGCGAGCTGAGTCAATTTGTTGGGGGGTCAGACTTCCCAACAAAAGGCAATTGCAGCCTTGAACGTCGATACACTCTCCTTCAACATTCCACAACATCACAACAATCCAATGTCATCATAACTCGACATTGAGACAAAACTTAAATCCGTGTATGTCTTGCCTTTAATTTCCCAGCACCACAGTAGTCCAACGTTATGATAATTCGATACTGGAACAAATTTTGAGATGCATCTGCCCTACCTTTAATTCTCTAGCATCACATTAACCCAGTATCATCCTAAATATGACATATAAAATAACTTGTACAAAATATACACAACTATTTTTTTCGTCTCGCCTAATTTAAATTCCGAACTAATGAATTTATTTTTGTATACATAAAATGATGCAATTTTTTATGGTTAATAAAAAGAGACAGGGCTACACACCTTCTTCTTCTTTTTTTTGGAAAAAAAGCGACAATTACGAACTCAACATAATTTCTCATGCAAATTTTCTTTTATTTTATATTGAAAAATGAATTATACCAAGACAACACTTTCTTGGTTTGGTTGTTGGAAAGGGAACCCTCAATTACTATTCTTTTGATGTGCACAAGGTAAATCCCGTTCCAATGTAATAATCTAAAAATCATATAGAAGAGGTAATCCACACTAGATAAGCCATAACGTACACATAAACTTTTATAAGAGGTGTCACGTTCTGATATGAGAACAAATAAATAAAATACTCATATTAAAAAGAATACAATACAAGAAAAAAAATATAACTCACGTATTTACTATAACTCTTCTCTATAAGTATTGAGTAGGCAAAAAATTTAGAGCACCAAAATGTAGCTGCTCAGCTTCAAATTCACAATCTCTAGTACATAACTGAAGTGCATGACTGACTTAGCTGCACCATTCTTCTTGTTAAGAAGTGTCACATCATTTAATATATTCGTTACTTCTATTTCTTCCTTTCAATTATATATAAATATTTAATGAAACTTTTTGATTAAGCAGTGTCACGTGACACTCCTCGATATAGGGTACAATTTCCCATGTACGTAAGTCCTGAGCGATGAGCTCAACCAAGAAAGAATGCGGGAGGTTTCGAATCTAAAACTTCCCATTTGAGAGATCACCCGCTCGACCATCCTTGTGGGTCAAAACAACTCTATTAAATAGTATATTCATCCATAAATAGTTACAAAATTAAGGTTTAAGATATGATTTAGGCCTCATTTATTTTCATTAAGATTAAGTCATCTGAATCTGAATGCACATTTGAATGATTAAAACTTTTATTTTTCGACATATGGATGTGCATAATATATTTATATAAACGTAATAAATATACAATTCAAATAAAAATTAACTAAATATTAAAAAATAAATATAAATTTAATAAAATAAAATTATTATTTGATAAAACATGAAACATTTATGTTCACTAGTGATGGTGGAGATTCTTTGTAGTCGTGACAGTTATATTTGTGATGATGAATGTGGTTGGTGTTGTAGTAACTGATACGATGGTGACGGTTGATAGTGGTGGTTGGATGGTGGGGTTGATTGATGTTAGTAATTGACGTGGTGATGGATGTGGTAGCTAAAGAATGTGTGGTAGTTGACGATGTTGTTGGTGGTAGTTGGAGGTGGTGCTAGTTATGATGGTGGAAGTGGTTGATAGTAAGGATTGATTGCAGTGGTGGTGGGGATATATGGTGGTGTTGTGGGGTGGGGACAGAGAGTGGGTGGGTATGGGGTAGGTAGGGTGGGTGGTGGGAGGGGGTTATAAGGAGGGTGAGAATGGTGTTAGTTGTGATGACAGATGTGGTTAGTGGTGGTGGGTGCATCGGTGGTGGGAGGTGGGGTGGAGAGGTAAGAGTTGAGAGGGTGGGGGTGGGGGTGCATGGTGGTAACTTTGATGGCAACGGTAGTTAGGGATGGTGGGGCGACGGAGTGGAGAGGAGGTAGAGATAGGTAGGGCGGGGCTGGGCGGGGTTGGGTAGGACGGAGTTAGAGTTTGAAGGGCGGGGTAGTGGTGGGAGGGTGGGGTGGAGCTAGTGGGTTTGGACAGAGTGGCAAAAATTATTCATACAAAAATGTATCTTAATAAGTCCTTAGATCTGAATGTAAGCAAATGCACTTAATGACCTAAGGTGTGAACCATTCAAATTCAGACCTCCATTAAGTGCAAACAAATGATGTCTTAGGATCCTACGAGTAAACCAATCTTAGGATTGAGAAAATACTTCTTTTACGCCTTGGATAGTAGCCACAATTCGTATCGGTTCAATAACTTTATCCCTAAAGGTGTCATCTCAACATGCACAATAATTGAATAAACCATGGATGTACAATCGATCTTATATTTGAAAATCCCACATCCCTGAATCTTTCAGTTTGTTGACTTTAATAAAAATTAATTTCATTTCACAGACATAAAAGATGAAACATGGAATTTTGGCAATATAATTCAAATTTGTAAAATATAACAAGTTGCAACAACAAATTACAGGTAAATATCAAATTCAGCATAACTCATTTAAGCCCATTTAAAAATTGACTGATATGTAATTCAAATTGAGCTACTGTGTAGTCCAAATTGACTCATAGAAAATGTTATACCCCGTATTTTCTGAGTATGTACGTGAGGACGTACGTACAAAAGTTTAAGCCTTAAAGTAGGCATTAGAGACGAAATTTTGTGCACAACTAGCGAAAAGAATCGTTTTCCGACGAAACGTTTTCCAAAACTTGCGAAGGGAAAATTACGGCTATGTCATTTATAATTTTTGCGGATTTTTTCGAGAGATAAAATATTTTGGACCAACGGGAGGGTGACATGTGTCACCCTCAAAGTGGACGAAACTTGGGCGTTTTTGGCCTTGTTTTTGGTCAAGGGTTAGGTAGGATATTTTGGTGGTAGATGGATAAGGTACACTTACCCAAATCCTCACCCTACACTTGCCCACCACTTGTCTTGATCTTGGCCCTTGAATGTCCTATAAATACCCCTCTAATGCAAGACCATTTCTTCATCCACACTTGTAAAAATCCAAGGCAAAATCCCTCTCCCTCCCTCTTAAGCTCTCGTCCTACCTCCCCCTTTGTGAGGCCTTGGCAGTACCCCCTCTTGAGTGTTGTCTCGTATAAATACCCCCCCCCCCTTGGTAGAAAAGTATTCTCCAAGTATTGTTACTATTCCCAAATACTTTAGCCCAAATACCTTGTAGTACTTTCCAAAGTTACCTCTATACGTAGAGCCCGGAAATACTACTATATTCCCTTAAGTCACAAAACGAAACCCTAAGGAAATCTTCATAGCGGGTTGAAGTATTAAGAAGAAGTTGCGTAGAACTTCTAAGGTTTGTTTGGAGCGGGTTGGAGCGCCCAGAGTAGGAGCTAAACGTTGCTCAGGATCGACATTTAACTTGGATAATTTTGGGCTTATCGAGGTAAATACTATTGTCCTTCTATTGTAATTGGAAATTACATACTGTAGTAGTATAAAAATGAGTATAAGACGTATATTAGGATTGTATAAAGAAGAGAATTGAATAGATCACATCGGAAGAATATTAAAGAAGAAAGTGACTGTACTTACATGGGATTTGTATTCTGATGAACTTGTGTAGTTTGGCGGGTAGGAAGTCTGCCCAATTTTCCATAGAATAAAGGAATCGTATCTAGAAATGTTTCTGAGAATAGTCTAGACGTTGATAGACTTATATGACCGTTATAGGTTGAAATCGCAAGTAGCGTATTACTCGAAGGGTGGAAAGGGCTAGTCGGATTCTGATGCTTTGGAGCTATTTGCTTATAGTCGATAATCGTCGCGAGGTATGTGATTCTTCCTATACTCTTGAGCATGATATTTTAAAAGTATATATATATATATAGTACGGTGAGCGTCGTGTGTTAAGCGAACGTAGTTTTACGGCAATGTCTTTTGACTTAAGCCTGAATAATAAGAATCTTGAAGTATTTCAAAAGAATTAAGAAACCTTTTTGAAAGAAGAGTAACACTTGGTTTTAAAAGCTTAAGAGTTATACTAGCTTTATGGGAAGTTAGGTATAACGACTTAAGAAAGATAAAAAGAATGGGTTATTGATTTTAGAAGTTAAGAGACTTGATCTTAAAAGATAAGAGACTTGACTTAATTGATTTAATATGAATTTTGTTAAAAAGCGTGAAACCTCATTCGTGAGTAATGAGTACTTGGTTTGTAAAAGGAATAATGTTTTACTGATTTCGGAAATGAGAATAAGTATCGAACAAACCACAGCAGCGTTAATAAAGGGAAATGTATTGACAAATAAAGTATTATTAAAACCAATAGAAACCTCCATCTGCATAGAAGCTAAGATGAGACAAAATGATATTACATTTCCTAGATCATGGCTGCTTTAAATAAGATTGTTATGAACAAGAATAACCTACTCACACATAAGGCATATATTACTCAACTGTTTTTAAAAAGAGAATTATGTTATTAAATGATTAAGACTATGAACTATGAAACCTTTCGAAAATAAGAAACGTGAATATTTGAAATTAGGCAAACTTGAACTTTTGGAAAAGAATGTTGTTACTTGACTTTAAGAAGGCAAGTGTGTTGGTTTAAAAAGGAGGGCATAATATTGCCTTAGTTGTTTTAAAAGGAAAACATGGTATTATCTTAATCTATCTTAAAAGAGAGTTTAGATGTTAGGGCCACACGACACCGCGTTCATGGGATGAACCGGGAATGTATTCCATCCGATTTCTATCGAGTCCCATGAGATGGGCCGAGACATGTGCGATTTCTATCGAGTCCCATGAGATGGGCCGAGACATGTGCGATTTCTATCGAGTCCCATGAGATGGGCCGAGACATGTGCGATTTCTATCGAGTCCCATGAGATGGGCCGAGACATGTGCGATTTCTATCGAGTCCCATGAGATGGGCCGAGATATGTGCGATTTCTATCGAGTCCCATGAGATGGGCCGAGACATGTGCGATTTCTATCGAGTCCCATGAGATGGGCCGAGACATGTATTCCACACGATTCCACCTCGAGTCCATGAGATGGGCCGAGACATGTTACACGTATCACCTAACTTATACCTAGACTGCCGGCAGTGAGGAAGGAGTTCCACGGGCATGAGGGATGACTTTGAGGGCGTGAGTCCCTGACTTGACATGACTGCTTTTATGAACTGTAGTTTTGCTATCATATGTGTCTTCTGTTTTATATAGACTATTATGATTTCATTTTCAGTATTTTTCAGTTTCACATACTTGGTACATTGTCTCGATCTCCTTCGAGGCCGCGTTCATGCCGCAGGTAGGTACACCTGCGATTGTTGATCCTCGCTCATAGGATCACAGTTCAGCGTTTTGGGAAGCTCCGTTTCTCCGGAGGCTTATCTTTTGGTATGTTCCCTGAGTTGTAGGTTCTTGTACATCCAGGGGTATGGCGGGGCCCTGTCCCGTCATAGGTGTTGTTACATTCTTAGAGGTCTGTAGTACTGTTGTGGGCAGGGTTTGTAAAAGGGATGTAACTGTTCAAGATTTATTATATATGCAAGAAGGCAACCGTTTTGGTTGGCCTGTTTTATTATCTTATCTCTTATTTCATATCTGTATGTTTTATATTCCGCTGATTTCTCTGATGTATGACTACTTGGGTGCCCGGGTAAGGCACCAGTCACGGGCCCCGGAACGGGTCGTGACAAAAGTGGTATCAGAGCAGTTAATCCTCGGAAAGTGTCTACAGACCGTGTCTAGTAGAGTCTTGATTATCGGTGTGTTGTGCACCACATCTATAATCAGGAGGCTGCAGGACATTTAGGATTGGTTTCCATTCTTCTCATTCTGAGATCGTGCCTTAGAGCTGTGTTATAAGTTGGACCCCTCTGACGCATTTCGTTTTACCGCTATGCCTCCGTGCAAGCAACCTGTGCCCGATGGGCAAGGCAGCCGAGGGAGTTGCTAGTGGGATACAGAGGAGTACGAGGGCGCAGGCCCGGACATTACATGAGATAGTGCTTGACGGCGAGTTTTGGCGCCGCCACCAAAGAGTTTAGGGCCGCAGCGGTGGGCCGAGACCACAAGACTGAGCCTCCGCCCACACCGGAGCAGAGGAGATGGGTTACAAAGAGATGGCCCAGTTATTGGCCAGGATAGTGGCAAGGCATGATGATAGGCTGGATGCAGCAGTTCCAGTTCCAGTAATACCCATGGTTCACCCAAGATCGGATAGTTTGAGGCTATGGGACTTTCTAAGTTGTAGCCGCGAGTTCTACGGTCGAGGCACGAGGATGATCCGCAGGAGTTCATTCGGCGATACGGATCATGAGAGTGATCAAGGCCGAGACCGAGTCGGTGGTCTTAGGTTCGCATCGGCCGCGTGATCTGCGATGATCGTTTGATTCGTGGGAGCTGTCCCGGGGAGAGTATGCACTTCCAGCCGTTTGGGACGAGTTCTCAGGGGCATTTCTTGCACATTTCTTGCCTCCACAGATGAGAAGGGCTCGGGCCGACAGATTTTTGACGTTGAGGCAGACCGGGCGTACGGTTCGGGAGTACAATGTGGAGTTTGACTCATTAGCTCGGTACGTCCCCGCATTGGTAGCCGACATGGAGGACAGAGTGCACCGCTACGTCACCGGGCTTGATGACTACTTGGCAGAGGCTTGTTCGGGTGTAGCTCTTCAGCCGGGCATGGACATTGCCCGCATACAGGCTTATGCACTTGGATGTGAGGAGCGGAGAGGTCGACGGAATGACCGAGATCAGCAGAAGAGGGCCAGGACAGCAGGGTCCTTGGGTAACTTTCGAGGCGGACCGCCAAGAAGCTAGTTATGTACCTCCGCCAAGATGCAGTGGTCCTCCGCGCCTTCGGGACGCTCGGTATTCGAGCGGTCCGAGCTCCGGGCTTCGCTGCGGTATACATGGGTTCCAAATCGGGTTCATGCTTTCCTCGGTGCACGATGCGCAAACGCCATCTCGAGTGTCGTCTTCATCGCGCTTGTTTCACCTGCGGCCGTCAGGGCCATGTGATGAGGGACTGTCCTAAAAGAAGGGATACATGTAGAATGACACGACTCACCGGGTCGGGCAAGGGATCATCGCCTTATAGTATGCTACTGCAGGCGTGCCTATGATTAGAGTGGAGCGGATGGTATGTATATTCTTACCCTCTAGAGACTAGTATGCGTAATGATATGATGAAGTGCTAAGTATTATGTTCAGATAGCATTATGTTAAAATTGTGATTAGAAAACATGGTTAGTTAGAAGGGTAAGTTTGGGGACAGGGAAATTGTGAACCTTAGAATATTACACGTAGAGACCTTAGATGCGAGGCCATCTTGAGTAAAAGATTTATGTTTGTGTTGACCTTTGTCGGGGTGCATTGTATACGTGGGATATATTTGTGTGATAAGTCCTCGAGTGATATGAAATGAAAGAGGGTAGTTGAGCTAAGAAGACCACTAGGTTTTGTGACTTGATTAGTGAGATTGTTCGGATCGGGGAACAAGTGTTTAGCGCGATAGCGGTCGGGTTGAGGACCAATCGCGGGTCAACCCGCGGCCTGTAATGTGGTGGAGTCAGTTCGAGGTGGTCCCGCCAGGTGGTAGGGTCACGAGGGTGCTAGGCCCAGATTTAGGTAACCATCGTATGAGTTCGTGGATATGTTCGACCAGAATCGGATCGTGAAGGCCGGGAATGGCCTTAAAGGAATTTGAGGCTAGTAAGATGACCAAGTTTGGAGGTAGTGACTCCAGAAATTTTTGATGACTGAAGTATGGTACGTATACTAGAAAGAGTTCAAGTGTTCGAGAAGAGTACGACGAGTGAGGAAAGAAGAGGACGTGGGTTATCAGAATAAAAGAGATCATTTGTTGTGAAGTGAAGATGCGAAGGGAGTATCCTTTAGACCGGGGTGGAAGCTTTTGTGAGGTAGGAATGATTTCTCGTGGACTTGGGTTAAGTATTTGCGCGTGGGTTATTTTGTGGCCAGGTGTGGCATTGGCAACTTGTTAGAGAAACTTTATCGTTATCCGTCTTGAGAAGGAACATTCGGGACGAATGTTTCTAAGGAGGGGAGAATGTTATACCCCGTATTTCCTGAGTATGTACGTGAGGACGTACGTACAAAAGTTTAAGCCTTAAAGTAGGCATTAGAGACGAAATTTGTGCACAACTAGCGAAAAAAATCGTTTTCCGACGAAACGTTTTCCAAAACTTGCGAAGGGAAAATTACTGCTATGTCATTTATAATTTTTGCGGATTTTTCTGAGAGATGAAATATTTTGGACCAACGGGAGGGTGACATGTGTCACCCTCATAGTGGACGAAACTTGGGCGTTTTTGGCCTTGTTTTTGGTCAAGGGTTAGGTAGGATATTTTGGTGGTAGATGGATAAGGTACACTTGCCCAAATCCACACCCTACACTTGCCCACCACTTGTCTTGATCTTGGCCCTTGAATGTCCTATAAATACCCCTCTAATGCAAGACCATTTCTTCATCCACACTTGTAAAAATCCAAGGCAAAATCCCTCTCCCTCCCTCTTAAGCTCTCGTCCTACCTTCCCCCTCCCCCTTTGTGAGGACTTGGGCGAGAGTACCCCCACTCTTGAGTTTTGTCTCGTATAAATCCCCACGCTATGGTAGAATAGTATTCTCCAAGTATTGTTACTATTCCCAAATACTTTAGCCCAAATACCTTGTAGTACTTTCCAAAGTTACCTCTATACGTAGAGCCCGGAAATACTACTATATTCCCTTAAGTCACACAAACGAAACCCTAAGGAAATCTTCATAGCGGGTTGAAGTATTAAGAAGAAGTTGCGTAGAACTTCTAAGGTTTGTTTGGAGCGGGTTGGAGCGCCCAGAGTAGGAGCTAAACGTTGCTCAGGATCGACATTTAACTTGGATAATTTTGGGCTTATCGAGGTAAATACTATTGTCCTTCTATTGTAATTGGAAATTACATACTGTAGTAGTATAAAAATGAGTATAAGACGTATATAAGGATTGTATAAAAGAAGAGAATTGAATAGATCACATCAGAAGAATATTAAAGAGGAATAAGATCAATCAGATTTTACATAGACTGTATTTACAGTAGACTTGTGTAGTTTGGCGGGTAGGGAAGTGCTGCCCAATTTTCCATAGAATAAAGGAATCTGTATCTAGAAATGTTTTACAGAATAATCTAGACGTTGATAGAATTATATGACCGTTATAGGTTGAAGTACTGCAAGTAGCGTATTCTACTCGAAGGGTGGAAAGGGCTAGCCGGATTACAGTACTTTGGAGCTATTTGCGTATAGTCGATAATCGTCGCGAGATATGTGATTCTTCTATACTCTTGAGCATGATATTTTAAAAGTATATATATATATATATATATATATATATATAGTACGGTAGACGTACGTGTGTTAACTGAACGTAGTTTTACGGCAATGTCTTTTGACTTAAGCCTGAATAATAAGAATCTTGAAGTATTTCAAAAGAATTAAGAAACCTTTTTGAAAGAAGAGTAACACTTGGTTTTAAAAGCTTAAGAGTTATACTAGCTGTCACGACCCGAACCCGTGCCCGTGACTGGTGCCTTACCCCGGGCACCTAAGTAGACATACATCAGAGTAATCAGCGGAACATAAAACAAGACATGAAATATCAAGAAGTGTAAAACAGTAATCTGAGAAAACTTGCCTTTCGGCATATATATATAACAACTAGAACAGTTACATCCCTTTTTTTTTACAACTCTGCCCACAACAGTACTACAGACCTCTAAGAATGATATGACAACAATGGCGGGACAGGGCCCCGCCATACCCCTGAATGTAAGTACCTACAACGACAGGGGACTATACCACTGATAAGCCTCCGAGAAACGAGCTTCCCATACGCTGAATTGTGACCCTAAGGCGAGGATCAACATCGTGTACTCTACTCGCGGCATGAACGCAGCTTCAAGCGAGGTCAAGATAACAGTACCAAGTATGTGAAATCAAAATATCAGAAATGAAATCATAGTAGTCTATATAAAGCAGAGACATGTATGATAACCAAACTACGATTCACAACAAATAAGCGATCATGTAAAGTCGTGACTCACGCCTCAAAGTCATCACTCAAATATAACTATGGGTCTCACGCCCACAACATCAATCATGCCGTGGAATACCTTCCTCACCGCGGCAGCCTATGATATAAAAGCACCAAGGAATACACATGAACACCGTGTCCCACTGTGTCACAATAAAACCGCACGGTAAGTACGAAGGCATAGCCGACTACTAAAACCCACAGTATCAACAAGGTCATAATCAGATCATGAGATCTGTCTGCACCGCCACATGATCAAAGCCGCCACTCGCCGCATGATCTAATATGCGCGTTCAGCCCCGAACTTCCCGCAGCTCCAGATAGGCCAACCTCGTAGGCCCGCATGAGGTATTCCCGCATCGAGGGTAGCTACTCCCGCATCGCCCCGACTCGCATCCGCACGCCACATAGACCGCATGACCATAAAGGCCGCACACTAACCTGGAACTCTCGTAGCTCCGCATAGGTCCCCTGGACCCGCATGAGGTATTCTCGAATCATGGTCCCAGACCGCCTGAGATATACCCCGCATCGGAGGGCAGCTTAACCCCCGGGATCATGTCAAGGTGAGTGGTACAATACCAACATAACGTCTGATCGTTAAACAACATAAGCGCGATCGAGGGAAATCCCTTTACACAAACATCACAAGATACTAACACACGTAGCATCCTAACATGTTTACTTATCAAACCAACAAGAAAGTATTACAAGGCTATCACAAACCAACACAATCAAGTTATTCACACAAGGTACTTTCTACTTTATGTTAAACAAGTTCGGTTTTTATCCCCAAAGTACTTCATACATTAACTCTTTAAAGATCCGCTTTTCACAAAAGTCACACAATACGTAGTATAAAAATAGAGTGACTATCTTTTAAGTAAACCAAAACACTTCTCTTTGTAAAATCAAGTAACAACATTCTTTTCCAAACGCTCAAGTTTGCCTAATTTCAAATACTCAAGTTTCTCATTTTGAAAGGTTTCAGTAGTTCATAGTTTTAATCCTTTAAAACAATTTGAGAAACATATACCTTATATGTGAGTAGGTTATTCTTGTTTATAACAATCTTGTTAAAGCGGCAGATCTAGGAAATGTAATATCATTTTGTCTCATCTTAGCTTCTATGCAGATGAGGTTTCTACTGGTTTTAATAATACTTTATTAGTCAATACATTTCCTTTATTAGCGCCATTGGTTTGTTCGATACTTATTCGATTTCGAAATCAAGAAACATCATTCCTTTTGATAACCAAAATACTCATTACTCACGAATGAGGTTTCACACTTATTAACAAAATTCATGTTAATTCAATTAAGTCAAGTCTCTTATCTTTTAAGATTAAGTCTCTTAACTTCTTAAAATCAATAAACCATTCTTTTTATTTCTCTTAAGCCGTTATACCTAACTTCCCATAAAGCTAGTATAACTCTTAAGCTTTTAAAACCCAGTATTACTCTTCTTTCAAAAAGGGTTCTTAATTCTTTTGAAATACTTCCAGGTTCTTATTATTCAGGCTTAACTCAAAAGACATTGCCGTAAAACTACGTTCAGTTAACACACGTACGTCTACCGTACTATATATATATTCTTTTAAAATATCATGCTCAAGAGGATAGGAAGAATCACATACCTCGCGACGATTATCGACTATTAGCAAAACGCTCCACGCTTATAACCCGCTAGCCTTGTTCACCTTTCAAGAGTACATGCTACACGCAGTAACTTTCAACCTATAAAGGTTATACAAGTCTATCAACTTCTAGACTACTCTTGTAGAATATTCTAAGCAAAGAGGTTCTCTATTCTATTTAAAACCGGGCAAAGACTTCCCTACCCGTTAAGCTACACAAGTCTACTGTAAATACAGCCCTATGTAAGTACAGTTTAATCTTCTTCTGATGTGATTTCAGTTCAAGTCTTTTCTGTAATATCCTTCTATTACAGTTCAACATTCTTCTATGAATCTTATATTCATTTCTATTCTACGACAGTATGTAATTTCCAATTACAAATAGAAGGATAGGATTATTTACCTCGGTAAGCCCAAAATTATCCAAGTTTAATGTCGATCCTGAGCAACGTCTAGCTCCTACTCCGGGTGCTCCAACCCGCTCCAAACAACCCTTAGAAGTTCTACGAAACTTCTTCCTAATACTTCAACCAACTGTGAAGATTTTCCTTAGGGTTTCGTTTAGTGACTGAAGGGACGTATAATAGTATTTCTGGGCTTTTAGTATAAGTGTAACCTTGGAATACTACAAGGTATTTGGGCCAAGGTATTTTGGAATAGTAACAATACTTGGAGAGTATTTTCTACCAAGTGGGGTGTATTTTACGAGAACAACTCAAGGTGGGGTACCCTGGCTAGCACCACTAGGGGGGGGGTGTACCCCTCGGCCAAAGGCCTACTCAAAGGGGAAGGGCTAGCACAACTAGGAAAGGGGGGTGGTGCTCTCGGCTAGAGCTCTCAAGAGAGGGGGGAAAGGATTTCAAGACTTAGAACAATTTGTGGATGAAGAAGATCTTCAACTAAGGGGGGTATTTATAGGGAAAACAATGGCCAAGATCATGCCAAGTAGTAGGCAAGTGTAGGGTGAGGATTCATCCATGTGTACCTTATCCATCTACCACACAAAAATATCACAAATATCCTACCAACTCCAAGAGTTGAATTCGTCCAATTGCCGCCCCACATCCACCAACTTGAGGGTGACAAGTGTCGCCCTCTCGTTGGTCCAAAATATTCGCCTCTCGGAAAAATCCGCAAAATTATAAATGACATAGCCGAATTTTCCTTCGCAAGTTTTGTAAAACGCTTTCCGAAAAACGATTCTTTCTGTAGTTGTGCACAAATATTTTCTACCTTGCCTACTTTAAGGCTCAACTTTTCTACGTACGTCCTCACGTACATACTCTGGAAATACGGGGTATAACATTCTCCCCTCCTTAGAAACATTCGTCCCGAATGTTCCTTCTAAGTCTCAAAACAAACATGCGCCAATATAGTCTTCACTGCTATACTTACGAAAACAATCATGCCACACCTGGCCACAATACAACACACGCAAATACTTACATCCAAGTCCACGAGGAATCACCTCCTATTACTACAAAAGCTCCCACCCAAGGGTCTAAAAGATACTCCCTTCGCACCTTTCTTTTACAAACGAGATGATCACTTCTCTGTTCTCTACACATGCTCGCTTCTCCCCTTACTCGCCGTACCCTTCTCGTACATTTGAACTTTTTCTCATAACTTACCACATTTCTGTTACTGCTTCAGTTTCCAAAATCTCTGGGTTACTATCTCCAACTTGGTCATCATTAATTGGGATCACTCTGGATGGATCTCCGATACTTTTCCGAATCTAACAACACGAAAGACCGGACGTACTGCCCCCCAAGTCGGACGGCAATGCTAACTTATAGGCAACTTAGCTTATTCTTCACATAACCTGAAAAGGCCCAAAGTAACTTGGGCTAAGTTTCCTCTGTTTTCCAAAACTCGTCACACCTTTACCGGGGTGGTACCTTCAAGAAGACCCACCGTCAACTCGAACTGCGTCGTCGCCGATTATCCGCACGACTTCTGTTGACTCTGAGCTGCCAATAACCTCTCCTGGATAAGCTTCACCCTATCCACATCTTGCCGAAACAAGTATGAACCAACTATCTGAACCTTGCCAACATCGAACCAATCGACCGGCAACTTGCACCTCCGCCCCTACAAGGCTTCATAAGGCGACATCCGAATACTGAAATGGTAGCTATAAAATACTCCCTCAACAGGAGAAAACAATCCTCACAGCTACCCCTGAAATCCAAACACTGGCTCGAGGGTGAATGCAATACTGAGACTCACCTGAGTTCCTAACCCTACCTGGTAAAACCTCCAGAACAAGAAATAGCCATAACCTGGGCCTTACTGTCTGTCATAAGGTGAAAGTAGGCACCTCGTGCAGCCTTACAACCTTCCTGATATAACATCTCGCGTAACCCTCTGCCGAGTAAACGGTCTTGACTAAAAGACAAGATGGGCTGACCTCATCGGCCCGACTACTGGTCGAACGCATCCACGAATTCGTACGATGGTTAACTAAACTTGGGCCTAATACCCTTGTGACCCTACCACCTGGCGGGACCACCCCGAACTGACCCTATCACAAAATAGGCTGCGGGTTGACCCGCAACATGGCCTCAACCCGACCCACTTCCGCAAGAAACACTAGCTCCCGATCCGAACAATCTCACTAATCATGTTACGAAAACCTAGCGGCCTTCTTAGCTCAACTACCCTCTTTCATTTCACACTACTCGGGACTTATTACACAAATATATCCCTCTTATACTGCACTCGATAAGTGGTCAAACCTAAAAATATAGATCTCTCTCGAGATGGCCTTGCCTCTAAGGTCTCCACGTATAAACTCTAAGGCTCACACTTTCCTTATCCCCAATCTTACCCTGCTAACTAACCATGATTTCTAATCACAATTAACATAACATTTAAGGTATACTCATCTTATCATACGTACTAATCTCTGAGGGTTAAGGATATACCAGATTCTACCGCTTCACTACCCTTAGTCGTCTAATCAATCATGCCTGTTGGGCATAGCTGGAAAGTGACGAACTACCCACCGATCCCGGGCCGAGTCCTCCTACTTGCATCCTCCTACTAGGACACCCTTTCGACACTGCCCCGACGGCCGTAGTACAACAAGTACCAACTAAAGACGACATTCCTGTGGATGACGTCATTACACCGCGAACACTGGGAAAATCAATCCTATTGGCCGGAACCTACGATAGCCGCGAACTAAGCCCCGAGTTCGACCAACTCTGCATACTCCGAATGTCTGAAGTCCGCGAGGACCACTCTGACCGTGGATGTGCATATCTAATCTGTTGCTGAGGCGGTTTGCCCTGAAAGTTACCAAAGGATCTCGCCGATCGGGCCTCTTCTGCAGTCCTTGATTAATCTGTCGATCTCTACGTTTCTCGGCCTGCTGCGCATAAGCCCGTACACAGGCCATGCTCAAGCCTAACTGAAGAGCTACTCTTGCACAACCCTTTCTTAGATATTCATCAAGACCCGCGATAAATCGATACATAAAATACTCTCTGGTTGCTAACTCCCTAGCTAGTAACAGGGTCGTCTCTTTGCAATCTATATTCTCTGTTCCCAGTCGTGGAACTGAAGGTTCAAATATCATGGCCGCAGAGAATCGCCGCCGCTAAACTCTCTGGGCTAGCGACGTAGCAGAACTCCCCGAATGAAGCACTACCCTAGGTGATGATTGGGCCTGTGCCCTAGTAACCCTCTGTGTTCTACTCGCAGCTCCCCCGGCTGCCTTGCCCTTCTGGGCCCGGGTTGCCTTACGCGGAGGCATAACGGTAAGGGAAAGAAATACGTTAGAGGGGTCCAACTTATAACACAGCTCTAAGCACGATCTCAGAGTGAGAAGAATGGAAATCAATCCTAAATATCCTATAGCCTCATGATTATTGGTGTGGTGCACAACACACCGATAATCAAGACTCTACTAGATACGGTGCGTAGACATTTTCCGAGGATTAATCGCTCGATACCACTTTTGTCACGACCAACTCGCCGTGATCGTGCCTTACCCGCACCTAAGTAGACATACATCGAGTAATCACGAACATAAAACAAGACATGAAATATCAAGAAGTGTAAAACAAGAACTGAGAAAACTTGCCTTTCGCATATATATATAACAACTAGACGATATCCCTTTTTTTTTACAACTCGCCCACAACAGCATTTCATGCACTTCTAAGAATGATATGACAACAACGGGACAGGGCCCGCCATACCCCGAATGTAAGTACCTACAACGATGGACTATACCACCGATAAGACTCGGAGAAACGGAGCTTCCCATACGCTGAATCGTGACCCTAAGGCGAGGATCAACACCGGTGTACCTCTACTGCAGATGAACGCAGCCCCGGAGAGGTCGATAACAGTACCAAGTATGTGAAATCAAAATACGTAAATGAAATCATAGTAGTCTATATAAAGCGGAGACATGTATGATAACCAAACTACGATCACAACAAATAAGCAGTCATGTCAAGTCAGGGACTTACGCCCTCAAAGTCATCACTCAAATATAACTATGGGTCTCACGCCCACAACATCAATCATGCCCGTGGAATACCTTCCTCACCGCCAGCCTATGATATAAAAGCACCAAGGAATACACATGAACACCGTGTCCCACTGTGTCACAATAAAACCGCACGGTAAGTACGAAGGCATAGCCGACTACTAAAACCCACAGCACCAACAAGGTCATAATCAGATCATGAGATCTGTCTGCATCATTACATGATCAAAGCTGGCCACTCGCCCGCAGTATCTAATGTGCGCGTCTAGCCCTGGAACTTCCCGCAGCTCTGCATAGGCCAACCTCATAGGCCCGCATGAGGTATTCCTCGCATCGAGGGTAGCTACTCCCCGGCATCGTCCTGGACTCGCAGTCCGCATGGCCACATAGACCGCATGACCATAAAGGCCGTACACTAACACGAACTCGTAGCTCGCATAGGTCCCCGACCCGCATGAGGTATTCTCGAATCATGGTCCTGCATCGCCGAGATATACCCCGACGGAGGGCCTTAACCCCGGATCATGTCAAGGTGAGTGGTACAATACCAACATAACGCTGATCGTTAAACAACATTAGCGAGATCGAGGGAAATCGCTTTACACAATCATCACAAGATACTAACACACGTAGCATCCTAACATGTTTACTTATCAAACCAACAAGAAAGTATTATAAGGCTATCACAAACCAACACAATCAAGTTATTCACACAAGGTACTTTCTACTTTATGTTAAACAAGTTCGGGTTTTATCCCCAAAGTACTTCATACATTAACTCTTTAAAGATCCGCTTTCTTTCACAAAAGTCACACAATACCCGTAGTATAAAAATAGAGTGACTATCTTTTAAGTAAACCAAAACACTTCTCTTTGTAAAATCAAGTAACAACATTCTTTCCAAGCGTTCAAGTTTGCCTAATTTCAAATACTCAAGTTTCTCATTTTCGAAAGGTTTCGTAGTTCATAGTTTTAATCCTTTAAAACAATTTGAGAAACATATACCTTATATGTGAGTAGGTTATTCTTGTTTATAACAATCTTGTTAAAGCAGCCAGGATCTAGGAAATGTAATATCATTTTGTCTCATCTTAGCTTCTATGCAGATGGAGGTTTCTACTGGTTTTAATAATACTTTATTAGTCAATACATTTCCTTTATTAGCTTTGTGGTTTGTTCGATACTTATTCGATTCAAATCAAGAAACATCATTCCTTTTGATAACCAAAATACTCATTACTCACGAATGAGGTTTCACACTTTTAACAAAATTCATATTAATATAATTAAGTCAAGTCTCTTATCTTTTAAGATTAAGTCTCTTAACTTCTTAAAATCAATAAACCATTCTTTTTATTTCTCTTAAGTCGTTATACCTAACTTCCCATAAAGCTAGTATAACTCTTAAGCTTTTAAAACCAAGTATTACTCTTCTTTCAAAAGGGTTCTTAATTCTTTTGAAATACTTCCAGGTTCTTATTATTCAGGCTTAAGTCAAAAGACATTGCCGTAAAACTACGTTCAGTTAACACACGTACGTCTACCGTACTATATATATATTCTTTTAAAATATCATGCTCAAGAGGATAGGAAGAATCACATACCTCGCGACGATTATCGACTATTAGCAAAACGCTCCACGACTATAACCCGGCTAGCCTTGTTCACCTTTCAAGTAGTACATGCTACACGCAGAACTTTCAACCTATAAAGGTTATACAAGTCTATCAACTTCTAGACTACTCTTGTAGAATATTCTAAGCAGTAGGTTCTCTATTCTACGGAAAATCGGGCAGCACTTCCCTACCCGTTAAGCTACACAAGTCTCATCAGAATACAAATTTCATGTAAGTACAGTTCAATCTTCTTCGATGTGATTTCATTCAAGTCTTTTCGTAATATCCTTCTATTACAGCTTCAACATTCTTCTATGAATCTTATATTCATTTCTATTCTCTGACGGTATGTAATTTCCAATTACAAATAGAAGGATAGGATTATTTACCTCGGTAAGCCCAAAATTATCCAAGTTTAATGTCGATCCTGAGCAACGTCTAGCTCCTACTCCGGGTGCTCCAACCCGCTCCAAACAACCCTTAGAAGTTCTACGAAACTTCTTCCTAATACTTCAACCAACTGTGAAGATTTTCCTTAGGGTTTCGTTTAGTAGTGAAGGGACGTATAATAGTATTTCTGGGCTTTTAGTATAAGTGTAACCTTGGAATACTACAAGGTATTTGGGCCAAGGTATTTTGGAATAGTAACAATACTTGGAGAGTATTTTCTACCAAGGTGGGGGTGTATTTTTACGAGAACAACTCAAGGTAGTGGGTACCCTCACTAGCACCACTAGGAGGGGGGTGTACCCCTCGGCCAAAGGCCTACTCAAAGGGGGAGGGCTAGCACAACTAGGAAGGGGGGGGTGGTGCTCTCGGCTAGAGCTCTCAAGAGAGGGGGGAAATGATTTCAAGACTTAGAACAATTTGTGGATGAAGAAGATCTTCAACTAAGGGGGGTATTTATAGGGAAATCAATGGCCAAGATCATGCCAAGTAGTAGGCAAGTGTAGGGTGAGGATTCATCCATGTGTACCTTATCCATCTACCACACAAAAATATCACAAATATCCTACCAACTCCAAGAGTTGAATTCGTCCAATTGCCGCCCCACATCCACCAACTTGAGGGTGACAAGTGTCGCCCTCTCGTTGGTCCAAAATATTTCGTCTCTCGGAAAAATCCGCAAAAATTATAAATGACATAGCCGGAATTTTCCCTTCGCAAGTTTTGTAAAACGTTTCGTCGAAAAACGATTCTTTTCGGTAGTTGTGCACAAATATTTTCGGCCCTTGCCTACTTTAAGGCTCAACTTTTCTACGTACGTCCTCACGTACATACTCTGGAAATACGGGGTATAACACTAGCTTTATGGGAAGTTAGGTATAACGACTTAAGAGAGATAAAAAGAATGGGTTATTGATTTTAGAAGTTAAGAGACTTGATCTTAAAAGATAAGAGACTTGACTTAATTGATTTAATATAAATTTTGTTAAAAAGCGTGAAACCTCATTCGTGAGTAATGAGTACTTGGTTTGTAAAAGGAATAATGTTTTACTGATTTCGGAAATGAGAATAAGTATCGAACAAACCACAGCAGCGTTAATAAAGGTAAATGTATTGACAAATAAAGTATTATTAAAACCAGTAGAAACCTCCATCTGCATAGAAGCTAAGATGAGACAAAATGATATTACATTTCCTAGATCATGGCTGCTTTAAATAAGATTGTTATGAACAAGAATAACCTACTCACACATAAGGCATATATTACTCAACTGTTTTTAAAAAGAGAATTATGTTATTAAATGATTAAGACTATGAACTATGAAACCTTTCGAAAATAAGAAACGTGAATATTTGAAATTAGGCAAACTTGAACTTTTGGAAAAGAATGTTGTTACTTGACTTTAAGAAGGCAAGTGTGTTGGTTTAAAAAGGAGGGCATAATATTGCCTTAGTTGTTTTAAAAGGAAAACATGGTATTATCTTAATCTATCTTAAAAGAGCGTTTAGATGTTAGGGCCACACGACACCGCGTTCATGGGATGAACCGGGAATGTATTCCATCCGATTTCTATCGAGTCCCATGAGATGGGCCGAGACATGTGCGATTTCTATCGAGTCCCATGAGATGGGCCGAGACATGTGCGATTTCTATCGAGTCCCATGAGATGGGCCGAGACATGTGCGATTTCTATCGAGTCCCATGAGATGGGCCGAGACATGTGCGATTTCTATCGAGTCCCATGAGATGGGCCGAGACATGTGCGATTTCTATCGAGTCCCATGAGATGGGCCGAGACATGTGCGATTTCTATCGAGTCCCATGAGATGGGCCGAGACATGTATTCCACACGATTCCACCTCGAGTCCATGAGATGGGCCGAGACATGTTACACGTATCACCTAACTTATACCTAGATCGCGGTGAGGAAGAAGTTCCACGCATGAGGATGACTTTGAGGCGTGAGTCACGACTTGACACGATCGCTTTTATGAACTGTAGTTTTGCTATCATATGTGTCTTCTGTTTTATATAGACTATTATGATTTCATTTTCAGTATTTTTCAGTTTCACATACTTGGTACCTGTTGTACTGACCTCCTTCGGGGGGCTGCGTTCATGCCACAGGTAGAGGTACACCGGTTGTTGATCCTCGCTCATAGGATCACAGTTCAGCGTTTTGGGTTCTCCGTTTCTCCGGAGGCTTATCTTTTGGTATGTTCCCTGAGTTGTAGGTTCTTGTACATCCAGGGGTATGGCGGGGCCCTGTCCCGTCATAGGTGTTGTTACATTCTTAGAGGTGCAGAGTAATCTTGTTGTGGGCAGGGTTTGTAAAAGGGATGTAACTGTTCAAGATTTATTATATATGCAAGAAGGCAACCGTTTTGGTTGACCTGTTTTATTATCTTATCTCTTATTTCATATCTGTATGTTTTATATTCCGCTGATTTCTCTGATGTATGACTACTTGGGTGCCCGGGTAAGGCACCAGTCACGGGCCCCGGAACGGGTCGTGACAGAAATCTGATTAAAAAATTCTATGTGATATATTATATATAGCTATAATAAAGAACAATAATTAACAATTTCATTAGGTACTTAAAAATTATAAAATAACAAACAAAGAAACTAAAATTTAGCAAGAATTGAGCGAATTTAAGTTATGACCTGCTTTTAGCCCGTTTTAGTCCATGTGACCCATCCATTTGTTAACTTAATTCATTTTGATACGTCCATTTGACATCCTTATTTTATATAGAAGGGATCGTTTGGGATTTTCTTTCTGCTCAAGATTAGACAAACAATTCCTTGTAACTCAACACCTCTGTCCAAATCCATCTTCTGTCATCCCTACATATACTCCCTATTTAAATACAAGTGACCACAATCCAGTGAGAAAACTTTTTATGTCGTGCATTTCATTTATCCCAACTTTAGGATATCTATGGTTTGTTTGGCCAAGTTTTAAATTCAAAATTGAGAGGCTCTGATGACCCTTCTTGGATAACTACAAAATGTCGCTATTGCCGTCACAATTCTCTATAACAACATTTTTATATAATAATATTTTATTATTATAGTAAAGTTTTGAAAGAAATAATGCCTTAATTATTTTCATTAAGGAATGAGTATATATACACTTTACAATTTCCATAATATGGAAAATTCTATTCATATTCTACTCTCAAACCTTATTTTATTTATACAAGAATCAAACAATGGATGCAACTACTTATACGGAGTTTGACGCAACTCTTTCGATCCTTGAAACTTACACTGATGAAGAGATTATTGCACAAGTGATTGGAGTGTACTAACAAGAGACAACATATATAGAAGGTGACAATGAAAGTGTTAATAAAGAGTCTCAACCTATTGCTACTTGCGGTGAGATAGAAAAGTCAACTGTTAAGCTCTTAGACAATCTTCAAGGGAAAGCTATTGAATTCCCTTTTGCTAAAAGTTTAGATTCAAACGTTATATTATGGCTCAGGGTACATAAGGTAATATGGCTCAGTCAATAAATTTAGCAGTCCTTCGTAATTCTCAGGCTCAGTCATAGCCCGATCCAGCTAAGTCTGGTAATGCAGGCAGAGGTCCAAACTGCTTGTACGCATTAGCAGGTCGTCAGCACATAAAGGCTCATGCAGATGTGGTCACAGGTACACTCACTATTTTCACTTTTGACTGCCCTTATGGATCTTGCATCCACTCTATCATATGTAACCCCGTTTGTTGCTAAGAAATTTGAGATAGAACCTGAAGGTTGCATGAACCCTTTGAAGTATCCACTCCAGTTGGTGAGTCAGTTAGAGCAAGACGGGTTTATAGGGGTTGTCCAGTTTGAGTCTATCACCACATTACCATAACCGATTTGGTAGAGTTAGAAATTATAGATTTTGATGTAATCATGGGCATGGATTTGTTGTATTCATGTTATGCCACAATAGGATGTATAACCAAAATTGAAAATTTTGGGTTTTCCGGTGAACAAGTCATAGAATGGAAGGGTGATGCAGTAGCACCCATGTGAAGATTTATTTCCTATCTTAAAGTCAGAAATATAATATTCAAGGGGTACATTTACCATCTAGTTCGTGTTAGGTATGCAGATACCCAGACCCCAACTCTTCAGTTCGTACCAGTTGTCAATGAGTTTCCAGAAGTCTTTCTTGAGAATTTTCCCGGAGTTCCTCCTGACGGGAAGATTGACTTTGGAATTTACCTACTTCACGACACTAAGACGATATATATTCAAGCATACAAAATAGATCCAACAGAGTTATGAGAATTAAAAGCTTAGTTGAAAGATCTCCTTGATAAGGAATTCATTAGACCAAGTATCTCACCTTGGGGTGCACTAGTCTTGTTTGTTCGGAAGAAAGATGGGTCTTTTCACATGTGCATTGACTACCGACAGTTGAACAAGGTCCCAATTAAGAACAAGTATCTTCTACCCAGAATTGATGATTTATTTGACCAACTTTAGGCTGCTCAATGTTATTCTAAAATTAACCTCAGATTAGAGTACCATCAGCTTAAGGTTAAAGAAGCTGATATTCTGAAAATTGCTTTCAGAACTCGTTATGGTCATTTCTAATTCTGTGTTATGTCGTGCGGATTGACAAATTCCCCAGTTGCTTTCATGGACCTTATGAACAGGGTCTCAAGCCTTATCTCGATCTTTTCATTATTGTCTTTATTGATGGTATTCTACTCTATCCCCTAATGAAGCTAATCACGCAGAACATTTCAAAATAGCATTGCAGACACTTAAGGACCGTGAGGTTTATGCGTAATTTTCTAAGTGTTAATTTTGATTTAAGTCAGTGGCATTATTAGGTCATGTAATTTCTGGTGAAGGCGTAAATGTTGATTTTCATAAAATAGATGATGTTAAGAATTAACCCAGACCTACGTCTGCCTCAGATATTCAGAGTTTTGAAGGTCAGGCTATTACAAGCACTTAGTAGAGGATATTTCTTCTATCTCAGCTCCATTGACCAGGTTGACTCAAAAGGAAATTAAATTTCAGTGGTCAGATGTCTGTGAGCATAGTTTCGAAGAATTGAAAACGAGACTGACCTCTGCTCCAATGTTGACATTGCCAGAGGGAACCGAGGGGTTCGTTGTCTATTGTGATGCTTATGGGATTAGTCTTGGTGTGTTTTAATGCAACTTGGAAATGTTATAGCTTATGCATCCTGGTAGCTTAAACCTCATAAAAAGAACTATCCGACTCTTAACTTAGAATTGACAGTCATGATTTTTGCACTCAAGATGCCGTCACTATTTGTATAGAGTTCAAATCAATATTTATACAGATCACAAGAGCCTTCAGTATATTTTCAAATAGCGGGTGTTGAATCTCAAGCAAAGGAGATAACTCGAATTGATAAAGGATTATGGTGTAGATGTTCTCTATCATCCAGTGAAGGCGAATGTGGTAGCCCATGATCTTAGTCGATTATCCATGTACAGTTTAACTCATGTTGAATAAGGTAAGACAACCATGGCGAAGGAGATTCATTGACTAGCCAGTCTAGGTGTTTGACTCATAGACTTTGATGATTGCGGTGTTGCTGTTTAGAACAAGTCTGAATCCTCCTTAGTGGCCGAGGTGAAGGAGAAACAATTCAGTGATCCCTACTTGTTATAACTAAAAGAGAGGATTCACAAGCATAAGACTATGACTATTAAACAAAGGGGAGATGACAGTACTTTAAGGTACCGAGACAGGTTATGTGATCCAGACGTAGACAGACTCAAAGAGATAATCATGGAAGAAGCGCATCATTCCAGGTATTTGATTCACCCAGGTTCTACAAATATGTATCATGATTTAAAGGTAATTGGGATGAGCATCTACCTCTCATTGAATTTGATTCTAATAACACTTACCATGCTAGTATTCAGATGACACGGTTTGAAGATCTGTATGGGAGAAGGTGTAGATCGCCAATTAGTTGGCTCGAAGTTGGTGAAACATAAACTTTAGGACCAGACTTAGTCTATCAAGCTTTAGAGAAAGTAAAGTTAATTTAGGAGCATTTGAAAACAGCTCAGAGAGACTTAGAGTTTCAAGTTGATGATTGAGTATTTCTGAAAGTATCACATATGAAAGGTGTCATGAGATTTGGGAAGAAATGGAAGCTCAGTCCCAGATATATCAGACCCTATAGGATTTTGAGCAGAGTTAGCCAAGTGGCGTATGAACTTGAATTGTCACGAGACTTGATTGTTATTCATCCAGTGTTTTATGTGTACATATTGAGAAAGTATGTGGGAGACCTGTCATTAGTTGTCCCTACCGTTTCTATTTCAGTTAAGGATGGTTTGACCTGTGAAGAGATTCATGTGGCTATTTTGGATCATCATATTCAAAAATTGAGAACAAAGGAGGTTGCCTCAGTGAAAGTGTTATGGAGAAGTCAGAGTGTTGAGGAGGCTACATGGGAAGACGAAGAAGACATGAAGTCCAGATATCCATATTAATTCGAGGAGCAATAAGCAAGGTAAATATCCTCAGTATTCATGTCATGTCCCTTGCGTATTCATGTCTCAAGTTTCACGTTCATGTATTCAGTACACATATCCCATGTCCATGTTTTCATGTAATCATGTCAGTTCAGTTTCCATATTTCATGACATGTTTCTTCACGTTCATGTACTCATGTTATGTCCAGTCTCATTCTTGACCATGACCTATCATTTGAGGACGAATGATCCCAAGGGTGAGATATTGTAACTCCTCGTACCTTCAAACTAAGTCTTGTTCATGATCCACGAGTGTAGGAAACCAAAATGGGGCACCACTCATACACCACCACCTCACCATCTCTTTTCCCTAAAAATGTCCTATATGCTCCTAACATCATTAAAAATTTAATCTCTATTAGGAAATTTGCTAGTGACAATTCTGTATCTATTGAGTTTGACCCTTTTGGTTTTTTGTAAAGGACCTACATACGGGGACACCTCTTACAAGATGTAATAGTATGGGGGGACCTCTATCCTTTCTCATCCAATTCCACTACACGTGTCCATTCACATACTTGTCTAGCTGCAATCTCTCCATTAACCTAGCACAATAGACTTGGGCACCCGGGAGCACCAATTTTTAGTTTTCTTAGAAGTCGAAATTTCATTCAATGCAATAATGGAAAATTTACCCAAAATTGATATTCTTGTCCTTTAGAGAAGCATGTTCGACTTCCGTTTAAATCATCTTTGAGTGTTAATTTTTCTCATTTTAATATTATTTCATGTGGATTTATGGACATCTTCCATTACTAGAAAACTATGTCACATATATAATTTGATATTTTGGATGATTTCTCTCACTTTCTTTGGGCGTATTCTCTAAAATATAAGTCCCAAATCTACAATTTTTTTTTGAATTTCAAGCATATGTTAAAACCCAGTATGAAAAGACCATCAAAACGTTTCAATGTGATAACGACTGGGAGTTTGACACTAATGAATGTTTTTGAATACATAAAATAATGTAATTTTTATGGTTAATAAAAAGAAACAGGGCTAATACCTTCTTCTTTTTTGGAAAATAGAAAAAGAAGCGACAATTACGAACTCAACATAATTTCTCGCAAGTTTTCCTTTTATTTTATATTGAGAAATAAAATATACCAAGACAACGCTTTCTTGTTTTGGTTGTTGGCAAGGGAATCATCAATCACTATTCTTTGGATGTGCACAAGGTAAATCCCGTTCCAATGTAATAATTCAAAAATTACATAGAAGAGGTAATCCGCACTAGATAAGCAATAGCGTACGCATAAACTTTAGTAAGTGGTGTAACATTTTGATATGAGAATAAATAAATAAAATAATCATATTATAAAAGAATACAATACAAGAAAAAAAACATAACTCACGTATTTACTATAACTTTTCTCTATGAGGCAAAAAATTTAGAGCACCAAAATGTTGCTAGCTGCTTGCTCAGCTTCAAACTCACGATTTCTAGAATATAACTTAAACTCAAGCAACGAAAAATTTGAAAGATTAGATTAACAAAAGAGAAAATGAGTTTAAATTATGCCAAGTGACGGTGTAAAAAATATTTAGCCGATTAGGTCACTTACTAAAAATTAGAAGTAATTCTCTATAATTAATAAGCTAAGTAATACTATTACAAAGAATGATAATTCACAGATAGTGATCGAAGAGAAATCATTACAATGTGAGTGTAAACAAACTGCTGGTAGGAACATGAGAGACTTTACCATATATAGACAAACTGCAAAAGTTTTCCCTATAAACTCAAGTACAACTTTAGCTAGAAGCTCAGACAAAATCTAAATTCAAGAATGAAACTTAGTACTATGAAGATTCAGGTCATTCTCAAAATTGATTTGCTAGCTCCTCAGATATGACATGCAAGTCGAATGTGTTCATTTGATCCATAGAACTCCATATCTCCTCCATAGGCCAGCAATATTCATCACTACTAAAAAACAGAGGTGAGTTCATGACTTCCATATCATAACATACAATTGCTGAAGTATTATTATCTTCATTACTAGTACACATCATCATGTTGGTTCCTTGAAGTACCCTTTGTTCAGAAAATTCAACATTTGATTCTGTTGCAAAATTTGATTTTGTTGCAAAATTTGATTTTGTTGGGACCAAATTAAGTAGTAAGCTGTTGTACTGATCGTCTCCACACAGAAGATTGTTCAACTATGATAATGACTGTTCAACCGATGGAACATTAGCACGTTCGAACTGTTCTTCGATCTTGATCACATGATGAATTAGGAATGTTACTAGGTAACCAACAATAAGAACCTGTCTCCATCTGTTCTTGTGGGACGATGTAGTTAATATCTTGATTATTTTGATACCCTAGAATAGGCTGCTCAAGAACGGGGCTCGTTATCTCCATAGGATTAATCACATGAGTATTCGAACAAAAATTAACCTGCTTTTCATACTGGAGACACGACGACGATCCAATATTTTCATATGCGTCAGAAATGACACAAAATCCATTATATTGATCATGACCATGAACAATTGCTTGGTCCATAGGCTGCTCATAGATAGGGCTCGTTATCTCCACATGAATCTTTTGAGAATTTGAACAAAAAATAACTTGGTTTTGATGGACACACGACATTGATCCAATATTTTCAGCCTCCTCATCAGAATTAATACTAGAACAAATTAATCCTTTTTTTGATGATTACCATGGACAACCACCTTCCTCTTAATGCGACACAAAACGTAGTCCTTGTGTTGAATTTGATGACTTTTTCTTAACACCTTTAGTATAGTATCACTAAGAAAGTATACTTTCATAATCCACGCGATTCTTTGATCCAAATTACTATTATATTTTCGTAAAAATGATAGCTTTTCTTGAAACATATGGTTAATGAACCTCTTTTATTCGAAATAGGTTTACCTTTGTCAGATCCTTTCCACGTTCCGCCACCAACAACTCTCCTGTTAATTTTTTTACCATCGACAGATTTTCTCTTTAACTGAGTAAAAAAGTAACTCGCATCACATAAATCTCCAAATATATCACATGGCTTCTTATTACCATATAAGTCTATTTGTCGAATATCATCGCATTCAAAAGGCTTGCCACGTACAAACTTCAGTAGAAAGCTTATGTCCCGACCCCGGGCCCGCGACTGGTGCCCTACCTGGGCACCCCTTTCGGTATACATCAGAGAATAGCAGCGGAACATACACAACTTATAAAATGCTTAAACATAAAATAACAACAGGCTAGCCGATAAGGTCACCTTCCGTAAACTATACATAATAAACAATACATTTTTTTTCTTTACAACCCAATCCACAAATGTGACTACTGCACTTAAGAATAACAATCAGGGACAGGCCCCGCCATACCCCGAATGTACAACAACCGACCATACGAGGATAAGCCTCGGAGTAATGGAGCTTCAACACCGAATCAATGATCCTAAAAGTGAGGATCGCCACCAGATACTCTACTGCGCAGATTTAACGCGGCCAAGGAGGTCGATAACATGTACCAAATATGTGGCCGAAAATCAGTAATGAAATCATAAGTCTATAATAAAATCAAGATGTATGATAACTCGATTAACGTACATTGTGCCTTACTAACAATGAGAGTAATCAAGAGTATACTTACAACATAAAAATAGGAAGCTCACGATCAAAGCAGACCACCCGCCCGCAATGATCATTAAGCAATCCTACTCTGGACTATTTCACCCGCGTAGGTCGGGTGGACCCGCATGAGGTATTCCTCGCATAGGTCAGATCCGCCGCGTGGACTATTTCACCCGCATAAGCCCTTACGGACTCGCGTGAGGTATTCCTCGTGATAGTCAGATCCGCCGCACGGGACTATTTCACCCGCGTAAGCCCTTACGGACTCGTATGAGGTATTCCTCGTGATAGGTCAGATCCGCCGACGGACTATTTCACCCGCATAAGCCCTTACGGACTCGCATGAGGTATTCCTCGCATCGTGGGTAGTAAATCCACGGAATATGCAAATGCCACAAACCCGGGGAATGACCCCGTAATGAATAACATACCACTAGCACAAACCGGCTATCACACATAACATAAGCACTACCGGCTTATCTTACACAACATAAGCACTACCGGCTTATCATACCATATATAAGCAAGTTAAGAAATCCCCTAACTTCTTATTAGTCTTATACATGTACACTCTCATTTTTAGTTTACTTAAGCCACTAACATGTCATTATAAAAATCCGGGAATTTAACCCAAAGTACTACGTACTCCTATTCTTTTTAAAATGACTCTTTTTCATATAAAACTTCCAAGATACTAATAACCATAGTATCAAGTCATAACTACTTTTCAAGACAAGTCACAATACCTTTTAGAAATACAATTATAGGCTTCTAAATCAAGTAACTTCTTTCTTTTAAAACTTTAAGCAATTGATGCCTTTAAATCAATTTGTCTTTCATTATTTCAAGTCATTTATCATACTTAAATTACTTAGAGTAAATCACTCTTTTTAACCTTCCATAAAGCTATTATAACCAACTTCCCATAAAGTCGTTATACTAGCTTTATACCTTAGAAACTTACATTCTTCTTTAAAACCAAGAGGCTTAAACTTTCCAACAAAACAAGTATCAAAAATACTTTCAACATACTTAAAGTCTCTTAACTTTTGAAAACCAAGATATCCTTAATATTTAAACAAGTGAGTTAATTCCCTAACTCAACCAATTTGGACATTCCTAAAAATAAGCCAAGGATATCAAATGGACTAGATTGTCAAAATCTTGTACGTCTACCGTACTATACATTTACAACTTATTCATGCTCAAGAGATAAGAAAGTTCCACATACCTCTTCGGTTTAATCCACTTGCTAAGTCCAATACGCCGTACGTAGTATGTCAACCTATAATGACCATAGTACGTCTATTAACTTCTAGTTTCAAACGTAGAATATTTCAAGTGCAAAGCTACTAAATTCTACGGAAAATCGGACACCACTTCCTTTGTTTCTACATACTTTGCCACCTTTTTCAAGGCCGAATTCAATAACCAAACATACCACATTTAAGGCTCAACAAAGTAGTTAACAATAGGGGATTACACGCTTAATCAAGACGTGTAAAATTCCGCCCCACAATTGACATTAAACTAGTCCAAAAATACAAGGTCCATTCGTCAAAATAGGGACAACAATACAAATTCGTTTCCAATCCCTTTTCAATCCAAGTGGTTTAATATAACATGTTATCTAGCCGCTATTGATTATAACTACTACAATCCTCAAGTAGGTAAACATGCGACGATTCTAATTAACGATCAAATTATAATTCAATTTCAAATGACTCAACATGTCATTTTCAGATTTGAGCTTCTAAATTTCCATAACACTTATCAATCTTCATAACACATATCACATGATCATTTCTAACTTATAATAACATGGAATCTTTAATTACAAAAGTAAGACGAAGATTATACCTCATTTAGCCCCAAATATGATCCAAGATTACAAGTCGATCCTTAGCATCTTTAGCTCCTCCTTTCGACGTTCCAATCCACTCCAAGCAACCCTTAGAAGCTTATGAAGAACTCCTCTTCAAGTTCCAACTTCAAAGTTGAATAACTCCTTAGGTTTTCGCCTTGCGACTAATACGAAAACACCATTTTTCCGGGATCTTTCTATTGAGATACACTTACTATACCCTTAGGAACCTTGGTTTAAAGTATGGGGATTATTGGACAACAATTGAATTTTTTTCTCTTCTTGAGACATCAAAGCCGAGAGCCCTTAGGGTTTCTTCAAAAAAATTTCTTGAAATATGACTAAGTGTGGGAACTAGTCTTGCTACTAGTAAGCTTATATAACACAAGGAAGGGTCTAGATTGGCACACATGTGGGGCTTAGATGAGTTTCAGATGGATCAAGCCCAAGTGGCACTTTGACAAGTCAACAATGTCAAGCTCTTGTCTTAGCAAGACTTGGTCATTTAAATTATGGTAAAATGACCATTTTAACCATGACAATTTCGTCCAAGACCACTAAGGGGTGACACATGTCGCCCTCCCGTTCGTCGCAATATTTCGTTTTCCGACAATTCCATAATTCCGATAAATTTTTACTCGTCTCCAATCTTAACATTTTTGAGTTCTTACGCACGTTCTTATAACCATATCCTGGAAATTCTGGGGTGTAACATTCTTCCCCCCTTAGAAACATTCGTCCCCGAATGTTCTTTTGGGAGTCAAACTTAAAGATAGCGACATAGTCTCCTTACAACCCCTACATACCAATAATGCCACACGTGGCCACATAACAATACTCATACCAAAATGTCAAGATGAACCCCATGTGTCAACGCCGGTTATCTGCATAAAGCTTCTGCTGACTCTGAGCTTACTAATAATCTTTCCCGGATAAGCTTCGCCTTATCCTCAACCTGCTGAATCAAGTCCGGACCAAATAGCTCAACCTCGCCTACGTCGAACCAACCAACCGGCGATATACACATTCTTACATACAAGGCCTCATACAGGGCCATCTGAATACTGGAAGGGTATCTGTTATCGTACGCAACTCAACAAGAGGCAATATAACCCTCCCAACTATCTCTGAAATCAAGAAAACAGGCCCGCCACCTATCCCCAAGTGCCTGGATAGTACGCTCTGCCTGTCCATTGGTCTGAGGGTGTAATGCAAAACTGAGACTCACCTGAGTCCCTAATCCCTTCTGAAAACCCTCCAGAAGTTATCCGCAACCCAGCTCATCTGGTTGACATCATAAACGTAGGAACCCCGCGGTCTCACGCCTCCCCGCTATACAAGCTAGCATAATCCTCGGTAGCACGTGGTCCCAATCGGAAGAACACGCATCGTTTCGCGACTTTATTTACTATGACCCCCAGGGAGTCACACTTCCTCTAAGTATGATGCCACCCTGTAACAAGATCCATATTAGTTATCTCCCATATCTAAGTCGGGATCTAAATCGCCTGCAATAGCCCACTGGGCTTCTGGTCTTCAACCTTGACCTGCTACTAATTCGACCATTTAGCAACAACTCTGCTACGTCCCTCTTTAGGCCATCTTACCAATACAACATCTGAGGTCACGACATAACTTAGCCGACCCCGAACAATTGGAGCAATAAGCATTTCGTGCCTCCCCTAAAACCTGCTGACAAGTTCTGCAGTACCGGGTACACACAATCCATCTTCGTATCACAGCACCCCATCCGGTGCTACTCAAACAGACTCTTCTCTTCTCGGAGAGCCGTATCTCGACCACATACTAATGCTGAATCCTCATATTGTCGCCTCTTCACCTCCTCAACGAAGAAAGACTCGGCAACCTCTCGGATCCAAACTTCATTCACCTTGGAAACAAATAATCGAACCCCTCGGCTCGGTAGCTGATGAATATCACGGACCACGTCCTGTCTATCTGGCTGCCCACCTGACAGACTACCCATAGATCTACGACTAAGAGTATACAGAATCGCTTGGCTTTCCCCGGATGGTATAGGATATCAATATCACAATCCTTGAGTAACTCTAACCACCGTCTCTGTCGCAAATTCAACTGCCTCTGTCTGAAGATATACCGAAGGCTCTTGTGGTCTGTACAATTATCCATATGAAGTCTATATATACGTCATGCCCCCAAATCTTCAAGGCATGATTAACAGCCGCCAACTCCAAATCGTGAGTAGCGTAATTCCTTTCATGCTTCCCTAACTGCCGGGAACATAGGCTCCAACCTTACCGTGTTGCGTCAGCACACAACCTAGCCCAACACCCAACGTGTTTTCATAATAACCTAACCCTCTAGTCTCTCAGGAGAGGTTAGAACTGTAGTCGTGGTCAACTTATCTTCTAATAACTGGAAGTATTTCTCCTAACTGCGAAATATTCGGGTATCCTTAATCTCAATCATGGTTCCTGTTTCCCTTTCTCTGCTGCAACCAAACTTGGTCACTAACTTAGATTTGATTCCTTTGCTTGCCCCATGGCTAAGACTTCCCGTCAATCACAATTTAGGGGGGGGGTGGGATTTCCTTGATCTCGTCAAGTAGTAACCCGATGCTACCACCTTTCCTCGAGGTGTTCTTACTGCCTATTATTTACTAATGGCCTTACACTAGTCTGGGGTAATCATATCTCGTGCAACTTACATAACCATAGTCGTATTCTCTTTTATCATTCTGGTCATAACCTTACCTTATGCTTATTATTAGCAAAAGTATTTCTATCTTGATTCATAATCGTGCAGTTTCATATATGCGTACTACCTGCATTTTTATCCTTACGACACTTCCTCGACTATTTGGTACGTCGTTCTTAATTACGTCAACGCAATACTTTTCCCACGGTTATCTAAAACTATAACCTATGGTAGCGACATCAAGACCTTACCCTCATATCCTTCGCCTAACAACACGGGTACACGCAACCCCATAATACGAAAGCGTCCTTTTATGTGGGAGAAAACTTATCTCCTTTCTTAAACTTTCTCGAGTCACAACCCTAATCACAGGGTCCTCTCGCGGTCCAGTAAATATCTAATCATCACGCACAGCCTTAAAGTCATGTAGATTTTCAAAACCTACCAAAGTTGCCTCGACTTTCATGCAAAGATTCGTACTTATTTTATTCTTGCCTTGGACATTTTCCTGAAATTATCCGGAAGGTCGTGGCCCTGACCGCCACACCAACCCAACTCTAAGTACCTCCAAGGGAACTTAACATAAATTCCTTCAAATTCAATTATTACTTACTCTCTGCGTCAATTTACCTCACATGAACAAGTCACACAGACTTATTAAAATCCTCAATGTCAAAGAAGGAAGGATAATTCACTGGTTACCACCACTTCTCTCCCTATCCGCTCGATAACCGACTTACCGGGAAACTGGTACCGAATCAATCTCTCTCTATAGACCACGTCGGCATAACAAGAGGCCAACTAGCCCGTACTCATAATGACCTCGATGTCTGTTATAACAGCTCTGCTAGGTCTGCTAGGGTCCAACGACTGTATCGTTACCGGTAATTATTATCTACCCGCTCAGCTACCACCCAACACTCACGAGTGTAGTCACCTCGAAAGGTCCTCATGGATTCAGGCTCCATTTCTTTACACTTGGTTGCTCTCTTTCTTAATGGTAGTACTCTTGTCACGACCCGAACCCGGGCCCGTGACTGGTGCCTTACCCCGGGCACCCTAGTGATACAACATCAGAGTAATCAGCGGAATATAAAACAATACATGACATAGTATGAAATATGAAACAGTTCATATGGGAAAACTTGCCTTTCGGCATATATATAAATAACAACTAGAACAATTACATCCCTTTTTTTTTACAACTCTGCCCACAACAGTACTACAGACCTCTAAGAATGATAACAACAATGGCGGGACAGGGCCCCGCCATGCCCCTGAATTTAAATACCTACAACGACAGCGGTGCATCGATAAGCCTCGGAGAAACGGAGCTTCCCAAAATCTGGCCCAGGATCCTAGGCGAGGATCGGCGATCGTGTACTCTACTGCGGCATGACGCGGCCCGAAGAAGTCGATCTAACAGTACCAGTATGTGAAGCGTAAAAATCGAAGTAAAATCAAAGTATTTAAAACCATTTGCAAATACAACCAGTTCAAGCGCATAGTTCCACAACATAAACAAGAGCAAGGTAGATAAGCGTAATGTGGTCTTTTCTAGGCGCGAATGATCGAAGCAAGGCCAATCGCCCGTAGTATCATTATGCGTGCCTAATCCGGACTTCCGCGGCCGCATAGTCGCGAACCGCGTGAGGTATTCTCGCATCGGGGTAACCCGGTACCCTCACGGACTCGCGGCCGCGTAGTCTCGATAGACCGCGTAGTCACACGGACCGCGTAGGGCATCCGCGTCGGGATAAACACGGAATGATCAATCACGGAGCATACCGCTGCTCGCGTAGTCACATAGACCGCATAGGCCGTATAGACCGCATCAAGGGTGTGAGCCCTCGGTATAACAAGTCAAGGGGGTATGTGATATAATAACATAACAGCTTATCGTTAAACAACATAAGCACAACAAGGGAAACCCCTTTACACAAACATCAACAGATACTAACACACGTAGCATCCTAACATGTTTACTTATCAAATCAACAAGAAAGTATTACAAGACTATCACAAACCAACACAATCAAGTTATTCACACAAGGTACTTTCTACTTTATGTTAACAATTTCGGGTTTTTATCCCCAAAGTACTTCATACATTAACTCTTTAAAAGATCCGTTTTTTTCACAAAAGTCACACAATACCCGTAGTATTAAAATAAAGTGACTATCTTTTTAAGTAAACCAAAACACTTCCCTTTGTAAAATCAATTAACAATATTATTTTCCAAACGTTCAAGTTTGCCTAATTTCAAATGCTCAAGTTTCTCATTTTCGAAAGGTTTCGTAGTTCATAGTTTTAATCACTTAATGATATAATTATCCTTTAAAACGATTTGAGAAACATATGCCTTATATGTGAGTAGGTTATTCTTGTTTATAACAATCTTATTAAAGCAGCCATGATCTAGGAAATGTAATATCATTTTGTCTCATCTTAGCTTCTATGCAGATGGAGGTTTCTACTGGTTTTAATAATACTTAATTATTCAATACATTTCCTTTTATTAGCGCTGCAGTGGTTTGTTCGATACTTATTCTGATTTCCGAAATCAGTAAAACATTATCCCTTTTTAAAAACCAAGTACTCATTACTCACGAATGAGGTTTCACACTTATTAACAAAATTCATATTAATTCAATTAAGTCAAGTCTCTTATCTTTTAAGATCAAGTCTCTTAACTTCTAAAATTAATAAACCATTCTTTTTATCTCTCTTAAGTCGTTATACCTAACTTCCCATAAAGCTAGTATAACTCTTAAGCTTTTAAAACCAAGCATTACTCTTCTTTCAAAAAGGTTTCTTAATTCTTTTGAAATACTTCAAGATTCTTTATTATTCAGGCTTAAGTCAAAAGACATTGCCGTAAAACTACGTTCAGTTAACACACGTCGTCTAGTACTATATATATATATTCTTAAAATATCATGCTCAAGAGTATAGGAAGAATCACATACCTCGCGACGATTATCGACTATTAGCAAAGCGCTCACGGCTATAACCCGTTAGCCTTGTCCACCTTTCAAGTAGAACATGCTACTCGC
This sequence comes from Przewalskia tangutica, assembly GCA_029844215.1. Lineage (NCBI taxonomy): Eukaryota > Viridiplantae > Streptophyta > Magnoliopsida > Solanales > Solanaceae > Przewalskia > Przewalskia tangutica. The sequence continues at coordinate 60,317,758 of CM056736.1, forward strand.
AAAGACTTTCAACCTATAAAGGTTATATTAGTCTACCATCTTCTACATTAATAATCTTACGATGTGATTTGATTCAAGTCTTTTTGTAATATCCTTCATTACAGTTCAAGTCTCTTCTATGAATCTTATATTCATTTCTATACAACTACGATGTAATTTCCAATTACAATAGAAGGATATGATTATTTACCTCGGTAAGCCCAAAATTATCCAAGTTAAATGTCGATCCTGAGCAACGTTTAGCTCCTACTCTGGGTGCTCCAACCCGCTCCAAACAACCCTTAGAAGTTCTAAGCAACTTCTTCTTAATACTCCAACCAACTATGGAGATTTTCCTTAGGGTTTCGTTTTTGTAGTGAAGGAAGTATAATAGTATTTACGGGCTTTTAGTATAGGTGTAACCTTGGAATACTACAAGGTATTAGGCTAAGGTATTTTGGTATAGTAACAATACTTGGAGAGTATTTCTACCAAGAGGGGTAGTATTTTGCGAGAACAACTAGGCGGGGGTGTACCTGGGCAAGGCCACTAGGAGGGGGTGTACCCGCCGGCGAGGCCTTCTCAAAGGGAGACTTGGACGAACCACTACACTAAGGGAGAGAACTTTCAAGACTTAGAAACTATTTTAGGATGAAGAAGTTCATCAACTAAGGGGGTATTTATAGGACAACGAGGGCCAAGATCAAGCCAAGTGGTAGGCAAGTGTAGGGTGAGGATTCATCCATGTGTACCTTATCCATCTACCACACCAACTATCACAAAATATCCTACCAACTCCCACTCTCCAAATCGTCCAAAAGCGCCTCAAGTCCACCAATTAGAGGGTGACAAGTGTCGCCTCTCGTTGGTCCACAATATTACGTCTCGGAAAAATCCGCAAAAATAATAAATGACATAGCCGGAATTTTCCTACGCAAGTTTTGGAAGGCGTTTAGTCGGAAAATGATTCTTTTAGTGTGTTATGCACAAAATTTTGGTCTTGCCTAATCTTAAGGCTTAAATTTTCTACGTCGTCCTCACGTACATATTCGGAAATACGGTATAACATTCTCCCTCCTTAGAAACATTCGTCGAATGTTCCTTCCAAGCGGATAACGATGAAGTTCTTCTTAACTTAAACAAGCGCCAATGCCACACATGGCCACAAAATAACACACGCTCCAATACTTAATCCAAGTCTACGAGGCATCCCCTCCTCACTTCAAAAGCTCCCACCCAAGGGCTAAAAGATACTCCCTTCGCACCTTTTCTTTACAAACGCAATGGTCACTTCTATTCTCTTACTGTCGTACTCTTCTCGTACACTCGAACTCTTTCTCATACCTTACCACATTTCATTCGCTTGGTTCCAAATCTACGGGTTACTACCTCCAACTTGGTCATCATTCACGGGAACAACTGGATGGATTTTGATACTTTTCCGAACATAGCAACATGAAAGACCGGACCTTGCCTCGCGTCGGACGATAATGCTAACCATAGGCAACTTGGCCTATTCTTCACATGACTGAAAAGGCCCCAGTAACTCGGGCTAAGTTTCCTCTGTTTCGAATCTCGTCACACCGCCGGTGGTACCTTGAAGACCCTCGTCGGCACTGAACTCAAGCGTCGTCGCCGATTATCCGCACAATCGCTGACTACGAGCCAATTACCTCTTCTGGATAAGCTTCTCCCTATCCACATCCTGCCGAAACAAGTATGAACCAGCTATCTGAACTTTGCCAACATCGAATCAATCGACCGACAACTTACACTACCGCCCTTACGAGGCTTCGTAAGGCGATATCCGAATACTGAAATGGTGGTTATAAAAACACTCCCTTAACCGGAGGCAACAATCCTTACAGCTACCCCTGAAATCCAAACACTGGCCCGAGGGCGAATGCGATACTGAGACTCACCCGAGTTCCTAACCCGGCCTGGTAAAACTTCCAGAAAACGAAATAGCCACAACCTGGGCTTCACTGTCTGTCATAAGGTGAAAGTAGGCACCTCGTGCAGCCTTACAACCTTCCTGATAAAAACATCTCGCATAACTCTCTGTCGAGTATACCCGATCTGGCGAAGGACAAGATGGGCTGACCTCATCGGCCCGACTACTGGTCGAACGCATCTACGAACTCGCACGATGGTTAACTAAACTTGGGCCTAACACCCTCGTGACCCTACCACCTGGCGGGACCACCCCGAACTGACCCCACCACAAAACAGGTCGCGGGTTGACTCGCGATTGGCCCTCAACCCGACCCGCTATCGCGCAAAAACTCTTGTTCCCCGATCCGGAACAATCTCACTAATCAAGTCATGAAAACCTAGTGGTCTTCTTAGCTCAACTACCCTCTTTCATTTCGTACCACTCAGGGATTTATCACAAAAACATATCTCACATGCACTATGCACTCCGATAAGGGTCAAACATAAAAATACGCCTTTACTCGAGATGGCCTTACCTCTAAGGTCTCTACGTATAAAACTCTAAGGCTCACACTTCCTCTATTCCCCAATCTTACCCTTATTACTAACCATGATTTCTAATCACAATTAACACTTATGTTACCTGAACATAACACTTAAGATATACTCATCTTATCATACTAGTCTCTAGAGGGTTAAGGATACACCTGTATCTACTGCTTCACTCCCCTCTGTCGTTCCAATCAGTCCTGCCCTGCTGGGCGCAAGCAAACAAGCTGTCGAAGAAGTATGACACTCTCGCGATGACACTTACCACCGGCCACATCGAGGTGGGGTGGCCTCTCTGCTAGCACCTTCCTCTCCGAACCACCGAATCATGCGATGCAGGTAGGTGAGTCCTCCTACTTGCATCCTTCCTACTAGGACATCCTTTCGACACATGGCCACGGCGACGCAGTAAAACAAACACCAACAAAAGACAACATTCCGGGATGGCGCTGTCATCTTGTGAACAACGGGAAAAAGCGAATCTGGTGGCTAGAACCTATGTAAATCGTGAACGAAACCACGGAGTTCGACCATCTCCTAAATACCCGAGCATACGAAGTGCGCGGAGGTCCACTCAGATCTTGGCGGAGGCGCATGCTGATCTGCTGAGAAGGTCCGCCTCGAAAGTTACCAAAGGACCCTGCTGTTCTGGCCCTCTTCTGCTGATCTTGGTTAATCCGTCGATCCCTACGTTCCTCAGTCTGCTGCGCATAAGCCCGTACACAGGCCATGCTCAAGCCTGACTGAAGAGCTACCCTAGTACAACCCTCTCTTAGATAGTCATCAAGACTCGCGATAAATCGGTAGATAATATACTCTCGGTTGCTAAATCCATAGCTAGTAACAGGGTCGTCTCTTTGCAATCTATATTCTCTGTTCCCGGTCGTGGAACTGAAGGTTCAACTATCATGGCCGCAGTAGGAACTGCTGCCGCTGCGCTAAACTCTGCTGGGGCTGGCGACGTCGCAAAACTCCCCGAATGGAGCACCACCCCAGGTGATGATTGGGCCTGTGCCCTCGTAACCCTCTGTACTCTACTCGCAGCTCCCTCGGCTGCCTTGCCCCACTGGGCCCGGGTTGCCTTACGCGGAGGCATAACGGTGAGGGAAAGAAATACGTTAGAGGGGTCCAACTTATAACACAGCTCTAAGGCACGATCTCAGAGTGAGAAGAATGGAAACCAATCCTAAATATCCTATAGCCTCCTGATTATTGGTGTGGTGCACAACACACCGATAATCAAGACTCTACTAGATACGATCTGTAGACACTTTCCGAGGATTAATTGCTCTGATACCACTTTTGTCACGACCGAACCGGGCGTGATCGTGCCTTACCCCGGGCACCCTGGTGATACAACATCAGTAATGTCGGAATATAAAACAATACATGACATAGTATGAAATATGAAACGATTCGTATGGAAAACTTGCCTTTCGGCATATATATAAATAACAACTAAACGATTACATCCCTTTTTTTTTACAACTCGCCTGGCGATCTACGGACCTAGAATGATAACAACAATGGCGGGACGGGCCCCGCCATGCCACCGAATTTAAATACCTCTGACGGCGGTATCAGCGATAAGCCTCGAGAAACGGAGCTTCCCAAAATGCTGATCGGGATCCTAAGGCGAGGATCGACGGCGGTGTACTCCTACTGCGGCGTGAACGCGGCCCAGAAGAAGTCGATAACAGTACCAAGTATGTGAAGCGTAAAATCTTGAAGTAAAATCAAAGTATTTAAAACCATTTGCAAATACAACGGTTCAATCGCATAGTGCCACAACATAAACAAGAGCAAGGTAGATAAACTATGTGTCTGTTCTAGGCCGCGGATGATCGAAGCAAGGACAATCGCCCATAGTATCATTATGCGTGCCTAATCCGGGACTTCCGCAGTCCGCATAGGTCACACGCAGACCCGCATGAGGTATTCCTCGCATCGGGGGTAGCTAACCGGTACCTCTCCCGGACTCCGCGGCCGCATAGTCTCGATAGACCGCGTAGTCACACAGACCGCATAGGGCATCCTCGCGTCGGGATAAACACCGGAATGATCAATCCCGGAGCATACCGCTCGCGCATACTCACATAGACCGCATGGCGTATAGACGCGATCGAGGGTGGCAAGCCCTCGGTATAACAAGTCGAGGAGTATGTGATATAATAACATAACGAACTTATCGTTAAACAACATAAGCACAACAAGTGAAACCCTTTACACAAACATCACCAGATACTAACACACGTAGCATCCTAACATGTTTACTTATCAAATCAACAAGAAAATATTACAAGGCTATCACAAACCAACACAATCAAGTTATTCACACAAGGTACTTTCTACTTTATGTTAACAATTTTGGGCTTTTATCCCCAAAGTACTTCATACATTAACTCTTTAAAAGATCCGTTTCTTTCACAAAAGTCACACAATACCCGTAGTATTAAAATAGAGTGACTATCTTTTTAAGTAAACCAAAACACTTCCCTTTGTAAAATCAATTAACAACATTATTTTCCAAACGTTCAAGTTTGCCTAATTTCAAATGCTCAAGTTTCTCATTTTCGAAAGGTTTCGTAGTTCATAGTTTTAATCACTTAATGATATAATTATCCTTTAAAACGATTTGAGAAACATATGCCTTATATGTGAGTAGGTTATTCTTGTTTATAACAATCTTATTAAAGCAGCCATGATCTAGGAAATGTAATATCATTTTGTCTCATCTTAGCTTCTATGCAGATGGAGGTTTCTACTGGTTTTAATAATACTTAATTATTCAATACATTTCCTTTTATTAGCGCTGCAGTGGTTTGTTCGATACTTATTCTGATTTCCGAAATCAGTAAAACATTATCCCTTTTTTTAAAACCAAGTACTCATTACTCGCGAATGAGGTTTCACACTTATTAACAAAATTCATATTAATTCAATTAAGTCAAGTCTCTTATCTTTTAAGATCAAGTCTCTTAACTTCTAAAATTAATAAACCATTCTTTTTATCTCTCTTAAGTCGTTATACCTAACTTCCCATAAAGCTAGTATAACTCTTAAGCTTTTAAAACCAAGCATTACTCTTCTTTCAAAAAGGTTTCTTAATTCTTTTGAAATACTTCAAGATTCTTTATTATTCAGGCTTAAGTCAAAAGACATTGCCGTAAAACTACGTTCAGTTAACACACGTACGTCTACCGTACTATATATATATTCTTAAAATATCATGCTCAAGAGTATAGGAAGAATCACATACCTCGCGACGATTATCGACTATTAGCAAAACGCTCCACGGCTATAAACCGGTTAGCCTTGTCCACCTTTCAAGTAGAACATGCTACTCGCAGCACATTCAACCTATAAATGTTATATTAGTCTACCATCTTCTACATTAATAATCTTCTGATGTGATTTCAGTTCAAGTCTTTTCTGTAATATCCTTCTATTACAGTTCAAGTCTCTTCTATGAATCTTATATTCATTTCTATACAACTACAGTATGTAATTTCCAATTATAATAGAAGGATAGGATTATTTACCTCGGTAAGCCCAAAATTATCCAAGTTTAATGTCGATCCTGAGCAACGTTTAGCTCCTACTCCGGGTGCTCCAACCCGCTCCAAACAACCCTTAGAAGTTCTAAGCAACTTCTTCTTAATACTCCAACCAACTATGGAGATTTTCCTTAGGGTTTCGTTTTTGTGACTGAAGGGAAGTATAATAGTATTTCTGGGCTTTTAGTATAGGTGTAACCTTGGAATACTACAAGGTATTAGGCTAAGGTATTTTGGTATAGTAACAATACTTGGAGTATTTCTACCAAGAGGGTAGTATTTTGCGAGAACAACTAGGCGGGGGGTGTACCCATAGGCCAAGGCCACTAGGAGGGGTGTACCTCGCCAGGCGGCCTTCTCGAAGGAGGCTTGGGCGAACCACTACACTACGGGGGAGCGACCTTTCAAGACTTAGAAACGATTTTAGGATGAAGAAGTTCAACAACTAAGGGGGTATTTATAGGACAACGAGGCAAGATCAAGCCAAGTGGTAGGCAAGTGTAGGGTGAGGATTCATCCATCTGTACCTTATCCATCTACCACACCAACTATCACAAAATATCCTACCAACTCCCACTCTCCAAATCGTCCAAAAGACGCCCTCAAGTCCACCAATTAGAGGGTGACAAGTGTCGCCCTCTCGTTGGTCCACAATATTACGTCTCTCGGAAAAATCCGCAAAAATAATAAATGACATAGCCGGAATTTTCCCTACGCAAGTTTTGGAAGACGTTTCGTCGAAAAACGATTCTTTTCGTGTGTTATGCACAAAATTTTCGGTCCTTGCCTAATCTTAAGGCTTAAATTTTCTACGTACGTCCTCACGTACATATTCTGGAAATACGGGGTATAACAACTCTTCCCGTACTTCCAAACTTATTCTAGCGTACGTACATAGCCTTCATACTGATTCGGGCCTCCAATATTTGGAGTTACAATTCTAAACAACATAAGGCCATTTCCGGCTCTCACAACCTGGTTCCGGTGGAATGCGTCCACGAACCCGTAAAATGATTAACTAAACTTGGGCCTTGCATCCTCGTGACCCTGTCACGTAGCAGGACTACTACCAATTGATCCCATACCATTTCAGGCTATGGGGCGACCCTTAATAGGTCCTCAACTCGACTCGGCGCTGCACTTAACTCTTACCCTTGGTCTGACTTAACTTTTTACTACCCGAGAAGGCCTTATATACCTAAGGTCTCGGTGGTTACCAAAATTCTTAGGCTCGCAATTTCCATGCTGGCACCTTATCAGTCCCCCCGTAAACGGGTACAAAAACTTATCGTAATACCATAATCGTGTTGTCTTGACCACAACAACCATACTTACTCCATACGGATCTCATCCGTACTATTTTATTAATCATACTACGTAGCTCAATCTATTAACATAGTCTTCCATTAATTCCCTTAATAATAACTTCTTAAGGGTTCATTTCCTTCTCAGACAGCCCATCATTTCCTAATTATCTCAAATTAGTACATAAAACCTTTATGAGAATTCATTAAACCGTTTCATACCTTCCTGGTATTTATTTAGTCCTTACCAAATCCTGGTAACCTAAAACCATTCTAGGAAACACGCGTCCGACCCTCATACATAAATCCGTATAGCTGTATGTCACAATACCAACTATACTACAAATATTACCAACCTGGATACGCAATCCACATCATCTTTCCTGGGTCACTGCTGCCTTTCTCGTAGCTGCAAACAACATAACTTGTTAGGGAGAGACGACCCTAACTACACAGCTCTATCGCACGATCTCAGAGTGAGAAGAATGGAAACAAATCCTAAATGTCCTGCAGCCTCCTGGTTATAGATGTGGTGCACAACACACCGATAACCAAGACTCTACTAGACACGGTCTGTAGACACTTTCCGAGGACTAACCGCTCTGATACTACTTTGGTCACGACCCGACCCCGGGCCCGCGACTGGTGACCTACCTGGGCACCCCTTTCGGTATACATCAGAGAATAGCAGCGGAACATACACAACTTATAAAATGCTTAAACATAAAATAACAACAGGCTAGCCGATAAGGCCACCTTCCGTAAACTATACATAATAAACAGTACATTTTTTTTCTTTACAATCCAATCCACAAATGTGACTCTGGACCTCACAGAATAACAAGCGTGTGGGACGGGGCCGCCATACTCAGAATGTACAACAACCGACCATACCAGGATAAGCCTCGGAGTAATGGAGCTTCTCAGGGTGAATCAGCGATCCTAAAAGTGAGGATCAGCTACCTGTATACTCTACCTGCGGCATGAACGCAGCCCCCCGAAGGAGGTCAGTACAGCATGTACCAAATATGTGAAATTGAAAGTACTGTAATGAAATCATAAGTCTATAATAAAACTGGAGACAGGTATGATAACTCAATTAACAGTACATTGTGCATTACTAACAATGAGAGTAATCAAGAGTATACTTACAACATAAAAATAGGAAGCTCACGATCAAAGCAAGACCACCCGCCCGCAGTATCATTAAGCAATCCTACTCCTGGGACTATTTCACCCGCATAGGTCGGGTGGACCCGCATGAGGTATTCCTCGCATAGGCTGTATCCGCCCGCATGAGACTATTTCACCCGCATAAGCCCTTACGGACTCGCATGAGGTATTCCTCGCATAGGTTGTATCCGCCCGCATGAGACTATTTCACCCGCATAAGCCGCCAGGACTCGCGTGAGGTATTCGCGATAGGCTGTATCCGCCCGCATGGGACTATTTCACCCGCATAAGCCCTTACGGACTCGCATGATGTATTCCTCGCATCGTGGGTAGTAAATCCACGGAATATGCAAATGCCACAAACCCGGGGAATGACCCCGTAATGAATAACATACCACTAGCACAAACCGGCTATCACACATAACATAAGCACTACCGACTTATCTTACACAATATAAGCACTACCGGCTTATCATACCATATATAAGCAAGTTAAGAAATGTTACACCCCGTATTTACAGGACATGCTTTAAGAACGTACGTAAGAACTCACAGGTGTTAAGATTTGAGACTTTTAAAATTTTATCGGAATTATGAAATTGTCGAAAAACGTACTATTGTGACGAATGGGAGGGCGACACGTGTCACCCCCCTTATTGATGCCTTGGTCGATATAGGCATGGCCAAAATGGTCATTGACCATAGTCCTTAGATGACAAAGTCTTGCAAAGGTGAGCTTGAGAAAATTGACTAAGTCAAAGGTCCCACAAGTCTTGATATTTAAAGAAGAGCTCATCCAAACCACCCATTTGTTTATATCATGTCCCTCCATTACACTATATAATACTACTAGTAGTGATACAAGCCTAACACTTAGCCATTTTACACAAAAATTGGATGAACAAGAGCATGTTGCTCTCGGGTTCACTCCCTCTCCACATGAAAAAAAATTTGTTTGTTGTCCAATAATTTTCCCACTTTAAACCAAGGTTCCTAAGTGTATTGTAAGCATATCTCAATAGAAAAATCTCGGAAAAAGATAGTTTTCGGGTTAGTCGCAAAGTGAAAACCTAGTGGCTTTTCTAGGTTTTGTTTGGAAGTTGAAGGAAATTGGTTGGTGTTGTTGGGTCTCAAGTAGCGGATTGAAGTGTCTTGAAGAGTCTCTAAGTTGCTAAGGAGCGACTTCGGATTTGAAGATTGGATTAAGATTCGTGGAGGTATAATCTTGTTCTTTGAAAGTGTTACAAGATTATTTATATTGTTGTTAGCTTTACATGTTGCTAGCATGAAGTTGATATGTTGAAGTTTATAAGTATTATGGATTGCTTGTAGCTTTAAATCCGAAATGTATGTAAGCCATGTTAAGTTGGATTACAATTTAGTCGTTATTAGAATCGTCGCATGTTGTTGACTTGAAGATTATAGTAGTTATAGTCGATTGCGACTTGATATCATGTATTGCTAACAACTTGGATTGAAATGGAAATTGGATAAGAATTGATGTTGTAGTGTTTCAAGTTAGCCGAATTGGACATATAGTTGTATTAATTTGATATCGTTTGTGGGGCGGAATTTTACACGTCTAGTAGGCGTGTAATCCCCTATTGTTGATTTCATTGATTGGGCCTTAAAAGTGGCGTGTTTGGTTATTGTATTCGGCCTTGAAAAAGGTGGCAAAGTAAGTAAAAACAAAGGAGGTGCTGTCCGATTTTCCGTAGAATTTAGCGACTTAGCACCTAGAATATTCTACGTTTGAAGTAAGAGGTTAATGGACGTATTGTGACCATTATAGGTTGAAGTACTAAGTATAGCGTATCCTACTTGAAGGATGGATAAGCTATCAAGATTGAAGTACTTTGGAGCATTTTGCTACTTGTCGATAATCGTCGCGAGGTATGTGAACCTCTTCCTTCCTTTGGCATGATTCTATGTATGGAATATACCGGTGGTATCATTTCATGTTTCCTTCTACTTTTAGAAGTTAAGAGGTAGTTGTGTGAATTGCTCTATGTAGAACTTTTCCTATCCTTTGAGCATGACTAGTTATACGTATATAGTACGGTAGACGTACAAGATCTTGATATCCTTTACTAGTTTTATGAATAGCCAAGTCGGGTGAGTTAGGAGATTAACTCACTTCTTTGAAAGTATTAAGGATGTCTAATGTTTTATTAAAGTTAAGGGACTTGAAGAGTTTTGAAGTATGTGATACTTGTTCCGTTTTAAACGTATAAGTCCCTTGGATAGGAAATTGTATTTTGGCTAAGGTATAAGGTGAGTATAACGACTTTATGGGGAGTTGGTTATATTTGCTTTATGGAAGGATAATGAATTGATTTTAAGGCATCAATTGCCTAAGGTTTTATAATAAAAGGAGTCACTCGATTTCTAAGTGTAAGAGACTAATTGTAGTTTTGAAGATAAGAGAATCGATTTGAAAGTATACAATACTTGGTTTTTAAAAGTAGAAGTCTCTTGGTTATAAAAGGAAAGAGTTTTGTCTAAAACCATAAAGGGTTATAACGGCTTTATGGGAAGTTGGTTATAACGGCTTTATGGAAAGTTAAGAGAATGGTTTTCTCTAATAAAGTAATCAAGAATTAACTTGTATTAAAGAAGGGCAATGTGATTTAAAGGTATCACTTGCTTAAAACTTTTAAGTAAGGGTCACTTGATTTAGAAGCCGAGAAATGTATTTCTAAAAGTATCGTGACTTATGTGAAATGTACACAAGCATGGATACTACGGGTGTTAGTATCTTGGGGTTTTACACAAAAAGGAGTCTCTTGAAAAGAATGTACGTACGTAGTACTTTGACCTGTTTAATTGAGAATAATTCTATGTGATGCCTTGATTTGTACTTTGGCTTGATAAATTGAGAATTTGTCTAAGTGTGCCTTGATTTGTACTTTGGCTTGATAAATTGAGAATTTGTCTAAGTGTGCCTTGATTAGTACTTTGGCTTGATAAATTGAGAATTTGTCTAAGTGTGCCTTGATTAGTACTTTGGCTTGATAAATTGAGAATTTTTCTAAGTGTGCCTTGATTAGTACTTTGGCTTGATAAATTGAGAATTTGTCTAAGTATGCCTTGATAAGTACTTTGGCTTGTTCAATGAGAATTATTCTATTTGTGCCTTGATAAGTACTTTGGCTTGATTAATTGAGAATTAGTCTAAGTGTGCCTTGATAAGTACTTTGGCTTGATTAATTGAGAAATAGTCTAAGTGTGCCTTGATAAGTACTTTGGCTTGATTAATTGAGAATTAGTCTAAGTGTACCTTGATAAGTACTTTGGCTTGTTAATTGAGAATTAGCCTATGTGTGCTGGTGATAGCCTTTGAGTGCAAGTATTATGTTTTATTACGTTGCCGCGACTCTCGGTTGGAGGGCCGGCTGTCTTGTTGTAAGTACTTGGACGTACCGACAGTGATATGGGATTCCACGGGTATGCTTCCGCTATTTGTAGTACTTGGGTTAAATTCCCGGATTTTTTTATAGAAGATATGGTAGTGCTTCTGTTGTTTGATGGCCGGTCGAGATAGGGTAAGAGTATAAGTGAGGGGTAAACCCCCAAGATGCTATACCACCTTCTCCAGGGTAAGAGTATAAGTGAGGGGTAAGCCCCCAAGACATTATACCCCCTGCTTGTTTTGTTTGATGGTCGGTCGAGATAGGGTAAGATTATAAGTGAGGGGTAAACCCCCAAGATGCTTTACCACCTTCTCCAGGGTAAGAGTATAAGTGAGGTAGACCTCAGATGCTATACCACCGCTTTACCACCTTCTCGGGGTAAGAGTATAAGTGAGGGTAGACCCCAAGACGCTATACCAGGTGGGACTTGGTGTTCATGTATGCTATTGGTGTATTATCATATCTGGGTATCGGCGGTGATGTGGGATTCCACGGGCGAGAGATATATATATATGTTGTGTATGTATGCGCGGCGGTGAGGTGGGATGCCACGGGCGCGTCACATGATTATATTTTACACTTATAGCTGTCGGCGGTGATGGGGGATTCCACGGACACGCTTGATATTTGTGTGACTTGATCGCGTCCCAGATTGGGCCGGGTAGTAAATGTGCCCTCCTTAATGGGCCGGATTATACTTATGGAAGATAAGTAGGTTATATAGTAATGAACTTAATGATTCTTCCTAATCGTGTACATAAGAATGTGGCTATAACTTTGATTGAAAATGGGAAAAGATAACAAGGTGCGATTAAGTTCATAAGTGGTAATGACACGGCCGGATCTGGTATGTATTTTTATACTTGTCCCTGTCATTCTTTTGTACAGTTATGATCTGTTTACTTACGTTATTTCTGTTCCATATTAAATTTTTGTTATGCGGCCGCCCGAAGTGCGTTAAATGCCCGCAGGTATTAGGTGCACATGTTGGTGATCCTTGCTCTTAGGATCTCGGTTCAGTTTTGAGAAAAGCTCCATTTGCTCCGGAGGCTTATCTCTTGGTACGGTTTCCCTGAGGTAGTAGATTCATGTATATTCAGGGGTATGGCGGGGCCACTGTCATACGATTGTTCTGTTAAAATTCTTAGAAGTGCTGTAGTCACATGTGTGGGTCGGTTTGTAAAGAGCAGCAAGCGCTTCGGTTGTATTTATATATGTCCAGGATGGTAGCCTTATCGGCTAACCTTTTGTTTACTTCAGTTGTGTTATTTTATAAGTTTCATGTATGTTCCGCTGATTATCTCGATGTATACTGTAAGGGTGCCTGTAGGGCACGATCGCGAGCAGGTTCGGTCGTGACAAAAGTGGTATCGAGCGATTAGTCCTCGGAAAGTGTCTGAGGCCGTGTCTAGTAGAGTCTTGATTATCGGTGTGTTGTGCACCACATCTATAATCGGGAGGTGCAGGACATTTAAGATTGGTTTCCATTCTTCTCACTCGAGATCGTGCCGTAGAGTGTGTTGTTAGGGTCGTCTCTCCCTAACGAGTTATGTTGATTGCATTCTGAGAAAGCGTGATGACCGGGAAGGACTATGTGGATTGCGTATCCGGGTTGGTAATGATTATAGTATAGTTGGTATTGTGACATACCTCATACGGAGTTATGTATGAGGGTCGTTTATGGGTTGCCTAGAATGATTTTAGATTTACCAAGAGTGGTAAAGACTAACTAGATCTTAGGAAGGTATGGAATAGTTAATGAATTTTCGCCAAGGTCTTGTGGTTTATTTTGAGATTATTGGGAAAGGGCGAGGTCATGCGATAAGGGTAGTGAACCGCCAGAAGCCATGTTAAGGAACTTAGAGAATGTCATGTAAACAGATTAAGCTGCGTAGTAGGCTTAAGAAAATTGTACGGATGAGGTTCGTATAGAGTAAGTAATGGTTCTTGTGATCAACGACACGATTATGGTATTATGAGAAATTTTTGTACCCGTTTACGGGGAGACTGATAAGATAGGCTTGGAGCATGGAAATTGCGAGCCTAAGAATGTTGAAGACCGCTGAGACCTTAGATGTACAAGGTCTTCTCGGGTAGAAAGATTTATTATAGACCAAGAATAAGAGTTAAGTGCGACGGCGGGTCGTGGTGGGGACCTGTTGCGGGTCTCCCCATGGCCTGGAATGGAGTGGGATCAGTTGGTAGTAGTTCCGCTACGTGACAGGGTCACGAGGGTGCAAGGCCCAAGTCTAGTTAATTGTTTTACGGGTTCGTGGACGCGTTCCACCGGAACCAGGTAGTGAAAGCCGGAAATGGCCTTATATTGTTTTATAGAGTGACTCCAAAGATTGGAGGCCAGCATCGGTATGGAAGTTATGTATACTAGTGTGAGTTGGAAATACGAAAAGAAATGCGACCAGTAAGAAAGATAACAACCAAGTGTAAAGGAATAGAGCCTGAATCCATAAGAACCTTTCGAGGTAACTACACCCGTAAGTGTGTGGGGTGGTAGCTGAGCGGGAATATGAGATTTTCCCGGTGATGATACAGTTGTCAGACCCTAGTAGACCTAGTAGAGAGGATTATGACGGACTTTGAGGTCATTATAAGTATGGGCTAGTTGGCTTCGTGAGTGCCAAGGTTGACATCTTAGTATAAATATTGTTATGTGGCCATGGGTGACATATTTTTTAAGAAAGGTGTAGTATAAGGAGACTATGTCGCGCTTTAATTAGTTTGACTCCGAAAGAACATTCGAGGACGAATGTTTCTAAGGGGGGAAGAATGTTACACCCCGTATTTATAGGACATGCTTTAAGAACGTACGTAAGAACTCACAGGTGTTAAGATTTGAGACTTGTAAAATTTTATCGGAATTATGAAATTGTTGGAAAACGTACTATTGTGACGAATGGGAGGGCAACACGTGTCACCCCCCTTATTGATGCCTTGGTCGATATAGGCATGGCCAAAATGGTCATTGACCATAGTCCTTAGATGACAAAGTCTTGCAAAGGTGAGCTTGAGAAAATTGACTAAGTCAAAGGTCCCACAAGTCTTGATATTTAAAGAAGAGCTCATCCAAACCACCCATTTGTTTATATCATGACCCTCCATTACACTATATAATACTACTAGTAGTGAGACAAGCCTAACACTTAGCCATTTTACACAAAAATTGGATGAACAAGAGCATGTTGCTCTCGGGTTCACTCCCTCTCCACATGAATTTTTTTTTGTTTGTTGTACAATAATTTTCCCACTTTAAACCAAGGTTCATAAATGTATTGTAAGCATATCTCAATAGAAAAATCTCGGAAAAAGATAGTTTTCGGGTTAGTCGCAAAGTGAAAACCTAGTGGCTTTTCTAGGTTTTGTTTGGAAGTTGAAGGAAATTGGTTGGTGTTGTTCTAAGGGTCTCAAGTAGCGGATTGAAGTGTCTTGAAGAGTCTCTAAGTTGCTAAGGAGCGACTTCGGATTTGAAGATTGGATTAAGATTCGTGGAGGTATAATCTTGTTCTTTGAAAGTGTTACAAGATTATTTATATTGTTGTTAGCTTTACATGTTGCTAGCATGAAGTTGATATGTTGAAGTTTATAAGTATTATGGATTGCTTGTAGCTTTAAATCCGAAATGTATGTAAGCCATGTTAAGTTGGATTACAATTTAGTCGTTATTAGAATCGTCGCATGTTGTTGACTTGAAGATTATAGTAGTTATAGTCGATTGCGACTTGATATCATGTATTGCTAACAACTTGGATTGAAATGGAAATTGGATAAGAATTGATGTTGTAGTGTTTCAAGTTAGCCGAATTGGACATATAGTTGTATTAATTTGATATCGTTTGTGGGGCGGAATTTTACACGTCTAGTAGGCGTGTAATCCCCTATTGTTGATTTCATTGATTGGGCCTTAAAAGTGGCGTGTTTGATTATTGTATTCGGCCTTGAAAAAGGTGGCAAAGTAAGTAAAAACAAAGGAGGTGCTGTCCGATTTTCCGTAGAATTTAGCGACTTAGCACCTAGAATATTCTACGTTTGAAGTAAGAAGTTAATGGACGTATTGTGACCATTATAGGTTGAAGTACTAAGTATAGCGTATCCTACTTGAAGGATGGATAAGCTATCAAGATTGAAGTACTTTGGAGCATTTTGCTACTTGTCGATAATCGTCGCGAGGTATGTGAACCTCTTCCTTCCTTTGGCATGATTCTATGTATGGAATATACCGGTGGTATCATTTCATGTTTCCTTCTACTCTTAGAAGTTAAGAGGTAGTTGTGTGAATTGCTCTATGTAGAACTTTTCCTATCCTTTGAGCATGACTAGTTATACGTATATAGTACGGTAGACGTACAAGATCTTGATATCCTTTACTAGTTTTATGAATAGCCAAGTTGGGTGAGTTAGGAGATTAACTCACTTCTTTGAAAGTATTAAGGATGTCTAATGTTTTATTAAAGTTAAGGGACTTGAAGAGTTTTGAAGTATGTGATACTTGTTCCGTTTTAAACGTATAAGTCCCTTGGATAGGAAATTGTATTTTGGCTAAGGTATAAGGTGAGTATAACGACTTTATGGGGAGTTGGTTATATTTGCTTTATGGAAGGATAATGACTTGATTTTAAGGCATCAATTGCCTAAGGTTTTATAATAAAAGGAGTCACTCGATTTCTAAGTGTAAGAGACTAATTGTATTTTTGAAGATAAGAGAATCGATTTGAAAGTATACAATACTTGGTTTTTAAAAGTAGAAGTCTTTTGGTTATAAAAGGAAAGAGTTTTGTCTAAAACCATAAAGGGTTATAACGACTTTATGGGAAGTTGGTTATAACGGCTTTATGGAAAGTTAAGAGAATGGTTTTCTCTAATAAAGTAATCAAGAATTAACTTGTATTAAGGAAGGGCAATGTGATTTAAAGGTATCACTTGCTTAAAACTTTTAAGTAAGGGTCACTTGATTTAGAAGCCGAGAAATGTATTTCTAAAAGTATCGTGACTTATGTGAAATGTACACAAGCCTGGATACTACGGGTGTTAGTATCTTGGGGTTTTACACAAAAAGGAGTCTCTTGAAAAGAATGTACGTACGTAGTACTTTGACCTGTTTAATTGAGAATAATTCTATGTGATGCCTTGATTTGTACTTTGTCTTGATAAATTGAGAATTTGTCTAAGTGTGCCTTGATTTGTACTTTGGCTTGATAAATTGAGAATTTGTCTAAGTGTGCCTTGATTAGTACTTTGGCTTGATAAATTGAGAATTTGTCTAAGTGTGCCTTGATTAGTACTTTGGCTTGATAAATTGAGAATTTGTCTAAGTGTGCCTTGATTAGTACTTTGGCTTGATAAATTGAGAATTTGTCTAAGTATGCCTTGATAAGTACTTTGGCTTGTTCAATGAGAATTATTCTATTTGTGCCTTGATAAGTACTTTGGCTTGATTAATTGAGAATTAGTCTAAGTGTGCCTTGATAAGTACTTTGGCTTGATTAATTGAGAATTAGTCTAAGTGTGCCTTGATAAGTACTTTGGCTTGATTAATTGAGAATTAGTCTAAGTGTGCCTTGATAAGTACTTTGGCTTGTTAATTGAGAATTAGCCTATGTGTGCTGGTGATAGCCTTTGAGTGCAAGTATTATGTTTTATTACGTTGCCGCGACTCTCGGTTGGAGAAGTATGTCTTGTTGTAAGTACTTGGACGTACCGACAGTGATGTGGGATTCCACGGGTATGCTTCCGCTATTTGTAGTACTTGGGTTAAATTCCCGGATTTTTTTTATAGAAGACATGGTAGTGCTTCTGTTGTTTGACGGCCGGTCGAGATAGGGTAAGAGTATAAGTGAGGGGTAAACCCCCAAGATGCTATACCACCTTCTCCAGGGTAAGAGTATAAGTGAGGGTAAACCTCAAGACATTATATGTCACGACGGCCCGGGCGTGGATGGTGCCTTACCGGGCACCCTAGTGACACAACATCGAGTGTCAGTGGAACATAAAACATATACATGAAACAAGTGAAGTACAAAACGATGTCTGAGAAAACTTGCCTTTCGGCATATATAAATAACAACTTTTACAACTGAACAGTTTAATCCTTTTTACAAACCCTGCCACAACAGTACTACAGACCTCTAAGAAATGATATGACAACAATGGCGGGACAGGGCCCCGCCATACCCCTGAACGTAAGCACCTACAACAACAGGGGACTATACCAAGATAAGCCTCCGGAGAAACGGAGCTTCCCAGTGAGCTTGTGACCCTAGAGCGAGGATCAACGGCGGTGTACCTTTACTGCGGCATGAACGCAGCCCGAGAGTCGATCTAACAGTGCAGAGTATGTGAAACTAAAAATACTGTAAATGAAATCATAATAGTCTATAAAGCAGGAGACATATATGATAACCAAACTACAGTTCACAACATAAGAGCAGTCATGTCAAATCAGGGACTCACGCCCTAAAAGTCATCCCTCATGCCCGTGGAACTCCTTCCTCACCGCGGCGATCTAGGTACAAATCATGTGATACGTATAATGTGTCTCGGCCCATCTTATGGACCCAATATAGAAAAGGGTGGAATACATTCGGTTCATCCCATGAACCGTGTCGAGTGGAATACATTCGGATGAACCGTAGTCAAGTGAAATACATTCGGATGAACCGGTCCTCAAGTGAAATACATTCGGATGAACCGGTCCTCAAGTGAAATACATTCCCGGATAAACCGGTCCTCAAGTGAAATACATTCCCGGATGAACCGGTCCTCAAGTGAAATACATTCCCGGATAAACCGGTAGTCGAGTAGAACACAGTACTTACACAACAAGGCTATCACACGTAACATGGTCGGTTCATAACAACAAGTATAAGCAAGTTACACACGACTCAAGTACTTTCATTTTATATCAAAGTCGGATTTTAACCTTAAAAGTACTCGTCCGTTAAATTCCTTTTAAGATCCATTTCTTTTACAAAGGTCACCCGATACCCGTAGTATAAAATTGGGGTGACTAACATTGTTAAGTAAATCAAAATGCTTTCCTTTGTAAAATCAAGTAACAACCTTATTTTCCAAACGTTCAAGTTTGCCTAATTTCGAATGCTCAAGTTTCTCATTTTAGAAAAAGGTTTCGTAGTTCATAGTTTTAGTCCTTTAAAACATAATTCTCCTTTAAACGTTTTGAGAAACATATGTCTTATATGTGAGTAGGTTATTCTTGTTTATAATCAATCTTATTAAGCAGCCATGATCTAGGAAATGTAATATCATTTTGTCTCATCTTAGCTTATGCGGATGGAGGTTTCTCGGTTTTAATAGTACTTCATTAGTCAATACATTTTCCTTTTATTAACGCTGCAGTGGTTTGTCGATACACATTCTGATTTCCGAAATCAGTAAAACATTCTTAAGCCGTTATACCTAACTTCCCATAAAGCTAGTATAACTCTTAAGCTTTCAAAACCCAGGTACTACTCATTCTTTCAAAATGATTCAAAAATCTTTTGAAATACTTCAAGTTCTTTATTAACACATAACAAGCCAGTTATAGTTCAAATCAGTTACCTTTTAAAGACCACAAGTATTTTCTTACCAACATAAAGCTGTTATAACCAACTTCCCATAAAGCCGTTATAACACTTTATGTGTTAAACCACTCAAATACATTTAGCACATACGTCTCACCGTACTACATAGTTCACATATCATGCTAGAAGAGATAGGAAGAGGTTCACATACCTCGCGACGAGTGTCGACTAATAGCAAAACGCTCAAGTACTTCCAATGTCGGCTACTCCTTAAGCCAAGTAGATCGCGCCATCGTAGTACTTCAACCTATAAGGCCACAAGTGACTTATTAACATTTAGATCTCATCGTAGAACATTCTCTGAAAATTCGCAAGACCTCCCGCAACAGCGTAAATCTCCTCCTCTAGCGAGGCCGGCTACCAAGCCAACCGGGGGGGGTTATACATCTAACCCTAACGGGTACAATTCTACTCCACGGTACTACTTCACAAGTCTACTGTAATACCGCCCTATGTAATTACAGTTCAGTACTCTTCTTTAAATTCAGGCTTAAGTCGCAAGACATTGCCGTAAGTATTATTCAGGCTTAAGTCAAAAGACATTGCCGATAACTACGTTCAGTTCTAATATATAGTATACTTCAACTATATATTCAAGCAAACATGTAATTTCTAATTACAATAGAGGGACAAGATAATTACCTCGATAAGCCCATAATTATCCTAGCTTAAAGTCGATCCTGGGCAAGCGTTTAGCTCCAACGCTGTGCGCTCGAACCCGCTCTAAAACACCCGTAGCAGTTCTATCCAACTTCTACACCATACTCCAACGGCCGATGGAGAGTTTGATAGGGTTTCGGTTTTGTAGTGTGGGAAGTATAATAGTATTTACGGGCTTTTCAGATAGGTATAACCTTAGAATACTACAAGGTATACGGCTAAGGTAATTTGGGCATTATAACAATACTTTTGAGAGTATTTCTACACCACAAGGGGGGGGTATTATACGAAAATAACTAGGCTAGGGGGGGTACCCCACGGCTAGCACCTCTAGGAGGGGGGGGTGTACCCCTCGGCCAAGGCCTCTAGGAGAGGGGGAGGCTCTCGGCCATAAGGCCACTCAAAGGGGAGGAGGAAGGCTTTGGACGAGAACCACTAGAAGGGAGAGGGAGGGATTTTAACACTTAGAATAATTTTTAGGATGAAGAAGTTCATCAAAGGGAGGGGTATTTATAGGTCAAGGGATGGCCAACCAAAGGCCAAGATGATGCCAAGTGCAAGGCAAGTGTAGGGTGAGGATTCACTAAACACAAATATCCTACCAACCCTTGACTTTGTGCCAAGGCACAAAACGTGCTGCTTAGCCATTTTCGCCCAATGGACGATTTGAAGTCCACCAATGAGAGGTGCTGCCGCGCCTCGTTGGTCCAACACGCTTCGCCTCTCGGAAAAATCCGCAAAAATTAGAAATGACATAGCCGAAATTCCCTACGAAAGTCGTGGAAACGCTTTGTAAAAACGACTCTAACCGGGTGTTGTGCACAAAGTGAAAATCGGCCAAGCCTTACTTGAAGTTCGAAATTTCCTACGTACGTCCTCGCGTACATACTCTGGAAATACGGGGTATAACATTCTCCCCTCCTTAGAAACATTCGTCCCGAATGTTCCTTCTAAGTCTCAAAACAAACGCGCACCAGTATAGTCTTCACTACTATACTTACGAGAACAAACCTGCCACACATGGCCACAGAAACAATCACAAGAAAATACTTATATCCAAGTCCACGAGGAAACACCTCTAACATCACCACAACCACCCCTCTCCAGGGTCTAAAATATACTTCCTTCGTACCTTCTCTTAAAAAGAAAAGATACCACTTTGACACTTTGCCTGAGGCATTAACCTTCTCAGGCGACCCAACAAATGGTACCGGACTGCATGTGATCACTGAGGCTGTCGTACACTCGAACTCTTTCCACATTCTGATACGGCTTCAGTATCCAAAACTCGGGGTTACTATCTCTAACGTGGTCATCATTAACTGGGAACACTCTGGATGGATCTTCGATACTTCCCCGAACATCACGATACGAAGACGGACGCATCGCTTCCCACGCCGGACGGCAAATGCTAACATATAGGCAACCCGCCTATCCTTCACATGAACTCACAAAGGCCCAAAGTAACTCGGCTAAGTTCCTCTGCTTTTCAAACATGCCACCCCAACCCGGTGGTACTTTCAAGAAGACCGACCACAACTCGAACTCTGGCGTCGCCGCCGATTATCCGCACGATTTCTCCGAGCCGCCGTAACTTCTTCTAGACAAAGCTTCACTATCCATACCGGAACAAGCTCAACCAACCGCTCAACCTTGCCAACATCGAACCAATCGACCGACAACTTACACTTCCGCCTCTTACAAGCGCTTCATAAGGCGACATCCGATCATCAAACGGTAGCTCAAACGCCTCCACAGAGAAAACAATCTCACAACTACCTCAAATCCACGACCGCCCGAGGGCGAATGCGATTCGAGACTCACCGAGTTCTTAACCCCGCTCGTAAGACTTCCAAACAAAAAAACAGCCGCACTGGCTCCTCTGTCATAAGGTGAAGGTAGGCACCCTGCGCAGCCTTTACAACCTTTCTCGATGCAACATCTCGCATAACCTCGCCGAGAGAACGGTCCCGAACGAAGAACACGATGGGCTGCTCATCGACCACCACCGGCCGAATGCATCCACGAACTCGACACGTTAATCGAACATGGGCCTAACACCTCGTGACCTACCACAAGCGGGACCACCACAACCGACCCACCACTGACATGCCGCGTTGACCCGCAACGTGGCCTCAACCCGACCGCAACGCCGAAAACGCTAGCTCCACGAAGGAAAACTCACTAAACACGCTACGAAACCTAGCGGTCTTCTTAGCTCAACTACCCCTTTCATTCCACACTACTAGGGACCTATCCCAAAACATAGCTCACGTGCACTATGCACTCTGATAAGGATCAAACATAACACTACACCTTTACTCGAGATGGCCTTACCTCTAAGGTCTCCACGTATAAAATTCTAAGGCTCACACCTTCTCTATCCCCCAAATCTTACTTGGTTATCTAACCAAGATTTCTAATCACAATATTAACACTCTGCTATCAAAACATAGCACTTATGATATACCCATCTTATCACACACAATGAACTCTGAGGGTTAAAGATCTATCTCAGAACCACCGCTTCACTCCCTTAGTCGTTCTAAACAAACTCGCCTCTATGGCGCATAGCTAAGAAGATTTAACTACCCACCGATCTGAAGGCCGAGTCCTCCTACCAGACACTTCTCGACATCGCACTGACGGTCATAGGTACAACCAGTACCAACTAAAAGACGACATTCCCCGGGAGGACGTCTGTCACACTGTGAACCGGAAGCCCTGGAGTTCTGACCAACTCCTGCACACCCCGAACGTCCTGAACCCCATGGAGGATCATTCTGCACTGGTGGAGGTGCAAATCTAATCTGCTGGTGAGGCGACTCGCCTTGAAAGTTACCAAAGGACCTTGCTGCTCGCCTCTTCTATCGCCCTTCGTTAACCCGTCGATCTCACGCTTCCGGCCACGCGCATAAGCCCGCATACGTGCCATGCTCAAGCCCAATCAAGAATTACTCTTGAACAACCCTCTTAGATAGTCCTCAAGACTCGCAGACATCGGTATACTCTCGGTAGCCAAATCTATAGCTAATGCAGGTCGCCTCTTTGCAAACTAAATTCTCTGTTCGGCCGTGGAAGGCGTTCATATATCATGGCCGCAGAGGCATCGCTGCCGCCACTAAACTCGCTGGGCTAGTGACGCCGCAGAACTCCCGAATGAAGCACTACCCTAGGTAATGATTGGGCTGTGCCTCGCCACCTTCGAACTCTACTCGCAGCCTCCTGGCCGCTTTGCCCTCCCGGGCCCGGTTGCCTACGCGAGGCATAACGATAAGTGGAAATAATTTCGTCGAGGGTCCAACTTACAACACACCTCTAAGGCACGATCTCAGAGTGAGAAGAATAGAAACCAATCCTAAATACCCTATAGCCTCCTCGATTATTGGTGTGCACAACACACCGATAATCAAGACTCATCGATACGGTCTCAGACACTTTCCGAGGATTAATCGCTTCGATACCATTTTGTCACGACCAAATCGCCCGTGGATCGTGCCTTACCCGCACCCTAGTGACACAACATCGAGTAATCACGGAACATAAAACATATACATGAAACAAGTGAATTACAAAACAAGAACTGAGAAAACTTGCCTTTCAAGATATATAAATAACAACTTTTACAATCGAGCAGTTTAATCCTTTTACAAACTCCGCCACAACAAAGATTACTGCACTTCTAAGAAATGATATGACAACAATGGCGGACAGGCCGCCATACCCCGAACGTAAGCACCTACAACAACAGGGACTATACCAAGATAAGCCTCCGAGAAACGGAGCTTCCACAAGCGAATTGTGACCCTAAGAGCGAGGATCAACGATCGGTGTACCTTTACTGCGGCATGAACGCAGCCTCAAGGAGGTCAAGACAACAAAAATTGAGTATGTGAAACTAAAAATATCAGAAATGAAATCATAATAGTCTATAAAGCGAGAGACATATATGATAACCAAACTCTGATTCACAACATAAGAGCAGTCATGTCAAATCAGGGACTCACGCCCTAAAAGTCATCCCTCATGCCCGTGGAACTCCTTCCTCACTGCCGGCAGTCTAGGTACAAATCATGTGATACGTATAACAGGTCTCGGCCCATCTTATGGACCCAATATAGAAAAGGGTGGAATACATTCCCGGTTCATCCCATGAACCGGTAGTCGAGTGGAATACATTCGGATGAACCTAGAGTCAAGTGAAATACATTCCCGGATGAACCGGTCCTCAAGTGAAATACATTCCCGGATGAACCGGTCCTCAAGTGAAATACATTCCCGGATAAACCGGTCCTCAAGTGAAATACATTCCCGGATGAACCGGTCCTCAAGTGAAATACATTCCCGGATAAACCGGTAGTCGAGTAGAACACAGTACTTACACAACAAGGCTATCACACGTAACATGGTCCAGTTTCATAACAACAAGTATAAGCAAGTTACACACGACTCAAGGTACTTTCATTTTATATCAAAGTCCGGATTTTAACCTTAAAGTACTACGTCCGTTAAATTCCTTTTAAGATCCATTTCTTTTACAAAGGTCACCCGATACCCGTAGTATAAAATTGGGGTGACTAACATTGTTAAGTAAATCAAAATGCTTTCCTTTGTAAAATCAAGTAACAACCTTATTTTCCAAACGTTCAAGTTTGCCTAATTTCGAATGCTCAAGTTTCTCATTTTAGAAAAAGGTTTCGTAGTTCATAGTTTTAGTCCTTTAAAACATAATTCTCCTTTAAACGTTTTGAGAAACATATGTCTTATATGTGAGTAGGTTATTCTTGTTTATAATCAATCTTATTAAGCAGCCATGATCTAGGAAATGTAATATCATTTTGTCTCATCTTAGCTTCTATGCAGATGGAGGTTTCTACTGGTTTTAATAGTACTTCATTAGTCAATACATTTTCCTTTTATTAACGCCGCAGTTGGTTTGTCGATACACATTCGATTTCCAAATCAAGAAACATTCTTAAGCCGTTATACCTAACTTCCCATAAAGCTAGTATAACTCTTAAGCTTTCAAAACCCAGGTACTACTCATTCTTTCAAAATGATTCAAAAATCTTTTGAAATACTTCAAGTTCTTTATTAACACATAACAAGCCAGTTATAGTTCAAATCGATTACCTTTTAAAGACCACAAGTATTTTCTTACCAACATAAAGTCATATAACCAACTTCCCATAAAGCCGTTATAACACTTTATGTTTTAAACCACTCAAATACATTTAGCACATGTACGTCTACCGTACTACATAGTTCACACATATCATGCTAGAAGAGATAGGAAGAGGTTCACATACCTCGCGACGAGTGTCGACTAATAGCAAAACGCTCCAAGTACTTCCAACCGTCGGCTACTCCTTAAGCCAAGTAGATCGCGCCATACGTAGTACTTCAACCTATAAGGCCACAAGGCGCTTATTAACATTTAGATCTCATCGTAGAACATTCTACAGAAAATTCGGCAAAGACCTCCCCGCAACAACGTAAATCTCCTCCTCTGGCGAGGCCGCTACCAAGCCAACCGGGGTTATACATCTAACCCTAACGTACAATTCTACCCACGGTACTACTTCACAAGTCTCATGTAATACCGCCTATGTAATTACGCTCAAGATTTTCTTTAAATTCAGGCTTAAGTCGCAAGACATTGCCGTAAGTATTATTCAGGCTTAAGTCAAAAGACATTGCCGATAACTACGTTCAGTTCTAATATATAGTATACTTCAACTATATATTCAAGCAAACATGTAATTTCTAATTACAATAGAGGGACAAGATAATTACCTCGATAAGCCCATAATTATCCTAGCTTAAAGTCGATCCTGGGCAATCGTTTAGCTCCAACTCCGAGCGCTCCAACCCGCTCTAAACCACCCTTAGAAGTTCTAACCAACTTCTACACAATACTCCAACGGACTATGGAGATTTTCCTAGGGTTTCGGTTTTGTGACTGACGGGAAGTATAATAGTATTTCTGGGCTTTTCGTATAGGTATAACCTTAGAATACTACAAGGTATACGGCTAAGGTAGTTTGGGCATTATAACAATACTTTTGAGAGTATTTCTACACCACAAGGGGGGGGGGGGTATTATACGAAAACAACTAGGTGGTGGGGTACCCCACCAGCACCTCTAGGAGGGGGGGGTGTACCCCTCGGCCAAGGCCTCTAGGAGAGGGGGAGGCTCTCGGCCATAAGGCCACTCAAAGGGGAGGAGGAAGGCTTTGGACGAGAACCACTAGAAGGGAGAGGGAGGGATTTTAACACTTAGAATAATTTTTAGGATGAAGAAGTTCATCAAAGGGAGGGGTATTTATAGGTCAAGGGATGGCCAACCAAAGGCCAAGATGATGCCAAGTGCAAGGCAAGTGTAGGGTGAGGATTCACTAAACACAAATATCCTACCAACCCTTGACTTTGTGCCAAGGCACAAAAACGTGCCAAGCTTAGCCATTTTCGTCCAATGGACGATTTGAAGTCCACCAATGAGAGGGTGCCAAGTGGCGCCCTCTTGTTGGTCCAACACGTTTCGTCTCTCGGAAAAATCCGCAAAAATTAGAAATGACATAGCCGGAAATTCCCCTACGAAAGCTGTGGAAACGTTTTGTCGAAAAACGACTCTAACCGGGTGTTGTGCACAAAGTGAAAATCGGCCAAGCCTTACTTGAAGTTCGAAATTTCCTACGTACGTCCTCGCGTACATACTCTGGAAATACGGGGTATAACATTATACCCCCTGCTTGTTTTGTTTGATGGTCGGTCGAGATAGGGTAAGAGTATAAGTGAGGGGTAAACCCCCAAGATGCTTTACCACCTTCTCCAGGGTAAGAGTATAAGTGAGGGGTAGACCCCCAAGATGCTATACCACCTGCTTTACCACCTTCTCCAGGGTAAGAGTATAAGTGAGGGGTAGACCCCCAAGACGCTATACCACCGGTGGGACTTGGTGTTCATGTATGTCTATTGGTGTATTATCATATCCTGGACTGTCGGCAGTGATGTGGGATTCCACGGGCAGGAGATATATATATATGTTGTGTATGTGTACGCCGACAGTGAGGTGGGATGCCACGGGCGCGTCACATGATTATATTTTACACTTATAGCTGTCGGCGGTGATGGGGGATTCCACGGATACGCTTGATATTTGTGTGACTTGATCGCGTCCCAGATTGGGCCGGGTAGTAAATGTGCCCTCCTTAAAGGGCCGGATTATACTTATGGAAGATAAGTAGGTTATATAGTAATGAACTTAATGATTCTTCCTAATCGTGTACATAAGAATGTGGCTATAACTTTGATTGAAAATGGGAAAAGATAACAAGGTGCGATTAAGTTCATAAGTGGTAATGACACGGCCGAATCTGGTATGTATTTTTATACTTATCCCTGTCATTCTTTTGTACGATTATGATCCATTTCATCAGACGTTATTTCTGTTCCATATTCGCACTTTTGTTATCGACTTCTTCGGGGCTGCGTTCATGCCCGCAGGTATTAGGTGCACAGGTTGGTGATCCTTGCTCTTAGGATCTCGGTTCAGTTTTGAGAAAAGCTCCATTTGCTCCGGAGGCTTATCTCTTGGTACGGTTTCCCTGAGGTAGTAGATTCATGTATATTCAGGGGTATGTCGGGGCCCTGTCCCGCCACAGTTGTTCTGTTAAAATTCTTAGAGGTCTGTAGTCACATATTGTGGGTCAGTTTGTAAAGGGAACGAGGCAACTGCTTCGGTTGTATTTATATATGTCCAGGATGGTAGCCTTATCGGCTAACCTGTTGTTTACTTCAGTTGTGTTATTTTATAAGTTTCATGTATGTTCCGCTGATTATCTCTGATGTATACCTGTAAGGTGCCTGTGTAGGGCACCAGTCATGGTCTGGTCGGTCGTGACAAGAAATCCCCTAACTTCTTATTAGTCTTATACATGTACACTCTCATTTTTAGTTTACTTAAGGCACTAACATGTCATTATAAAAATCCGGGAATTTAACCCAAAGTACTACGTACTCCTATTCTTTTTAAAATGACTCTTTTTCATATAAAACTTCCAAGATACTAATAACCATAGTATCAAGTCATAACTACTTTTCAAGACAAGTCACAATACCTTTTAGAAATACAATTATAGGCTTCTAAATCAAGTAACTTCTTTCTTTTAAAACTTTAAGCAATTGATGCCTTTAAATCAATTTGCCTTTCATTATTTCAAGTCATTTATCATATTTAAATTACTTAGAGTAAATCACTCTTTTTAACCTTCCATAAAGCTATTATAACCAACTTCCCATAAAGCTGTTATACTAGCTTTATACCTTAGAAACTTACATTCTTCTTTAAAACCAAGAGGCTTAAACTTTCCAACAAAACAAGTATCAAAAATACTTTCAACATACTTAAAGTCTCTTAACTTTTGAAAACCAAGATATCCTTAATATTTAAACAAGTGAGTTAATTCCCAAACTCAACCAATTTGGACATTCCTAAAAATAAGCCAAGGATATCAAATGGACTAGATTGTCAAAATCTTGTACGTCTACCGTACTATACATTTACAACTTATTCATGCTCAAGAGATAAGAAAGTTCCACATACCTCTTCGGTTTAATCCACTTGCTAAGTCCAATACGCCGTACGTAGTATGTCAACCTATAATGACCATAGTACGTCTATTAACTTCTAGTTTCAAACGTAGAATATTCCAAGTGCAAAGCTACTAAATTCTACGGAAAATCGGACAACACTTCCTTTGTTTCTACATACTTTGCCACCTTTTTCAAGGCCGAATTCAATAACCAAACACGCCACATTTAAGGCTCAACAAAGTAGTTAACAATAGGGGATTACACACTTAATCAAGACGTGTAAAATTCCACCCCACAATTGACATTAAACTAGTCCAAAAATACAAGGTCCATTCGGCAAAATAGGGACAACAATACAAATTCGTTTCCAATCCCTTTTCAATCCAAGTAGTTTAATATAACATGTTATCTAGCCGCAATTGATTATAACTACTACAATCCTCAAGTAGGTAAACATGCGACGATTCTAATTAACGATCAAATTGTAATTCAATTTCAAATGACTCAACATGTCATTTTCGGATTTGAGCTTCTAAATTTCCATAACACTTATCAATCTTCATAACACATATCACATGATCATTTCTAAATTATAATAACATGGAATCTTCAATTAAAAAAGTAAGACGAAGATTATACCTCATTTAGCCCCAAATATGATCCAAGATTACAAGTCGATCCTTAGCATCTTTAGCTCCTCCTTTCGACGTTCCAATCCACTCCAAGCAACCCTTAGAAGCTTATGAAGAACTCCTATTCAAGTTCCAACTTCAAAGTTGAATAACTCCTTAGGTTTTCGCCTTGCGGCTAATACGAAAACACCATTTTTCCGGGATATTTCTATTGAGATACACTTACTATACCCTTAGGAACCTTGGTTTAAAGTATGGGGATTATTGGACAACAATTGAATTTTTTTCTCTTCTTGAGACATCAAAGCCGAGAGCCCTTAGGGTTTCTTCAAATTTTTTTCTTGAAATATGACTAAGTGTGGGAACTAGTCTTGCTACTAGTAAGCTTATATAACACAAGGAAGGGTCTAGATTAGCACACATGTGGGGCTTAGATGAGTTTCACATGGATCAAGCCCAAGTGGCACTTTGACAAGTCAACAATGTCAAGCCCTTGTCTTAGCAAGACTTGGTCATTTAAATTATGGTCAAATGACCATTTTAACCATGACAATTTCGTCCAAGACCACTAAGGGGGGGTGACACGTGTCGCCCTCCCGTTCGTCGCAATATTTCGTTTTCCGACAATTCCATAATTCCGATAAATTTTTACTCGTCTCCAATCTTAACATTTTTGAGTTCTTACGCACGTTCTTATAACCATATCCTGGAAATTCCGGGGTGTAACAGCTTATGAGTTCGTCATCGCATGGACGAAACCTGAACCCCATTGAATATGATGAATAATTGCTTCCTTCAATATTTACCATCATGATTAACTGAATGAATTGATTCAACCCTAGCCACTGAAAGTAAGAATGCAAATAGAAGAACTGGAGTTTAACCCTAGCTAGCTACGTACGTATCAAAGAAAAATGTGAAGAGTAATTACTAGATAGAATGCAAACGGAAGAATAGGGTTCACTGCAATCTGAAGTGCATACTTATTGTCTGTATTTAAAGGGAATGGTGTAGTGATATGTATGCCAAGTTCTTGATAAAGACCAGTGAGCCACATCACATATGCCACTGATGCTGCTATGGCACGATATTCTGCTTCAGCCGAACTTCGAGACATAGTGTCCTGCTTCTTGGACTTTCAGGACACTAAAGAAAATCCAAAGAAAACCAAGTAACCAATCACTGATCTACTACTATTAACACAAGATGCCCAATCACCATCACAAAATGCTCGCAACTGATGTGAAGTGGAGCTCCTCATGATGATACCCAAACCAGGCTTCTTCTTGATATATCTCACAAGCCTAAGGCCAGCTTCCATGTGTGATGATTTCGAAGCCTGAATGAATTGGCTCAAACACTGGACTGAGAAAGCTCGGCCGTGTATTTGTCAAATACAATAACCTCCTAATCAATATTCTGTAAATGGTAGGATCAAGAAGCAACAAGTCTGGTTGTGATTTGGAAGAAGAATCAACAGAATCAATAGACTTGGAAATAGAATTATCAGAAGTGTGTTGCTCGAACTCAGTAGTAGTAAGCGTCAAGTTCATCTCTATTGGTGAGGACTGATCGGTGTATTTTATATACACTTTTTGAGTCCTTTTTAATTAGTATTTTACTCATTTTGTTTATGTTTAGTATAGTATTAGGGTCGTTTTCCTTTCTTTTGTGTCACAGCGGTCAGAAATGGAGAAATGGCAAAAAGAAGAGAAAATGAGCTTAATTGAGATGGAATTGCAGACAAAAAGGGCCAAGAAAGGAAGTCTAAGAAGTTCCGGGAATTATAGAGGAGATCGACAAGACCGATTTAACAAAGGACGAAGAAACGAAAAATCCGGAAGAATTCCGTCACCAGATCCGCGGCGCTTACAGCGGCATGTGGCGCACCAAGCCGCCCAAAGATCTTCGATTTTCAGCCATGGCTGCCATGCGCCGACGCGGGAGTTATGAAGTGCTGGGCCGAATTTGACATGTTTTCAGAATCCTAAAGGGATAACTTTTCCTTCCTAAAGGGATAACTTTTCCTACCTTAAAACCCTTACCTAAAAGGATTCTAATAACTTTTCCTACCTACAACATCCCTAACCCTTCACCAAAAGGATTCTTTGGCTATAAATACTCTACATCATTAGAAGAATTATTCATTCTCCACTCCACCATTCACCATTCTACATCCATCCTTCCACCAATCCATCTTGTAAATATTCCACAACACAACCCTTGGATGCTTGGCTTGGAGACTCATTCTTAAGTATTTTCTTTTCTTTTCTTGTTTTTATTTCAGTTTTATGAAGAACATGAAATTAGTTCTTGTCATGTCAATGGCTAGGAACTAATTCCTCTATAGGGCTTTCCATGTTGAATCTCTAAAAACTTATGTTATGATTTAATGCATGCTTATGGTTATTCTTCTTCTTGTTGAGATCTATCCAATAATTAAATTGAATGCTTGGTAGTTAATTGACAACTAATTATCACTATATGATTTCTAATCAGACTCGAAAGGAGGGATTGTGAATATCGTAAGTTGGGTAGACATTCTTGGATTGGGGATGAAAATACCTCAATTATTTATGTAGCGTTAACGAGAGGCTTAACAACCCTAATTTTACGCATTGTGCGTGACGGTTAACTAGGTTCTTAGTCTTAATCCTCCTATAGATTTATCCTTATCACCGAAAGGTAGGTAAGGTGCAATACTGGGGTTGAGTGTTTATATAACCCTAACGGGAGTATAAAACGATTTAGTGAACTCCGCTTTCTCCAAAAGAAGAAGACCGTAAGTTATTGCATTAATAAGTGACATAAGCGGATAGTGAGGAGGCGTGGAAGCCCTATTCTCATCACAACTGAAGTAAACTCATTAGTTAAATTAGCCTTTATAATTCGTAGTTATAAACCTCAAAATCAAATATCAATTTACCAAATAGATACCAAAAGATAGATATTTGGTACTTGAACCCTAATCCTTGTGGACGATATTCGGTCTTGCTAAGACTATATTACTTGTCACGATAACGCATAATTTGCGTTTAAGTGTGCATCTTTTCGCGCATCAAGTTTTTGGCGCCGTTGCCGGGGATTAGGCATAGTTCAATATCAAATTTATCTATTTTTAATTTCTAATTTGGTTTTTATTTTTGTTTCTTTAAATTATTTATTTTATTTTCTTTTGAAAAAAAAAACAAGTGTTTCCGTGATTCGTTGTTGGTTTTGATTCATCTCAGGGATCCTTAAGACATGGATTTCTACTGTCAATATGATCGAGCTCCAACCATAGAGGAAGAGAGGGAGGAATTGCGAGAGGCTATACTCAGTTTCACGAGGTACCAAAATCAGTTCATGGACGAAACGAGAATGGCCATGAAGAAGTTGGAAACGCAAATAGCAGAACTCGCGATCATATTCAACAGCGAAACGCAAGAAGAGCAATCTGCACCTGGGGTAGGCAATGAGGAAACACAATGTCAGGCAATTGACCTGAAGGATGCCGAATCAAGGGAGATAGAGAGTTCACAGCAGCAGCGGCCGCATGCCACGATTGTGGCAGCGCGCCGAAGATTCTGAGACAGTGCAGGAGAGTGAGCGCCGCGGCGCCAAAGAGCAGGGCCGCGGCGCCCAGAACCCAGAAATCGAGGTGATTTTGAACAGCGAACATCAAATTGAGGAGCCTGAACCACACCCAACTATTGAGGAATCTGGTGAGATAGTTGGTGTAGAGAAGGAAAAGATTGCAGAGATCCAATTATTTACCTTCTTGGATTCTGTGGAAATTCTTTTTCTTGCACCTATTACAGAAGAAACACCACTAGCTATCACGACTGATTCGCAATTAGGAAGCCCATACCATCAAGGGTACCCCCTAGAGTTGAGAGATGTAGAGAAGTTCACGAATTCCTACATTATAGAAAGCATAAAAGACAAGCCTACTTGGGGGATAATTGTATATGTAAGGCTCTTGTTTGAACAAATGGTCGTAGGGAAATTGAGACCTACAACAATAACTCTGCGGATTGCAAGCAGTTCGCAGAAGGATCCAATGGGCACTCAAAAAGGTTAATTACGTCCGGCTAAAAGACGTAAAAGACAGCGCTTGTTGGGAGGCAACCCAATGTTTTTAATTATGTTATTTTAATTTCTGTCTTTATTTTATTTTATTTTGTCTTGAACAGTCTCACGGTCTTGGGTTCTTGTTTTGTGTTGTTGGACAGTGGATCAAAGCTAAAACCGAGGAAAATGAGCAAAAGCAAAAAAAGGAAAAGCTGCCAGCGCGCTGTAATCAGGGCCGCGGCGCCGGAACTCCAGAGGGCCACAGTACTAGCAGCGCCGCGGCGCCGACTATCAGGGCCGCGGCGCCGGAACTTCAGAGAGCTATATTTCCGTGCAAATTCCAGAATTTTTCCTCCTAGACCTCCGTTATGACCGCTGTGTTGTGTCAGTAAGTTGTCCTTTTTTTTCTTTTATTTTCTTTGAGTCTTGCACACATTGGGGACAATGTGTGATTTAAGTTTGGGGGGATGTTTTATTGTTTTTTATTTGTGTCTTGTTATAAGTATGTTAAGTTTTTCTTGTTGTTTTTTGTGTATTTTTGAGTCACATTTTTTTTTCTTCTTTTGAGCCATAATTGCTCACAAAGATCATGTATGTTGTAGTTACTAGAAACACCTAGTGAAGTAAGGTGAAATAATGTAATGGAATTAGAAGCAACTATCTAAACACCTAGGTTAGATATGCCAAAAACTCACATAATCTGTCTATTTGGAGTTTCTTGCTTGAATTGTGCATGCTAAATGACTTAAACCTATGTGTTATGATTGATTGCTATTTGAGGCGAAATAGTTAGGATATGCATGTTAGGGAGATGACTCAGGCATTTCTTTGATAGCCAATTCTTACCACTTTTTTCTATCCCTGACTTTAAAAGTATCCCTAGTCAGCCCCATTGAGCCTAAACATTGAAACTCCTTCTTTGACACCCTATATTCCCACAAATTGTGCCATAAGTAAAAATGTGAAAAAGTGGAATAAATTGTGTTAAAAAAAGAGACAAAAAGAGTGAACAAATTTGATGCACCCCAATAAAAAGAATAATAAGAAATAGGCAAAAGCCTAAGTTTGGGGTGTCTGTTATTATGATACACTTCACTCTCCTAAAACAAAAGAGGGGAAAGATAGATTTGAAGTGAAGGAAAGAATCAAAAGAAAAGGGAAAAATTGGAAAAGCTAAAGAGCTTATGGTACACGAAATGAGCCTAAATGCCTATTTTTACCTACCTATACCTAAGCCTACATTACAACACTTAAAAGTCCTGAAGATCTCTTTTATGCATATCCAGGATTAGTGGAGAATAGCGTTAACGAGAGGCTTAACAACCCTAATTTTACGCATTGTGCGTGACGGTTAACTAGGTTCTTAGTCTTAATCCTCCTATAGAGTTATCCTTATCACCGAAAGGTAGGTAAGGTGCAATACTGGGGTTGAGTGTTTATATAACCCTAACGGGAGTATAAAACGATTTAGTGAACCTGCTTTCTCCAAAAGAAGAAGACCATAAGTTATTGCATTAATAAGTGACATAAGCGGATAGTGAGGAGACGTGGAAGCCCTATTCTCATCACAACTGAAGTAAACTCATTAGTTAAATTAGCCTTTATAATTCGTAGTTATAAACCTCAAAATCAAATATCAATTTACCAAATAGATACCAAAAGATAGATATTTGGTACTTGAACCCTAATCCTTGTGGACGATATTCGGTCTTGCTAAGACTATATTACTTGTCACGATAACGTACACTTGCGTTTAAGTGTGTGCATCTTTTCGCGCATCAAGTTTTTGGCGCCGTTGCCGGGGATTAGGCATAGTTCAATATCAAATTTATCTATTTTTAATTTCTAATTTGGTTTTTATTTTTGTTTCTTTAAATTATTTATTTTATTTTCTTTTGAAAAAAAAAAAAACAAGTGTGCCGTGATTCGTTGTTGGTTTTGATTCATCTCAGGGATCCTTAAGACATGGATTTCTACTGTCAATATGATCGAGCTCCAACCATAGAGGAAGAGAGGGAGGAATTGCGAGAGGCTATACTCAGTTTCACGAGGTACCAAAATCAGTTCATGGACGAAACGAGAATGGCCATGAAGAAGTTGGAAACGCAAATAGCAGAACTCGCGATCATATTCAACAGCGAAACGCAAGAAGAGCAATCTGCACCTGGGGTAGGCAATGAGGAAACACAATGTCAGGCAATTGACCTGAAGGATGCCGAATCAGGGGAGATAGAGAGTTCACGAAGCCAGCAGCCGCCGCGATGGATGAAGCGGCGCGCCAAGATTCCGAGACGAGGCAGAGAGTGAGCGCCGCGGCGCCAAAGAGCGTGGCGCGCGCGAACCAAATCGAGGTGATTTTGAACAGTGAATAGCAAATTGAGGAGCCTGAACCACACCCAACTATTGAGGAATCTGGTGAGATAGTTGGTGTAGAGAAGGAAAAGATTGCAGAGATCCAATTATTTACCTTTTTGGATTCTGTGGAAATTCTTTTTTTTTGCACCTATTACAGAAGAAACACCACTAGCTATCACGGCTGATTCCCAATTAGGAAGCCCATACCATCAAGGGTACCCCCTAGAGTTGAGAGATGTAGAGAAGTTCACGGATTCCTACATTATAGAAAGCATAAAAGACAAGCCTACTTGGGGGATAATTGTATATGTAAGGCTCTTGTTTGAACAAATGGTCGTAGGGAAATTGAGACCTACAACAATAACTCTGCGGATTGCAAGCAGTTGAGAAGGATCCAATGGGCACTCAAAAAGGTTAATTACGTCCGGCTAAAAGACGTAAAAGACAGCGCTTGTTGGGAGGCAACCCAATGTTTTTAATTATGTTATTTTAATTTCTGTCTTTATTTTATTTTATTTTGTCTTGAACAGTCTCACGGTCTTGGGTTCTTGTTTTGTGTTGTTGGATGACAGGTGGACTGAAAGCTAAAACCGAGGAAAAATGAGCAAAAACGCTGAAAAAAAGGAAAAGCCGTCGTCAGCGCCGCGGCGCCCAGAATCAGGGCCGCGGCGCCGGAACTCCAGAGGGCCACAGTACTAGCAGCGCCGCGGCGCCGACTATCAGGGCCGCGGCGCCGGAACTTCAGAGAGCTATATTTCCGTGCAAATTCCAGAATTTTTCCTCCTAGACCTCCGTTATGACCGCTGTGTTGTGTCAGTAAGTTGTCCTTATTTTTTCTTTTATTTTCTTTGAGTCTTGCACACATTGGGGACAATGTGTGATTTAAGTTTGGGGGGATGTTTTATTGTTTTTTATTTGTGTCTTGTTATAAGTATGTTAAGTTTTTCTTGTTGTTTTTTGTGTATTTTTGAGTCACATTTTTTTTTCTTCTTTTGAGCCATAATTGCCTGTCAAAGATCATGTATGCTGTAGTTACTAGAAACACCTAGTGAAGTAAGGTGAAATAATGTAATGGAATTAGAAGCAACTATCTAAACACCTAGGTTAGATATGCCAAAAACTCACATAATCTGTCTATTTGGAGTTTCTTGCTTGAATTGTGCATGCTAAATGACTTAAACCTATGTGTTATGATTGATTGCTATTTGAGGCGAAATAGTTAGGATATGCATGTTAGGGAGATGACTCAGGCATTTCTTTGATAGCCAATTCTTACCACTTTTTTCTATCCCTGACTTTAAAAGTATCCCTAGTCAGCCCCATTGAGCCTAAACATTGAAACTCCTTCTTTGACACCCTATATTCCCACAAATTGTGCCATAAGTAAAAATGTGAAAAAGTGGAATAAATTGTGTTAAAAAAAGAGACAAAAAGAGTGAACAAATTTGATGCACCCCAATAAAAAGAATAATAAGAAATAGGCAAAAGCCTAAGTTTGGGGGTGTCTGTTATTATGATACACTTCACTCTCCCAAAACAAAAGAGGGGAAAGATAGATTTGAAGTGAAGGAAAGAATCAAAAGAAAAGGGAAAAATTGGAAAAGCTAAAGAGCTTATGGTACACGAAATGAGCCTAAATGCCTATTTTTACCTACCTATACCTAAGCCTACATTACAACACTTAAAAGTCCTGAAGATCTCTTTTATGCATATCCAGGATTAGTGGAGAATAGCGTTAATGAGAGGCTTAACAACCCTAATTTTACGCATTGTGCGTGACGGTTAACTAGGTTCTTAGTCTTAATCCTCCTATAGAGTTATCCTTATCACCGAAAGGTAGGTAAGGTGCAATACTGGGGTTGAGTGTTTATATAACCCTAACGGGAGTATAAAACGATTTAGTGAACCTGCTTTCTCCAAAAGAAGAAGACCATAAGTTATTGCATTAATAAGTGACATAAGCGGATAGTGAGGAGACGTGGAAGCCCTATTCTCATCACAACTGAAGTAAACTCATTAGTTAAATTAGCCTTTATAATTCGTAGTTATAAACCACAAAATCAAATATCAATTTACCAAATAGATACCAAAAGATAGATATTTGGTACTTGAACCCTAATCCTTGTGGACGATATTCGGGCTTGCTAAGACTATATTACTTGTCACGATAACGTGCACTTACGTTTAAGTGTGTGCATCTTTTCGCGCATCAAGGACACAGGTGTCCCACCAGATAGTCCCATGTCTGAGATTAGTTCTAAGGCATACCTCCTTTGATGCATGAGGATTCCTTGAGAACTCCTAGCAAACTCAATACCAAGGAAGTATCAAAGCTCCCCCAAGTCTTTTATTTTGAAGGCATTCTGCAAAATCTGCATTGTGGATTGAAGAAGACTCATATTGTCTCCGGTAATCAGTAGGTCATCAACATACACCAATATCACTACAATATTATCATCATCATGCTTGGTAAATAAGGAATAGTCTATGTGGCTCTGTTTAAAACCAACATCTACTAAGGCAGTGGTTAGTTTAATATTCCATTACCTTGAAGCTTGCTTTAAACCATACAAAGATTTCAACAGCCGTCAGACCTGTTTCTTACCTTAATCAACAACAAAACCATCACGCACTGTCATGTATACCTCCTCATACAAGTCACCTTGTAGAAAAGCATTATAAACATCCATCTGATGGATCACCCACTGTTTAGCTGCAGCAATAGAAAACACTGATCTCACAGTGGCCATTTTGACCATTGGTGGGAAGGTTTCTTGAATCCAATCCCTCCTTCTGGTTGTAACCTTTTGCAACAAGCCTTGCCTTATATCTTTCCACCTCACCTGTCTCTTTATGCTTTATCTTATACACCCACCTACAACCTATTACTTTCTTGCCTTCTAGAAGGGAAACCAGTGTCCAGGTTCTATTATCTTCTAAGGCCTTGATCTCTGCCCTCATTGCTTCAACCCACCTACTGTCCTTGGCAGCTTTTTAGTAAGAACAAGGTTCAACATTGGCTGAGAATTGTGCTACAAAACTTTGGTATTGTGGAGACAATCCAGTGTAAACTACTCCATTTGAGATAGAGTAGAGGCAATGTGATGACCCATTCTGAGTGACATAATTCTTATGTCATATTGGTGGCTTGCAATTTATGGAAGACCTTCTAGTATTGATGCTTGAATCAACAACCACTGAATGATCAGTCTCTGGTACCATTTGTAAGAGCTCAGCTACATGTGGAACTATCTCCTGTGTGTCTGTTGAGGGAGTACTAGATGAGACTGCTTGTGGAATACTGGCTACCTGAGAATGGACTAGATCATCAAAGAAAAAATCATCATGTGAACTAATATGAGGGACAGGATCATCAGAATTCCCCTTGAGAGGAAAAACTTTCTCCATGAAGACTACATCTCTACTCATGAAGAATGTGTTGTTCTCAATATCATAGAGTTTGTATCCCTTCTGTGCTGCACCATAGCCAAGAAAAATAGCTTACACTGCTCTAGGGCCAAACTTATCTTGTCTGAGCAGAACTGTTGCATAACATATACAACCTATCACCTTAAATGCTGGAGTGATGGTGTCTTGTTGTACAACAGTTTATAAGGAGATTTATTCCCTATAATAGTTGAAGGTACTCTGTTAATAATATACACAACACCTTCTACACAATAATTCTAGAACCTATCTGGCAGGCCTTCGTGAAATTTAATAGCTCTGGCTAATTCAAGTATATGCCTATGCTTCCTCTCTACCACACCATTTTGTTGTGGTGAGTAAGGGCAAGAACTCGCATGTATCACACCATAATGTGTGAACAACTCTTTACAACTATTATTGAAGAATTCACCTCCATTATCAGACCTCAATCTTTGTATTCTGACCTAAAACTGTGTTCTAACTTCAATAAAAAAAATTATGAGAACTGTGACCACATCAGATTTTAATCTCATTAAGAAGATTCATGTCTATCTAGAGAAGTCATCCACAATTGTCAAGAAATATCTCATTCCATTGTGTGTTTCTACTTTGTAAGGACCTCATACATCAACATGTAACAATTGAAAGACCCCTGTCTTTCTATTAAAACTGTTAGGAAAAGGAACTCAGGTCTGTCTAGCAAGAGGACCGATCTTACATTCTTGTAAAACATGAGGAATTTTAATACATGAAATCTTCTTTATTACACACATAGGTACATGACATAACCTTTGGTGCCAAGTTACTGCATCTTCTGATTGAACTGCTGCCATACATCCCTTCAATTCTGCTTTTTTATTCTGGAAATCCTAGCTCACTATGTATAGCCCTCCTTCTTCTCTACCAATCCCCCTCACCTTCCCAGATGAGAGATCTTGAAACACACAATAGGTTGGAAAGAATTTAACACTACAATGCAGTTCCATGGTCACCTTTGAAACTGACATGAGGTTAAATTTAAATGTTGGAACACATAAGACATTTTTGAGAATGTCACATCCTCCTAAATAATGATCTCCAACATGAGACACAGTGGCTGAGTCACCTATTGGTAGATGTACCTTCACTGTATTCTCTGTCAAGTACTTGTTATGTAAGTGTTTTGGATCACCAATCATGTGATTGGTTTCCCCTGTATCTACAATCCACTGCACTAATTCTTTAATGTCAAATGCACATTTACCTGCCATATTAGCCATGGCTCTAGATTTCGTCCTTTCATTTAATATGTTGATAAGTTGTTGTTACTGATTAGGTGTCAATTGCATAAGTGGTGATGCTGCATATGGAGTCCCTCTGCTATAATATGGATCATTCTCTTTTCCATCTCCTTCTGTGAACACAAATCCTCCTGCCACTGGATATGCTTTCTTCTCTTTGGACTTAGAATTCTCTGGATATCCAATTAGTTTGTAACACCAATCCTGCAAGTGACCTGTTTTGTGACAATAATAACACTTCATTAGTTTGTTACAATCTTATATAAAATGTCATTTCCCATGACAGAAATCACAGTGTGCATTTGGATTGTATGACTTTTTCTGTCTTGGTGCTCTACCTCCACCTTTACCAGTTCCATTCCTTGCTGTGAACATCACTGCAGCCTCAGTCGACTCCTGGAAAGATCTGCTGTTTCCTGCCACTATTATTTGGCTTTCCTTCTGATTCACCATAGCGTATGCCTGATTCAGACTTAGTACTTGCTGCATTATGAGTATTTGGCTTTGAGCCTGATTGTATCCTTCATTTAACCCCATCAAGATTGTAGCATCCTTTGATAGTGTAGGTGGTTAATGAACTCATTCGACTTAGGACAACAAGAAGGTGATGGTACAATAGAGTCGTATTCATCCCAAAAGTCTTTCAGTTTGTTGTAGTAAACTGAAACTGACATTGTTCCCTGCCTCAAAGAGAAGATTTCCTTGTGCAACTGGAAAGCCCTTGAACTGTTTATTTTTTCAAACCTTTCCCTTAGTTCTTCCCAAATAATATGCGCATCAGAGTTGAATAGCATACCACTGAGCAAATTCTTATTTACATTTACCATTAGCCATGAAACCACAATGGCATTACACCTATTCCATAACTTAGCCAGATCTCCTTGAAAAATTTCCCTTCTCACAGTCTCATCCACATATACTATCTTGTTCTTCCCCAATAATGCTAGCTTCATTGCCCTACTTCATAAAGAGTAATTATCCATTCCATTCAATGTCACTCCTACGATCAATGATCCTGGTGCATCAGATGGGAAAAGGTATAGCGGATGGTTATGATCAATGTTAACTGTCACTGTTGTTGTCTCACTCGACAACTCCTCTCCAGTATTCTCCATCTTTGAATTAATACAACTTTCTAAGATTTAACTTGATTATCCGTAATCAACAAAAACAAACCAACACTATCTAACAAATGTCTAGCAACAGAGTTGTATCACAGTCAACAAGAAAATATTGATCAGAAAAACTAATGTAACAGTGAATCAGATCTAAAATTTCAGTTATTGCTCACCGAAGTCATTTAAACTATCAATTATCTTCTATCGATGTGTAGATCCCTCGAATCTCTCAATGCATGCAAAAGAGATCCTCTCGGTCGACTTCATCTTCTTCTAATTTCAGATCCTATGACTCAGACGCATAGATCTGACCTATACTGTATATAAGATCCCTTCGATCGCAACCGGTAACTCCATCAATGTATCGCCAGACTTTGATACCATGTTGAGAGCTGCGATCAGTGGATCCTCGCTTTACTACATATCAATTAGTTCTGCATTGCA
The DNA here is from genome assembly GCA_029844215.1 of Przewalskia tangutica. Taxonomy (NCBI): domain Eukaryota; kingdom Viridiplantae; phylum Streptophyta; class Magnoliopsida; order Solanales; family Solanaceae; genus Przewalskia; species Przewalskia tangutica. The sequence goes on from CM056736.1 coordinate 60,359,829, forward strand.
TGTATCGAGTATGTACAATTAACTAGAAACGATGATACATTGGACAAGAATTTAAGATCAGAAACGAGGAAGGAGAAAGGAGAGAGGAGAAAGAAGAATGAGCGAGAGAGAGGAATATAGAAGGATGGAAGAAAGAGAGTGAAGAGAAGATAACAATTCGTATTAATGAGAAATATCTAGTGCTGTGTAGTATATATACATGTTAGTGATATTTCAACTGCTCAAATAAGCGTACGCATCGTCACAAGTAATATAGTCTGTAAGACCGAATATCGTCGACAGAGACTGGTTTCTAAGTATCGTTCATCTATTTTATGTTATCTATTTGACAATCGATATTTGATTGGTGTTTTTATTTAACTACTAGAATAATTGCAATATTTAAACTAATAAAGTTGTAATCAGTTATGAATGAATTAGGGCTTCCAAAATCCTCGACTATCCACTTTATTCAATCCTTAATGCGACTAGAATGATTCTTCTTCTTTGTTAAGATAGCGGTTAACTAGACTGTCTTATATTGCGGTTAGGACATATAATCACTCAACCCCAGTGCAGAACCCTTCTATATTACTATGATAGTATTTACCACATAGGAGGATTAAGAACAGTAACCTATGTCTAGTCAATTACAGCATATCCAAATCTCTCCTTTCGGTTTTTGATTCGAAATCATATAGGTTATGATAACTAGTGATCAATTAATTATCAAACATTCATACCAAATATTGACTAAATCTTAATCAAGTGAAGAAGAAATCATACTACTACATTAATTCATGAATAAAAGTTTCAAGCGATTCATAAGGAAAGCCCTAATAGAGTGTTTAGCTCCTAGCCATAGTCACGCTAAGAACTAACACAATATCCATACATAAACTGAATTAAAAATAAAAGAATGCCAGGTAGTGACGGAGTTGGCAGGAAGTGAGTTCAACCAGCTTTTGGCTCTATCCCTTAGGGAGAACGAGAAGAGCCTCAGTCTAATGGAATCGTCAGTAACACCATTGTATTTGAAAGTGACACACAGCTCCAGAAAGTTTACAATGTGCATGTGGGGATCTTCAGATGGCAGTCCCCTCAATTTTTTCCCCTACCATGCTCAGGATGGCTGGTTTGAGCTCAAAGTTGTTGGCCCCTATAGCTGGGAGCCTGATGCAAGTCTGTGCACCTGTGACCGTGGAAAGAACATAGTCCCCCAAACTTCTCTCTGTTGGGACCTGTATTGGCTCCCCTGCATTCTCTGGAACCTCATTGTCCGCCCCATTCTGATTTGGTTCGTTGTTCATGGTTACTGACTCATATATCCTTTTGTTGCGCCTGTTTTGTTTGCACAGTTTTTCGATTTCAGGGTGGAAGGGAACAAGTGTATCTGCTCCTCTCCTTCTTCGCATACACATTGTTATACCCCGTATTTCCAGAGTATGTACGTAAGGGCGTACGTACAAAAGTTTAAGCCTTAAAGTAGGCATAGGGACGAAAATTTGTGCACAACCCACGAAACGAATTGTTTTCCGACGAAACGTCTTCCAAAGCTTGCGAAGGGAAAATTACGGCTATGTCATTTATAATTTTTGCGGATTTTTCCGAGAGATGAAATATTTTGGACCAACGAGAGGGTGACACTTGTCACCCTCAAGTGGACGACAAAGAGGCCACGGTTGGCATGAATTTGTGGCCTAAACCATGGGTCAATGTTTGTGAGTGATTTGTGGAGTAGGGTTAGGGTGAACTTGTGCAAATCCACACCCTCCACTTGCCCTCCACTTGCCTTCATCTTGGACCTTGAAAGCCCTATAAATACCCCCCTTGAGTTGAAGACTTCTTCACCCACAAATCATCTTTCAAGTCTTAAAACTCCCTTCCCCCTCTAGAGAGCTTTCGTCCAAGCCTCACTCCCCCCCCCCTCTTGAGAGCTAAGCCGAAACACCCCCTTCCCCTTCCTAGTAGTCTCGCAAAAGCCCCCTTGGTAGAAAATACTCTCCAAGTATTGTTACTATCCCCAAAAATACCTTAGCCAATCCCTTATAGTATTTCCAAAGTTACCTCTATACGTAGAGTCCGGAAATACTACCTTATATTCCTTTAGTCACTAAACGAAACCCTAAAGAGAAACTTCATAGTTGGTTGAAGTAGAAAGTAGAAGTTGTGTAGAAACTTCTAAGGGTTTCTTGAGCGGATTGAGCGTCAGATTAGAGTTAAACCTTGCTCAGATCGACTTATATCTTGGATAATTTTGGGCTTATCGAGGTAAATAATAATCCTATCCTTCTATTATATTGGAGAATACATACTGTAGAAGTATAGAAATAAGTAAAATACATAGAAGGGTATTACAGAAGAGAATTGAACTGTAATTACATCAGAAGAATCAAAGAAGATTGAATCAGATTTACATAGGATGTATTTACAGTAGACTTGTATAGTTTACCGGGTAGGGAAATGCTGCCCGATTTTCCGTAGAATAGAGAACCCTCTGCTTAGATTATCCTACAGAGTAGTCTGGACGTTGATAGACGTATTTTACTATTATAGGTTGATACTCTGCATGACATATTCGACTTGGCGGTGGATTTCGTGAGGAGGTATGTGATTCTTCCTATACTCTTGAGCATGATATTTTAAAAAATATATATATAGTACGGTAGACGTACGTGTGTTAACTGAACATGGTTTTACTTGACGTCTTTTGACTTGAGTCTAAATAATAAAAATCTTGAAGTCTTTCAAAAGAATTATAAATCATTTTTGAAAGAAGAAGAATATTTGTTTTTAAAACAAAAGGCTTAAGAGTTATACTAGCTTTATGGGAAGTTAGGTATAACGACTTAAGAAAGAGAAAAGGAACAGTTTACTTATGTGTTTATGAAAGACTTGTATTGATTGCTGGAAAGTATAATAAGATGGTTTGATGAGTAGATATATCATGATGCTATGTGTGTTAGTATCTTGTAAACGTTTGTGTAAAATGGTTATTCTTATTTGTGCTTATGTTGTTTAACGATAAGCCGTTATGCTAGTATTACATCACTCACCTCTTGACATGATATACCGGGGTTGTCGCCTCCGACGCGGGTATACCTCGTGCACGGGACTATGATTCGAGAATAACTCATGCGGGTCCAGGGGACCTATGCGGAGCTACGAGAGTTCCAGGTTAGTGTGCGGTCCATGTGGCCATGCGGTCTATGTAGCCATGCGGACTACGAGTCGGGGCGATGCCGGTGAGTAGCTACCCTCGATGCGGGGAATACCTCATGCGGGCCTAGGTGGCCTATGCGGACTACGGAGTCCAGATTAGGCATGCATAATGATACTATGGGCGATTGGCCTTGCTTCGATCATTCACAGCCTAGAAAAGACACAGCGATTTACCTATTATTACTCTTGTTTGTGATGTGGCACTATGTGCGGTTACATTGGTTGTTTCGTACATATCCGATAAAATTGGTTTTAAAATGATATGATTTCATTTAAGTACTTTCTGATTTCACATACTTGGTACTCAGATCGACCTCCTTGGGGCCGCGTCATGCCGCAGGTAAGGGAAAGCAGGTGCTAGATCCACATCCTTAGGATCCTTACTTTGGTGTCAGGAGCTCCATCTTCTCCGGAGGCTCGACTTTTGGGTATGATCTCCCTGTTGTTGTAGATAGTTTTGTACATTCAGGGTATGGCGGGGCCCTGTCCCGCCATAGTTGTTTATCTTCTTAGAGGTATGTAGTCCTATTGTACAGTTGGGATGTAACTGCTGGGCTTTGTTTATATATATATGCCGAAAGGCGACATTTTCTCAGATAAAACTGTGTCTCATTTTGCAACTGTTTCATGTCCTGTTTTTATATTCCGCTGATTTCTCTGATGTATGACTACTTGGGTGCCCGGGTAAGGCACCAGTCACGGGCCCCGGAACGGGTCGTGATAAAAGTGGTATCAGAGCAGTTAATCATCGGAAAGTGTCTACACAGATTCAAGAGAGTCTTGATTATCGGTATGTTGTGCACCACACCAATAATCAGGAGGCTATAGGATATTTAGGATTGGTTTCCATTCTTCTCACTCTGAGATCGTGCCTTAGAGCTGTGTTATAAGTCGGACCCCTCTAACGTATTTCCTTTCTTTAACAGTTATGCCTCCACGTAAGGCAACCCGGGCCCAGAAGGGCAAGGCAGCCGAGGGAGCTGCTAGTAGGACACCGAGAGTCACGAGGGCTCAGGCCCAGTCTATACCCGAGACAACGAGTTCCACGACGCCGCCGGCCCCAGCAGGGTTTAGGGCCGCAGCAGTGGCTGATGAGACCACAGTACCTGCACCTCCAGTCCCACAGCCTGGAGCAGATGAGATGGGTTACAGAGAGATGGCTCGCCATCGCCAGATCGTGGGCTGCATGAGATAGGCCGGATGCAGCAGCCCAGCCCAGCAGTGTTCTACGGGTCGAGGCCTGAGGATGATCCGCAGGAGTTCATCCGTCAGTTACAGAGGATCATGCGAGTGATCAAGGCTTCGGAGACCGAGTCCGTGATCTTCGGTTCGCATCGGCTGCGTGATACCGCAGTCGACTGGTTTGACTCATGGGAGTTGTCCCGGGGAGAGCACGCGTCCCCAGCCTACTGGGATGAGTTCTCGAGGCTTTTCTCACTCACTTCTTGCCTCCATGATGAGGAGGGCACGGCGGACAAATTTTTGTTGCCGAGACAGAGGACACACGCTAGGAGTACAACGTTGAGTTCGATTCGTTGGCTCGATATGTCCCCTGCTGGTAGCAGAGCATGGAGGGCGGTGCATCGCTACGCCACCGGCTAGATGATTATATGGCCGAGTCTTGTGCGGCGTGGCTCTTCACCAGCATGGACATTACCCGCATGCAGCTCACGCACTTGGATGCGGCGAGCGTAGAGGCCGACGTTGACAGACAGCAGGTTAAGACCAGACGGCAGGTCTTTTGGTAGCTATCGGCCGATGGCCTCGCAGAGCCCAGATTTGCACCACGCCACCGTGAGCACTCCTACACCGTCCTCAGGACAACCAGGATATTCGAGGGCGCACTGGGCCCCGTGACTTCGGGACGTCCAGAGTAGCAGAGGTGCTGGCCGATAGGGACCACCGCCCCCTCAGTGTGGCCGATGCGGTAGATCCCATTACGGGAATTGTGGTACTGCTCCGGGAGTTTGTTACAGTTGCGGCCAGCCGGGTCACTTTGCGAGAGCCTGTCCGACCAAGGGCGGCAAGAGGCAGTGGTAGGGTCACCATGTGTTCTTTCACGTCTTCTTCATCTCCTACAGTTACTCGCCCCGGAGGGCAGGGTACTCATGGACCAGCAGGTCGCGGAAGAGGTCGTGGCGCGGGTCCCAGTTCTTGTGGTCCTCAGAACCGCATTTATGCCTTATCCAGCCGGCAGGACCAGGAGGCCTCACCTGATGTCGTCACAGGTACTTTATCAGTTTCATGTTGCGACGTGTATGCCTTGATAGATCCGGTTCTACTGCCCCATATATCTCCCCTTGTTGCTAGTAGGATAGGGATAGAGCCTGAGTCCATAGACCCTTTCGAGGTAGCTACGCCAGTGGGTGATTCGGTGGTAGCTCGGCAGGTATATAGGGCTTGTCCAGTGACCATATGCAGTCGTCAGACCCTTGCCGACTTGGTAGAGTTGGATATGACTGATTTCGATGTGATCATGGGTATGGATTGGCTAGCTTCTTGCTACGCCAATGTAGACTGCAGGGAGAGAGTGGTACGGTTCCAGTTTCCTGAGGAGCCGGTTGTTGAGTGGGAGGAACATCAGACGCCGGTGGTAGGTTTATTTCCTACCTCAAGGCTAGGAAGATGGTGCAGAAGGGGTATATCTACCATCTCATTCGGGTGTTTGATACTGATGCTGCGGTACCAGATTTTCAGTCAGTTCCAGTAGTCAGAGAGTTCCCATGATTACCTCGCACTCAGAGGAGGCATGATTCTATCTGGGTTATCGTCGACAGGCTGACGAAATCAGCCCACTTTCTTCCCGTCAGGACGACTTTTTCAGCTGAGGATTATGCCAGACTTTACATCCGAGAGATCGTCGATCGCATGAGTCCCTATTTCTATCATATCGCAAAGAGGAGCCCGGTTTACGCTAACTCGAGGTCTTTCCGAAGGGTCTAGGACGCAGTGAGCTCGAGTCTCGCATTCCATCCTCGCAGCACGGACAAAGTGAGCGCACTATCCAGACTCTTGAGGATATGCTGCGAGCCTGTGTTATTGATTTCAGGGGTATCTGGGAGGATCATTTGCCTCTAGTTGAGTTTGCGTATAATAATAGCTACCACTCCAGATTCGATGGCGCCATGAGGCCTTGTATGAGGAAGTGCAGATCGCCGATAGGCTGGTTTGATGTGGGCAAGGTGCAGTTAGTGGGACCAGATTTGGTGCAGCAGGCAGTGGATAAGGTTAAGCTTATCCAGAGCGGCATCGACACCGTAGTCGATGAAGTCATACGCAGATCATCGTCGCCGGATCCGGAGTTCGAGGTTGATGATTTGGTTTTCTGAAGGTGTCACCCATGGCGGTGTGATGAGATTCGGAAGAAGGGGAAACTCACCAAGGTACATTGGGTCGATCGATTGTCCGCAGGTAGGCAAGGTTGCCTATGAGTTCGACCGCCGTCCGATCCGGAGGCAAGCGCATCCGGTTTTTCACGTTTCTATCTTTGAGGAGATGTATCGGATCCATCTAGGGTACACCGATTGACGATGTCCAGTGTCGAGGGTTATCGATGAGAGATTCCCATAGCGATAATCGATCGCCGTTAGGCGTCTGACCGGACGTGGCTTCCACAAAGTCTTGTGGCGGAACGAGCTCGGGGAGGAGATGACGTGGGAAGTTGAGGAGGACATGAGGCGTAAGTATCTCACCTATTCCCACACCTCCGTGTAACTCACTTTCCTACTTGTAAATTTTCATTGTCATATTTGCTTAAGTCAGTATTGTGGCCATGTGTGGTATTTGCAAACTGTTTAAGTTATAAAGAACCTTATCGTTATCCTTGGGGAAGGAACATTCGACGAATGTTTCTAGGCGAGGAGAATGTTATACCGTATTTCAGTATGTACGTGGCGCACGACAAAAGTTTAAGCCTTAAAGTAGGCATAGGGACGAAAATTTGTGCACAACCCACTAAACGAATTGTTTTCCGACTAAACGCCTTCCAAAGCTGCGGGCGGAAAATTACGGCTATGTCATTTATAATTTTGCGGATTTTTCCGAGAGATGAAATATTTTGGACCAACGAGGGTGACACTTGTCACCTCAGTGATCGGCAAAGAGGCCACGGTTGGCATGAATTTGTGGCCTAAACCATGGGTCAATGTTTGTGAGTGATTTGTGGAGTAGGGTTAGGGTGCACTTGTGCAAATCCACACCCTCCACTTGCCCTCCACTTGTCTTCATCTTGGCCCTTGAAAGCCCTATAAATACCCCCCCTTGAGTTGAATACTTCTTCATCCACAAATCATCTTTCAAGTCTTAAAACTCCTTCCCTCTAGAGAGCTTTCGTCCAAGCCTCACTCCCTCTTGAGAGCTAAGCCGAAACACCCCTTCCCCTTTCCTAGTAGTCTCGGCAAAAGCCCCCTTGGTAGAAAATACTCTCCAAGTATTGTTACTATCCCCAAAATACCTTAGCCAATCCCTTTATAGTATTTCCAAAGTTACCTCTATACGTAGAGTCCTAAATACTACCTTATATTCCTTTAGTCACTAAACGAAACCCTAAAGAGAAACTTCATAGGTGGTTGAAGTAGAAAGTAGAAGTTGTGTAGAAACTTCTAAGGGTTTCTTGGAGCGGATTGAGCGCTCAGACAGAGTTAAACCTTGCTCAGGATCGACTTATATCTTGGATAATTTTGGGCTTATCGAGGTAAATAATAATCCTATCCTTCTATTATATTGGAGAATACATACTGTAGAAGTATAGAAATAAGTAAAATACATAGAAGGGTATTACAGAAGAGAATTGAACTGTAATTACATCAGAAGAATCAAAGAAGATTGAACTGTACTTACATAGGACTGTATTTACAGTAGACTTGTATAGTTTACCGGGTAGGGAAATGCTGCCCGATTTTCCGTAGAATAGAGAACCCTCTGCTTAGATTATCCTACAGAGTAGTCTAGACGTTGATAGACGTATTTTACTATTATAGGTTGATACTCTGCGCGCGACATATTCGACTTGGCAGGTGGATTTCGCCGAGGAGGTATGTGATTCTTCCTATACTCTTGAGCATGATATTTTAAAATATATATATATAGTACGGTAGACGTACGTGTGTTAACTGAACATGGTTTTACTTGACGTCTTTTGACTTGAGTCTAAATAATAAAAATCTTGAAGTCTTTCAAAAGAATTATAAATCATTTTTGAAAGAAGAAGAATATTTGTTTTTAAAACAAAAGGCTTAAGAGTTATACTAGCTTTATGGGAAGTTAGGTATAACGACTTAAGAAAGAGAAAAGGAACAGTTTACTTATGTGTTTATGAAAGACTTGTATTGATTGCTGGAAAGTATAATAAGATGGTTTGATGAGTAGACATATCATGATGCTATGTGTGTTAGTATCTTGTAAACGTTTGTGTAAAGAGGTTATTCTTATTTGTGCTTATGTTGTTTAACGATAAGCCGTTATGCTAGTATTACATCACTCACCTCTTGACATGATATACCGGGGGTTAAGCTGCCCTCCGATGCGGGGTATACCTCAGGCAGTCTGGGACTATGATTCGAGAATACCTCATGCGGGTCCAGGGGACCTATGCGGAGCTACGAGAGTTCCAGGTTAGTGTGCGGTCCATGTGTCCATGCGGTCTATGTGGCCATGCGGACTACGAGTCCAGGACGATGCCGAGGAGTAGCTACCCTCGATGCGGGGAATACCTCATGCGGGCCCAGGTGGCCTATGCGGACTACGGGAGTCCAGGATTAGGCATGCATAATGATACTATGGGCGATTGGCCTTGCTTCGATCATTCACAGCCTAGAAAAGACCTGTTACAGTTTACCTAATATTACTCTTGTTTGTGATGTGGCACTATGTGCGGTTACATTGGTTGTTTCGTACATATCCGATAAAATTGGTTTTAAAATGATATGATTTCATTTAAGTACTTTACAGTTTCACATACTTGGTACCTGTTGTACTGACCTCCTTCGGGGGGCTGCGTTCATATCGCAGGTAAGGGAAAGCAGGTGCTAGATCCACATCCTTAGGATCCTTACTTTGGTGTCAGGAGCTCCATCTTCTCCGGAGGCTCGAGGTTTGGGTATGATCTCCTGTTGTTGTAGATAGTTTTGTACATTCGAGGTATGGCGGGGCCTGTCCCGCCATAGTTGTTTATCTTCTTAGAGGTCTGTAGTCCTATTGCATGCGGTTGGGATGTAATCGCTGGCTTTGTTTATATATATATGCCGAAAGCGACATTTTCTCATAAAATGTGTCTCATTTTGCAATCGTTTCATGTCTTTTTTATATTCCGCTGATTTCTCGATGTATGACTACTTGGGTGCGGGTAAGGCACGATCACGCCCCGAACGGTCGTGACAAAAGTGGTATCGAGCGATTAATCCTGAAAGTGTCTACGCATCAGATTCAAGAGAAGTCTTGATTATCGGTATGTTGTGCACCACACCAATAATCAGGAGGCTATAGGATATTTAGGATTGGTTTCCATTATTCTCACTCTGAGATCGTGCCTTAGAGCTGTGTTATAAGTCGGACCCCTCTAACGTATTTCCTTTCTTTAACAGTTATGCCTCCACGTAAGGCAACCCGCCCGTATGGCAAGGCGGAGGAGGCGCTAGTAGGACACCGAGAGTCACGAGGGCTCAGGCCCAGTCCAACTTCAAATCCAAAGTCACGAGGGCTCAGGCCCAGTCCAACTTTAAGAGAACATGATTGTTACCTCAACGAGCCTTAGTCCAACTTCAAATCCAAAGTCGCTCCCTAGCAACTTAAAGCCTCTTCTTGACACTTCAATCCTCCACTTGAGACCCTTAGAATATCACAAACAACTTTCCTTCAATCTTCCAAACAAAACCTAGGAAAGCAACTAGGTTTTCATCTTGCGACTAATACGAAAACTATCTTTTTCCGGGATTTTTCTATTGAGACACCCTTACAATACTCTCATGAACCTTGGTTTAAAGTGTGGAGCTTAATGGACAACAAACAAATTTTTTTCTTGTTGGGACTTAGTGAACCCGAGAGCACCCTCCTAGTGTTCTTCAAATTCTTGAATTTTTTTCTAAGTGTAGAAGTTAGTCTTGCTACTAGTACACATATATAACATAATGGAGGGTTGAGATTAGCACAAATGTGTGGCTTAGATGCAATTCTTTTAAATATCAAGACATGTGGCCCCATTGACTAAGTCAATTTTATCAAGCTCTTCAACTTGCAAGACTTTGTCATCCTAACAATGGTCAAATGACCCTTTTGGCCATGCTATTTTTCGTCCAAGACCACTTAAGGGGGGTGACACGTGTCGCCCTCCCATTCGTCACAATATTTCGTTTTCCGACAATTTCATAATTCCGATAAATTTTACAAGTCTCTAATCTTAACATTTATGAGTTTTTACGTACGTTCTTAATACATGTCCTGTAATTACGGGGTGTAACATTCTTCCCCTCTTAGAAACATTCGTCCCCGAATGTTCTTTCGGAGTCAAACTTATAATTCGCGACATAGTTTCATTTTACAACCCGACATACCAATAATGTCACACATGGCCACATAATAGCACTTTAAGCAAAAATACTTCAATTAAAACTTGACAAGTAAGGGAAAAATGAATTACCTGAAGGTGTAGGGAATAAGTGAGGATACTTCCTCTACATTTCCTCCTCCGCTTCCCAAGTCATCTCTTCCCTGTTATCATTCCGCCACAAGACTTTGACGGAAGCCACATCCTTGGTCCGCAGTCGCCTGACCTGGCGATCGAGTATCGCTATGGGACTCTCCTCATACGATAACCCCTCTGTCACCTGGACCTCACTAGCGGGGAAAACTCTCGTTGGATCTCCGATACACTTCCGCAACATAGAAACATGGAAGACCGGATGCACCGCCTCTAACTCTGATGGCAGATCCAACTCATAGGCAACCTTGCCTACTCTACGGACGATCTGGTAGGGCCCAATGTACATTGGGCTAAGTTTTCCCTTCTTTCCAAATCTCATCACACCCTTCATGGGTGATACCTTCAAGAAGACCCAATCGTCTACCTGAAACTCCAAATGCCGACGCCGATTATCTGCATATAACTTCTGCCGACTCTGAGCTGCTAACAGTCTCTCCTGGATAAGCTTCACCTTATCCACGACCTGCTGAATCAAGTCTGGGCCAACTAACTGTACCTCGCCCACGTCGAACCAACCAATCGGCGACCTACACTTCCGCCCATAACAAGCCTCGTATGGCGCCATCTGTATACTGGAATGGTAGCTGTTGTTATAAGCAAACTCCACAAGAGGCAAATGATCCTCCCAGCTACCCATGAAATCAATCACGCAGGCTCGCAAAGATATCCTCGTGTCAGATAGTACGCTCGCCGCCTCACTCGAGGATGAAGCTGCATCGAGACTCACCTGTGTCCCTAATCCTTTCTGGAAAGACCTCTAGAAGTTAGCCGTAAACTAGGCTCCTCTATCTGATATAATCGACACAGGGACTCCGTGTAGTCTCACAATCTCTCTGATGTACAATCTGGCATAGTCCTCAGCCGAAAACGTCGTCCTGACTGGAAGGAAGTGGGCTGATTTCTTCAGCCTGTCAACAATAACCCAAATGGAGTCGTACTTCCTCTGAGTACGAGGTAACCTCAGAACAAAGTCCATTTTGATGACCTCCGACTTCCATGTCGTAATCTCAATAGGCTGCAATAGCCCACTAGGCCTCTGGTGCTCGACCTGACTCGCCGGGCAATTAGGACATCAGGCAACAAAACCTGCCACGTCCCTCTTCAGGCCATCCCACCAATACATATATCTGAGGTCATGGTACATCTTGGTCGACCCCGGATGAATAGAATAACGAGCACTGTGTGCCTCCCCCAGAATCTGCAGACGAAGTCCTATCACATCGGGAACACACAACCGACCCTCAAATCTTAGCACCCCATCAGGAGCTACCTCGAATAGACTCTTCTCCTCCCGAAGAGCTGCATCTCGATACCGTATCAACACTGGGTCCTCATACTGTCGCCTCTTCACCTCATCAACGATAGAAGACTCGGCAACCTCACGAACCCGTACCCCACTATCATCGGTATCGATCAATCGAACCCCAAGGCTCGCTAGCTGATGGGTATGACGGACCATGTAATGTCTCTCTGGCTGTACCTCTGACAGACTCCCCATCGATCTACGACTCAAGGCATCAGCAAACACGTTGGCTTTCCCCGGATGGTATAGAATATCAACATCATAATCTTTCAACAACTCTAACCACCGTCTCTGTCGCAAGTTTAGCTCCCTCTGCCTGAAGATATACTGGAGGCTCTTGTGGTCTGTATAAATATCCACATGAACCCCATACAAATAATGTCTCCAAATTTTCAAGGCATGAATAACTGCGGCCAACTCTAAGTCGTGGGTAGGGTAATTCCTCTCATGCTTCAGAATCGCCGGAAGCATAGGCTATAACCTTGCCGTGCGCATCAAAATCATCACGACTGTTCGGCCCGTGGATCGTGCCTTACCCCGCACCCTAGTGATACAACATCGAGAAAACCAATGGAAATAAAAACTTAAACCTTTAAATAGACATGGATCAAGATAACGAAAATAGGCCAACCAAAACGGTTGCCTTTCAACATATATATAAAGACATTTGAACAAGCATAATCCTTACAACCCCGCCACAACAAGGCATGCACTCTAAGATTTATACAACAACTATGACGGATAGGGCCCCGCCATACCCCGAATGTACAAGAACCTATAGACTGTGGTAACATACCAAAGATAAGCCTCCAAGGAACGGAGCTTCCCAAGACGAAAGGTGATCCTAAAAGCGGATCGACAACCGATGTACTCTACTGCGGATTTAACGCAGCCGGGCGAGGTCGATAACAGTACTAAGTATGTGAAATCAGAATATCGTAAATGAAATCATAATAGTCCATATAAAGCGAGACATGTATGATAACCAAACTACAAGACACACATATAATGATTATATCAAGTCGTGACTCACGCCTCCAAGTCATTACTCAAGTACAACGATGGGTCTCACGCCCATAACATCAACCATGCCCGTGGAATACCTTCCTCACTGCCGGCAGTCTATGATATGATAACACCAAGAAGTACACCTGAACACCAAGTCCTACATGATGCCAAAGTCGTACTAACAATACAATACAACCAAACCACGGTCGACATCGGCAAGTACGAAGCCGACTACCGATACCAAGGCCGCCACGCACCGACCGGGCAAGTACGAGGGCTAACTACTGTACCAAGGTCAGATCACGAGACTTCGTCACTACACCGAACGGCAAGCGCGAGGGCTAACTACCGGTACCAAGGCCGAATCGGCCACGAGACGGGCAAGTACGAAAGCCACCACCGTGTACCAAGGCCGAACAAGAAGAAACCTCATGGAGAGCTAGTCCATGGAATAACACTATCAACGTGAGCGCACTGCGGAATTCTCCACACGCCAGACGCCCAAGTAAATCAACAAGTCAACCGGCCCTCCATCGAGAGACGCGGTAGTATAGAAACACAATTCTTGCACAACAAAGGCTATCACAACAAGCATAGGCAAGTTACACAACAACAAGCATAAGCAAGTTACACAACAACAAGCATAGGCAAGTTACACAACAACAAGCATAGGCAAGTTACATAACTCAAGGTACTTTCATTTTACATCAAAGTCCGGGTTTTAACCCTAAAGTACTACGTACGTTAAGTTCCTTTTAAGAGATCCATTCATTTTATAAAAGTCACCCGATACCCGTAGTATATATATAAAAAAAATGAGTGACTTACATCTTTTAAGTAAACCAAAACAACTTCCATACTTTCCTTTTTAAAACCAAATTAAGGCAATACCATGCCTTCTTTTTAGACCAAAACACTTCTTTTGTTTTCATAAAGTCGTTATAACTAACTTCCTATAAAGCTGTTATAACACTTTATGTTTTAAACCAATTTAAGACAAAACAATGCCTTTCTTTTTCCCTAGAGTTCCAGTTTGCCTAATTTCAATTACTCAAGTCTCTTTATTTTAGAAAAGTTTCATAGTTCGATGTCTTAATCTCCTTTAAAACAATTGAGTAACATATGCCATAGGCGAGCGCTTTATTCTTGTTTATAACCATTTATTAAAGCAGCCATGATCTAGAAAATGTAATATCATTTTGTCTCATCTTAGCTTCTATGCAGATGGAGGTTTCTACTGGTTTTAATAATACTTCATTATTCATTACATTTTCCTTTATTAATGCTGCAGTGGTTTGTTTGATACTTATTACGATTTCCAAATCAAGAAACATTATTCCCTTTTAAAAACCAAGTACTCATTACTCACGAATGAGGTTTCACACAAACATCCATATTAAGTCAAGTCTCTTATCTTTTAAGATTAAGTCTCTTAACTTCTAAAAATCAGTAAAACATTCTCTTTATCTCTCTTAAGACGTTATACCTAACTTCCCATAAAGCTAGTATAACTCTTATGTTTTCAAAACCAAGTATTACTCTTCTTTCAAAAAGGTTTCTTAATTCATTGGAATACTTCAAGATTCTTTATTATTCAGGCTTAAGTCAAAAGACATTGCCATAATACTACATTCAGTTAACACACGTACGTCTACCGTACTATATATATGTTCCTTTAAAATATTTCAAGGTTCTTATTATTCAGGCTTAAGTCAAAAGACATTGCCGTACAATTATATTCAGTTAGCACACGTACGTCTACCGTACTATATATATATATTATTCAGGCTTAAGTCAAAAGACATTGCCACACGTACGTCTACCGTACTATATATATATACTTTTAAAATACTTCATGCTCAAGAGTATAGGAAGAATCACATACCTCGCGACGATTATCGACTATAAGCAAAACGCTCCACGGCTATAACCCGGCTAGCCTTGTCCACCTTCTAAGTAGCACATGCTACTTGCAGAACATTCAACCAATAAAGGTTATCAGTCTACTGTAAGTACAGTCCTATGTAAGTACAGTTTAATCTTCTACTTATATTCTTCTGATGTGATTTCAGTTCAAGTCTATTCTGTAATATCCTTCTATTACAGTTCAATTCTCTTCTATGAATCTTATATTCATTTCTATACTACTACAGTATGTAATTTCCAATTACAATAGAAGGACAGTAGTATTTACCTCGATGAGCCTAAAATTATCCAAGTTTAATGTCGCTCCTGAGCAACGTTTAGCTCCTACTCCGAGTGCTCCAATCCGCTCCGAACAACCCTTAGAAGTTCTACGCAACTTCTACTTAACACTTCAACCGACTATGAAGGTTTTCCTTAGGGTTTCGTTTTTGTGGCTAAAGGAAAGTATAATAGTATTTCCGGGCTCTACGTATAGAGGTAACTTTGGAAAGTACTACAAGGTATATGGGCTAAAGTATTTGGGCATTATAACAATACTTGGAGAGTATTTCTATACCACAAAGGGGGGTATTTATACGAGACAATTAGGCAAGGGGGGGTACCCTCTCGGCCAAGCCTCACTCGGGGGGAGGTTGGGCGAACTCAACTCTCAAAGGGGGAGGGATTTTAACACTTAGAAATGATTTTTGGATGAAGAATTTCATCAACAAAGGGGGGGTATTTATAGGTCAAGAAATGGCCAACCAATGGCCAAGATTCTTCCAAGTGTTAGGCAAGTGTAGGGCTAGGATTAAGCCATGTGCACCTTATCCATCTACCACACCAACTTGCACAAAATATCCTACCAACTAAAGTAGCCCAAATCGTCCATTTTGCCGTCCCTAAGCTTCCAATGTGAGGGTGACACATGTCACCCTCCCGTTGGTCCAAAATGTTTCGTCTCTCGGAAAAATCCGCAAAAATTAAAAATGACATAGCCGTATTTTTTCCTTCGCAAGTTTAGTAAAACGTTTCGTCGAAAAACGACTCCTTTCGGCACTTGTGTACAAATTTCGAAACTTGCCAAATCTTAAGGCTTAAATTTATATACGTACGCCCTCACGTACATACTCTGGAAATACGGGGTATAACATTACACACCCTAGCCCGATACTCGAGGCATCACAATAAATCACGTACCCGTCTAACCCCTCAGGAAGAGTAAGAACTGGAGCCGTAGTCAACCTTTCCTTCAGTAACTGGAAGCCCTTTTCGCAAGCCTCGCCCATCGGAACTTAGCCGCATTCGAGTCACCTAGTCAGCGATCTTTGAAATCGAAGCAAATCGCTCCACAAACCTACGATAATAACTCACAAATTTCTAAGAAATCGCGCACTCGGTCGAGTAGAGGTCTCTTCCAAGACTTGATCGCTTCAATCTTTGCCGATTCCACGAACACCATCATTGATAATGTGCCCCAGAAATGCCGCTGAGGCCAACCAAAACTCACACTTGGAGAACTTGGCGAATAACTGCCGGCTCCGGAGGACCCCAAGTACCGTCCTCAAGTGATCTGCATGCTCCTGCTCTATACGCGAATAAACCAGGATGTCATCAATGAATACTATAACAAAAGTATCCAAAAATGACTTGAACACTCGGTTCATCAGATCCATAAATACCGTTGGAGCGTTGGTCAATCCGAAAGACATAACCCTGAACTCATAGTGCCCATGTCGGGTCCTGAATGCAGTCTTTGGGATATCTGCCTCTCGAACTCGCACCTGATGATAACCAGACCGCATGTCTATCTTGGAGAAACACCTCACACCCTGCAACTGGTCAAACAAATCATCAATCCTGGGGATGGGGTACCTATTCTTGATGGTTACCTTATTCAGTTATCTGTAATCAACACACATACGCAGCGTCCCATCCTTCTTCTTCACAAACAAAACCGGCACTCCCCAGGGAGAAACACTAGGCCTGATAAAGCCTTTTTCCAGCAAATCTTTCAGCTGGTCCTTCAGCTCCCTCAACTCAGCAGGTGCCATCCTGTATGGCGGAATAGATATAGGTCGAGTGTCTGGCAACGTATCAATACAAAACTCAATCTCCCTCTCAGGAGGAATACCCGGAAGGTCGTCTGGGAACACATTTGGAAACTCCCTAACCACGGGCACTGACTGAAGAGTTGGAACCTCAGCCTCTGTATCGAATACCCGAACCAAGTGATAGATGTACCCTTTCTGCACCATCTTCCTGGCCTTGAGGTAAGAAATAAACCTACCCCTCGGCGACGCTGTGTTGCCCTTCCACTCGATGACTGGCTCGCCAGGAAACTGGAACTGGACCAACTTGTCTCTACAGTCAACGTTGGCATAACAAGAATCCAACCAGTCCATACCCATAATGACATCAAAATTTGTCATCTCTAACTCTATCAAGTCTGCTAGGGTCTGACGACTGTAAATAAACATCGGACAACCCCTGTACACCCGCTCAGCTAACACCGAATCACCCACTGGCGTAGCTACCTCAAAAGGCTCTATCGACACCGGCTCTATCCCGATTCTACCAGCAATAAGAGGGGACACATAGGAAAAGATAGAACCTTGATCTATCAACGCATATACGTCACAACATGAAATCAATAATGTACCTGTGACGACGTCAGGGGAAGCCTCTTGATCCTGGCGGCTGGCTAAGGAATAAATGCGGTTCTGAGGACCGCTAGAACTGGAACCACCACCAAGACCTCTGCCGCGGCCTGCCGGTCCGTGAACACCATGCCCTCCGGGGCGCATAACCACAGAAGAAGAGGAAGACCCAGCAACTGATCCTGTCGGCTGAACCATACCACCCATGCTGCCTCTGGTCGGACAATCTCTCTTCAAATGGCCCTGTTGGCCACAAGAGTAACAAGCTCCTTCAGGAACACGAAACCCCCCACGATGGAAATCACCACATCGACCACACCGAGGTATAGGTGACCTCATCTGACTAGAACTCCGGTTCCTCTGGGAACCCGAAGCCCGGGAGCCCTGTCCTGCCCCTGAATGACCCGACCGACCAAACCTCCAGCCAGAAAACCGGGAAGGAGCACTCTGGCCGGGCCGTAATGTGGACTGGTTCGCCGAGTGTCGTCCGCTCGAAAATCACCCCGAGACCTGCCCCGCCTCTTGGGCTGGCTTGAGTCTAGCTGATCCTCTCTCTCTCTGTCCTCTATCCCCTGCGCATAGGACTACATCCTGGCAATATCCATACCGGGCTGAAGGGCCACCCCCAAGCATGCAGTAATCATATGACGGTCTATCCCCATCACATAACGATGAACTCTGTCCGCCATGTCAGCTACAATGGTGTGCGCATACCTGGCCAAAGACTCAAACTCCAGGCTGTACTCTCTGATAGTCCTCCCATTCTTCCTAAAGGTCAAAAATCTATCCACGTGGGCTCTCCTCAACTCAGGAGGCAAAAAGTGATCCAGGAAGGACTCTGTGAACTCCTCCCAAACAGCTGGAAGAGCACCCTCACCTCTCGACAACTCCCATGACTCAAACCAGTTCAACGCAATATCGCGTAACCGGTAAGAGGCTAGCATAACTGACTCTGTCCCCGAGGCCCTAAGCACTGATAGTCCAGAATCGCCGAATAAACTCCTGCGATCCTCCTCGCACTCGAACCATAGAACTCGGGTGGATGACAACTCGGAAAATCTCGAATCCGCAAACCGCCGGCCAGGGTTAGCTACAGTCCCGCTTGCCGCTCGCTACTATCTTTGGTCAATAACCGGATCGCTCCCGTAGTCTCTATACTCGGCTCTTGGCCGGAATGGAGGCTCAGTCGGAACCTTCGAGCTACCGCCGCTCGCCTCTAATAATGCACTGGCTGAACTCGCCACCCGCCGCAACCTCGGGCATAGTCCGGGCACGAGTCCCGTAATCCTCTGCGACACTAGCGCCTCTCGCCGCTTTGCCCTTCGCCCCGGCCGCTTCCGCGAGACATAATCGTAAAGGAAAGGAATACGCCGAGGGTCCAATTTATCACACACTCTAAGGCACGATCTCGTAATGAGAAGAATGGAAACCAATCCTAAATGTCCTCGCAGCCTCACGATTATAGATGTGGTGCACAACACACCGATAATCAAGACTCTACTAGACACGTGCAGAGACACTTTCCGAGGACTAATCGCTTCGATACCACTTTTGTCACGACCAACCAAGCTCGTGGATCGTGCCCTACACAGGCACCATGTTCGTGTATACATCGAGAATAGCAATGAACATACACAACATAAAAACATGTTTAGACAATAAACATCACAGGCTAGCCGATAAGGCCGCCTTCCATAAAATATACATAATCAAAAGTAAAACAGTACAACTCGGTTCTTACAGCCCAACCACAAATGTGACTACAGACCTCTAGGAATAACAATTGTGGCGGGACAGGGCCCCGCCATACCCCTGAATGTACATAAAATCTACAACATCAGGGAAAACTGTACCAAAAAGACAAGCCTCCGGAGAAAATGGAGCTTCTGACACCTGATCTGTGATCCTAAGAATGAGGATCCACCACCTGCTTACCCCTACCTGCGGCATGAACGCAGCCCCCGAGGAAGGGGGTCAGTACACAATATGTACTAAGTATGTAAAACTGGAAAAATACTGTAATTACATCATAAGTCTAAAACAAAGCCGGAGACATGTATGATAATCAAATTACAGTACACTGTGCCTTACTAACAATGAGAGTAAATAAGTATATACTTTACTGCATAAAAATAGGAGGCTCATGATCAAAGTAGGGTCATCCGCCCGTAGTATCATTAAGCAATCCTACTCCTGGGACTATTTCACCCGCATAGGTCCTACAGACCCGCAATGGAGTGATGCGCTCCGCATGGGACTATTTCACCCGCAAAGGACTATTTCACCCGCTTGGGCCCGGTGGGCCCGCAATGAGTACAAACGCCGCACTCGCATCATGGGTAGCAAATCCATGGAATAAGTAGTAACCCGGGGCTTTACCCCGTAAAATAACTTAAACTAGCACAACCGGCTATCATACATACATAAGCGCTACCGGCTTATCGTAATATAAGCAAGTTAAGAAATTCCCTAACTTCTTATTAACATTATTATTATACCCTCTCATTTTAGTTTACCAAGGCACTAACATGTCATTTTAAAAATCCGGGAATTAACCCAAAGTACTTAGTACTTCTATTCTTTTAAAATGACTATTTTCATATAAAATTCCTAAGATACTAATAACCATAGTATCAAGTCATATCCATTTTTTTACAAGACAAGTCACAAATACCTTTTAGAAAATACACTTATAGGTTTCTAAATCATGTGACTTCTTTTCTTTTAAAACCTTAGGCAATTGATGCCTTAAAATCAATTTGCCTTTCATTAATTCAAGTCATTAATCCTTACTTATTTTACTTAGAGTAAATCACTCTTTTAACTTTCCATAAAGCTAATATAACCAACTTCCCATAAAGTCATTACATTAACTTTATACCTTAGTAAATTACATATTTCCTATATCCAAGGGACTTATAATTTTAAAACAAAACTAGTATCATATACTTAAGACAATACAAGTCCCTTAACTTTGAAAACTTAAGACATCCGTAATACTTTAAGGAAGTGAGTTAATCCCCTAACTCACTGTTGCGCGAAAAGATGCACACACTTAAACGCAAGTGCACGTTATCGTGACAAGTAATATAGTCCTGGTAAGACCGAATATCGTCCACAAGGATTAGGATTCAAGTATCAACTATCTATCTTTTGGTATCTATTTGGCAATTGATATTTGGATTTGTTGTTTATAACTAAGAATTATAAAGACTAATTTAACTAATGAGTTTACTTCAGTTGTGATGGGAATAGGGCTTCCATGTCTCCTCAACTATCCGCTTATGTTATTTATTAATGCAATGAATTATGGTCTTCTTCTCTCGGAGCTAGCAGGTTTACGAAATTGTTTTATATTCCCGTTAAGGATATATAAACACTCAACCCCAGTATCGCACCTTACCTACCTTTCGGTGATAAGGATAACTCTATAGGAGGATTAAGAACAAAAACCTAGTTAACCGTCACGCACCATGCACAAAATTAGGGTTGTTAAGCCTCTCATTAACGCTACATAAATAATTGAGGTATTTTCATCTCCAATCCAAGAATGTCTACCCAACTTACAGCATATTCACAACCTCCTCCTTTCGAAGTTTGATTAGAAATCATATAGTGATAATTAGTTGTCAATTAATTACCAAGCATTCAAAGCAATTATTGGATAGATCTCTCAAAGAAGAATAATAACCATAGACATGCATTAATTCATAACATAAGTTTCTAGTGAATCAACATGGAAAGCCCTATAAGAGAATTAGTTCCTAGACATAGACATGACAAGAACTAATTCAAAGTTCATCATACAAAAACTGAAATAAAGAAAAGAAAAGGAAAAGAAAGTACTAAATTATGGTCTCCAATCTCCAAGCAAGAATCCTTGTGTTGTGCAAGAAGGGGAACCCTTAAAATCTGCCTAGGGTTCTCCTTTTATAGGCTGAAAACCACCCTTAACTTTTCCCTGCAGGCCTGGCCCAGAAAATCGTCAAAACCCTGATTTTTCGCCGCGCCGCACCGGAACTCTCGTGGTCCTTCGGGTGATTTGGCGCCGCCCCGATTTCTTCTGAGCCGCGGCCGCAACTTCTGAGCTTCTCGATGATTAGGCGCCGCGCCCGCACTGTGACATAAGGCGCCGCGCTGGGACTTCGCAGCCTCTCGATATCGGCGCCGCGCCGCTTCGCCGCAGGAGGCTCGCGCGCTGTGCCGGTTCGCCTCGCTGCTCGCCACTTTCTCTGTTTTTAGCTCTGGAACCTCCTCTTTTGCTCTCTTTTAGCTCCTTTTCCGCCATTTTTCCATTTTAACCACTTTGACTCAAAAGAAAGAAAAACTATCCTAATACGACACTTATTTGTACAAAAAGGGACAAAAGACTAACTAAAACTGACTCAAAAGGTGTATATAAAATACACCGATCAAATACCCCCAAACTTAACCTTTGCTCGCCCTCGAGCAAAGATAGAAAGAAAGAAATAAAAGACTCAAGAAACGAAAATAAAAGACTCACTGACATTGATCACTTTTGCTGCATTAGTGTTATTTAGAAAAACATGAAGGTTAGCAGAATAATATGCAAGAACATATAGCATGAAATTTCAGCACACTAAACACATTAGGCTAGATATTTCGCAAACTCATTTTTATCATGCTTAAAGGAAGTCAACATACTGAATCATGCATGAAAATTCAAAAATCCTATGGCATGCTTACTTGCTATTCTCTACTAATTCTGGATATGCATAAAAGAGATCTTCAGGACTTTAAGGGTTGTAATGTAGGCTTAGGTATAGGTAGGTAAAAATAGGCATTTTAGGCTCATTCTGTGTACCATAAACTCTTTAGCTTTTCAGTATTTCCCTTTTCTTTTTGTTCTTTCCTTCACTTCGATTCTATCTTTTCCCTCTTTTATTTTGGGAGAGTGAAGTATATAATAATGACAAGCACCCTCAAACTTAGGCTTTTGCCTATTTCTTATTACTTTTTTATTGGGGTGCAACAGACTTATTCACTCTTTTTGTCTCTTTTTAACACAATATATTCCACTACTTCATATTTTTACTTATGACACAATTTGTGGGAATATAGGGTGTAAAAGAAGAAGTTTCAATTTTTAGGCTCAATGGGGATGACTAGGGATACTTTTAAAGTCCGGGATAGAAAAGAATGGTAAGAATTGGCTATCAAAGAAATGTCTGAGTCATCTCCCTAACATGCATATCCTAACTATTTCGCCTCAAATAGCAAGCAATCATAACACATAAGTATTCATCATTTAGCATGCATAATTTAAGCAAGAACTCCAAATAGACAGATTATGTGAGTTTTTGGCATATCTAACCTAGGTGTTTAGATAGTTGCTTCTATTCCGTTACATTATTCCACCTTACTTCACTAGGTGTTTCTAGTAACTACAGCATACATGATCTTTGACAGACAATTGTGATTCAAAAAGGAAAATTTTTTAGCGACTCAAAATATACATAAAAAAACAAAAAACACAAATAAAACACAAATAAAACACCCCCCAAACTTAAATCACACATTGTCCCCAATGTGTGTAGACTCAAAGACAATAAAAGAAATAAGACACTTACAGACTTGGCTAAAATGGTGGTGGTGGCGGAGGATAATGCATCGACCATTGGTTGAACAGGGAACTCATCTCGTCAAACTGCTGGTGCAACTGTTGTTGCAATCGCCACCTCTTGCCCTTGTCGCAACTCATGTTGTCCCTGTCTCAACTCATTTTGTCCTTGTATCATTGTGTCGAAATGTTGCATCATCATTCTCTGGTTCTGGAGCACTTGCTCCATCATAGGCACTGGAGGTTCTGCTTCTGTGGTTGGCTGGTGGCTAGGTCCTGCCGCATATTGAGCCCCTATATCAGGCTCATCCTCGTTCATTGCGACTTCTGCTGCTGCTGGTTGTGCTCTTCTTCTGGCTGCTGGGGGGCTTGGGTCTGGGAAAGAGTGCACTATCCCATATGTCACAGGCAGTTGGTTTCTCTCATAAGTATCAGTGGGTAGGGTTGGGACCCCATGGAAGGCGCATAGATTAGTGATAAGTGAGCCATGTCCCAATCCACCTGTTGTCACCAACCTGCTGATTTCTTCAATGCTCTGCACTATCTCTTTCCCCACATCAATCGTCATCCCTGTTATACCCCGTATTTCCAGAGTATGTACGTAAGGACGTACGTAGAAAATTTGAAACTTTTGATTTGGCTTGGCCGAATTAAACTTTGTTCACAACACCCGGTTAGAGTCGTTTTTCGACGAAACGTTTTCACAGCTTTCGTAGGGAAAATTCCGGCTATGACATTTCTAATTTTTGCGGATTTTTCCGAGAGACGAAACATTTTGGACCAACAAGAGGGCGACACTTGTCACCCTCTCATTGGAACACCTTGGACGGCTTTTTGGACGAAATGGGCTATGTAAGGCACGTTTTTTGTGCCTTGGCTAAAGTCAAGGGTTGGTAGGATATTTGTGTGTAATAAATCCTAGCCCTACACTTGCCTAACACTTGGTTTAATCTTGGCCTTTGGTTGGCCATCCCTTGACCTATAAATACCCCTCTCCCTTTGATGAATTCTTCATCCTTTCCACAAATCTCTAAGTGTTAAAATCCCCCCCCTCTCTTGTTGTTGTTCTCGTCCCTCCCCCCTTGGCCGAGACTTCACCCCCCCTCCTAGTGGTGTTGTTCTCGTATAATATAACCCCCCCCCCCCCTGGTTGGCTTGGTAGCCGGCCTCGGTAGAGGAGGAGATTTACTGTCATGGGGGAGGTCGCCGAATTTTAGGTAGAATTTTCTACGATGAGATCTAAATGTTAATAAGCGCCTTGTGGCCTTATAGGTTGAAGTACTACGTGTGGCGCGATCTACTTGGCTTAAGGAGTAGCCGGTTGGAAGTACTTGAGCGTTTTGCTATTAGTCGATACTCGTCGCGAGGTATGTGAACCTCTTCCTATCTCTTCTAGCATGATATGTGTGAACTATGTAGTACGGTAGACGCATACGTGCTAAACGTATTTGATTGATTTAAAACATAAAGTGTTATAACGGCTTTATGGGAAGTTGGTTATAATGACTTTATGTTGGTAAGAAAATACTTGTGGTCTTTAAAAGGTAAATCGATTTGAACTATAAGCGGCTTGTTATGTGTTAATAAAGAACTTGAAGTATTTCAAAAGATTTTGAATCATTTTGAAAGAAGAAGTAATACATGGTTTTGAAAAACTTAAGAGTTATACTAGCTTTATGGGAAGTTAGGTATAACCGCTTAAGAATGTTTTACTGATTTCGGAAATCAGAATGTGTATCGACAAACCACTGCAGCGTTAATAAAAGGAAATGTTTTGACTAATTAAGTATTATTAAAACCGAGAAACTTCCATCTGCATAGAAGCTAAGATGAGACAAAATGATATTTCCTAGATCACTACATTGTAATAAGATTGTTATAAACAAGAATATCCTACTCACATATAAGACTTATGTTTCTCGATTGTTTAAAAGAGAATTATATTCTTAAATGAATAAGACTATGAACTCTAAACCTTTCTAAAATAAGAAACGTGAACATTTGAAATTAGGCAAACTTGACGCGTTTGGAAAATAATGTTGTTACTTGATTTTACAAAGGTAAGTGTTTTGGTTTATTTAAAACTGATACCACTCTATTTTATACTACGGGTATTGTGTGACTTATGTGAAAGCAACGGATCTTTTAAAAGATTTAATGTATGAAGTACTTTGGGGTAGATACCGAACTTGTTAGCTTAAAGTACCTTGTCCAATAACTTGATTGTCTGGTTTGAGATAGCCTTGTAAATACTTTCTTGTTGATGTGATAAGTGAAAATGTTAGGAGGCTACGTGTGTTAGTATCTTGTGTGATCGTGATGTGGGGTCATTCTTGTTGTGCTTACGTTGTTAAACGTTAAGCCAGTTGTACTATTATTATATCACATACCACTTTGACTTCTTATACCGAGGGCTTGCCACCCTTGATGCTGGTCTTTACCGCCTATGCGGTCCTCGAGACTATGCGGAGTGAGGTAGCTCCAGGCTTGATCATTCCGGTGTTTAGCCCGACGCGGGGATTCCTATGCGGTCCGTTGAGACTATGCGGTCTTTTGAGACTATGCGGGTTGCGGAGCCTAGCGGATACCGAGGGTTAGCCGCTTCGACGCGGGTATACCTCGTGCGATGCAGGACCATGATTCGAGGAATACCTCACGCGGGTCCGTGTGTGACCTATGCGAGCTGCGAGAGTTCTGTGGATAGACGCCGACATTGATATTGGGCGAAGGCCGCCTTCGATCATGGTGCGGTCTAGAAAGACCTCGGATACGCTTTGTGGTATTTTTGGTACGTGGGTCTTAGTAGTCGGTTATGCCTTCGCATTTGCCCCGCACGGTTTTATTGTGATAACTTTGAGGGCGTGAGTCACGACTTGACATGATCGCTATTTGTTGTGGAATCGTAGTTTGCTTATCATACATGTCTCCCGCTTTATAGACTATTATGATTTCATTTACTGATTTTTTGTTTCACATACGCACTGTCAGATCGACCTCTCGGGCTGCGTCATGCCGCAGTTGAGGTACACCGCCGTTGATCCTAGCTCGTGGTCACAGCGTTGGGGAAGCTCCGTTTCTCCGAGGCTTATCGATGGTATAGTCCCCGTCGTAGTAAGTGTTTACATTCGTGGGTTTGGGCCCCGCCCCGCCATGGTTGTCATATCATTCGTAGAGTGCAGAGTAATCGCAAGTGTGGTTTGTAAAAAGGATTAAACTGCTCATGTTGAAAAAGTTGTCATTTATATATATGCCGAAAGGCATGTTTTCTCAGATTATTGTTTCATATTTCATAATATGTCTTGTATCGCTTTATGTTCGTGATTACTCGATGTTGTATCACTAGGGTGCCCGGTAAGGCACTACCACGCCCGAATCGGGTCGTGAAAAAGTGGTATCGAGCGATTAATCCTCGGAAAGTGTCTACGCATCAGTATCGATGAGTCTTGATTATCGGTGTGTTGTGCACCACACCAATAATCGTGAGGCTATAGGATATTTTAGGATTGGTTTCTATTCTTCTCACTCGAGATCGTGCCTTAGAGTCGTGTTGTAAGTTGGACCTCTAACGTATTTCTTTCCTTACCGCTATGCCTCCGCGTAGAGGCAACCCGGCCCAGGAGGAAAGCGCAAATGGCGGAGTCGCGAGTAAAGTCTGAGAGGTTACGTGGCGGGCCCAATCATCACCAGGTGGTGCTTCATTCGGGGAGTTTTGCACGTCACTAGCCCGCAGAGTTTAGTCTGGCGCAGGTTCCTCTGCGCCATGACATTTGAACCTTCGCCCACGCACCGAACAGAGAATTTAGATTGCAAAGAGGCGACCCTGTTACTAACTATAGATTTGGCTACCAGAGAGTATACCGATGTACCGCGAGTCTTGAGGACTATCTAAAGAGGTTGTGCAATAGTAATTCTTGATTGGGCTTGGCATGGCACGTATGCGGGCTTATGCGCAGCAGCCGAGAAGCGTAGAGATCGACGGGTTAACGGGCGACAGCAGGCGAGGCGAGCGAAGGTCCTTTGGTAACTTTCGAGGCAAGTCGCCTCACCAGCAGATTTGATATGCACCTCCGCCAGTGCAGAGTGGTCTTCCACGGATATCAGGACGTTCGGAGTATGCAGGAGTTGGTCAGAACTCGAGGCTTCCGCTCATTGTGACGACGTCATCCCGGAATGTCGCTTTTAGTTGGTACTTGTTGTACTGCGGCCGTCGGGCCATGTGTGTCGAGAGTGTCCTCAGAGGAGGACTTAGCCTTCGAGATTGGTGGGTAGTTCGTCATCTTCCTTAGCTATGCGCCTACGGCGAGTTTGATTTGAACGACTA
Organism: Przewalskia tangutica; assembly: GCA_029844215.1. Lineage (NCBI taxonomy): Eukaryota > Viridiplantae > Streptophyta > Magnoliopsida > Solanales > Solanaceae > Przewalskia > Przewalskia tangutica. The sequence goes on from CM056736.1 coordinate 60,387,504, forward strand.
AGGAGTGAAGCGAGAGATATAGATATATCTTTAACCCTCAGAGATCGATGTGTGATAAGGTGAGTATACCTTAAGTGCTATGTTCGATAACGATGTGTGTTAGTCGTGACTAGATCATGGTTGTTTAACCGAGTAAGATTTTGGGGGATAGAGAAGGTGTGAGCCTTAGAGCTTTTTACGTAGAGACCTTAGAGGTGAGGCCATCTCGAGAAAAGGTGTAGTGTTATGTTTGACCCTTATCGGAAGTGCATAGTGCACGTGAGTTATGTTTGGGATAGGTCCCTAGTAGTGTGGAATGAAAGGGGGTAGTTGAGCTAAGAAGACCGCTAGGTTTTCGAAACGTGATTTGTGAGATTGTTCCGAATCGGGGAGCTAGTATTGTGCGCGTTGCCGGGTCGGGTTGAGGCCACGTTACGGGTCAACCCGCGGTAGGTTTGGTGGTGGGGTCAGGTTGTGGTGGTCCCGCCTTGTGTTAGGGTTGTGAGGGTGTTAGGCCCAAGTTTAGTTAACCAGCGTACGAGTTCGTGGATGCGTTCGACTAGTGGTCGGGTCGATGGGGGCAGCCCATCGTGTTCTTGATCGAGACCGTTTACTCGTGTTGAGTTATCCGAAGGTTGTAAGGCTGCACGGTGCCTACCTTCACCTTATGACAGCATGGAGCCAGTGGTAATTTTGTTGTTTCTGGAAGTTTTGCCAAGCATGTGTTAAGAACTCAGGTGAGTCTCAGAATCGCATTCGCCCTCGGGCCAGTGTTTGGATTTCAGGGATAGTTGTGGGGATTGTTGTCTCATGTGGAGGTAGTGTTTAAGCCACCATTTCAGTGTTCGGATGTCGCCTTATGAAGCCCTGTAAGGGCGGAAGTGTAAGTTCTTGATCGATTGGTTCGATGTTGGCGGTTGAGATAGTTGGTTCAGCTTGTTCGGCAGATCGTGGTTAGGGTGTGACGAGTTTTGGTATAACAAAGGAACTTAGCGTGTTACTTTGGGCCCTTTGAGTTCATGTGAAGGATAGGCCAGGTTGCCTATATATGTTAGCTTTGCCGTCCGACTTAGGAGGCGAAGACGTCCGGCTTTTCGTATTATTATGTTCGGAAAGTATCGGAGATCCATCAGTGTTCCCGATTAATGATGACCACGTTAGGGATAGTAACCGAGTTTTGGAAAGCGGCCGTGTCGAATGTGGTAAGAGTTCGAGTGTACGACATCCTCAGGGATCGCATGCAGCCCGGTACCATTTGTTGGGTCGTCGGAGCAAGGCTCGCGACAAAGTGACAAAAGTGGACAAAAGTGGTACCATTTGTTGGGTCGTCTGAGAAGGTTAATGCCTCAGGCAAAGTGACAAAGTGGTATCTACGACGAGTAAAGAGAGAAGCGAGCATGTATGGCGAGCATAGGTGTGATCATTTCTTTTGTAAAGAGAAGGTGCGAAGGAAGTATATTTTAGACCCGGTGTGAAGTGTTTTGTGGTGATGATTAGAGGTGTTTTCGTGGACTTTGATGTAAGCATTTTGCGGATGGTTCTGTGGCGGTATGGCGGGATTGTTCTCGTAAGTATAGTAGAAGACTATCTTGCGCGTGTTTGTTTGAGACTTAGAAGGAACATTCGGACGAATGTTTCTAAGGAGGAGAATGTTATACCGTATTTCAGGTATATGCGTGGGGCGTGCGTAGAAAATTTGAAACTTTTGATTTGGCTTGGCGAATTAAACTTTGTTCACAACACGGTTAGAGTCGTTTTTGGCGAAACGTTTTCTGACTTTCGTAGGGAAAATTCGGCTATGACATTTCTAATTTTTGCGGATTTTTAGAGAAAACATTTTGGACCAACAAGAGGCGACACTTGTCACCCTCTCATTGGAACACCTGACGGCTTTTTGACGAAATGGGCTATGTAAGGCACGTTTTTGTGCCTTGGCTAAAGTCAAGGGTTGGTAGGATATTTGTGTGTAATAAATCCTAGCCCTACACTTGCCTAAAACTTGGTTTAATCTTGGCCTTTGGTTGGCCATCCCTTGACCTATAAATACCCCTCTCCCTTTGATGAATTCTTCATCCTTTCCACAAATCTCTAAGTGTTAAAATCCCCCCCTCTCTTGTTGTTGTTCTCGTCCCTCCCCCCTTGGCCGAGACTTCACCCCCCCTCCTAGTGGTGTTGTTCTCGTATAATATAACCCCCCCCCCCCCTGGTTGGCTTGGTAGGCCTCGCAGAGAGAGAGATTTCTGTTGTTGCGGGGAGTCTTCGAATTTTAGGTAGAATGTTCTACGATGAGATCTAAATGTTAATAAGCGCCGTGTGGCCTTATAGGTTGAAGTACTACGTGTGGCGCGATCTACTTGGCTTAGGAGTAGCGGTTGGAAGTACTTGAGCGTTTTGCTATTAGTCGATGCCGTCGCGAGGTATGTGAACCTCTTCCTATCTCTTCTAGCATGATATGTGAACTATGTAGCACGGTAGACGATACGTGCTAAACGTATTTGATTGATTTAAAACATAAAGTGTTATAACGGCTTTATGGGAAGTTGGTTATATGACTTTTATGTTGGTAAGAAAACACTTGTGGTCTTTAAAAGGTAGCGATTTGAACTATAAGCGCTTGTTATGTGTTAATAAAGAACTTGAAGTATTTCAAAAGATTTTGAATCATTTTGAAAGAAGAAGTAATACTTGGTTTTGAAAAACTTAAGAGTTATACTAGCTTTATGGGAAGTTAGGTATAACGGCTTAAGAATGTTTCTTGATTTGGAAATCGAATGTGTATCGACAAACCATGCAGCGTTAATAAAAGGAAATGTTTTGACTAATTAAGTATTATTAAAACGGTAGAAACTTCCATCCGCATAGAAGCTAAGATGAGACAAAATGATATTTCCTAGATCACTACTTTGTAATAAGATTGTTATAAACAAGAATATCCTACTCACATATAAGACTTATGTTTCTCAGTTGTTTAAAAGAGAATTATATTCTTAAATGAATAAGACTATGAACTACTGAAACCTTTCTAAAATAAGAAACGTGAACATTTGAAATTAGGCAAACTTGGGCGTTTGGAAAATAATGTTGTTACTTGATTTTACAAAGGTAAGTGTTTTAGTTTATTTAAAAGATACCTCTATTTTATACTACGGGTATTGTGTGACTTATGTGAAAGCAACGGATCTTTTAAAAGATTTAATGTATGAAGTACTTTAGGGGTAGATACTCGAACTTGTTAGCTTAAAGTACCTTGTGTGAATAACTTGATTGTCTTTGGTTTGAGATAGCCTTGTAAATACTTTCTTGTTGATGTGATAAGTGAAAATGTTAGGAGGCTACGTGTGTTAGTATCTTGTGTGATCGTGATGTAAGGGTCATTCTTGTTGTGCTTACGTTGTTAAGCGTTAAGCCCGTTGTACTATTATTGTATCACATACCCTTTGACTTATTATACCGAGGGCTTGCCACCCTTGATGCGGTCTTTACGGCTATCACGGTCCTCGTGACTATACGAGTCGCGGTAGCTCGGATTGATCATTCCGGGTGTTTAGCACGACGCGGGGATTCCTATGCGGTGCAGTTGAGACTATGCGGTCTTTTGAGACTATGCGGGTTGCGGAGCCTGGCGGATACCGAGGGTTAGCTGCCTTCGATGCGGGGTATACCTCAGGCGGTCTGGGACCATGATTCGAGGAATACCTCATGCGGGTCCGTGTGTGACCTATGCGGAGCTGCGAGAGTTCCAGGGATAGACGCGCACATTGATATTGCGGACGAGTGGCGGCCGATCATGGTGCGGTCTAGAAAGACCTCGGGATACGGTTTGTGGTATTTTTTGCGTGGGTCTTAGTAGTCGGTTATGCCTTCGTACTTGCCCGTGCGGTTTTATTGTGATAACTTTGAGGCGTGAGTCACGACTTGACATATCGCTTATTTGTTGTGAACTGTAGTTTGCTTATCATACATGTCTCCTGCTTTATAGACTCTTATGATTTAATTTACAGTATTTTTTAGTTTCACATACTTGCACTTTTGTTATCGACCTCTTCGGAAGCTGCGTTACGCCGCGAGTTGAGGTACACGATCGTTGATCCTAGCTCTCGTGGTCAGCGTTGGGAAGCTCCGTTTCTCGGAGGCTTATCGGTGGTATAGTCCCCGTCGTAGTAAGTGTTTACATTCGGGGGTTTGTGGGCCACTGTCCCGCCACGGTTGTCATATCATTCGTAAGTGCAGTAATCTTGTTGTGGGCAGGGTTTGTAAAAAGGATTAAACTGTTCATGTTGAAAAAGTTGTCATTTATATATATGCCGAAAGGCAAGTTTTTCTCAGATTATTGTTTCATATTTCATAATATGTCTTGTATCGTTTTATGTTCCGCTGATTACTCTGATGTTGTATCACTAGGGTGCCCGGGGTAAGGCACCAGTCACGGGCCCGGAATCGGGTCGTGAAAATCCCCCTCATAATTCCATATATCAGTTTAATCCTATTTTCTGGAACTCTGGTGAAGTGCGTGGATGGAATCATGCGGGCGCTGACGAAATATAGCCAACCCTTGGCTGCGTCGGGACATGTAACACTCATACTTGTCCGCGAGCCACCTTTTCACGAACAAAATGGATATATAAATCAATATGTTTAGTGCGTTGATGATTGATCGAATTTTCTGATAGATAGATTACACTAATATTATCACAGTATACCAGTGTTGTTATACCCCGTATTTCCAGAGTATGTACGTGAAGACGTACGTACGAAAGTTTGAGCCTAAAGTTAGGCAAGATTCGAAATTTGTACACAACCCCAGAAAAGAATCGTTTTCCGACGAAACGTTTTACAAACTTTGCGAAGGGAAAATTCCGGCTATGTCATTTATTATTTTTGCGGATTTTTTCGAGAGATGAAACATTTTGGACCAACGGGAGGGTGACATGTGTCACCCTCAAAAGTGGACGGCAAGGGCTAGCATTGGCACGTTTTTTGTGCCTTGTTTGTAGTCAAGGTTAGGTAGGATATTTGTGAGATATTTTGTGTAGTTGATGAACAAGTGGGACCCATTACACATGGTTAAATCCTAGCCCTACACTTGCCTTACACTTGGATTGATCTTGGCCATTGGTTGGCCATTGCTTGACCTATAAATACCCCCCTTAGTTGATGAACTTCTTCATCCAAAAATCATTTTCTAAGTGTTAAAATCCTCCCCCCCTCTTTGTGTGAGCTCGTCCAAAGCCATCCCCCCCTTTTTTGAGGCCCTCGGCCGAGAAAACCCCCCCTACCTAGTTCACGTAAAGTACCCCCCTTGCCTAGTTGGTTTTGAGAAATACACCCCCCCTTGGTTGAGAAATACTTCTCCAAGTATTGTTGGAATGCCAAAATACTCTAGTCCAAAACCTTTGTAGTATTTCCAAGTACCCTCTATACGAAAAGCCCGGAAAATACTACTATACTTTCCTTTAGCCACTAAACGAAACCCTAAGGAAAATCTTCATAGCCGGTTGAAGTATTAAGAAGAAGTTGCGTAGAACTTCTAAGGGTTGTTTGGAGCGGGGTGGAGCGCCCGGAGTAGGAGCTAAAACGTTGCTCAGGATCGACATTAAACTTGGATAATTTTGGGCTTACCGAGGTAAATAATCCTATCCTTCTAGTGTAATTGGAAATTACATACTGTAGTTGTATAGAAATGAATATAAGATTCATAGAAGAGAATTGAACTGTAATAGAATGATATTTCAGAAAAGACTTGAACTGAAATAACATCAGAAGAATATTAAAGAAGAAGATTAAACTGTACTTACATAGGACTGTATTTACAGTAGACTTATAACCTTTATTGGTTGAATGTTCTGCGAGTAGCACATACTACTTGGAAGGTGGACAAGGCTAGCCGGGTTATAGCCGTGGAGCGTTTTGCTAATAGTCGATAATCGTCGCGAGGTATGTGATTCTTCCTATACTCTTGAGCATGATATTTTAAAGGAATATATATAGTACGGTAGACGTACGTGTGGCAATGTCTTTTGAGTTAAGCCTGAATAATAAGAATCTGGAAGTATTTTACAAGAATATATATATATAGTACGGTAGATGTACGTGTGTTAACTGAATATAGTTGTACGGCAATGTCTTTTGACTTAAGCCTGAATAATAAGAATCTTGAAGTATTTCAAAAGAATTAAGAAACCTTTTTGAAAGAAGAGTAATGCTTGGTTTTAAAAGCTTAAGAGTTATACTAGCTTTATGGGAAGTTAGGTATAACGACTTAAGAGAGATAAAAAGAATGGTTTATTAATTTTAGAAGTTAAGAGACTTGATCTTAAAAGATAAGAGACTTGACTTAAATGAATTAATATAAATTTTGTGTGAAACCTCATTCGTGAGTAATGAGTACTTGGTTTTAAAAGGAATAATGTTTCTTGATTTGAAATCGAATAAGTATCGAACAAACCACAGCAGCGCTAATAAAGGGAAATGTATTGACTAATAAAGTATTATTAAAACCAGTAGAAACCTCCATCTGCATAGAAGCTAAGATGAGACAAAATGATATTACATTTCCTAGATCATGGCTGCTTTAATAAGATTGATTATAAACAAGAATAACCTACTCACATATAAGGCATATGTTTCTCAAATTGTTTAAAGGAGAATTATGTTTTAAAGGATTAAAACTATGAACTACGAAACCTTTTCGAAACTGAGAAACTTGAGCATTTGAAATTAGGCAAACTTGAACGTTTGGAAAATAAGGTTGTTACTTGATTTTACAAAGGGAAGTGTTTTGGTTTACTTAACAATGTTAGTCACCCTATTGTTATACTACGGGTATCGGGTGACCTTTGTAAAAGAAATGGATCTTCAAAAGGAATTTAACGTACGTAGTACTTTAGGGTTAAAACCCGGACTTTGACATAAAATGAAAGTACCTTGAGTTGTGTATAACTTGCCTATGCTTGTTGTTGTGAAACTTGCCTATGCTTGTTGTGATAGCCTTTGTTGTGCAAGAATTGTGTTTCTATACTACCGCGTCTCTCGGTGGAGGGCCGGTTGACTTGTTGAGGACTTACTTGGACGTGCCGGCAGTGACGGAGAATTCCACGGGTACGCTCCTGTTGATAGTGTTATTCCATGGACTAGCTCTCCATGAGGTTTTACTGTTCGGCCTTGGTATCTGGTGGTCGGCTTTCGTACTTGCCGATCTGCGTGGCTGATTCGGCCTTGTGCACAGTAGTTAGCCCTCGCACTTGCCCCGTTCAGTGTAGTGACGAAGTCTCGTGATACGGCCTTGGTACCTGGTAGTTAGCCCTCGTACTTGCCCCGGTCAGCTACGTGACACGGCCTTGGTATCTGGTAGTCGGCTTTCGTACTTGCCCCGTATCAGCTTCGTGGTTTGGTTGTATAGTATTGTTAGTACAGACTTGGTGTTCATGTGTACTCCGTGGTGTTATTATATCATAGACTGCCGGCAGTGAGGAAGGTATTCCACGGGCATGATTGATGTTGCGGGCGTGAGACCCATAGTTATATTTGAGTGATGACTCTGAGGGCGTGAGTCCCTGACTTACATGACTGCTTATTTATCGTGAACTGTAGTTTGGTTATCATACATGTCTCCTGCTTTATATAGACTGCTATGATTTCATTCTGATATTTCTGATTTCATATACTCGTACTGTTGTCGACCTCCTTCGAGTCTTTGCGTTCATGCCGGTGAGGTACATTTGTCGATTCCCGCTTATAGGATCACATTTCAGCGTGTCGGAAGCTCAGTTCTTTCGGAGGCTTATCTTTTGGTATGTTACCACAGTGCAGTAGGTTCTTGTACATTCAGGGGTATGGCGGGGCCCTGTCCCATCATAGTTGTTGTAAAAATCTTAGAGGTCTGTAGCACTATTGTGGGCAGGGTTGTAAGGATTGTAACTGTTCAAATGTCTATATATATATATATATATGCAGAATGGCAACCGTTTTGGTTGGCCTACTTTCTTTTATCTTGATTCATATCTATTTATATGTTTAAGTTTTTATTTCCGCTGGTTTTCTCTGATGTTGTATCACTAGGGTGCCCGGGGTAAGGCACCAGTCACGGGCCCGGGTTCGGGTCGTGACAAAAGTGGTATCAGAGCAGTTAGTCCTCGGAAAGTGTCTACAGACCGTGTCTAGTAGAGTCTTGATTATCGATGTGTTGTGCACCACATCTATAATCAGGAGGCTATAGGACATTTAGGATTGGTTTCCCTTCTTCTCATTCTGAGATCGTGCCTTAGAGCTGTGTTGTAAGTTGGACCCCTCTGACGTATCTCGTTTTTACCAGTTATGCCTCCGCGCAAGGCAACCCGGGCCCAGAAGGGCAAGGCAGCAGAGGGAGCTGCGAGTAGAGCAGCGGCAGTCTCTACAGAGACCACAGTACCTGAGCCTCCAGTCCCACAGTCTGGAGCAGAGGAGATGGGTTACAAGGAGTTGGCCCAGTTATTGGCCAGGGTTGTGGCCAGACTTGAGGATAGGTGACGCAGTTCCGATAGCACGATGGTTCACCCTAGATCAGATAGTTTGAGGCTACGAGATTTTCTGAGTTGTAGCCCGCCAGAGTTTTACGGGTCGAGGCCTGAGGATGATCCGCAGGAGTTCATCCGACAGTTACAGCGGATCATGAGAGTGATCAAGGCTTCGGAGACCGAGTCAGTGGTCTTGGGTTCGCATCGGCTGCGTGATACCGCAGTCGACTGGTTTGATTCGTGGGAGCTGTCCCGGGGAGAGCATGCACTTCCAGCCGTATGGAACGAGTTCTCAGAGGCATTTCTTGCGCATTTCTTGCCTCCACAGGCGAGGAGGGCTCGGGCCGACAGATTTTTGGTGTTGAGGCAGAGCGGGCGTACGGTTCGGGAGTACAATGTGGAGTTCGACTCATTGGCTCGGTATGTCCCCGCGTTAGTAGCCAGTATGGAGGACAGAGTGCACCGCTACGTCACCGGGCTCGATGACTACTTGGCAGAGGCTTGTTCGGGTGTAGCTCTTCAGCCGGGAATGGACATTGCCCGCATGCAGGCTTATGCACTTAGATGTGAGGAGCGGAGAGGTCGACGGAATGACCAAGATCAGCAGAAGAAGGCCAGATCAACAGGGTCTTTTGGCGACTTTCGAGGCGGACCGCCTCAGCAGCAGGCTAGTTATGCACCTTCGCCCGGTCTGAGTGGTCCCCAGCGCCCGGGACGCCGGGATATTCGGGGAGCGGTCGGGGCTCCCGAGTTTCAGATTTTCAGGGGAGTAGAAGTGCTCGCCGGATGAGGTCGCCTTGTCTCGGCCGTTGTGGAAAACTTCATAAGGGAGAGTGTCGTACTAACTTGGGGATTGTTATTCTTGCGGCCAGCGAGGCCATCTGGCGAGCGTCCCGACTGTGGTAGCCGGTAGGATAGCACTGACTTCTGAGATCGATTGCGGGTTCTTCACCTTCCATAGCTAGGCGGGATGTTCATACACCGTGCAGGCCAGAGGTCGCGGTGGAAGTTCCCAGTTTTAGCGGTCCTTTGAACCGCCTATTTTCAGGTATATCCTTAACCCTCTAGAGTTTTGTATGTATTGATGTTATGATGATGTGTTTAGTGTTATGTTCGGATAGCTTTGTGCTAAAAATGTGATTTAGAAGCCTGGTTAGTGAAAAGGGTAAGCCTGGGGGTGAGAAAATGATGAACCTTAGAATATTACAGTTGAGACCTTAGATGTAAGGCCGTCTTGAGTACAAGATTTTGCGGGTGATCTTTGTCAGAATGTAAGTATACGTGGAGTAATTGTGGGAAAATTCCTTGGGTGGTGTAAAATGGAAGTGGTAGCTTTCATGACCTGTATAGGTAAGATTGTTCCGGATCGGGAAACAAGAGCTTGATGCGTTAAGTGGGTCGGGTTGGGGCCATGTTGCGGGCCAACCCGCGGCTGTTCGAGTGGAGTCAGCTCTGGGTGGTCCCGCCAGGTGGTAGGGTCACGAGGGTGCTAGGCCCAAGTTTAGATGACCATCGTATGAGTTCGTGGATATGTTCGACCAGAAGCGGATCGTGAAGGCCGGGAATGGCCTTAAGGGAGATTGAGGCTAGTAAGATGACCAAGTTTGGAGGTGGTGACTCCAAAGTTTTGGGAACTGAAGTATGGTACGTATACTAGAGAAGTTCAAGTGTTCGAGAAGAGTACGACGGGTAAGGATAGATGTGAACATGTGCTGAGAGAATAGAAATGATCGTTACCCTTGTGAAGTAAAGGTGCGAAGGAATATCCGTTAGACCGGGGGGTGGAAGCTTTTGTAATGCTAGAGGTGATTCCTCGTTGACTTGGGTTAAGTACTGGGGCGTGTGTTATTTTTGTGGCCATATGTGGCATTGGCAACTTGTTTAAGTTAAGAAGAACTTTATCGTTATCCGTCTTGAGAAGGAACATTCGGGACGAATGTTATACCCCGTATTTCCAGAGTATGTACGTGAAGACGTACGTACGAAAGTTTGAGCCTAAAGTTAGGCAAGATTCGAAATTTGTACACAACCCCCGAAAAGAATCGTTTTCCGACGAAACGTTTTACAAACTTTGCGAAGGGAAAATTCCGGCTATGTCATTTATTATTTTTGCGGATTTTTCCGAGAGATGAAACATTTTGGACCAACGGGAGGGTGACATGTGTCACCCTCAAAAGTGGACGGCAAGGGCTAGCATTGGCACGTTTTTTGTGCCTTGTTTGTAGTCAAGGTTAGGTAGGATATTTGTGAGATATTTTGTGTAGTTGATGAACAAGTGGGACCCACTTACACATGGTTAAATCCTAGCCCTACACTTGCCTTACACTTGGATTGATCTTGGCCATTGGTTGGCCATTGCTTGACCTATAAATACCCCCCTTAGTTGATGAACTTCTTCATCCAAAAATCATTTTCTAAGTGTTAAAATCCTCCCCCCTCTTTGTGTGAGCTCGTCCAAAGCCATCCCCTTTTTGAGGCCTGCTAGAAAACCCCACCTACCTAGTTCACGTAAAGTACCACCCTTGCCTAGTTGGTTTTGAGAAATACACCCCCCCTTGGTTGAGAAATACTTCTCCAAGTATTGTTGGAATGCCAAAATACTCTAGTCCAAAACCTTTGTAGTATTTCAGTACCTCTATCGAAAAGCGGAAAAATACTACTATACTTTCCTTTAGCCACTAAACGAAACCCTAAGGAAAATCTTCATAGCCGGTTGAAGTATTAAGAAGAAGTTGCGTAGAACTTCTAAGGGTTGTTTGGAGCGGGGTGGAGCGCCCGGAGTAGGAGCTAAAACGTTGCTCAGGATCGACATTAAACTTGGATAATTTTGGGCTTACCGAGGTAAATAATCCTATCCTTCTAGTGTAATTGGAAATTACATACTGTAGTTGTATAGAAATGAATATAAGATTCATAGAAGAGAATTGAACTGTAATAGAAGGATATTTTAGAAAAGACTTGAACTGAAATCACATCAGAAGAATATTAAAGAAGAAGATTAAACTGTACTTACATAGGACTGTATTTACAGTAGACTTATAACCTTTATTGGTTGAATGTTTTGCGAGTAGCACATACTACTTGGAAGGTGGACAAGGCTAGCCGGGTTATAGCCGTGGAGCGTTTTGCTAATAGTCGATAATCGTCGCGAGGTATGTGATTCTTCCTATACTCTTGAGCATGATATTTTAAAGGAATATATATAGTACGGTAGACGTACGTGTGGCAATGTCTTTTGACTTAAGCCTGAATAATAAGAATCTGGAAGTATTTTACAAGAATATATATATATAGTACGGTAGACGTACGTGTGTTAACTGAATATAGTTGTACGGCAATGTCTTTTGACTTAAGCCTGAATAATAAAAATCTTGAAGTATTTCAAAAGAATTAAGAAACCTTTTTGAAAGAAGAGTAATGCTTGGTTTTAAAAGCTTAAGAGTTATACTAGCTTTATGGGAAGTTAGGTATAACGACTTAGAAGATAAAAAGAATGGTTTATTAATTTTAGAAGTTAAGAGACTTGATCTTAAAAGATAAGAGACTTGACTTAAATGAATTAATATAAATTTTGTGTGAAACCTCATTCGTGAGTAATGAGTACTTGGTTTTTAAAAGGAATAATGTTTTACTGATTTCGGAAATCAGAATAAGTATCGAACAAACCACAACAGCGCTAATAAAGGGAAATGTATTGACTAATAAAGTATTATTAAAACCAGTAGAAACCTCCATCTGCATAGAAGCTAAGATGAGACAAAATGATATTACATTTCCTAGATCATGGCTGCTTTAATAAGATTGATTATAAACAAGAATAACCTACTCACATATAAGGCATATGTTTCTCAAATTGTTTAAAGGAGAATTATGTTTTAAAGGATTAAAACTATGAACTACGAAACCTTTTCGAAACTGAGAAACTTGAGCATTTGAAATTAGGCAAACTTGAACGTTTGGAAAATAAGGTTGTTACTTGATTTTACAAAGGGAAGTGTTTTGGTTTACTTAACAATGTTAGTCACCCTATTGTTGTACTACGGGTATCGGGTGACCTTTGTAAAAGAAATGGATCTTCAAAAGGAATTTAACGTACGTAGTACTTTAGGGTTAAAACCCGGACTTTGACATAAAATGAAAGTACCTTGAGTTGTGTATAACTTGCCTATGCTTGTTGTTGTGAAACTTGCCTATGCTTGTTGTGATAGCCTTTGTTGTGCAAGAATTGTGTTTCTATACTACCGCGTCTCTCGGTGGAGGCCCGGTTGACTTGTTGAGGACTTACTTAGACGTGCCGGCAGTGACGGAGAATTCCACGGGTACGCTCCTGTTGATAGTGTTATTCCATGGACTAGCTCTCCATGAGGTTTCTTGTTCGCCTTGGTATCCGGTGGTCGGCCGTACTTGCCCCGCCTCGCGTGGCTGATTCGGCCTTGGTACCTGGTAGTTAGCCCTCGCACTTGCCCCGATCAGTGTAGTAACGAAGTCTCGTGATACGCTGTACACGGTAGTTAGCCCTCGTACTTGCCGGTCGACTCGTGACACGCCTTGGTATCCGTAGTCGGCTTCGTACTTGCCCGTATCGGCCGTGGTTTGGTTGTATAGTATTGTTAGTACAGACTTGGTGTTCATGTGTACTCAGTGGTGTTATTATATCATGATCGCTGGCGTTGAGGAAGGTATTCCACGCATGATTGATGTTGCGGAGTGAGACCCATAGTTATATTTGAGTGATGACTACGAGGCGTGAGTCACGACTTACATGTTGCTTATTTATCGTGAAGCGTAGTTTGGTTATCATACATGTCTCCCGCTTTATATAGATGCTATGATTTCATTTCTGATTTTTCTGATTTCATATACTGCACTGTTATGCGACCTCCTTCGAGTCTTTGCGTTCATGCCGCAGGTAGAGGTACATAGGCTGTCGATTCCCGCTTATAGGATCACATTTCAGCGTATCGGGAAGCTCCGTTCTTTCGGAGGCTTATCTTTTGGTATGTTACCCTGAGTCTGTAGGTTCTTGTACATTCAGGGGTATGGCGGGGCCCTGTCCCATCATAGTTGTTGTAAAAATCTTAGAGGTCTGTAGCACTATTGTGGGCAGGGTTGTAAGGATTGTAACTGTTCAAATGTCTATATATATATATATATATATGCAGAATGGCAACCGTTTTGGTTGGCCTACTTTCTTTTATCTTGATTCATATCTATTTATATGTTTAAGTTTTTATTTCCGCTGGTTTTCTCTGATGTTGTATCACTATGGTGCCCGGGGTAAGACACCAGTCACGGGCCCGGGTTCGGGTCGTGACAAGTGTGACATTCATAATTGGGCAATAAAGTTCAAGTAGCAAATTTATAATCCAACATGATTCAGACATTGCATTCGTGTACATGACAAGTTTGGAAACGGAGGATGAGTATAGATGTAGTCCATACTCCAGAGTGCCCTTAATATATGGTAATATCCGGTCTGGTGAATGTGAGGTATGCAAAGCTTCTGCTAGGCTGCGGTATAATAAGGAATCGGTAAATGGTTTGCTTGAGGTGACACTCAATTTATATTTAGTGTCTACCGGAGTTGCCGAAGGTTTTCAAGATGACATTCCAACTTATTCAACAATCTCATACGCATACTTCTTTTGGGGGAGAAATAATGTTACAACCCGTAATTCCAGGGCAGTTAATTGAGAATGTGATTATAAAAATAAGATTTGAATGTTGGAAGGAAAGTATATTTACATTTTCTATATGGAATAATTTTGGATACAAAAAATGTGGCGACGAGAATTAATATTAGTGGTTGAATTCTTTCCAAATTGAGTTATGGACTTGAGATTGTATTATTAAGTCTTGGCATTAAGAATGTGGGGCCCATCGAAAATTTCACAATTTTGGGGGAGGTCCATCAAATTTTTTCAAGAAATGACTAAGTGTGGGAGATATTTTATGTGAAGGGAAGACAAGTGGGTCTACTTGGGTCCCCCGTCCACTTGTTCTTGTACACCTATTTAGATACAAAGTCTTGAAGACTTAGCTCACAAATATCTTAATCTTCAAACCCTCATATCTCTTTCTCTCCTTGAAGCTATCGAAAATCCCTAGAAAAAGTGAAGAACTGTTATACCCCGTATTTCCAGAGTATGTACGTGAGGGCGTACATACAAAAGTTTAAGCTTAAGTTAGGCAAGGGACGAAATTTGTTCACAACCCACGAAAAGAATCGTTTTCCGACGAAACGTTTTCCAAACTTTGCGAAGGGAAAATTACGGTTGCAACATTTATTATTTTTGCGGATTTTTCCGAGAGATGAAATATTTTGGACCAACGAGAGGGCGACACTTGGCCCTCAAGTGGACGGCAACCTAAGGGAGTGGTTGGCACGTTTTTAATGTTTTTGTGGCCTAAAACATTTGGTCAATGTTTGGTAGGATATTTGTGTGGTAGATGAGCAAGTGGGACCCACTCAACACTTGTCCAAATCCTCACCCTACACTTGCCCACCACTTGTCTTAATCTTGGCCATTGAAGGCCCTATAAATACCCCCCTTAGTTGAAGACTTCTTAATCCACACTTAGAGATTTCAAGTCTTGAAAATCCTCCCCCCCTTCTTGTTGCTCTCGTCCAAAGAGCACCCCTCCCCCCTTTGAGAAAGCCTTGGCCGAAAGTACCCTTCCCCCCTCTTGAGAAGTTGTTCTCGTAAAAACACCCCCCCCCCTTGGTAGAAAAGTATTCTCCAAGTATTGTTACTATTCCAAAATACCTTGGCCCAAATACCTTGTAGTGTTCCAAGGTTACCCACCCCTATACTAAAAGCCCAGAAATGCTATTATACTTCCCTTCAGTCACAAAACGAAACCCTAAGGAAAATCTTCATAGTTGGTTGAAGTATTAAGAAGAAGTTGCGTAGAACTTCTAAGGGTTGTTTGGAGCGGGTTGGAGCACCCAAAGTAGGAGCTAAACGTTGCTCAGGATCGACATTTAAACTTGGATAATCTTGGGCTTATCGAGGTAAATACTCCTGACCTTCTATTGTAATTGGAAATTACATACTGTAGTAATATAGAAATGAATATAAGATACATCAGAAGAATATTAAAGAAGAAGATTGAATCAGACTTACATAGACCGTATTCTGAGACTTGTGAAGTTTGTGCAGGGAAGTCTTGCCCAATTTTCCGTAGAATCTTGTATCTAGATTTATTCTACCGAGTAGTCTAGACATTGATAGACTTGTATAAACCGTTATAGGTTGAAGTACTGCGAGTAGCATATTCTACTCGAAGGGTGGAAAAGGCTAGCAGGATTACAGTACTTTGGAGCTATTTGCTAATAGTCGATAAATCGCCGCGAGGTATGTGATTCTTCCTATCCTCTTGAACATGATATTTTAAAAGAATATATATAGTACGGTAGACGTACGTGTGTTAACTGAACGTGGTTTTTACTGCGATGTCTTTTGACTGGAGTCTAAATAATAAGAATCTTGAAGTATTTCAAAAGAATTAAGAAACCTTTTTGAAAGAAGAGTAATGCTTGGTTTTAAAAGCTTAAGAGTTATACTAGCTTTATGGGAAGTTAGGTATAACGACTTAAGAGAGATAAAAAGAATGGTTTATTGATTTTAGAAGTTAAGAGACTTGATCTTAAAAGATAAGGGACTTGACTTAATTGAATTAATATGAATTTTGTTAAAAAGTGTGAAACCTCATTCATGAGTGATGAGTACTTGGTTTTTAAAAGGAATAATGTTTTACTGATTTCGGAAATCAGAATAAGTATCGAACAAACCACAGCAGCGCTAATAAAGGGAAATGTATTGACTAATTAAGTATTATTAAAACCAGTAGAAACCTCCATCTGCATAGAAGCTAAGAAGAGACAAAATGATATTACATTCCCTAGATCATGGCTGCTTAAATAAGATTGTTATAAACAAGAATAACCTACTCACACATAAGGCATATGTTTCTCAAACTGTTTTAAAGGAGAATCATATTATTAAGTGATTAAAACTATGAACTACGAAACCTTTCGAAAATGAGAAACTTGAGCATTTGAAATTAGGCAAACTTGAACGTTTGGAAAATAATGTTGTTACTTGATTTTACAAAGGGAAGTGTTTTGGTTTACTTAAAAAGATAGTCACTCTATTTTTATACTACGGGTATTGTGTGACTTTTGTGAAAGAAACGAATCTTTTAAAGAGTTAATGTATGAAGTACTTTGGGGATAAAAACCCGAACTTGTTAACATAAAGTAGAAAGTACCTTGTGTGAATAACTTGATTGTGTTGGTTTGTGATAGCCTTGTAATACTTTCTTGTTGATTGGATAAGTAAACATGTTAGGATGCTACGTGTGTTAGTATCTTGTGATGTTTGTGTAAAGGGGTTTCCCTTGATTGTGCTTATGTTGTTTAACGATAAGCCGTTATGATAGTATTGTACCACTCACCTCTTGACATGATACCGGGGTTAAGGCGCCTCCACGCGGGTATAGCTCGGTGATGCAGGACCATGATTCGAGAATACCTCATGCGGGTCCAGGGACCTATGCGAGCTACGAGTTCCGAGTTAGTGTGCGGCCTTTATGGTCATGCGATGCATGTGGCCACGCGATTGCGAGTCGGGGCGATGCCGGGAGTAGCTACCTCGATGCGGGAATACCTCATGCGCCTATGTGAGTGGCCTATGCGAGTCGCGGAAGTTCCAGGACTAGACGCGCACATTTGATCTGCGCGAGTGGCGGCCGATCATGGCGGTCTAGGCAGACCTCGTGATACGATTTATGACCTTGTTGCACCGTGGGTGTTAGTAGTCGGCTATGCCTTCGTACTTACCCCGTACGGTTTTTATTATGACACAGGTGGGACACGTGTTCATGTGTATTCCTTGGTGTTTTATATCATAGATCACGGCGGTGAGGAAGGTATTCCACGCATGATTGATGTTGTGGGCGTGAGACCCATAGTTATATTTGAGTGATGACTTTGAGGCGTGAGTCACGACTTGACATGATTGTTTATTTATTGTAAATCGTAGTTTGGTTATCATACATGTCTCCGCTTTATATAGACTATTATGATTTCATTTACGATTTTTCGACCACATACTTGGTACTGTTAGATCGACTCCTTCGGGCCGCGTCATGCCGCGGTAGAGGTACGCGATCGTCGATCCTCGCTCTTAGGATCACAGTTCAGCGTTTTGGGAAGCTCCGTTTCTCCGGAGGCTTATCTTGGGTATAGTCCCCTGTCGTTGTAGGTACTTACATTCAGGGGTATGGCGGGGCCCTGTCCCGCCATTGTTGTTATATCATTCTTAGAGGTCTGTAGTACTGTTGTGGGCAGAGTTTGTAAAAGGGATGTAACTGTTCGGATTTAAGTTTTTATAGATATGCCGAAAGGCAACTTTTCTTAGATAAATGTTTCACACTTCATGTTATTTCATGTCTTGTCTTATATTCCGCTGATTACTCTGATGTATGTCTACTTGGGTGCCCGGGGTAAGGCACCAGTCACGGGCCCGGGTTCGGGTCGTGACAAGAACAAGATCAACTTATTTTACAAGATTAAGTTCCTTAACCAAGTGTTAAGCCTAGTTAACCTTGCAAGTTAGTGGGTCACGTTTTTAGCTAGAAAGTTGTCTTGAAACACTAAGCTTGTTGATGAAATTTTTGGAAGTAAAACATGAAATCAAGATGGTTACAAGCTTGTAGAGGATTCGTGTGTGTGATTGTAACGTAAAGAAGTGGTGCAAAAGTGAAGCAGGGTCACGGTTTGGCCGAGAGTTTGGGACTGTTTTGGGCTAAAACTAAGTAAGATTTCTTCTTCCTCTTGAAGTACTTAGAGGTTACATGATGATATAGTTGAGGGATGAACTTGTGATAAGAAAAATGGAGAGTAAGAAGTGCATGTGGCATTTGGCATGTTAGCCGAATTGTTGGACAGTTTTGTATATATTGGATTCGTTGGTTGTTGTTGTTATTATTGTCACTAAGTGCATGTTAGATTGAAGGAAATCTTGTATTGAAAGTTGAAATGGTTTATATTAAAGTGTTGAAACTTGAATTGGATTATAAGACATTATGAAAAGGGCTTTGGATTATTGTTGTTGGCCAAAACGTTTTTTTTTATGGAAAGGTAAATGTGTATTAATAATCATCTGAATATACATGTTTTGTGGGCGTGCCCACGACGTAAAGACGATGTAAATCTAGTGCGTCTCTGCTAGGCAAGTCAACACAAGATTTAGGCTCGTCAGTAACAAAAGCTCAAGCTAGCCCACAAGTTGGGTAGTCGTGAGTGCCCAAGCTAAGCATAAGAGAGATGCATCCCACAAAAGTCCTAAACTATGGCAATTCCCTTATGTAGAGCATAAGGTTGCAGTCGTGAGCCTCCTTAAACCCTTGCCATGGTAAACCAAATGGGACAAACCCACGGTCAAGGGAAGAGTACCTATTCGGACATGGGTAAAGACCCACCCTCGTCACGTTATGCCGCTGGGAGTAATCGCCATAGTACCTACTATCTAGACCACGTACTATTTCATGCTTGCCCACAGGTTGAGAAGTCATTAGGTGTCACGACCCGAACCCGGGCCCGTGACTGGTGCCTTACCCCGGGCACCCTAGTGATACAACATCAGAGAAAAATCAGCGGAAATAAAAACATGAACATGAATTAAGAGAAAAGATAAATAAACAGGCCAACCAAAACAGTTGCCTTCATCATATATACATAAATACCTGAACAGTTATCCTTTTTACAAACCCTGCCCACAACAAAGCTGCACTTAAGATTTTACAACAGCTATGACGGGACAGGGCCCCGCCATACCCCTGAATGTATAAGAATCTACAGACTCAGGGTAACATACCAAAAGATAAGCCTCCGAAGGAACGGAGCTTCCCAATACGCTGAAAGGTGATCCTAAAAGCGGGGATCGACAGCCGATGTACCTTTTACCTGCGGCATGAACGCAGCCCGGGCGAGGTCGATAACAGTACCAAGTATGTGAAATCAGAAATATCAGAAATGAAATCATAATAGTCTATAAAGCAGAGACATATATGATAACCAAACTACGATCACAACATAAGAGCGAATATGTCAAGTCGTGACTCACGCCTAAAAGTCATCCTCATGCCCGTGGAACTCCTTCCTCACCGCTGCGCCTAGGTACAAATCATGTGATACGATAACGTGTCTCGCCCATCTTATGGACCCAATATAGAAAAGGGTGGAATACATTCCTGTTCATCCTACGAACCCAGTCGAGTGGAATACATTCCGGATGAACCCAGAGTCAAGTGAAATACATTCCGGATGAACCGTCCTCAAGTGAAATACATTCCGGATGAACCGGTCCTCAAGTGAAATACATTCCGGATGAACCTAATCAAGTGAAACACATTCGGATGAACCTGAGTCGAGTGAAATACATTCGGATGAGCCGGTAATCAAGTGATATACATTCGGATGACCCGGTAGTCAAGCGATATACATTCGGATGAACGGTGAGTCGAGTAGAACACAAGACTTACACAACAAGGCTAACACAAGTAACAAGGTCAAGTTTTATAACAACAAGTATAAGCAAGATACACACGACTCAAGGAAATTTCATTTTATATCAAAGTCCGATTTTAACCTTAAAGTACTACGTCCGTTAAATTCCTTTTAAGATCCATTTCTTTTACAAAGGTCACCCGATACCCGTAGTATAAAATTTGAGTGACTAACATTGTTAAGTAAACCAAAATGCTTTCCTTTGTAAAATCAAGTGACAACCTTATTTTCCAAACGTTCAAGTTTGCCTAATTTCGAATGCTCAAGTTTCTCATTTTAGAAAAAGGTTTCGTAGTTCATAGTTTTAAATCCTTTAAAACATAATTCTCCTTTAAACGTTTTGAGAAACCTATGTCTTATAAGTGAGTAGGTTATTCTTGTTTATAATCAATCTTATTAAGCAGCCATGATCTAGGAAATGTAATATCATTTTGTCTCTTCTATGCAGATGGAGGTTTCTACTGGTTTTAATAATACTTCTTTAGTCAATACATTTTCCTTTTATTAACGCTGCAGTGGTTTGTCGATACACATTCTGATTTCCGAAATCAGTAAAACATTCTTAAGCCGTTATACCTAACTTCCCATAAAGCTAGTATAACTCTTAAGCTTTCAAAACCCAAGTACTACTCATTCTTTCAAAACGATTCATAAATCTTTTGAAATACTTCAAGTTCTTTATTAACACATATCAAGCCAGTTATTATTCAAATCAGTTACCTTTTAGAAACCACAAAGTATTTGCTTATCCACATAAAGCTGTTATAACCGACTTTCCATAAAGCCGTTATAACACTTTATGTTTTAAACCAATCAAATACATTTAGCACATGTACGTCTACCGTACTACATAGTTCACACATATCATGCTAGAAGAGATAGGAAGAGGTTCACATACCTCGCGACGATTATCGACTAATAGCAAAACGCTCCAAGTACCTCAAACCGTCGGCTACACTCTCAGTCAAGCAGATCACTCCACACGTAGTACTACAACCTATAGAGGCCACAAAGCGCCTATTAATATCTTTAGATCCCGACGTAGAATATTCTACGTAAAATTCTAAGACCTCCCCGCAACAACAGTAATCTCCTCCTCTATCGAGGCCGCTACCAAGCCAACCAGGGGGTTAACACGCCTAACCGGACGTGTACAATTCTACTACAGTAATGTTACACAAGTCTATCTGAATACACCTATGTAATTACTGATTCGATTCTCTTCTTTAAATTGAGCTTAAGTCGCAAGACATTGCCGTAAGTATTATTCAGCTTAAGTCAAAAGACATTGCCGCACAACTATGTTCAGTTCTATATATAGTATACTTAACTATATACTCTACAACATGTAATTTCCAATTACAATGTAAGGTCAAGAATGTTTACCTCGATAAGCCCAAAATTATCCGAGTTTATATGTCGATCTGAACAACGTTTAGCTCCTACTCCGGCGCTCCAACTGCTCCAACCAACCCTTAGAAGTTCTAACCAACTTCTACTTATGACTTCAACTACGTGAAGATTTACTTAGGGTTTCGTTTTTGTGATGAGGAAGTATAATAGTATTTTCTGGGCTTTGTAAAAAGGGTACTTTGGAAAGTACTACAAGGTATTTGGCTAAAGTATTTTGGGCATTATAACAATACTTGGAGAGTATTTCTATACCAAAAAATGGGGGTATTATACTAAAAAAACTAGGCTAGTGGGGTAGACCTCTCGCCAAGGCTTCTCAGTGGGGTAGTGCATGAAAGTAAGTAAGAGGGAGGAGTATTGTGAGACTTAGGTAGATTGCTCAAGTTTTGGATGAAGAAAGTTCATCAACTAAGGGGTATTTATAGGTCAAGTGAAGGCCAACCAATGGCCAAGCTGAAGACAAGGTCATAGCAAGTGTAAGGCCAAGATTAAGCCATGTGCAACCTTATCCATCTACACAAAATATCCTACCTAACCCTTGACCACAATTCAACACAAAAAACGTGCCAATCCTTGCCCATTTCGTCCGCCAACCTTCACCAATTAGAGGGTGACAAGTGTCGACCTCTTGTTGGTCCAAAATGTTACGTCTCTCTGAAAAATCCGCAAAAATTATAAATGACATAGCCGAAATTCCCTACGAAAGTCAGGAAAATGTTTCGTCGAAAAACGACTCTAACCGTGTTGTGCACAAAAAGAATTCGCCAAGCCTAAAGAAGTTCGAAATTTCTACGCACGCCCCCACGTACATACTGCGGAAATACGGTATAACATTCTCCGCTCCTTAGAAACATTCGTCCCGAATGTTCCTTCTCAAGACGGATAACGATAAAGTTCTTCTAATAAGTTGCCAACGCCACAACTGGCCACGAAACAACACATGCACGCAAATACTTATATCCAAGTCCACGAGGAAACACCTCTAACATCACAAACTTTTGTCACTTTGCCGAGAGGTTCTAGTGTCACTCCGGCGACCCAACAAATGGTGCGGATCGCATGCGATTCCCGAGGTCTAAAATATACATCCTTCGTGACCTTCTCCCTTTACAAGAAATGATCATATCTATGCTCGCAATACATGCTCGCTCTACCCTTACTCGTCGTACTCTTCTCGAACTCTTGAACTCTTCCAGTATACGTACCACACTTCAGTTATCGCTTCAGTTCTCCAAACCTTGGAGTCACCACCTCCAACTTGGTTATCTTACTAGCCTCAATCTTCCTTAAGGCCACTTCCGGCCTTCACGACCCGCCCAGTCGAACATATCCACGAACTCATACGATGGTCATCTAAACTTGGGCCTAGCACCTCGTGACCCTACCGCTGGGCGGACCACCCAGAGCTGACCCCCACCTCATTCCGGCCACGGGTTGACACGCAACACGTCCTCAACCCGAGCCTCACACGCCGACTCTCGCTTTCTCGATCCGAACAACCTTGCTAAATCACATCATGAAAGATACCACTTTCATTTACTCAACCTGAGACTTATCACACAATATATTCTAGGCATAAAATGCACTCGACAAGGATCACTCGCAAAATCTTGTACTCAAGACGGCCTTACATCTAAGGTCTCAAATCGTAATATTCTAAGGTTCATCATTATCTCACTTTGAGCTTACCCTTTTTCCCCAACCAGGTTCCTAAATCACATTTTAGCATAAAGCTATCCGAACATAACACTTAACACATTAACATAACATCAAAACATACAAGCCTCTAGGTGGTTAAGGATATACCTGAAGCCACCGCTCCACTCTAATCATAAGTCCGCCTGCAGGCGATAATGAGGAGGCGATGAACACGCCATCGATCCGCAGTGCGCCAAGCTGCCGGTATTCTCCTATAAGCACGATCTCGTCACATGGCCACGACGGCCGCAGTGAAACAAGCACCAAGAAAAGATGACATTTCCGATGATGTTTGCCACATCGCGCACACCGGCGGGACATGAATCCTGGCGCTAGCACTCACGTAAACACGCGGAACGAAGCCCTGGAGCTCGACCGGCTCCGAATACCCGAACGACCAAGATCGCGGAGGACCACTGCATCGGGCGAGGTACATAACTAGATCGCCGAGGCGGTCCGCCTAAAGTTACCAAAGGACCCCGCTGCTCGCCCTCTTACGCGATCTTGGTCATTCCGTCGACCTCTCCGTGCCTCACATCCTAGTGCATGAGCTTGCGTGCGGGCAATGTCCATGCCCCAAGAGCTACACCCGTACAAGCCTCGCCAAGTAATCATCCAGCCCGGTGGCGTAGCGGTGTACTCGTCCTCCATATCCGCTACTACGCGGAACATACCGAAGCTAATGAGTCGAACTCCACATTGTACTCTCTAACCGCCCGCCTGCCCCGCCTCAACGTCAAAAACTGCTGCCCGAGCCCTCCTCATCCGTGAGGCAAGAAATGTGCAAGAAATGCCTCGAGAACTCGTCCCAAATCTGGAAGTGCATGCTCTTCCGGGACAGCTCCTATGAATCAAACCATCAATCGCAGATCACGCGGTGATGCGAACCCAATACCACCGACCGCCTCGAGGCTCGATCACTCATGATCCGTCAGTAGTCGGATAAACTCCCGAGGTCGCCCTCGGCTCTCGATCCATAGAACACCGAGGGCTACAACTCGTGAAGTCCCGTAGCCTCAAACCGCTCGCCGGGGTGAACTACGGTGATCTGGGCCGGAATCACTGGATTCGGCCTATCTCATATTCGCCACGACCGCCGCGAATCGCCATCTCCTTGTACCCATCTCATCGGCCCAGCCGTGGACTGAGGCTCGTGTATCAGAGTCTCGCAGCCCACCGCGCTCTAAACTCGCTGCGGCCGGCGGCGCCGCGAAACCCGCCGTCGGAAATCTTGTCTCGTGTAATCGACCGCTGCGCTCGCACTTCCTCAGTATCTCACTAACGCCTCCTCGATTGCCTTGCCCATCTGGGCACAGGTTTTACGCGGAGGCATAATCGTAAAGGAAAGGAATACGTCGGAGGGTCCAATTTATCACACAGCCTCTAAGGCACGATCTCGAATGAGAAGAATGGAAACTAATCCTAAATGTCCCGCAGCCTCACGATTATAGATGTGGTGCACAACACACCGATAATCAAGACTTACTAGACACGATGCTGTAGACACTTTCCGAGGACTAATCGCTCGATACCACTTTTGTCACGACCGAACCGGCGTGATCGTGCCTTACCGGGCACCCTAGTGATACAACATCGAGAAAATCAGCGGAAATAAAAACATGAACATGAATTAAGAGAAAAGATAAATAAACAAAGCAACCAAAACAGCTTGCCTTCATCATATATACATAAATACCGAACAGTTATCCTTTTTACAAACCCCGCCACACAATGGCATGCACTTAAGATTTTACAACATTTTATGACGGACGGGGCCCGCCATACCACGAATGTATAAGAATCTACGGACTGTGGTAACATACCAAAAGATAAGCCTCCGAAGGAACGGAGCTTCCAATACGCGAAAGGTGATCCTAAAGCGGGATCGACAATGATGTACCTTTTACTGCGGCATGAACGCACTCCCAAGGAGGTCGATAACAGTACCAAGTATGTGAAATCAGAAAATATCAGAATGAAATCATAATAGTCTATAAAGCAGGAGACATATATGATAACCAAACTACAGTTCACAACATAAGAGCAGTCATGTCAAGTCAGGGACTCACGCCCTAAAAGTCATCCCTCATGCCCGTGGAACTCCTTCCTCACTGCCGGCAGTCTAGGTACAAATCATGTGATACGTATAATGTGTCTCGCCCATCTTATGGACCCAATATAGAAAAGGTGGAATACATTCCTGCTCATCCCATTAACCAGAGTCAAGTGAAATACATTCGGATGAACCGGTCCTCAAGTGAAATACATTCCCGGATGAACCGGTCCTCAAGTGAAATACATTCCCGGATGAACCGGTAATCAAGTGAAACACATTCCCGGATGAACCGGTAGTCGAGTGAAATACATTCCCGGATGAACCGGTAATCAAGTGATATACATTCCCGGATGACCCGGTAGTCAAGTGATATACATTCCCGGATGAACCGGTAGTCGAGTAGAACACGATTTACACAACAAGGCTATCACACGTAACATGGTCAAGTTTTATAACAACAAGTATAAGCAAGTTACACACGACTCAAGGTACTTTCATTTTATATCAAAGTCCGGATTTTAACCTTAAAGTACTACGTCCGTTAAATTCCTTTTAAGATCCATTTCTTTTACAAAGGTCACCCGATACCCGTAGTATAAAATTTGAGTGACTAACATTGTTAAGTAAACCAAAATGCTTTCCTTTGTAAAATCAAGTGACAACCTTATTTTCCAAACGTTCAAGTTTGCCTAATTTCGAATGCTCAAGTTTCTCATTTTAGAAAAAGGTTTCGTAGTTCATAGTTTTAAATCCTTTAAAACATAATTCTCCTTTAAACGTTTTGAGAAACCTATGTCTTATAAGTGAGTAGGTTATTCTTGTTTATAATCAATCTTATTAAGCAGCCATGATCTAGGAAATGTAATATCATTTTGTCTCTTCTATGCAGATGGAGGTTTCTACTGGTTTTAATAATACTTCTTTAGTCAATACATTTTCCTTTTATTAACGCCGCAGATGGTTTGTCGATACACATTCTCGATTTCGAAATCAAGAAACATTCTTAAGCCGTTATACCTAACTTTCCATAAAGCTAGTATAACTCTTAAGCTTTCAAAACCCAAGTACTACTCATTCTTTCAAAACGATTCATAAATCTTTTGAAATACTTCAAGTTCTTTATTAACACATATCAAGCCAGTTATTATTCAAATCAGTTACCTTTTAGAAACCACAAAGTATTTGCTTATCCACATAAAGCTGTTATAACCGACTTTCCATAAAGCCGTTATAACACTTTATGTTTTAAACCAATCAAATACATTTAGCACATGTACGCTCACCGTACTACATAGTTCACACATATCATGCTAGAAGAGATAGGAAGAGGTTCACATACCTCGCGACGATTATCGACTAATAGCAAAACGCCCAAGTACCTCAAACCGTCGGCTACACTCTCACCAAGCAGATCACCCACACGTAGTACTACAACCTATAGAGGCCACAAAGCGCCTATTAATATCTTTAGATCCCGACGTAGAATATTCTACGTAAAATTCAAAGACTCTCCCCGCAACAGCGTAAGTCTCCTCTCTATCGAGGCGGCTACCAAGCCAACCAGTGGGGTTAACACGCCTAACCGACGTGTACAATTCTACTACAAAGTAATGTTACACAAGTCTCAGAATACACCTATGTAATTACAGTCGCTCTTCTTTAAATTCAGCTTAAGTCGCAAGACATTGCTGTAAGTATTATTCAGCTTAAGTCAAAAGACATTGCCGCACAACTATGTTCAGTTCTATATATAGTATACTTAACTATATACTCCTACAACATGTAATTTCCAATTACAATGAAGGTCAAGAATGTTTACCTCGATAAGCCCAAAATTATCCGAGTTTATATGTCGATCTGAACAACGTTTAGCTCCTACTCCGGCGCTCCAACTGTTCCAACCAACCCTTAGAAGTTCTAACCAACTTCTACTTATGACTTCAACTACGGTGAAGATTTACTTAGGGTTTCGTTTTGTGGTGAGGAAGTATAATAGTATTTTCGGGCTTTGTAAAAAGGGTACTTTGGAAAGTACTACAAGGTATTTGGCTAAAGTATTTTGGGCATTATAACAATACTTGAGAGTATTTCTATACCACAAAAGGGGGTATTATACGAAACAACTAGGCTAGTGGGTAGACCTCTGCCAAGGCTTCTGGGGTAGTGTGGCGACAAAGTAAGTAAGAGGGAGGGAGTATTTTGAGACTTAGGTAGATTGCTCAAGTTTTGGATGAAGAAAGTTCATCAACTAAGGGGGTATTTATAGGTCAAGTGAAGGCCAACCAATGGCCAAGATGAAGACAAGTGCATAGCAAGTGTAAGGCCAAGATTAAGCCATGTGCAACCTTATCCATCTACACAAAATATCCTACCTAACCCTTGACCACAATTCAACACAAAAAACGTGCCAATCCTTGCCCATTTCGTCCACTCAACCTTCACCAATTAGAGGTGACAAGTGTCGCCTCTTGTTGGTCCAAAATGTTACGTCTCTCGGAAAAATCCGCAAAAATTATAAATGACATAGCCGGAAATTCCCCTACGAAAGCTGTGAAAACGTTTCGTCTAAAAACGACTCTAACCGGGTGTTGTGCACAAAAAGAATTCGGCCAAGCCTAAAGAAGTTCGAAAATTTCTACGTACGTCCCCCACGTACATACTCTGGAAATACGGGGTATAACATTAGGTACAATGCATAAAGGACTCCCGCCAATCCCACATTTCGGGTTGTCGGAACACTCCAGCTGATCCCACAAGTTGGGCAGTCTGGAGATTTGCAAAAGACGCTTCGACGATGCCACAGGTCCATCCAGCCATCCATATCCTAGTTTGTGGCTAGGGAAACAAATCTATCCAGGAAAAAAAGGTATAATGTGAACAAAATTTTGTAGACGCTGGTCTTGATCCTAAAGAGAATAACTTCTCTATCAAGTCTCGACCCGTAAAAAATAATCGTGTTCCTCTCAGTCCAAATATGTTAGATGGTGGTGGCCAGGCCAACCCTCTTAGCTTTAGCTTGCCAACCAGTGCCACGCCCCTCTTTCTTGATATATTTCAAAGCGTTATCGATTGTGGTCATAGCCCTCCTGATGCCAAGCCATGTCTTGAATCGTGACCAGAGATAACTATTGATCGTGCAGCTGAAGAATAGGTGAGCTATTGACTCGTCAGAATAACCACAAAGGGAGCACCTTCTATCAATGTCCATATAAGTGATTATATCATTCGTCTGTAATCTTTTCCTCGCACAAAGTCAAAGAATGAAGGACTGCTTTGGAGTGATACAAGAACTCCAAACATCCTTCGCCCAAATCATCTGCTGCCCATGTGTCCTGAAATAGTCATAGGCACTGTGATTACTATTATATCATGCCGTCATGTTAATAGCCGCTTGATCGTGTGAGCCTTCACGTTCAAGGATGAAGTCACGGATAAACATAAGCCGCTTGATCAAAGGTGAGTCGCCGTTCTTAGCAACCCAGGTCTAAATATTGTTGTTGTTGTTGAGATACTTGTTATTGATCCATTTAATCCAAAGTGTGTCCTTCTTTTGATGGATATTCCAAAGGCACTTGGCGAGCAAAACAAGGTTCCAGGCCTTGAGATCCCTGATTCCGAGGCCACCCTCGGATTTCGGCCTGGTACACTCCTTCCATGCTACAAGAGGGTGGCTTGAACGCCACAGGAAGGTCCTACATAGTCCGTAAACTTTCTTACGCATCGCAATGCATAATCGCAATATTGATAACCAGAAACATTCCACACCTTAGAGGACAGACTTGATGAGTTCAAGCCTGCCCGCATAAGATAAAGTAGCGCTCATCCATGAGTCAGTGTAACCTGCAATTTCTTTCACAAAAGGGT
Organism: Przewalskia tangutica; assembly: GCA_029844215.1. Lineage (NCBI taxonomy): Eukaryota > Viridiplantae > Streptophyta > Magnoliopsida > Solanales > Solanaceae > Przewalskia > Przewalskia tangutica. The sequence continues at coordinate 60,416,581 of CM056736.1, forward strand.
CATAGTGAACCAGTCTCATCCTCTCCGCGACAAGGGGAATGCCGAGATAGCGGAAAGGCATAGCGTTAGTGTCGAAGCTAGTAATCTGCTTAATATCAGCAAGGTCGTGGTCCGTGATACCAGCCGTGTACAAGCTGGACTTGAGTGCATTGGAATTGAGCCCTGAGCAATTCTGGAAATCACGAAGGCAATCCATGAGGATCCAGACGGAAGTAGTGTCCCCTTTCGACATAAATAACAAATCATCGGTGAAAGCAAGGTGTGGTCCCCTTTGGATTGTTGTTGTTGGCCGAAACTATCTTAAAATTGTTGGATATGGTCGTGCTGTTTTAGGGGCTGTTTTGTGGTGTTAAAATACTGAAAATTCAGTTATCATTATGCATGTTTAAATGTGGTAATTGCTAACGTCTGTCCTAAAGGGACGAGGGTGCAGAAAGGTGTAGAAAGGCTTCATATCTTACCCTCATTGTTGTTGGAATATGGACTGCTTTCGTGGACTGCTTTAGTAAGGATTAAGGGGTTGTTTTACGTGAGAAATAGGTGTGTGAATCACCTCAGTTAACTGTTTAGTTGTGCCCTTAATTGGTGCTCGGTTATTGGTGTATTTGGCCTTGTTTGTAAGTTCTGGATATGAGCATTTATAGGGGAAGTGCTGCCCAAATTTTTATATGAAAAGAGAACCCTTACTTGGTATATGTCTTATACTAGTAAGCTTGAAGTTGATAGACGTATTATTGTTGTTATAGATTGAAGTACATTGAGACGTATTCTACTTATCGTGTGGGTATAACCGATAAGGTATGTGAACTATCCTTTTGTTATACCCCGTATTTCCAGAGTATGTACGTGAGGGCGTACGTACAAAAGTTTTTAGCCTTAAGTAGGCATTAGAGACGAAATTTGTACACAACTAGCGAAAAGAGTCATTTTCCGACGAAACGTTTTCCGGACTTTGCGAAGGGAAAAATACGGTTGCAACATTTATAATTTTTGCGGATTTTTCCGAGAGATGAAATATTTTGGACCAACGAGAGGGTGACAAGTGTCACCCTCAAGTGGACGATATTGTGGACGTTTCTTGCACAATTTTTAGTCAAGGAGTTGGTAGGATATTTTGGTGGTAGATGGATAAGGTACACTTGCCCAAATCTTGACCCTACACTTGCCCACCACTTGTCTTAATCTTGGCCATTGATTGGCCTATAAATACCCCCTTAGTTGAAGACTTATTTCATCCACACTTGAGCAATTTCCAAGTCTTGAAATCCCTCTCCCTCCCTCTTAAAGTTTTCGTCCAAAGCCACCCCTCCCCCTTGAGAAGGCCCTTGGCCGAGAGTATACCCCCCCTTGCCTAGTTGTTTTCGTTAAATCACCCCCCCTTGGTAGAAAAGTATTCTCCAAGTATTGTTACTATTCCCAAATACTTTAGCCCAAATACCTTGTAGTACTTTCCAAAGTTACCTCTATACGTAGAGCCCGGAAATACTACTATATTCCCTTAAGTCACAAAAACGAAACCCTAAGGAAATCTTCATAGCGGGTTGAAGTATTAAGAAGAAGTTGCGTAGAACTTCTAAGGGTTGTTTGGAGCGGGTTGGAGCGCCCAGAGTAGGAGCTAAACGTTGCTCAGGATCGACATTTAACTTGGATAATTTTGGGCTTATCGAGGTAAATAATCCTATCCTTCTAGTGTAATTGGAAATTACATACTGTAGTAGTATAGAAATGAATATTAGATACATAGAAGGATATTACAGAAGAGAATTGAACTGTAATAGAAGGATATTACAGAAAAGAATAAGACTGAACTGTACTTACATAGGACTGTATTTTACAGTAGACTTGTGTAGTTTGGCGGGTAGGGAAGTGCTGCCCAATTTTCCGTAGAACAAGGAATCTGTATCTAGAAGTATTCTACAGAGTAGTCTAGACGCTAATAGACTTGTATGACCGTTATAGGTTGAAGTACTGCGAGTAGCGTATTCTACTCAAAGGGTGGAAAAGGCTAGCAGGATTACAGTACTTTGGAGCTATTTGCTAATAGTCGATAATCGTCGCGAGGTATGTGATTCTTCCTATCCTCTTGAGCATGATATTTTAAAGTATATATAGTACGGTAGACGTACGTGTGTTAACTGAACATGGTTTTACTTGACGTCTTCTGACTTGAGTTTTAAATAATAAGAATCTTGAAGTATTTCAAAAAGAATTAAGAATCGTTTTGAAAGAAGAGTAATACTTGGTTTTGAAAGTTTAAGAGTTATACTAGCTTTATGGGAAGTTAGGTATAACGACTTAAGAGTAATAAAAAGAATGGGTTATTGATTTTAGAAGTTAAGAGACTTGATCTCAAAAGATAAGAGGCTTGACTTAATTGAATTGATATGAATTTTGTTAAAAAGTGTGAAACCTCATTCGTGAGTAATGAGTACTTGGTTTTAAAAGAATAATGTTTCTTGATTGGAAATGAGAATAAGTATTGAGCTAACCATCGCAGCGTTAATAAAGGAAAGTGTATTGACAAATAAGTAATTATATTAAAACCAGTAGAAACCTCCATCTGCATAGAAGCTAAGATAAGACAAAATTGTATTACATTTCCTAGATCATGGCTGCTCTAATAAGATTGTTATAAACAAGAATAACCTATTCACACATAAGGCATATATTACTCAACTGTTTTTAAAAAGAGAATTATGTTATTAAATGATTAAGACTATGAACTATGAAACCTTTCGAAAATAAGAAACGTGAATATTTGAGATTAGGCAAACTTGAACTTTTGGAAAAGAATGTTGTTACTTGACTTTAAGAAGGAAAGTGTGTTGGTTTAAAAAGGAGGGCATAACATTGCCTTAGTTGATTTAAAAGGAAAACATGGTAACATCTTAATCTATCTTAAAAGAGCGTTTAGATGTTAGGGCCACACGACACCGCGTTCATGGGATGAACCGGGAATGTATTTCACCTGATTCGATACCGAGTCCATGAGATGGACCGGGAATGTATTTCATGCGACACCGCGTTCATGGGATGAACCGGGAATGTATTCCATCCGATTTCTATCGAGTCCCATGAGATGGGCCGAGACATGTGCGATTTCTATCGAGTCCCATGAGATGGGCCGAGACATGTGCGATTTCTATCGAGTCCCATGAGATGGGCCGAGACATGTGCGATTTATATCGAGTCCCATGAGATGGGCCGAGACATGTGCGATTTCTATCGAGTCCCATGAGATGGGCCGAGACATGTGCGATTTCTATCGAGTCCCATGAGATGGGCCGAGACATATGCGATTTCTATCGAGTCCCATGAGATGGGCCGAGACATGTGCGATTCCATACGATTCCTATCGAGTCCCATGAGATGGGCCGAGACATGTATTCCATACGATTCCTATCGAGTCCCATGAGATGGGCCGAGACATGTATTCCACATGATTCCACCTCGAGTCCATGACGGGCCGAGACATGTTACACGTATCACCTAACTTATACCTAGATCGCCGGTGAGGAAGGAGTTCCACGGCGTGAGGGATGACTTTGAGGCGTAAGTCACGACTTGACACGATCGCTTATGAATCGTAGTTTTGTTATCATATATGTCTTCGCTTTATATAGACTATTATGATTTCATTTTGATATTTTTGATTTCACATACTTGGTACTGTTAGATCGACCTCCTTCGGGCCGCTCATGCCGCAGGAAGAGGTACACCGGTTGTTGATCCTCGCTCATAGGATCACAGTTCATCGTATTGGGAAGCTCCGTTTCTCCGGAGGCTTATCTTTTGGTATGTTTCCCTGAGTTGTAGGTTCTGTACATTCAGGGGTATGGCGGGGCCCTATCCCGTCTGTTATACCCCGTAGTTCCAGGGTATGTATGCGAGGACGTACGTACGAGAATACGACAGAAAAATTGGAAAGGAAGAAAGATGTGATTTTTCGACGGAAAAGTTTCCGGTTTTTGTAAAGGAAAAAGGTTCGTTAATGGGAATTGGATTCCCAGATTTGGTATTCGGACTTCTTGGAATATTTGAGAATTATGGAATTTTATTTCCGGAATTGGTCACGTGGGGCCCACGGGAGAAATTTACGGTTTTGTGGGGCCCACTTTGTTTTCGAGATTTTGGCCATTATGGATATTTTAGGGAGATGAAATATTTTGGACGAGTAGGAGGGAAACACGTGTCACCCCCATAGGTGGCCTTGTGGTCGAAATTATGTGCCAAGTGGCAAGACAAGTGGCCTTGTCTTGCAAGATATTTTAGTGTGGACAAGTGGCTTGTGGGACCCACACACACTTGTCCCCAATCTCAACCACACACTTGCCTTCATCCTAGCCCTTGGTTGTCCTATATATACACTACTAGTTGATGAAATCTTCCACACTTAACCATTTCAAGACTTGAAAAACCCTCCCTCTCCCTTCATTGTTGCTCACGTTGGGGCCCTCATCTCGACTAAATTTGTCCAACAATTCTTAAACTCTCAAGTGTTCTTCCCTAAGGTGTTAGGAAGATTGTGTACCAAGAGTTGGAAAAGATTTCACACCCTAACCTCTATTTGTTCTGTTATACCCCGTAGTCAGTGGTATGACTGAGGACGACGCATTTGAGTACTGCAGTAAATTTTGAAAGAAAGAAAGGTGAGTTTTAGGCGGAAAAGTTTCCGGTTATTTGTGAAGAAAAAGGTTCGTTAATGGGAATTGATTCCCAGTTGGTATTTGGACTTCATAGATTATATTAGAATTTTGAGATTTTATTTTCTGAATGGTCACGTGGGCCCACGGAGAAATTTACGATTTGGGGCCCTCTTTGTTTTTGAGATTTCGTATTTTGGATATTTTCTAAGACGAAATATTCGGCGAATCGGGGCGACACGTGTCACCCCATGTGGCACCTCGCCGATTTTACAATTGTGCACAACACCCGGTTAGAGTCGTGGTTCGACGAAACGTTTTATGAATCTGCGAAGGAAAATTCCGGCTATGTCGCTTTGTATTTTTGCGGATTTTTCCGAGAGACGAAACATTCGGACCAACGGAGGGTGACGTGTGTCACCTCACAACGAGACGCGCACTTGGCCGAACTGGCGGGCAAGTTGTGGTAGATATTTGTGTAGATATTTGTGAGGGTTTTAAGGAGTAGGGTCTAGGGTGCACTTGGCTTGATCTTGGCCTTACACTTGCCTTGCACATGGCTTGATCTTGGCCATTGGTTGGCTTTTGGTTTTGCTATAAATACCCCCCGTGGCTTGAAGACTTCATTCATCCAAAAATGTTCCAAGTCTTGCTATCCTTCCCCTCTCCTCTTGTTTGACTCTCGTCCAAGAGCCCCCCCCTCCCTAGTTAAGGCCTTTGGCCGAGGAGTCCCCCTCCCCCCTTTGTGGTGCTAGCCGTGGGGTACCCCCCCTAGCCTAGTTGTTTTCAGATAATACCCTCCTCGTGGTATTGAAATACTCCTAGTATTGTTATAATGCCCAAAATACCTTAGCCTTGTACCTTGTAGTATTCCAAAGATACCTCTATACGTAGAGCCCTAAATACTACCTTTGTCCTTTTAGTCTCAAACCGAACCCCAAAGGAAATCTTCATAGTTGGTGGAAGTATTTGAGTAGAAGTTGGTTAGAACTTCTAAGGGTTGTTTGGAGTGGTTTGGAGCGCACGGAGTGGAGCTAAACCTTGCTCAGGATCGACATTATAACTTGGATAATTTTGGGCTTGTCGAGGTAATTATCTTGTCCCTCTATTGTAATTGGAAATTACATGTTTGTTAGAATATATAGTTGAAGTATACTATATATGGAACTATACTTAGTATTCGCAATGTCTTTTGACTTAAGCTGAAGAATAAAGAATCGAATCGAATCAGATTTACATAGATGTATTGCAGAGACTTGTAGTATATCGAGTAGAATTGTACACGCCAGGTTAGGCGTGTAAACCCCACTGGTTGGCTTGGTAGCCTCGATAGAGGAGATTTACGCTGCCATGGGGGAGAGGCCTAGAATTTTATATAGAAAAATAGAAACTTGTGTTTTGGGGTTAATAGACGTTTTGACCTTTATAGGTGAAAGTACTAAGAGTAGCGTATTCTACTCAAGGAGTGGAAAGGGCTAGCAAGGTTGTAGTACTTGGAGCATTTTGCTTATTGTCGATAAATCGTCGCGAGGTATGTGAACCTCTTCCTATCTTTTCTAGCATGATTGTTGTGAACTATGTAGTACGGTAGACGTAGATGTGCTAAGTGATTTGGTTGGTTTAAAACATAGGGTGTTATAATAGCTTTATGGGAAGTTAGTTATAACGACCTTATGTAAGTGAAAATGGTTTACTGATGTTAGAAGTTAAGAGACTTGATCTTATAAGATAAGAGACTTAACTTATTTGTTTTAATGTGGATGTTTGTGTGAAACCTCATTCGTGAGTAATGAGTACTTGGTTTTAAAGGGATAATGTTTTACTGATTTCGGGAATCAGAATGTGTATCGACAGACCACTGCAGCGTTAATAAAGGAAAATGTATTGAATAATGATGTGTTGTATTAAAACCAGTAGAAACCTCCATCTGCATAAGCTAAGATGAGACAAAATGATATTACATTTTCTAGATCATGGCTGCTGTAATAAGATCGTTATAAACAAGAATAAACTACTCACGTATATGACATATGTTACTCAATTGTTCTAAAAAGGAATCAAGTGATTAAGTTTGGGAACTATGAAACCATTTGAAAAATGAGAAGCTTGAGTAATTGAAACTAGGCAACCGGAACTTAGGAAAAGAATGTTGTTACTTGATTTTGAAAAGGAAGGTGGGTTGGTCATTCTAATACTACGGGTATCGGGTGACTTTTATAAAAGTAATGGATCTCTTTTAAAAGAACTTAACGTATGTAGTACTTTGGGGTTAAAAACCCGGACTTTGGCATAAAATGAAAGTACTTTGAGTTGTGTGAAAACTTGCCTATGCTTGTTGTTGTGAAACTTGCCTATGCTTGTGATGATAGCCTTTATTGTACAAGCGTTGTGTTTACGTGTTACCGCGTCTCGATAGAGTCGGTTGGTAGTTGAGAACTTACTTGACGCGTCTTGGCGACGAGAAATTCCACGCACGCGTTCTCGTTGATTGTATTATTGTTCTTTATCGCTTTGGAGAGTCTGACACGCTGGGTAGCGCACGGGTATGTTTCCATTTTGATTATCGCCTTGTGATTTCCATTTGGACATACTGACACGATGCGTAGCGCACGGGTATGCGTCCATTTGGAAAGTTGTCTTATTGTTTCCCTTTGGACATACTGACACGACTTGATATAATCATTATATGTGCTTTGTCAGTAGTTTGGCTATCATACATGTCTCACGCTTTGTATAGGTATTATGATTTCATTTACACATTGCATACGATTTCACATACTTGGTACTGTTATCTCCTTCTGTGGCCGAGCGTATAAAGAGGCCGAGCTCTACCACGAACAGACCAACCGTAGCTCTCCGTATGGCACATCACGAGAAGCGGCCGTAGGGCATGCCTCGTGGATCGCAGCCGGTACCATTTGTTGGAGTCGTCGAGCAAGGCTCGCGACAAAGTTACAAAAGTGGTATCAGCGATTAATCCTGAAAGTGTCTACCGTGTCTTCAGTAGTCTCGATTATCGATTGTGTTGTGCACCACATCTATAATCAGGAGGCTATAGGACATTTAGGATTGGTTTCATTTTCTCATTACGAGATCGTGCCTGATTTGCTGTGTTGTAAGTTGACCCTCCGACGTATCTCGCTTTTTACCGTTATGCTCCGCGCAGGCAACCAGAGCCCGAAGCGGCGCGCAAGTGCTAGTGAGATACTGAGGAGTACGAGGCGCAGCGACAGACCGAGGTCAGGCTTGACGGCGGTTTTGGACGCCGCCCGGCCCAGAGTTTAGAGCCGCCGTGGGCGATGAGACTACGAGACTGAGCCTCCTCCCACACCGGGGGCGAGAGATGGGTTACAAGGAGATGGCCCGATTCGGCCGCCGTGGTCGTGGCGAGATTGATAGGCCGACGCAGCAGCCTGTTCAAAGAGCACGATGGTTCACCCCGAGCAGATAGTTTGAGGCTACGGACTTTCGAGTTGTAGCCGCGAGTTTTACTGGTCGAGGCACGAGGATGATCCGCAGGAGTTCATCCGGCAGCTAAATGATCACGCGGTGATCAAGGCTTCAGAGACCGAGTCTGTGACCTTTGGTTCGCATCGGCCGCGTGATACCGCAATCGATTGGTTTGATTCATGGAGCTTTCGGGAGAGCATGCACTCCGCAGTATGGGATGAGTTTTCGGGGCTTTCTCACGCACTTCTTGCCTCCGCAGATGAGGGCACGGCCGACAGATTTTTGATGCTTAGACAGAGCGGCGCACGGTTCGAGTACAATGTGGAGTTCGACTCATTGGCCCAGACGTCCCGCGTTGGTAGCTAGTATGGAGGATCGAGTGCACCGATATGTTACAGGCTCGATGATTACATGTCGAGGCATGTTCGGAGTAGCCCTTCAGGCGTGACATTGCCCGCACGCAGCTCACGCACCAGATGCGAGGCACGGAGGGTCGAAGGAATGACCGGATCGCGAGAAGAGGCCGGGGCGCAGGTCCTTGGTGACTTCGAGGCGGACCGCCAAAGAAGCAAGCTAGTTATATACCCCCACCAAGCAGAGTGGTCCTCCACCGTCTTCGTGAGTCGTGGCTCGAGGTTCAGATTTTGGGAGAGCGGTGTTAACCACCAAGCCACCCCTACCTCGTTGGCCGTTGTGGTAGACTCCATTTGGAGAGTGTCGTGCTAGATTGGGAGTTTGTTTTGCATGCACAGCAGGCCATTTGCAGGAATCGTCCGACCAAGGAAGCGCGGATGTTACGACTCACCTTCAGGATTTGGGTGGTTCATCACCTTCTACACGCATGCTGGCAGTATGTGCCTATGATTAGAGTGGAGCGGTAGCTTCAGGTATATCCTTAACCCTCTAGAGTTTTGGTATGTTTGTTATGATGATCTCATTATTGTGTGCTATGTACGGATAGCATTGTGATATGTGTGAGTTAGAATACATGGTTAGTTGGGAGGTTACGTATGGGGGCATGGTAAGTGTGAACCTTAGACTATTTCACGACTGAGACCTTAGAGGTAAGGTCGTCTTGAGTATAAGATTCGTTTTATGTTTGACCTTTTTAAGGGTGAGTAGTATACGTGGGATTTATCTGTGTGATGAGTCCATGGGTAGTGTGAGATGGAAGTGGTAGCTTTCATGATGTGATTTAGTAAGATTGTTCCGGATCGGGGAACAAGAGTTTTAGCGTGGGGTCGGGTTGAGGACCATTTGCGGGTCAACCCGTAACCCGGTTTGGGGTGGGGTCAGTTCTGGGTGGTCCCGCCAGGTGGTAGGGTCACGAGGATGCTAGGCCCAAGTTTGTGTGACCAACGTATGAGTTCGTGGACGCGTTCGACCAGAAGCGGTTCGTAAAAGGCCGAATGGCCTTAAGGAAGTTTGAGGTTAGTAAGATGACCAAGTTTGGAGGTAGTGACTCGGAGATTTTCGAAGCGGAAGAAATGATCAAGTATGGTACGTCCGAGAGTTCGAGTGTTCGAGAAGTACAACGAGTAAGGAGGAAGATAACGTGTGTTATCTCGTGGCCGTGTGGCGTTGGCAACTTGTTAGAGGAACTTCATCGATATCCGTCTTGAGAAGGAACATTCGGACGAATGTTTCGGCGAGGAGAATGTTATACCCGTAGTTGCGGGGTATGTATGTGAGGACGCACGCACGAGTACGGCAGAAATTTTGAAAGAAAGAAAGATGTGAGTTTTTATGGAAAAGTTTCCGTTATTTGTGAAGAAAAAGGTTCGTTAATGGGAATTGGATTCTGATTTGGTATTTGGACTTCATAGATTATATTAGAATTTTGAGATTTTATTTTGGAAATGGTCACGTGGGCCCACGGAGAAATTCTGATTTTGGGCCCGCTTTGTTTTTGAGATTTCAGTATTTTGGATATTTTGGAAGACGAAATATTCGGCGAACGGGGCGACACGTGTCACCCCATGTGGCACCTCGGCGATTTTACATTTGTGCACAACACGGTTAGAGTCGTTTCGATTAAACGTTTGCGTAACTGCGAAGGAAAATTCCGCTATGTCGTTTTGTATTTTTGCGATTTTTCCGAGAGGCGAAACATTCGACCAACGGGAGGGTGACATGTCACCTCACAATGGAAGACGCGTGACTCGCCGAATTGGCGGCAAGTTGTGGTAGATATTTGTGTAGATATTTGTGAGGTTTTAAGGAGTAGGGTCTAGGGTGCACTTGGCTTGATCTTGGCCTTACACTTGCCTTGCACATGGCTTGATCTTGGCCATTGGTTGGCTTTTGGTTTTGCTATAAATACCCCCCTTGGCTTGAAGACTTCATTCCTCCAAAAATGTTCCCCGTCGTGCTATCCTTCCCCTCTCCGCTTGTTTGCCTCTCGTCCAAGAGCCCTCCCTAGTTAAGGCCTTTGGCCGAGGAGTCCCCCTCCCCCCCCCTTTGTGGTGCTAGCCGTGGGGTACCCCCCCCCCCCTAGCCTAGTTATTTTCGTATAATACCCTCCTCAGGTATTGAAATACTCTAGTATTGTTATAATGCCCAAAATACCTTAGCCTTGTACCTTGTAGTATTCCAAAGATACCTCATACGTGAGCAGGAAATACTACCCTTTGTCCTTTTTAGTCTCAAACCGAAACCCTAAGGAAATCTTCATAGTTGGTTGAAGTATTTGAGTAGAAGTTAGTTAGAACTTCTAAGGGTTGTTTGGAGTGGTTTGGGCGCACGGAGTGAGCTAAACCTTGCTCGGGATCGACATTATAACTTGGATAATTTTGGGCTTGTCGAGGTAATTATCTTGTCCTCTATTGTAATTGGAAATTACATGTTTGTTAGAATATATAGTTGAAGTATACTATATATGGAACTATACTTAGTATTCGCAATGTCTTTTGACTTAAGCTGAAGAATAAAGAATCGAATCGTATTTACATGGGATTGTATGAGACTTGTGTAGTATTCTTGAGTAGAATTGTACACGTCCGGTTAGGCGTGTAAACCTCACTGGTTGGCTTGGTGGCACCTCGATAGAGAGGAGATTTCTGCCATGGGGGAGGTCTGCCAATTTTCTATAGAAAGATAGAAACTTGTGTTTTGGGGTTAATAGACGTTTTGACCTTTATAGGTGAAAGTACTAAGAGTAGCGTATTCTACTCAAGAGTGGAAAGGGCTAGCAAGGTTGTAGTACTTGGAGCATTTTGCTTATTGTCGATAAATCGTCGCGAGGTATGTGAACCTCTTCCTATCTTTTCTAGCATGATTGTTGTGAACTATGTAGTACGGTGACGCATGTGCTAAGTGATTTGGTTGGTTTAAACATAGGGTGTTATAATAGCTTTATGGGAAGTTAGTTATAACGACCTTATGTAAGTGAAAATGGTTTCTTGATGTTAGAAGTTAAGAGACTTGATCTTATAAGATAAGAGACTTAACTTATTTGTTTTAATGTGGATGTTTGTGTGAAACCTCATTCGTGAGTAATGAGTACTTGGTTTTAAAGGGATAATGTTTCTTGATTTCGAATCGAATGTATCGACAGCACCACGCTGCGGCGTTAATAAAGGAAAATGTATTGAATAATGATGTGTTGTATTAAAACCAGAAACCTCCATCTGCATAGAAGCTAAGATGAGACAAAATGATATTACATTTTCTAGATCATGGTCTTGTAATAAGATCGTTATAAACAAGAATAAACTACTCACGTATATGACATATGTTACTCAATTGTTCTAAAAGGAATCAGTGATTAAGTTTGGGAACTATGAAACCATTTGAAAAATGAGAAGCTTGAGTAATCAAACTAGCAAACCTGGAACTTAGGAAAAGAGTGTTGTTACTTGATTTTGAAAAGGAAGGTGGGTTGGTCATTCTAATACTACGTATCGGGTGACTTTTATAAAAGTAATGGATCTCTTTTAAAAGAACTTAACGTATGTAGTACTTTGGGGTTAAAACCCGGACTTTGGCATAAAATGAAAGTACTTTGAGTTGTGTGAAACTTGCTATGCTTGTTGTTGTGAAACTTGCCTATGCTTGTTGTTGTGAAACTTGCCTATGCTTGTGATGATAGCCTTTATTGTACAAGCGTTGTGTTTCGTGTTACCGCTCTCTCGATAGAGTCGGTTGGTAGTTGAGAACTTACTTGGGCGTCTGGCGTGAGCGGAGAAATTCCGCACGCGTCGCTGATAGATATTATTGTTAATCGCTTGGGATATACTGACAAGATGCGTAGCGCACGGGTATGATTCCATTTTGATTATGGGCTTGTGATTTCCTTTTGGACATCACGACACGATGTGTAGCGCTTGTATCGTCCATTTGGAATCTTTGTCTATTGTTTCCCTTTGGACATACCGACACGACGCGTAGCGCACGCATCGTCCCATTTGGAAAGTTGTCTTATTGTTTCCCTTTGGACATACTACACGATCGCGTAGCGCTGCGTATGCTTCCATTTGGATTGCTGTCTTGTTGTTATCATATCATCAACGGCCGGCAGTGAGGAAGGTATTCCACGGGCATGATTGATGTTGTGGGCGTGAGACCCTGACTTGATATAACTGTTATATGTGGTGTGCTGTAGTTTGACTATCATACATGTCTCCTGCTTTGTATATCGTTATGATTTCATTTACATTATTGCAGATTTCACATACTTGGTACTGTTGCCGACCTTCCGGGGCTGCGTTCATGCCGCAGTGAGGTACATCAGCATCGTGGATCCCGCTTAGGATCACGCCAAAGATATTAGGAAGCTCCGTTTCTTGAGGCTTATCTTTTAGTATGTGTTCCACGAGTTGTAGGTTCTTGTACATTCGGGTATGGCGGGGCTGTCCGTCATAGTCGTTGTAAATCTTAGAGTGCAGATCTTGTTGTGGCGGGGTTAAAGGATTAAACTGTTTCAGTTTTATGTATATCTTGAAGGCAACCGTTTTGGCCTGCTTATTATTATATCTCTTATTTCATGACTCATGTTTATTTTCCGGTTTTCTCGATGTTGTATCACTAGGTGCCGGATAAGGCACCGCTTGTCACGACTAACCCGGCGTGATCGTGCGCACTACATCGAGTAATCGGAATATAAAACAAGACATGAATAAAGTGAAGTAAAGCGATTATTCGAGAAAAGTTGCCTTTCGCATAAATATATAACAACTTCCTTTTTACAATTACGCACCTCTAAGAATGATATGACAACAATGGCGGACAGGGCCGCCATACCCTGAATGTAAGCACTTACAACGCAGGACTATACGATAAGCCTCCGAGAAACGGAGCTTCCCAAGCGAGGATCAACACCGTGTACCTCTACGTACCAAGTATGTGAAATCAAAATATCGTAAATGAAATCATAGTAGTCTATATAAATCGGGAGACATGTATGATAACCAAACTACGATTCCTGATAAATAAGCGATATGTCAAGTCGTGGACTCACGCCTCAAAGTCATCACTCAAATACAACTATGGGTCTCACGCCCACAACATCAATCATGCGTGGAATATCTTCATGATATAAAAGCACCAGGAATACATGAACACGTCCTACGTGTCATAATAAAACCGTGACGGTAAGTACGAAGGCATAGCCGACTACTAAAACCAACAAGGTCATAAATCAGATCATGAGATCTGTCCCGCCACATGATCGGCCGCCACTCGCATCTAATGTGCGCGTCTAGTCCTCGAACTTCCCGCATAAGCCACTCATGAGGTATTCCGCGTCGAGGGTAGCTACTCCGACTCGCCACATAGACCGCGTGACCATAAAGGCGAACTCTCGTAGCTCCGCATAGGTCACACAAACCCGCATGAGGTATTCTCGAATCATAGGTCACAACAATCATGTCAAGAGGTGAGTGATATAATACTAACATAATACTTATCGTTAAACAACATAAGCACAACAAGGGAAACCCCTTTATACAAACATCACAGACACTAACACACGTAGCATCCTAACATGTCTACTTATCAAACCATCTTACTACACTTTCCAGAATCAATACAAGACTTTCATAAAAAAAAATAAGTAAACTGCTCTTCTATCTTCCTTAAGTCGTTATACCTAACTTCCCATAAAGCTAGTATAACACTTAAGCTTTAAAACCAAGTATTTCATTTCTTTCAAAAATGGTTAATAACTCTTTTGAAATACTTCCAGATTCTTATTATTTAAACTCAACTCAAAAGACATCAAAGTAAAACCAAAACAATTTTCATACCTTCTTTTAAAACAAAGGCACTTCTCCTATAAAAGTCAAGTAGCAAAATACTATTTAAACCAAGTGACTTACTTTTTAAAAACAAGTAACCTATACCTTTAAATCAAATTACTTCTCCTTTCCCAAAATCAAGTTGTTTATAAGTCAATTTATAATTTTAAATCAAATGATAAAACCATTCTTATTTTCAAATCAAGATAACTTTATTCTTTAAAAGACCACACACCCATTAATCATGAGTGAGATTTTACAACTTTTTAACATAATTCAAGTCCTTAATGTTTCATAACAAGTCACTTAACTTTGGAATCAAGTCAAGGACACAAAAGGAAAATCAACTTCCTTTAATCACACGTGCGTCTACCGCACTCAATATATTTCACAAATATCATGCTAGAAAGGATAGGAAGAGGTTCACATACCTCGCGACGAGTTTCGACAATTAGCTAAACGCTCCATAGTACTCTAACCTTGCTCGCTTTTCCACCCTGTAGAATACGCTACTCGTAGTACTTCAACCTATAAAGGCCACAAACGTCTATCAACCTCTAGCTCTTCAGAGAATAATTCTAGATACAAGATTACTTATTCTACGGAAAATTCAGCCGCCCCGCAACCACATCACACTCCTCCTCACACGAGGCCAGCGACCAAACCAACCAGTCCAGGGGGGTTACACGTCGCACCGGACGAGTACACTTCTACTCCACAATAATACTACAAGTCAAATACACCAATGTAAATACAGTTCAATTCCTTATAATTATACTTCCAATATATCTTATACTCAATGATTAACTACTACAACATGTAATTTCCAATTCTGATGGACATAGATCATTACCGATAAGCCCAAAATTATCCAAGATTATAAGTCGATCATGAGCAACGTTTAGCTCCAATTCGACGCCCAACCCGCTCCAAGCAACCCTTAGAAGTTTCCAAATAACTTCTCTTAACACTTCATCTAAGCTATGAAGATTTTTCTTTTACGAAAGGAATAAAGTAAATTTCCGGCTCCTAGTATTGAAATAACTTGGAATACAACTAGGGATACTAGGCTAAGGTATTTGGGACTATATCAACACTTGAAGAATTTTTCCTACACCAAGGGGGAGAGTAGGGCGAGAACCTCAACAAAGGGAGTATTTTGTGACTTAGAATCTCAAAGTGTGGATGAAATAAGTCTTGAAACAATGGGTATTTATAGGAAAATCAATGGCCAAGATCTGAAGTGTGTGGTGAGGATGGGGTACATGTGTGTGGTAGTTGGCCAACCATTTGGCTACCACAAAAATGGGACAAGTGGCCACCACAAAATGGGCCACTTGTCCACCTAAACGTCCCACTGGCCTTCTCCACCCGCCAACATGGCCACGGGGTGACACGTCGCCTCTACTCGCCCAAAATATTTCATCTTCCAAAATATCCGCAATGCCAAAAATCCAAAATAAAGTGGCCCCAAATTCTCCCGTGGGCCCACGTGACCAATTTCGAAATAAAATTCCATAATTCTCAAATATTCCAAAAGTCCGAATACCAAAGGGAATCCACCCCATTAACGAACATTTTTCCTTCTCAAAATTCGAAACTTTTAAAAATCACATCTTTCTTCCTTTCCAATTTTAATGTCAGATTTACGCACGCACGCCCTCATATACATACGGAACTACGGGTGTAACATTCTCCCCTTAGAAACATTCGTCCCGAATGTTCCTTCTCAAGACAGATAACGATCAAGTTCCTCATAGCTTAACCGTTTGCAAATGCCACAAAAACACCCGCGCAAATACTTACATCAAATTCCACGAGGAATCACCTCTAAAATCACAAAACTCCCACCCAAGGGCTAAAAGATACTCCTTCGCACCTTTACTTTACAAGCGAAATGATCACAACTATGTTCTTAACACGTGCCATCCCTTACTCGTCGAACTCTTTCTCACAACTTAGCACATTTTCCAAATCTCGTCATACCCTTTCCGAGGTGGTACGAAGGCCCACCGTCAACTGAACTCTAAGTGTGACTATCCGCACGACTTCGGTGACTCGAGCTGCCAAAATATCTTACGGATAAGCTTCACCTATCCACATCCCGCCAAACAAGTATGAACCAACTATCCGAACTTTGCCAACATCGAACCAATCGGCCAAGAACTTACACTTCCGCCGGCGTCATAAGGCGATATCAGAATGAAATGGTAGCTATAAAACACTCCTCAGCGGAGGCAACAATCCTCACGGCTACCCTCAAATCCAAGGCGAATGCGATACTAAGACTCACCGAGTTCCTAACCGTAAAACCTCCAAAAGGTAAACTAGGCTCCACTACTCATAAGGTGAAAGTAGGCACCTCATGCAACCTTACAACCTTCGATATAACATCTCGCATAACCAGTAGGAAGACAAGATGGGTGACCTCATCGGCACGAACTCGCACGATGGTTAACTAAACTTGGGCCTAACACCTCATGACCCTATCATCTAGCGGACCACCTCAAACGACCTACCACTTTGCGGTTGACTCGCGATATGGCCTCAACCCGACCCACACTAAACTCTCGTTCCCCGATCCGGAACAATATTACCAATTCACGTCATGAAAGCTACCACTTTCATCTCACACTACCCATGGAATTATCCCATAAATACACCAAGTATACCGAGTACTTCGACAAAGACCAACCGTAAAATCATCCACTCAGGACGGCCTTGCATCCAAGGTCCCAGTTTATAAATTCTAAGGCTCCCATTTTCGTCCCGGACTTACCCTTTACAACTACCCATGTTTTCTAATCACAATTAACACAATGCTATCGAACATAACACTTAAGGTATACTCATCTTATCACACATACAAATCTCTAGGGTTAAGGATATACTGCATCTACCGCTTCACTTCCTTTGTCGTTCTAATCAATCCTGTTGGGCGATAGCTAGGAAGATGATGAATTAGCCATCGATCGAGTCTCTACATCCGCGCCACATCTGGTCGGACAATTTCGCAAGATGGCCTGCTGCCGAGAGCAAAACAAGTTGTCGAAGAAGACGACACTTCCACAATGTCACTTACCACAATGGCCACATCGAGGGGGGTGGCCTCGCTAACACCCCTTCCTTTCTGAACCATCGACTGTAGGCTAAGTTATCCCACCGTATCCTCCTACTAGGACATTCTTCTCGGTAAAACAAGCGTTAGTAAAAGACGACATTTCACGGGATGGCGTCACTACATAGTGAACATAGAGGAAAGCGAATCGCTAGCTGAACCTATATAAATCGTGAACCAGAAACCACGGAGTTCGACCAACTCCTAAATACCCCGAACGTCACGAAGTGCATGGAGGACCACTGGCGAGGCGCATAACTGATCTGTTGAAGGTCCGCCAAAGTTACCAAGGACCGCTATTCTCGCCCTCTTCGCGATCTTGGTTAGTCCGTCGATCTCTACATTCGCGTGTAAGCATGTACGGGCAATGTCCATGTATCCCGAAGAGCTACTTTGTACAACTCGCTAGATAATCGTCATGTCTGTGACATATCGGCACATCCTCCATGTGCGCCACTAAAGCGGGGACATAACGAGCCAATAAGTCAAACTATCAGATTCCGAACCGTCGCCTCGACCTCATAAATCTAGAGCTCTCTCGCCGAGGGCAAAAGTGTGTAAGAAATGCCTCGAGGTCTCGATCACTTTCATGATCGCAATCGAATAAACTCGATGATCTTCCTCACCTCGATCCATAGAACTACTCAAAAGCCCCGATGCCTCAAATTATTGGATCTGGTGAACGAACCACCGGCCCGTCGTCCTCATTCAGCCACCAGACTAGCTAGTAATCGGGCAATCTCCTTGTAACTCATATCCTTTGTTCTGGCCGGGACTAGAGGCTCGTGTATCGTGGTCTCGTCGCTCTAAACTCTCACGCTAGCGCGTCGCAGAACTCCCGAATGAAGTTGTCTCGGATAATGAATGGGCTCGTGCGTAACCTTATGTGCTCTACTCGCAGCCTCCTGCCTTTGCCCTTCGGGCTCGGTTGCGCGTAGAGGCATAGCGGTGAAAAAGAATACGTCGGAGGAGTCCAACTTATAACACGGCTCTAAGGCACGATCTGAGTGAGAAGAATGGAAACCAATCCTAAATATCCCTCACGATTATAGGTGTGGTGCACAACACACCGATAATCAAGACTCTACTAGATACGATGCAGACACTTTCCGAGGATTAGCGCTCGATACCACTTTTGTCACGACGAACCGGGCGTGTTGGTGCCTACCGGGCACAGTAGCCATACATCGAGTAATCGAATATAAAACAAGACATGAATAAAGTGAAGTGTAAAACAGTTATCGAGAAAAGTTGCCTTTCGGCATAAATATATAACAACTAGAACGATATCCCTTTTACAATTACGCAAGAATGATATGACAACAATGGCGGCCATACCCTGAATGTAGCACTTACAACGACAGGGACTATACGATAAGCTCCGAGCGGAGCTTCCCAGTGACCCTAAGGCGAGGATCAACAACGTGTACCTCTACCGCGGCATGAACGCAGCCCCGGAGGTCGATAACAGTACCAAGTATGTGGCGAAAATATCGTAAATGAAATCATAGTAGTCTATATAAATCGGAGACATGTATGATAACCAAACTACGATTCACGATAAATAAGCGGTCATGTCAAGTCGTGGACTCACGCCTCAAAGTCATCACTCAAATACAACTATGGGTCTCACGCCCACAACATCAATCATGCGTGGAATATCTTCCTCATCATGATATAAAAGCACCAAGGAATACATGAACACCGTGTCCTACGTGTCATAATAAAACCGCACGGTAAATGCGAAGGCATAGCCGACTACTAAAACCACAAGGTCATAAATCAGATCATGAGATCTGTCCGCCACATGATCGGCCGCCACTCGCCCGCGATCTAATGCGCGCGTCTAGTCCCGAACTTCAGACTCCGCATAAGCCACTCCGATGGCCCGCATGAGGTATTCCCGCGTCGAGGGTAGCTACTCCCGCGGCGTCCCGACTCGCACCGCATGGCCACATAGACCGCATGACCATAAAGGCCGCACACTAACACGAACTCTCGTAGCTCGCATAGGTCACACAAACCCGCATGAGGTATTCTCGAATCATAGGTCACCTACCCCGCATCGGAGGGCAACCGGAATCATGTCAAGAGGTGAGTGATATAATACTAACATAACGACTTATCGTTAAACAACATAAGCACAGGAAACCCCTTTATACAAACATCACAGACACTAACACACGTAGCATCCTAACATGTCTACTTATCAAACCATCTTACTACACTTTCCAGAATCAATACAAGACTTTCATAAAAAAATAAGTAAACCTTCTATCTTCCTTAAGTCGTTATACCTAACTTCCCATAAAGCTAGTATAACACTTAAGCTTTTAAAACCAAGTATTTCTTTTCTTTCAAAATGGTTAATAACTCTTTGAAATACTTGATTCTTATTATTTAAACTCAAGTCAAAAGACATCAAAGTAAAACCAAAACAATTTTCATACCTTCTTTTAAAACAAAGGCACTTCTCCTTTAAAAGTCAAGTAGCAATATACTTTTTAAACCAAGTGTCTTACTCTTTTAAAAACAAGTAACCTATACCTTTAAATCAAATTACTTCTCCTTTCCCAAAATCAAGTTGTTTATAAGTCAATTTATCATTTTAAATCCAATGATAAAACCATTCTTATTTTCGAAATCAAGATAACTTTATTCTTTAAAAGACCACACACCCATTAATCATGAGTGAGATTTTACAACTTTTTAACATAATTCAAGTCCTTAATGTTTCATAACAAGTCACTTAACTTTGGAATCAAGTCAAGGACACAAAAGGAAAATCAACTTCCTTTAAACACACGCGCGTCACCGCACTAAATATATTTCACAAATATCATGCTAGAAAGGATAGGAAGAGGTTCACATACCTCGCGACGATTATCGACAATTAGCAAAACGCCCAAAGTACTCTAACCTTGCTCGCTTTTTCCACCCTTCAAGTAGAATACGCTACTCGTAGTACTTGAACCTATAAAGGCCACAAACGTCTATCAACCTCTAGCTCTCTTCGTAGAATAATTCTAGATACAAGATTCCTTATTCTACGGAAAATTCAGCCCTCCCCGCAACCACATAAAACTCCTCCTCAAACGAGGCACGCTACCAAACCAACAATTCCGGGGGTTACACGTCTAACCTGACGTACAATTCTACTCCACAATAATACTACAAGTCCTGCAAATCAATGTAAATACGGTTCAATTCCTTATAATTATACTTCCAATATATCTTATACTCAATGATTAACTACTACAACATGTAATTTTCAATTACAATAGGGGGACATAGATCATTACCTCGATAAGCCCAAAATTATCCAAGATTATAAGTCGATCATGAGCAACGTTTAGCTCCATGACGCCCAACCCGCTCCAAGCAACCCTTAGAAGTTTCCAAATAACTTCTCTTAACACTTCATCTAAGCTATGAAGATTTTCGTTTTTGAAAGGAATAAAGTAGAATTCTCTAGTATTGAAATAACTTGAATACAACTAGGGATACTAGGCTAAGGTATTTGGGACTATATCAACACTTGAAGAATTTTTCCTACACCAAGAGTAGGGCGAGAACCTCAACAAAGGGGAGTATTTTGTGACTTAGAATCTCAAAGTGTGGATGAAATAAGTCTTGAAACAATGGGTATTTATAGGAAAATCAATGGCCAAGATCTAGGCAAGTGTGTGGTGAGGATGGGGTACATGTGTGGGTAGTTGGCCAACCATTTGGCTACCACAAAAATGGGACAAGTGGCCACCACAAAATGGGCCACTTGTCCACCTAAAAACGCCCCACAGCCTTCTCCATTCGCCAACATGGCGGGGTGACACGTGTCGCCCCTACAAAATATTTCATCTTCGAAAATATCCGCAATGCCAAAAATCCAAAATAAAGTGGGCCAATTCTCCGTGGGCCCACGTGACCAATTTCGGAAATAAAATTCCATAATTCTCAAATATTCCAAAAAGTCCGAATACCAAATGGGAATCCAATTCCCATTAACGAACATTTTTCCTTCTCAAAATTCGGAAACTTTTAAAAAATCACATCTTTCTTCCTTTCCAATTTTAATGTCGACGCACGCACGTCCTCATATACATACACTGGAACTACGGGTGTAACAGAACGGTCGTTCTGATTGCCTTGGCCGAAAGTTGTCATCTTGGAAACCCTAAGTGTTCTTCACTTTTTGGAGTTGATTCTTGAAGAGAAGTTGGTTAGGAGCTTCTATGGGTTGCTTGTAGCGGATTGGAACGTAAAGATTTGGAGCTAAGACTTGCTTGGAGCGACTTTAAGAACTTGGATATTTTTGGGCTATTTGAGGTAGTGAACTTTAACCTCTTTGTGAATTGGTTATTATACATATATTATAAGTATATTATGGAGTATATAATATATGGAGTAAAGTTTGGAAGAGTTGGATCTTGTTAACTTGTTAAAAGAAAGGATTGGCCGTTCGCCATTAAAATGGTAAAAACGTATCCAACGTATCAAACGTATCTTACTTGTGAAGAAGTATTTAACAAAGTAACTATAACTTATATTAAGAATGGAAATATAAGTTGGATGACTAATGAGTAATTTGGATAAGTAAAATGGACAAAGTTGGCCAAGGACCCCAACTTAAGGACTGTATTTACTTTGGACTGTATTTACATTTCTGTTAAGGGGAAGATTGTTCAATCGCATTCCGTTTGGGCGTGTGATCCCCTTTTTAATTATTATCTGTTATGAAGGCGTGATAGTAAACCGTTACACGGTTGCGCGTAATCCCCTTCTTTTACTTATTGTTATTATGAAGGCGTGATAGTAAACCGCGTTACCGTTTGGGCGTGTAATCCCCTTCTTTATGTTGTTTAATTATTACGCCTTCTATATGGCATATAATTACGGTTATTCGGGCCTTGGAGAAAGATGGAAAAGTATGTAAAAGCGGGGAAGTCTTTGCAGAATTTTCCGTAGAATTAGAGGGCTTTTATTGGTATAAGTCGTCAATGGTAAGACAGGTTTGAGAGAAGTACTATGACCAGTTGAGGAGTGGAGTACTACGTGTGGCGTGATCTACTTGGCTTCAGGAGGAGCCGACGGGTTGAAGTACTTGGAGCATTTTGCTATTTGTCGATAATCGTCGCGAGGTATGTGAACCTCTTCCTATCTTTTCTAGCATGATTGTTGTGAACTATGTAGTGCGGTAGGCGACGTGCTAAACGAGTTTTGGTTGGTTTAAAACATAAGGTGTTATAATAGCTTTATGGGAAGTTAGTTATAAGACTTTATGTAGGTAAAAGAATGGTTTATTGATTTTAGAAGTTAAGAGACTTGATCTTAAAAGATAAGAGACTTAACTTATAAATGACGTTTTATGAAATGTTAAGGACTATGAATTTTGTTAAAAGTTGTGAAACCTCATTCGTGAGTAATGAGTACTTGGCTTTAAAGAATAATGTTTCCGATTTGAAATGAGAATAAGTATCGAACAAACCATTGCAGCGTTAATAAAGGAAATGTATTGACTAATTAATTATATTAAAACCAGTAGAAACCTCCATCTGCATAGAAGCTAAGATAAGACAAAATTGTATTACATTTTCTAGATCATGGCTGCTTTAATGAGATGGTTATAAGCAAGAACAAGCTACTCACACATAAGGCATATGTTACTCAATTGTTTTAAAAAGAGATTACGTTAAGTGATTAAGACTATGATCTATGGAATCTTTCGAAAATAAGAGACTTGAGCATTTGAAATTAGGCAAACTTGAACTTTTGGAAAAGAATGTTGTTACTTGATTTTAATAAGAAAAGTGTTTTGGTTTACTTATAAATGTTAGTCACTCTATGTTAATACTACGGGTATCGGGTGACCTTTGTAAAAGAAATGGATCTTTTAAAAGAATTTAACGTATGTAGTACTTTGGGGTTAAAACCCGGACTTTGACATAAAATGAAAGTACCTTGAGTTGTGTGTAACTTGCCTATGTTTGCGTGTGATAGCCTTGTTGTGCAAGTACTGTATTTCTATACCGCTGCGTCTCGATGGAGGGTCACTGATTGGTTGTGAGCGATTCCTATCGAGTCCCGTGAGATGGGTCGAGACATGTATTCCATACGATTCTATCGAGTCCCACGAGATGGGCGGACATGTATTCCATACGATTCTATCGAGTCCCATGAGATGGGCCGAGACATGTATTCCATACGATTCCTATCGAGTCCCATGAGATGGGCGAGACATGTATTCCACACGATTCTTATCGAGTCCCATGGATGGGCGAGACATGTATTCCACACGATTCCACCTCGAGTCCCATGGGATGGGCCGATACATGTTATACGTATCATACGATTTATACCTAGATGGCGGTGAGGAAAGAGTTCCACGGCGTGAGGATGACTTTGAGGCGTAAGTCACGACTTGACATGACTACTTTTATGTTGTAAATCGTAGTTTGTTATCATACATGTCTCTTGTTTTATATAGTATCGTGATTTCATTTACTGATTTTTCGATTTCACATACTTGGTACTGTTATCGACCTCCTTCGGGCTGCGTTCATGCCGCGGTAAGTACATCGGTTGTGGATCCTCGCTCATAGGATCACGATTCAGCGTATTAGGAAGCCGTTTCTCGGAGGCTTATCTTGTGGTATGTTACCCTAAGTGCAGAGGTTCTTGTACATTGGGGTATGGCGGGGCCTGTCCCGTCATAGTTGTTGTCACTTTCTTAGAGGTCTGTAGTACTGTTGTGGGCAGGGTTGTAAAGGATGTAACTGTTCAGATTCTGTATATATATGCAAGAAGACAACTGTTTTGGTTGGCCTGTTTTTTTATCATATCTCTTGTTTCGTGTTCATGTTTTTATTTCCGCTGATTTTCTCTGATGTTGTATCACTAGGGTGCCCGGGGTAAGGCACCAGTCACGGGCCCCGGTTCGGGTCATGACAAAAGTGGTATCAGAGCAGTTAATCCTCGGAAAGTGTCTACAGACCGTGTCTAGTAGAGTCTTGATTATCGGTGTGTTGTGCACCACATCTATAATCAGGAGGCTGCAGGATATTTAGGATTGGTTTCTATTCTTCTCACTCTGAGATCGTGCCTTAGAGCTGTGTTGTAAGTTGGACTCCCTCTGACATATTCTTATGTGCCACTTATGCCTCTACGCAGCGATCAGGGGCCAGAGAGGCGCAACAGGAGGAGGCTGCGAGTAGTAGCGGCGTCTCACGAGGCCACGATACGAGACGCCGACCACCGGCAAGGAGATGAGATGGGTTACAAGGAGATGGCCCAGTTATTGGCTAGGATAGTGGCAAGGCACGAGGATAGACGGATGCGACAATTCCGTGCAGTAGTACGTAGTTCACCGCGATCGGATAGTTTGAGGTGCGGGACTTTACGAGTTGCACCGCGAGTTTTATGGGTCGAGGCACGAGGATGATCCGCGGGAGTTCATCCGACGATGCAGCGATCATGAGAGTGATCAAGGCTTGAAGACCGAGTCGGTGGTCTTAGGTTCGCGGCATTGCGTGATCTGCGATGATCGTTTGATTCATGGGAGCTGTCCCGGGGGGAACATGCACCTCCAGCTATTTGGGACGAGTTCTCGGAGGCATTTCTCAGCCATTTCTTGCCTCCACAGATGAAGAGGGCTCGGGCCGACAGATTTTTGATGTTAAGGCAGACCGGGCGTACGGTTAGGGAGTACAACGTGGAGTTTGACTCGTTGGCTCGGTATGTCCCCGCTTTAGTGACAGATATGGAGGGCGAGTGCACCGCTACGTCACGGGCTCGATGATTACTTAGCGAGGCTTGTTCGGTGTAGCTCTTCACCGCATGGACATTGCCCGCATGCAGCTCATGCACTAGGATGTGAGGCACGGAGAGGTCGGCGGAATGACCAGATCAGCGAAGAAGGCGAACAGCGAGGTCCTTGGTAACTTGAGGCGGACCGCCTCAGCAGGCTAGTTATGCACCTTCGCCGATGCAGTGGTCCTCCGCGCCTTCGGGGCGTTCGCGTATTCGTGAGGCGTCGAGCTCGGGGCTTCGGTTCCGCGGTATACATGGGTTCTAGCGATCGGGTTCATGTTTCCGGCGATGCGCACGACGCGCAGCGTCATCCGGAGTGTCGTCTTTATCGGTGCTTGTTTCACTGCGTCGTGGCCATGTGACGAGAGACTGTCCTAGGAAGAGAGATACAATTAGAATGACGCAGCTACCAAGGTTAGTGGCGGTTCTCGCCTTATAGCTATGCGCGGTGAGGTGATTATGATTAGGCGGCGAAGGAAATGGCGGTTGATCTGGTATATTCTTACCCCTCTAGAGACTGGTATGCGTTGTTGATATGATGATGTGCTAAGTATTATGTTCCGATAGCGTTTTGTTAAAATATGATTTAGAGGCCTGGTTAGTAAAGGGGAAGTTGGGTAAAAGATTTTGTTTACGATTGACCTTTGTCGGAGAGCATAGTATACGAGGGTAAAAATTGTGTGATAAGTCCCTGAGTGGTGTGAATTATAAGAGGGTAGTTGAGCTAAGAAGACCACTAGGTTTTCGTGACTGGATTAGTGAGATTGCTCCGGATCGGGGGAAACAAGAGTTTGGCGCGGTTATGGGTCGGGTTGAGGACCATTCGCGGGTCAACCCGTAGCCCGGAATGTGGTGGGGTCAGTTCGAGGTGGTCCCGCCAGGTGGTAGGGTCACGAGGGCGCTAGGCCCAGGTTTAGGTAACCATCGTACGGGTTCGTGGATGCGTTCGACCAGAATCGGATCGTGAAGGCCGGGGATGGCCTTTGTGGGAATTGAAACTAGTGAGATGACCAAGTTTGGAGGTAGTGACTCCAAGGTTTTGGAAACTGAAGCGATGACTGAAGTGTGGTACGTATACTGGAAAGAGTTCGGGTGTTCGAGAAGTGTACGACAAGTAAGGAAAAAAGTGAACGTGTGCTAAGAGATGGAAGTGATCATTTTTGTGAA
Source organism: Przewalskia tangutica (assembly GCA_029844215.1). Lineage (NCBI taxonomy): Eukaryota > Viridiplantae > Streptophyta > Magnoliopsida > Solanales > Solanaceae > Przewalskia > Przewalskia tangutica. Next base: position 60,443,001 of record CM056736.1, read on the forward strand.
GTGAAGGTGCGAAGGAAGTATCCTTTGGACCAGGAGCGAGAGTTGGTGTTGTCTTTACATCGTCGAGGTGATTCCTCGTTGGCTTGGATTTGAGTTTTGCGCACATGTTATATTCTGGCCATTGGTGGCATGATCGGTTTTGTAAGTATAGTAGTGGAGACTATACCGACGCAAGTACGTTTGGAGACTTAGAAGGAACATTCGGGACGAATGTTTCAAAGGGGGGAAGAATGTTATACCCCGTAGTTCCAGGGTATGTATGCGAGGATGTACGTACGAGAATACGACAGAAAAATTGGAAAGGAAGAAAGATGTGATTTTTCGACGGAAAAGTTTCCGGTTTTTGTAAAGGAAAAAGGTTCGTTAATGGGAATTGGATTCCCAGATTTGGTATTCGGACTTCTTGGAATATTTGAGAATTATGGAATTTTATTTCCGGAATTGGTCACGTGGGGCCCACGGGAGAAATTTACGGTTTTGTGGGGCCCACTTTGTTTTCGAGATTTTGGCCATTATGGATATTTTCGGGAGATGAAATATTTTGGACGAGTAGGAGGGCGACACGTGTCACCCCCCTAGGTGGCCTTGTGGCCGAAATTATGTGCCAAGTGGCAAGACAAGTGGCCTTGTCTTGCAAGATATTTTAGTGTGGACAAGTGGCTTGTGGGACCCACACACACTTGTCCCCAATCTCAACCACACACTTGCCTTCATCCTAGCCCTTGGTTGTCCTATATATACACTACTAGTTGATGAAATCTTCCACACTTAACCATTTCAAGACTTGAAAAACCCTCCCTCTCCCTTCATTGTTGCTCACGTTTTTGGGCCCTCATCTTGACCTAAATTTGTCCAACAATTCTTAAACTCTCAAGTGTTCTTCCCTAAGGTGTTAGGAAGATTGTGTACCAAGAGTTGGAAAAGATTTCACACCCCTAACCTCTATTTGTTGCCTTGGCCGAAAGTTGTCATCTTGGAAACCCTAAGTGTTCTTCACTTTTTGGAGTTGATTCTTGAAGATAATTTGGTTAGGAGCTTCTATGGGTTGCTTGTAGCGGATTGGAACGTAAAGATTTGGAGCTAAGACTTGCTTGGAGCGACTTTAAGAACTTGAATATTTTTGGGCTATTTGAGGTAGTGAACCTTAACCTCTTTGTGAATTGGTTATTATACATATATTATAAGTATATTATGGAGTATATAATATATGGAGTAAAGTTTGGAAGAGTTGGATCTTGTTAACTTGTTAAAAGAAAGGATTGGTCGTTCGCCATTAAAATGGTAAAAACGTATCCAACGTATCAAACGTATCTTACTTGTGAAGAAGTATTTAACAAAGTAACTATAACTTATATTAAGAATGGAAATATAAGTTGGATGACTAATGAGTAATTTGGATAAGTAAATGGACAAAGTTGGCCAAGGACCCCAACTTAAGGATCAGATATTACTTTGGGTATTTACTTTGGATCTGATTTACATTTTAAGGGAAGATTGTTCAATCGTTCCGTTTGGGCGTGTGATCCCCTTTTTAATTATTTTACCGCATGGCGTGATAGTAAACCGCGTTACGGTTGGCGCGTAATCCCCTTCTTTTACTTATTGTTATTATGAAGGCGTGATAGTAAACCGCGTTACCGTTTGGGCGTGTAATCCCCTTCTTTATGTTGTTTAATTATTACACCTTATATATGGCATATAATTACGGTTATTCAGGCCTTGGAGAAAGATGGAAAAGTATGTAAAAACGGAGGAAGTGCTGCCGAATTTTCCGTAGAATTAGAGGGCTTTTTATTGGTATAAGTCTTCAATGGTAAGAAAGGTTTGATAGAAGTACTATGACCATTTTAGGAGTGGAGTACTACGTGTGGTGTGATCTACTTGGCTTAAGGAGTAGCCGACGGGTTGAAGTACTTGGAGCGTTTTGCTATTTGTCGATAATCGTCGCGAGGTATGTGAACCTCTTCCTATCTTTTCTAGCATGATTGTTGTGAACTATGTAGTACGGTAGACGTACGTGTGCTAAACGAGTTTTGGTTGGTTTAAAACATAAGGTGTTATAATAGCTTTATGGGAAGTTAGTTATAACGACTTTATGTAGGTAAAAGAATGGTTTATTGATTTTAGAAGTTAAGAGACTTGATCTTAAAAGATAAGAGACTTAATTTATAAATGACGTTTTATGAAATGTTAAGGACTATGAATTTTGTTAAAACGTTGTGAAACCTCATTCGTGAGTAATGAGTACTTGGCTTTTAAAGAATAATGTTTCTTGATTTGGAAATGAGAATAAGTATCGAACAAACCATTGCAGCGTTAATAAAGGAAATGTATTGACTAATTAATTATATTAAAACCAGAGAAACCTCCATCTGCATAAGCTAAGATAAGACAAAATTGTATTACATTTCCTAGATCATGGTTGCTTTAATGAGATGGTTATAAGCAAGAACAAGCTACTCACACATAAGGCATATGTTACTCAATTGTTTTAAAAGAGATTACGTTAAGTGATTAAGACTATGATCTATGGAATCTTTGAAAATAAGAGACTTGAGCATTTGAAATTAGGCAAACTTGAACTTTTGGAAAAGAATGTTGTTACTTGATTTTAATAAGAAAAGTGTTTTGGTTTACTTATAAATGTTAGTCACTCTATGTTAATACTACGTATCGGGTGACCTTTGTAAAAGAAATGGATCTTTTAAAAGAATTTAACGTATGTAGTACTTTGGGGTTAAAACCGGACTTTGACATAAAATGAAAGTACCTTGAGTTGTGTGTAACTTGCCTATGTTTGCGTGTGATAGCCTTGTTGTGCAAATCAGTATTTATATACACCGCGTCTCGATGGAGGTCGGTGATTGGTTGTGAACGATTCCTATCGAGTCCCACGAGATGGGCGAGACATGTATTCCATACGATTCTATCGAGTCCGTGAGATGGGCCGAGACATGTATTCCATACGATTCTATCGAGTCCCGTGAGATGGGCGAGACATGTATTCCATACGATTCTATCGAGTCCCGTGAGATGGGCGGAGACATGTATTCCACACGATTCTTATCGAGTCCCATGGGATGGGCCGAGACATGTATTCCACACGATTCTACCTCGAGTCCCATGGGATGGGCCGAGACATGTTATACGTATCATACACGATTTATACCTAGATCGCGGTGAGGAAACGAGTTCCACGGGCTTGAAGGATGACTTTGAGGGTGTAAGTACCTGACTTGAGATGACTACTTTTATGTTGTAAACTGTAGTTTGGTTATCTTACATGTCTCTTGTTTTATATGTATCGTGATTTCATTTACTGTATTTTTGCCACATACTTGGTACTGTTATCTTGACCTCCTTCGGGGCTGCGTTCATGCCGCAGTAGAGGTACATCGTCGGCCAGGATCCTCGCCATAGGATCACGATTCAACGTATTGGGAAGACCCGTTTCTCCGGAGGCTTATCTTTTGGTATGTTACCCTGAGTCTGTAGGTTCTTGTACATTCAGGGGTATGGCGGGGCCCTGTCCCGTCATAGTTGTTGTCACTTTCTTAGAGGTCTGTAGTACTGTTGTGGGCAGGGTTGTAAAGGATGTAACTGTTCAGATTCTGTATATATATGCAAGAAGGCAACTGTTTTGGTTGGCCTGTTTTTTTATCATATCTCTTGTTTCGTGTTCATGTTTTTATTTCCGCTGATTTTCTCTGATGTTGTATCACTAGGGTGCCCGGGGTAAGGCACCAGTCACGGGCCCCGGTTCGGGTCTTGACACCGTCATAGGTGTTGTTACATTCTTAGAGGTCTGTAGTACTGTTGTGGGCAGGGTTTGTAAAAGGGATGTAACTGTTCAAGATTTATTATATATATGCAAGAAGGCAACCGTTTTGGTTGGCCTGTTTTATTATCTTATCTCTTATTTCATATTTGTATGTTTTATATTCCGCTGATTTCTCTGATGTATGACTACTTGGGTGCCCGGGTAAGGCACCAGTCACGGGCCCCGGAATGGGTCGTGACACCTTTCTTCTTTTGGCATGTTCTACGTACGAAATATACCTGTGGTATTATTTCATGATTCATTATACTCTTAGAAGTTAAGAGGTATTCATGTTATTGATTCTATGCTAAAAGCATGTCTAAATTGTTCCTAAGTCCTTATTAAGGCATATGAGACAGATGTTGATAAGAGTTTGAGTAAGCATGGGAGCCGAGTTGACTCTGCTTACTTAAAGGAATTGTTAAGTATTAAGTGTTGAAACTGGTATAATAAATAAGTATGTTATTAATAGACGTGTTAAAACAAGTCATTGCAGCGTTAAGTGAAAAAGGTATCGACAAGCGATTATATTAAAATGATTAGCACGCCATCTGCATAGAAATTAAGATATAACCAATTTGTTTTAAATTTTCTAGTTCACAGCTGATTAGATAAGGTTTCATAATATAAATTACTAACGTCTCATATAAGGATTAATTAGGCAAATTCAGATCCGTTATCACCAATCAATTACAGGATTATTGGAAATATTCGAGGTATGTGAAACTCTTCCTTCTTTCTTTGGCATGATTATATGAAGTAAATGTACGGCGGACGTACATAGTTTTATTGGATCTTAATCCTTAATGAAAGATGTGATAGTGCCTTGGTATTTTCTAAAATAAAAGATGCGATAGTGCCTTGGTTTTCTAAAAATAAAAGTTCATTTTGATGATTTATATGAAATGGGCGTACGACGGACAAACGTAATTCCATTGAAGCCTAAACTATAGTAATGCATGATATGATAAGTGCCTTTGATTTTAAAAGTGATAGTTCATTCTATGTATTCCATTGAGAGTCAAAAGATGAATTAAATTGCATATGGTTGCTCATGATAGCTATACATGAAAGTGGTAGTATTTTATTTTACCGTGTCCCAGAAAGGTCGATCAGTATATGTATATGACTTTACCGCGTCCCAGAAAGGGTCGGGCAGTACATGTAGAGGTTTACCGTGTCCTAGAAAGGGCCGGGAAGTATATGTTCACCGTGTCCTTCACTTGAGGACCGGGTAGTATATGTCTTTGATTCCATGGACATGTATCCATGATGCGGATACAAGATACCCATGCGTATATATTAGGATTCCATGGACATGTATCCGTGATGCGAGTATAGGATACTCGTGCGTGTATTTATATATCTTATGATTCCATGGACATGTATCCGTGATGCGAGTACAGGATACTCATGCGTGTATATATATGTATTATTATTCCATGGACCAACCTCCGTGATGCGAGTATAGGATACTCATGCGTGTATATATATGTATTATTATTCCATGGACCGACCTCTGTGATGCAAGTACAGGATACTCATGCGTTATATATGTAATATTATTCCATGGACCGACCTCTGTGATGCGAGTACATGATACTCATGCGTGTATATATATGTATTATGATTCCATGGACCGATATCCGTGATGCGGGTATGAGATACCCATGCGAGTATAGATGTATATATTTTGATTATAGGGGCAGGCATGCATGATCTTGATATGACTCTTATTGTTTTTAAAAGGCACATTTGACTCTCATTTTTATAAAGTACGGTGGTGCAGTGGTACGGGGTACGATCTGATACGGTACGGTGATACAATGCCGTAGTGAAGTGAAGTGATACAAGTCTGATTGACTCTTATTTTATATAGCACTGTTGGACCTGATATTTGACTTTCATACTTGTCCCTGTCATCTTTTTGCCAGTTATGATCTCATTTACTATAATTTATGTTACATACTTGGTACCATGTTGTACTGACCCCCTTCGGGGGGATGCGTTCATGCCCGCAGGTATAGGTATACAGTTTGGTGATCCTCGAGCTTATGATCCTTGCTCAACGTTTTGGGATACCTCCATTGTTCTAGAGCCTAGTCATTTTTTTCACGACCTGAACCCCAGGCCCGCGACTGGTTCCCTACCTGGGCACCCCCCTCTTATACCCTCACATCTCATATAACACATAGGCCAGATAACATATGGAGAACAGTATATGTAGCAACAAGGAAAGTCGACGAGGTTGCCGCTATATATATAAACGGGAACATCCCGACAATACAGTAGTACAACTGGCCAACAATAATACAACTCCCGCAAGTCCAGCCCACATATGAATACAGACCTCTAAGAGTTTGACAGTAACTATGACGGGACAAGGCCCCGCCGTACCCCTGAATATACATAAGCCATAATGGAAAACTTGTACCAAAATGACTGGACTCAGGCATAGTGGAGCTATCTCAATCAAAGCTGAGTGGAAATCCTAAGCTCGCGGATCACCCAACTGAGTACCTAATACCTGCGGGCATGAACGCAGCCCCCCGGAGAAGGGGGTCAGTACAACAATGTACTAAGTATGTAAACATAAAGCACAGTAAAATAAGGTCATAAATGGCCAAAAGATGACAGGGACAAGTATGAAAATCAAATACTAGATCCAACTGTGCCATATAAAATAAGAGCCAACTGTACCTTATAAAGGATAGGGAGTCCACTGTGCCTTATAACAAATAGAGAGGCAACCGTACCAGTTCAAATTATGAAATCAACCGTACCATTTCAAAATATGAAAGTCATGTCAAAAACAGGGACGCCTGCCCTCAGGATCATTATGCATATCCTATTCATGGGACTATTTCACCCACATGAGACTCGAACCCGCATGGATCTTTTAGACCCGCAATGAGTATCTATACTCGATACCTGCATCATGGAGAGCTAGTCCACGGAATATTCATGGGACTATTTCACCCGCATGGGACTCGAACCCGCATGGATCATTTAGACCCGCATGAGTATACCTACTCGCATAATGGATCGCAAGTCAATGGAATAATATATAAAGTTGCCGACCCTTTAGTGAGGGACGCGGTGATGTGGAAATATAACACTTGCACGAATAGCTATCATGAGAAACCATATGCAAGTTAAATAATCTTTGACTCTCATTAGAACAAATATAATGAACTATCATTTTAGAAAAACCCATGGAATTACCATGTCATGTAATATTAGAGACTTGAACCCAATAGCACCATGTACGTCTGCCGTACATCCTTTTTATAAAAAGAATCATATCATGTAATATTAGGGACTTGAACCCAATAGCACCATGTACGTCCGCCGTACATCCTTTCATTTATAAACCCCAAGACACTAGCACTTGTAGCATCAAGGCACTTTCACTTTGAAAATCAAGTTACTTACACTTTTAAAATCAAGGCACTTACACTTTTAAAATCAAGTAACTTATACTTTTAAAATCAAGGCACTTACACCTTTAAAATCAAGACACTTACACCTTTAAAATCAAGTAACTTATACTTTTAAAATCAAGTCACTTCCACCTCATTTACCACATGAAATCTAGATTCATTTAAAATACGTACGTCCACCGTACACTCATTTTATAAAGTTCATGCCAAAAGAAGAAAGGAAAAGTTCACATACCTTATCGGCTATACCACCCGCTAAGTAGAATATGCCACAAGTAGTACTTCAACTTATAATGACAATGACACTTCTATCAACTTCATGATACTAGTATACACTTATACCACATAATGAATCTCATTTCTTATAAAAATTTGGGCAGCACTTCCCCAATTTATACGTACTTTTCCACCTTTCAAGAAGACCAATTCATCAACAACCAAGGCACCAATAAGGTCACAACCAACAGTTAACCAAGGTGATTCACACACCTATTTATTACGTAAAAAAACCTCTTATTCACGTAAAACAGTCCACAATCCAACAACAACAAGGGTAAAATGTGAGGCCTTTCAACACCTTTCCACACCCTTATTCCCTTAGGACTTTCATTAGCAATTACTACATTTAAACATGCATATTGGTGGCTGAATTTCCAGCATTCCAACTCCACAAAACAGTCCCTAAAACAACACAACAACGTCTCACAGTTTCATGCAGTTTATCGGCCAACTACTACAACCAAAGCCATTTCCATAACTTCTTGTAATCCAATTTACATTCCAACACTTATATATAAAACACATCCACTTGTAATAACAAGATTTCCTTCATTTTAACATGAAAGTAGTGATGATAACAACAACAATAACCAATGAATTCGACAACACCAAAACTGTCCAGTTTTCGGCTAGCACGCCAAAACTGTGACATGTATTTATTATTCTCCTTTTTACTTAACACAAGTTCATCTATCAATTACAATATCATATAACTTCCAATTACTTCAAGAGGAAGAATAAATCTTACCTTAATCTTTGTAACAAACAACCCTTAAGTTTCGACCAACCTTCCTCTTTTCCACACCACTCCTTCAAGTCACAGTCACACACACGTATCCTCTACAAGCTTGTACCCATCTTCCTTTTATGTTTTACTTCCAAAAAGTTCATAACAAGCTTAGGGTTTCAAGATAGTTTTGGTCCAAAACCGTGATCATTAAACTTGGAGAGTTAACTTGGCTTAGAACTTGATTAGGGAGCTTAATCTTGGAAAATAACTTACACTTGTTTCATGGAATTTTTGAGAGCTTGAAGAACAAGGGAGAGAGAAGAGAGTTTGGATGATGAAAATATCTTTAAGCTAAGTCTTGCAAAGATTTGAATAATATAGATGAATATCTCACAAGTGGAGGGGGACCCATGGACCCCACTAGTCCACTTGTCTCATAAATATCTCCCACACTTGTCCACTTGTCTTCCATTCACAAATATCTCCCACACTTGGCCATTTTTTTTTTCAAATTTCGACCCCCCCCCCCAAAAATTGTGAAATTTTCAGTGGGCCCCACTTTAGCAATGTCAAGACTTAATTAATCCACACTAAGTCCATATCTCTATTGGAAATAATCCAACTACAAGTTAATAATTTTCGTCGTCACATTTATTATATCCGAAATTACTCCATCAAGAAAATGTAATATACTTTCCTTCCAACGTTCAAATCTTATATCCTAACTTACTGTTACACCCCGTAGTTCCAGGGTATGTATATGAGGACGTACGTACGAGAATACGACAGTAAAATTGGAAAGGAAGAAAGATGTGATTTTTCGACGGAAAAGTTTCTGGATTTTGTGAAGGAAAAATGTTCGTTAAAGGGAATTGGATTCCCAGATTTGGTATTTGGACTTTTTGGAATATTTGAGAATTATGAAATTTTATTTCCGAAATTGGTCACGTGGGGCCCACGGGAAAATTTACGGTTTTGTGGGGCCCACTTTATTTTCGGATTTTTGGCATTACGGATATTTTCGGAAGATGAAATATTTTGGACGAGTAGGGGGTGACACGTGTCACCCCCGTGTGGCCATGTTGGCCGAATTGGAGAAGGACAAGTGGCACGTTTTTTTGGTGGACAAGTGGCCCATTTTTGTGGTGACCACTTGTCCCATTTTTGTGGTAGCCAAATGGTTGGCCAACTACCCACACACATGTACCCCATCCTCACCATCCACTTGCCTAGATCTTGGCCATTGATTTCCCTATAAATACCCCTTGTGTGCAAGACTTTATTTCATCCACATTAGAAAGTTTCCAAGGCAAAAAATTCCCCTCCCTCCCTTAGTGAGTTCTCGTCCAAACACCCCCCACCTTGAGTAGAATTCTTCAAGTATTGGTGTTGTTCCAAATACTTTAGCATAAATCCCTGGTGGTATTAAAAAAATATCCCAACATAACAGCCCGGAAATACTACTTTATTGCATAGTCGCAAAATGAAGCCCATGAAAAATCTTCATAGATTAGATGAAGTATTAAGAGAAGTTGTTTAGAAACTTCTAAGGGTTGCTTGGAGCGGGTTGCAGCATAAGGAATTGAGCTAAGCGTTGCTCGGATCGACTTATATCTTGGATAATTTTGGGCTTATCGAGGTAATTACCTATGTCCCCCTATTGTAATTGGAGATTACATGTTGTAGTAGTTTAGAATTTAGTATAAGATATATTGGAAGGATGATTATAAAGAATTGAACTATATTTACATAGGGTAGACTTGTAGTATTATTGTGGAGTAGAATTGTACACGTCCGGTTAGGCGTGTAACCCCGGGATTGTTGGTTTGCAGCGTGCCTCGTTAGAAGAGGAGATTTTTGTGGTTGCGAGGGGAGTCGCGAATTTTCCGTAGAATAAGGAATCTTGTATCTAGAATTATTCTACGAAGAGATCTAGAGGTTGATAGACGTTTTGTGGCCTTTATAGGTTGAAGTACTACGAGTAGCGTATTCTACTTGAAGGGTGGAAAAGGCGAGCAAGGTTAGAGTACGTGGAGCGTTTTGCTAATTGTCGATAATCGTCGCGAGGTATGTGAACCTCTTCCTATCCTTTCTAGCATGATGTTTTGTAAACTATGTAGTACGGTAGACGTACATGTGCTAAATGAGTTTTGGTTGGTTTAAAACATAAAGTGTTATAATAGCTTTATGGGAAGTTAGTTATAACGACTTTATGTAGGTAAACGAATGGTTTATTGATTTTAGAAGTTAAGAGACTTGATCTTAAAAGATAAGAGACTTGACTTAATTGAATTGATATGAATCTTGTTAAAAAGTGTGAAACCTCATTCGTGAGTAATGAGTACTTGGTTTTTAAAGAATAATGTTTTACTGATTTCGGAAATGAGAATAAGTATCGAACAAGCCACTGCAACGTTAATAAAGGAAAATGTATTGACAAATAATTAATTATATTAAAACCAGTAGAAACCTCCATCTGCATAGAAGCTAAGATAAGACAAAATTGTATTACATTTCCTAGATCATGGCTGCTTTAATAAGATTGTTATAAACAAGAATAACCTACTCACACATAAGGCATATGTTACTCAAATTGTTTTAAAAGAGAATTATGTTATTAAGTGATTAAGACTATGAACTACGAAACCTTTCGAAAATGAGAGACTTGAGTACTTGAAATTAGGCAAACTTGAACTTTTTGAAAAGAATGTTGCTACTTGATTTTTTTAAAAAAAGGAAAGTATGGTATTATTTTAATCTGTCCTAAAAGAGAGTTTAAATGTTATGGCCGATTTGATACCGAGTCCCATGAGATGGGCCGAGACATGTATTACATACGATTCCTATCGAGTCCCATGAGATGGGCCGAGACATGTATTCCATACGATTCCTATCGAGTCCCATGAGATGGGCTGAGACATGTATTCCATACGATTCCTATCGAGTCCCATGAGATGGGCCGAGACATGTATTTCATACGATTCCTATCGAGTCCCATGAGATGGGCCGAGACATGTATTCCATACGATTCCTATCGAGTCCCATGAGATGGGCCGAGACATGTATTCCACACGATTCCACCTCGAGTCCCATGGGATGGGCCGAGACATGTTATACGTATCATACGATTTATACCTAGACTGCCGGCAGTGAGGAACGAGTTCCACGGGCATGAAGGATGACTTTGAGGGAGTGAGTCCCTGCCTTGACATGACTACTTTTATGTTGTAAACTGTAGTTTGATTATCATACATGTCTCCTGTTTTATATAAACTGTTATGATTTCATTTACAGTATTTTCCAGTTTCACTTACTTGGTACTGTTGTCGACCTCCCGGGGCCGCGTCATGCCGCAGTAGAGGTACATCGGTTGATCCTCACTCTTGGATCACGCCAACAGATTGGGAAGCTCCGTTTTCTCCGGAGGCTTATCTTTTGGTATGTTTTCCCCGAGTTTGTAAGTTCTTGTACATTCAGGGGTATGGCGGGGCCCTGTCCCGTCATAGTTGTTGTAAAAATCTTAGAGGTCTGTAGTACTGTTGTGGGCAGAGTTTGTAAAAGGGATGTAACTGTTCGGGTTCAAAATTTTATGTATATATACATGCCGAAAGGCAATCTTCTCTTGATAAATTGTTCTCATTCTATAATTGTTTCATGTCTTGTTTTTATATTCCGCTGGTTACTCTGATATATGTCTACTTGGGTGCCCGGGTAAGGCACCAGTCACGGGCCCGGGATCGGGTCGTGACATAAGGTACCAGTCGCGGGCTCGTGGTCGGGTCGTGACACTTACGTTCTCACTTAGTAGCCATGGAATTACGGGGTGTAACATTCTTCTCCCCTTATAAACATTCATCCCGAATGTTCATACTAGGTCTCAAACTATACAAATATCGGCATAGTCTCTTTTAACTATACCTACCAACCTATACTCGTTAGTGTCGGTGCCGCGGCTCTGGAATTACCGCGCCTTCCATCTTCAAAGACCGCGGCCCCGCACGCTTCAAGATCTGCGCGTGCCTGAAATTCACGACACGCATTTTGATCACTTAATCTCTTCTTCTTCCACAAGTTCCAACCATACTCAGCAACCCAAAGATGCCTCACAGGCCACAATATATCATAACACTTTTTGTCACACTAATCCATCCGAACAGGAAATCGATTCTCGTAGATTAATCCAGGTTATCACCTAGAACTGAAACATACCAATGGCACAAGGCAACTTGCCTAGTATATGTACACAAGATGATAGATATAACTCCTAAGTTTCCTCCGATATCCCTATTAAGGTTACTTCTATAGCATATCTGATTCATGCTCCTCATTTAATCTCAACAGATATACAAAGCCCATATTATATAGAAAAACCCAACCAATAACCAACACGCTCTAAATCAGAGTCTAAATCTCCAAATTAGGGTAACACATTTAAACAGGAACTATAAGAACCATACTATCCATAAATAATCCACATATTAAGACTAGGTTGGTCACCTCCTAGGAACACATGTGATATCTAACCCAAGATATTACCAAAAACCCACTAAAAAACACCCACCAAATATCATGATATCATCGACACATTTACGCAACATCGATACATGAATGACCTGATGTACCGCTACCAAATCAGATGGTAAATCCAACACATAGGCAACCTTGCCTATCCTACAAATAACCTGATAAGACCCAATGTACCTCGGACTAAGCTTCCCTTTTCATGACATCCCACCAATACATACCTTTTGGGATCATGATACATCTTAGTAGATTCCTGGTGAAATGAAATATTGTGAACCATAGACCTCCATCGTAATTTTGTTTCATAATCCTGTTATATTCGGAATGCATAGATTGACCTTCTGTCACGACCGACCGGGCGCGATCGGTGCCCTACTCCGCACCCTGCTCGTATACATCGAGAATAGCAATGAACATACACAACATACAACATTTTAAACAATAACATCACAGGCTAGCCGATAAGGCCGCCTTCCATAAGATATGCATAATCAAAAAGCAAAACTGTACAACTCGGTTCTTACATCCCCAAACCACAACATGTGACTACTGCACTTAGAATAATAACATGGACAGGGCCGCCATACCCCTGAATGTACATAAATCTACAACATCAGGGAAAAACTGTACCAAAAAGACAAGCCTCCGGAGAAATGGAGCTTCTGACGTCTGATAAGTGATCCTAAGAATGAGGATCCACCACCGCTACCCTACTGCGGATGAACGCAGCCCCCGAGGAAGGGGGTCAGTACACAATATGTACTAAGTATGTAAAACTGAAAAATACTGTAATTACATCATAAGTTTAAAACAAAGCCGGAGACATGTATGATAACAAAATTACAAAGACACAGGCCTTACTAACAATGAGAGTAACTAATAGTATACGTACAACATAAAAATAGGAAGCTCACGATCAAAGCAGGACCATCCGCCCACAGTATCATTTAGCAATCCTACTCCTGGGACTATTTCACCCGCATAGGTCGTGTGGACCCGCATGAGGTATTCCTCACATAGGCTGTACCCGCCCGCATGAGACTATTTCACTCGCATAAACCCATAAGGACTCGCATGAGGTATTCCTCGCATCGTGGGTAGCAAATCCACGGAAACAGGTGGTATAACGATCTTGGGGATTTACCTCTCATTTATACTCTTACCCTGAAGCATGTGGTATAACGATCTTGGGGATTTACCCCTCAGATATACTCTTACCCTGAAGAAGGTGGTATAACGATCTTGGGGATTTACCCCTCAGATATACTCTTACCCTATCTCAACCGGCCATCATATATAACAAAAGCACTACCGGCTTATCATACAATAAGTAAGCAAGTTAAGAAATCCCCCTAACTTCTTATTAGTCTTATTCATATACACTCTCATTTTAGTTTACTTAAGGCACTAGCATATCTTTTATAAAAATCCGGGAATTTAACCCAAGTACTACATACTTCTACTCTTTAAAACAAATGACTCTTTTTAGTATAAAACTTCCAAGATACTATTAACCATAGTATCAAGTCAAAATTACTTTTCAGGACAAGTCACAATACCTTTAGAAATAAAGTTAGGTTTCTAAATCAAGTGACTCCTTTTCTTATAAAACCTTAGGCAATTGATGCCTTAAAATCAAATTGCCTTTCATTAAATCAAGTCATTTATCTTTCCATAAAGCTAATATAACCAACTTCCCATAAAGCCGTTATATTCACTTTATACCTTAGCCAAAAACAATTTCCTATCCAAGGGACTTATGCGTTTAAAACGAAACAAGTATCACATACTTTAAAACTCTTCAAGTCCCTTAACTTTAATAAAACTTAAGACATCCTTAATACTTTCAAAGAATTGAGTTAATCTCCTAACTCACCCGACTTGGCTATTCATAAAACTAGTAAAGGATATCAAGGTCTCAGACGCTCACCGTACTATATACATGCAACTAGTCATGCTCAAAAGATAGGAAAGTTCTACATACCTCTTCGGGCCAATCCACTTGCTAAGTACAATATCCCGCCCGTAGTATGTCAACCTATAATATCCACAATACGTCTATTAACGCCTTACTTCAAACGTAGAATATTATAAGTGTAAAGTCTCTAAATTCTACCGAAATCTGACAAAGACCTCCTTTGTTTCTACTTACTTTGCCACCTTTTTCAAGGCCGAATTCAATAACCAAACACGCCACATTTAAGGCCCAATCAATGCAATTAATCAATAGGGGATTACACGCCTACTAGACGTGTAAAATTCCGCCCCACAAACGATATCAAACTAAAACAAACTACTAGTCCAATTCGGCCACATTGAGATGCAACAATACCAATTCTTATCCGATTTCCATTTCAATCCAAGTTGTTAGCATAACATGAAATCAAGTCGCAATCGATTATAACTACTATAATCTTCAAGTAAGTAACATGCGACAATTCTAATAAACGACCAAATTGTAATCCAACTTCACATGGCTTAAATGACATTTCGGTTTTAAGGCTACAATAAATCCATAATACTTATAAAACATCAACACATAAACTTCATGCTAGCAACATGTAAAGCTAACAACAATATATATAATCTTGTAACACTTTTAAGAGACAAGATTATTACCTCAACGAATCTTAATCCAACTCCAAATACGAAGTCGCTCCTTAGAAACTTAGAGCCTCTTCAAGACACTTCAATCCGCTACTTGAGACCCTTAGAACAATACCAACAAATTTCCTTCAAACTTCCAAACAAAACCTAGAGAAGCAACTAGGTTTTCACCTTGCGACTAATACGAAAACTATCTTTTTCCGGGATTTTTCTATTGAGATACACTTACAATACACTCATGAACCTTGGTTTAAAGTGTGGAGCTTAATGGACAAGAAACAAAAAAAATTTCTTTTCAAAGGGCGTGAACCCGAGAGCAAGTTCTTGGAGCTCTTGAAATTCTTGAAATTTTTTCTAAGTGTTGGACTTAGTCTTGCTACTAGTAGTATTATATAGCACAATGGAGGGTCAAGATGTAAACAAATGGGTGGCTTGGATGAGGTTCTCTTAAATATCAAGCCTTGTGGACCCATTGACTAAGTCAATTTTCTCAAGCTCACTACTTGCAAGACTTAGTCATCCTACAAAGGTCAAATGACCCTTAAGTCCTTGCCCATTTTCGTCCAAGGCACCATAAGGGGGGTGACACGTGTCGCCCTCCCATTCATCACAATATTACATTTTCTGACAATTTCATAATTCCGATAAATTTTTACAAGTCTCAAATCTTAACATTTCTGAGTTCTTACATACCTTCTTAAAACATGTCCTGTAAATACGAGGTGTAACATTCTTCCCCCCTTAGAAACATTCGTCCCCGAATGTTCTTTCGGAGTCAAACTTATAATTAGCGACATAGTTTCCTTTTACAACCCTGACATACCAATAATGCCACACATGGCCACATAAAAGCATTTACACAAAAAAAATGCTTCAATTAAAACTTGACAAGTAAGGGAAAACGAATTACCTGAAGGTGTAGGGAATAAGTGAGGATACTTCCTCAACATGCCCTCCTCCGCTTCCCAAGTCATCTCCTCCCGGTTATCATTCCTCCACAAGACTTTGACGGAAGTCACATCCTTGGTCCGCAGTCGCCTTACCTGGCAATCGAGTATCGCTATGGGACTCTACTCATACGATAACCCCTCTGTCACCTGGACCTCACTAGCAGGGAAAACTCTCGCTGGATCTCCGATACACTTCTGCAACATAGAAACATGGAAGATCGGATGTACAGCCTCTAACTCTGATGGCAGATCCAACTCATAGGCAACCTTGCCTACTCGACGGACGATCTGGTAGGGACCAATGTACCTTGGGCTGGGTTTCCCCTTCTTACCGAATCTCATCACACCCTTCATGGGTGACACCTTCAAGAAGACCCAATCGTCTACCTAAAACTCCAAATGCTGACGCCGATTATCCGCATATGACTTGTGCCGACTCTGAGCTGCTAACAGTCTCTCCTGGATAAGTTTCACCTTATCCACAGCCTGCTGAACCAAGTCTGGGCCAACTAGCCGCACCTCGCCCACGTCGAACCAACCAATCGACGATCTACATTTCCGCCCATATAAAGCCTCGTATGACGCCATCTGTATAGTGGAATAGTAGTTGTTTTTATAAGCAAACTCCACAAGAGGTAAATGATCCTCCCAGCTACCCCTGAAATCAATCACGCAGGCTCGCAGCATATCCTCAAGTGTCTGGATAGTACGCTCTGCCTGCCCGTCAGTTTGAGGATGAAATGTTGTACTGAGACTCACCTGTGTCCCTAATCCCTTTTGGAAAGACCTCCAGAAGTTAGATGTAAACTGGGCTCCCCTATCAGATATAATCGACACCGGGACACCGTGCAACCTCACAATCTCTGTTATACCCCGTATTTCCAGAGTATGTACGTAAGGACGTACGTAGAAAATTTGAACTTTTAAATAGGCTTGGACGATTTCCCTTTGTGCACAACACCCGGTTAGAGTCGTTTTTAAACGCTTTCACGACTTCGTAGGGAAAATTCCGGCTATGTCATTTTTAATTTTTGCGGATTTTTCCGAGAGACGAAACATTTTTGACCAACAAGAGGGCGACACTTGTCACCCTCTCATTGGAAGGACTTGGGCGGTCAAGGGTGGCCGAAAGTTGGCTATTTTGTCTTGGAGTTGGTAGGATATTTTGTGTGCAAGTTGGCTAGGTACACTTGCCCTAATCTTGGCCTTACACTTGCCTAGCACTTGGCTAAATCTTGGCCATTGGTTGGCCTTTACTTGACCTATAAATACCCCTCCCCTTTGATGAACTTCTTCATCCAAAAATCTCTAAGTCTTGAAAGCTTCTTCCTCCCCTTAGTGTAGTGTCTTGGCCGAGAGTCCTCCCCTTTGTGAGGCCTTTGGCGGAGAGCACCCCCTTGGCCGAGAGTTTCCCTTGAGTGGGTTGGCGAGGTACACACCCCCTTGTGGTGTTGTCTCGTATAAATACCCCCCTCTTGGTAGAAATAGTCTCAAAAGTATTGTTACTTTGCCCAAATTACCTTAGCAGTATACCTTGTTGTATTCTAAGGTTATACCTATCTGAAAAGCTCGAAATACTATTATACTTCCCGGTCAATACAAAACCGAAACCCTAAGGAAAATCTCCATGGTTAGTTGGAGTAGTATGTAGAAGTTGGTTAGAACTTAAGGGTGGTTTAGAGCTGGTTGAGCGCCTGAGTCGAGCTAAACGTTGCCCAGGATCGACATCTCTACTTGGATAATTATGGGCTTATCGAGGTAATTATCTTGTCCCCCTATTGTAATTGAAGATTACATGTTGTAGGAATATATAGTTGAAGTATACTATATATAGATCTGAACTTAGTGTTGTGGCAATGTCCTCGACTTAAGCTGAATTTAAAAGAGAATCGAATCAGTAATTACGTAGGATCAGACATGAGACTTGTGTAGTTTGACTGCAGGGCGGTCGCCAAATTTCCCGTAGGATCTTGTATCTAGATTTATTCTACCGAGTAGTCTAGACTTTGATAGACTTGTGTAACTGTATAGGTTGAATGTTCGCGAGTAGCATGTGCTACTTGAGAAGGTGGACCAAAGCTAGCCGTTATAGCGTGAGCGATTTGCTAATAGTCGATAATCGTCGCGAGGTATGTGAACCTCTTCCTATCTCTTCTAGCATGATGTGTGTATAACTATGTAGTACGGTAGACGACGTGTTAATTGAACGTAGTTGTACGCAATGTCTTTTGACTTAAGCCCGAATAATAATAATCTCAAGTAGTTCAAGAGAATTAAGAACTGTTTTTAAAAGAAGAGTAATACTTGGTTTTAAAAGCTTAAGAGTTATACTAGCTTTATGGGAAGTTAGGTATAACGGCTTAAGAGAGATAAAACGAATGATTTATTTATTTTAGGAGTTAAGAGACTTGATCTTGTAAGATAAGAGACTTAACTTAAATAAATTATATGAAATTTTGTGTGAAACCTCATTCGTGAGTAATGAGTACTTGATTTTTAAAGGATAATGTTTCTTGATTTGAAATCGTAATGTGTATCGACAAACCATCGCGGCGTTAATAAAGGGAAATGTTTTGATTAATGAAGTATTAATAAAACCAGAGAAACTTCCACCGCATAAGCTAAGATGAGACAAAATGATATTTCCTAGATCATGGCTGCCGTAATAAGATTGTTATAAACAAGAATATCCTACTCACATATAAGGCTTATGTTTCTTAGATGGTTTAAAAGAGAATTATATTCTTAAATGAATAAGGCTATGAACCACGAAACCTTTCTAAGATAAGAAACGTGAACATTTGAAATTAGGCAAACTTGGACGTTTGGAAAATAATGTTGTTACTTGATTTTACAAAGGTAAGTACTTTGGTTTACTTAAGAAGATAATCACTCTATTTTATACTACGGGTATTGTGTGACTTATGTGAAAGAAACGGATCTTTTAAAAAGTTATTATATGAAGTACTTTGGGGATAGATACCCGAACTTGTTAGTAGAAAGTGCCTTGTGTGAATAACTTGATTGTGTTGGTTTGTGATAGCCTTGTAATATTGTCTTGTTGATTGATAAGTAAACATGCTAGGATGCTACGTGTGTTAGTATCTTGTGATGTTTGTGTAAAGGGGTTTTTCCTTTGTTGTGCTTATGTTGTTTAACGATAAGCTGTTATGTTAGTATTATACATCACTCATCTCTTGAGATGATTCCGGGGGTTAAGCTGCCCTCCGATGCGGGGTAGACTCAGGCGGGTCGATGGACCTATGATTCGAGAATACCTCATGCGGGCCGATGAGATTGGCCTATGCGGAGCTACGAGAGTTCCAGGTTAGGGTGCGTCCTTTATGGGCATGCGGTCTATGTGGCCATGCGGACTGCGAAGTCCAGGCGGATGCCGGGGAGTAGCTACCCTCGATGCGGGGTTATACCTCATGCAGGCCTATGAGTTTGGCCTATGCGGGTCGCGGAAGTTCTGACTAGACGCGCGACATTAGATATCGCGCGAGTGGCGGCTTTGTTCATGTGACGGTCCAGACAGATCTCATGATACGCTTTATGACCTTGGTACTGTGGGTTTTAGTAGTCGGCTATGCCTTCGTACTTACCCCGTACAGTTTTATTATAACACAGGTGGGACCTGGTGTTCATGTGTGTTCCTTGGTGCTTTCATATCATAGACTGCCGGCAGTGAGGAATGTGTTCCACGGGCACGATTGATGTTGTGGGCGTGAGACCCATTGTTATGTTTAAGTGATGACTTGAGGCGTGAGTCCTCGACTTGACATGATCGCTATTTATTGTAAAATCGTAGTTTGGTTATCATACATGTCTCCCGCTTTGTATAGACTACTATGATTTCATTTACGATTTATTTTCGCCACATACTCTGCATCAGATCGACTCTCCTGGGCCGCGTTCATGCCGCAGTAAAGGTACACCGCCGTTGATCCTCGCTCTTAGGGTCACAGTCAGTTGGGAAAGCTCCGTTTCTCGGAGGCTTATCTTCGTATAGTCCTGTTGTTGTAGGTGCTACATTCGTGGTATGACGGCCCCGCCCGTCGTTGTTGTCATATCATTCGTAGAGGTGCGTAGTACTTGTTGGGCGGTGGTTTGTAAAAGGATTAAACTGCTCATGTTGAAAAAGTTGTTGTTTATATATATGCCGAAAGGCAAGTTTTTCTCATTATTGTTTCATATTTCATAATATGTCTTGTATCGCTTTATGTTCCGATTACTCGATGTTGTATCACTAGGGTGCACGGGTAAGGCACTACCACGCCCTTAATCGGGTCGTGACAATCTCTCTGATGTACAATCAGGCATAGTCCTCAGCCGAAAACATCGTCCTGACTGGAAGGAAATGGGTTGATTTTGTCAGCCTGTCAACAATAACCCAAATGGAGTCGTACTTCCTCTGAGTACGAGGTAACCCTGTAACAAAGTCCATGTTGATCACCTCCCACTTCCAAGTCGGAATCTCAATAGCCTGCAATAATCCACCGGGCCTCGTGCTCGACCTGACTGGCCGGGCAATTAGGACATCAGGCAACAAAACCCCGCCACGCCCTCTTCGTGCCATCCCACCAATACAAACATCCGAGGTCATGGCACATCTTGGTCGACCGGATGAATAGAATAACGAGCACCGTGCCTCCCAAAATCTGCCGACGGTCTGTCACATCGGGAACACACAACCGCCCTCAAATCTTAGCACCCATCAGCGCCACGAATAGACTCTTCTCCTCCCGAAGAGATGCATCTCGATATCGCATCAACACCGGGTCTCAAATCGCCGCTTCTTCACCTCATCAATGATGGAAGACTCGCAACCTCACGAACCCGCACCCACTATCGTCGGTATCGATCAATCGAACCCCAAAGCTCGCTACCGGTGGATCGACGGACCATGTCCCGCCTCTCCGCCGCACTCTGCACTTCATGATCTACGACTCAAGGCATCAAGAACTACGTTGGCTTTCCTGATGGTATAGAATATCAACATCATAATCTTTCAAAGAACTCTAACCACCGTCTCGCCGCAAGTTCGGCTCCTCTCGCTGAAGATATACCTGAGGCTCTTGTGGTGCGTATAAATATCCACATGAACCCCATACAAATAATTTCTCCAAATCTTCAAAGCATGAATAATCTGCGCCAACTCTAAGTCGTGGGTAGGTAATTCCTCTCATGCTTCAGAATCGCCGGAAGCATAGGCTATAACCTTGCCGCGTCCGCATCAAAACACACCCTAGCCCGATACCCGAGGCATCACAATAGATCACGCACTGCCTAACCCTCAAAGAGTAAGAATCGAGTCAGAGTCAACCTTTCCTTCAAAGAATCGAAACCCTTCTCGCAAACCTCGCCCATCGGAACTTGGCCGCTTTTTGAGTCACCCTAGTCAACGGTGCTTGAAATCAAGCAACCGCTCACGAACCTATGATAATAACTCGCCAAACTAAGAAATCGCGCACTTTGGTCGGAGTAGTAGGTCTCGCCAAGACTGATCGCTTCACCTTGCCGTATCCACGAACACCATCACCCAATAATGTGCCCAGGGAATGCCACCGAGGCCAACCAAAACTCACACTTGGAGAACTTGGCGACAATCGCCGGCTCGAGAACCCCAAGTACCGCCTCAAGTGATCTGCGTACGCCTCGCTCATTCGCGAATAAACCAGGATGTCATCAATGAATACTATCACAAATGTATCCAAAATGGCTTGAACACCCGGTCATCAAATCCATAAATACCGCCGAGCGTTGGTCAAACCAAAAGACATAACCACGAACTCATAGTGCCCATACCGGTCCTGAATGCGATCTTTGGGATATCCGCCTCGAACTCGCACTGATGATAACCGCATCGCAGTCTATCTTGAGAAACACCTCGCACTCGAACTGGTCAAACAAATCATCAATCACGGGAGGGTGTTATACCCCGTATTTCCAGTATGTATGCGAGACGACGCATTTAATATATTCAAGCCCTAATTAGGTTAAGGATGAAATTGTGAACTTTCGACGGAAAAGATTCCGAACCTTGTGAAGGAAATTCTACGTTTAATATTTTAACCGATTACGGATTTTTCTGAGAGACGAAATATTTTGGACCAATAGGAGGGCGACATGTGTCACCCTTAGTTGGCATGGGTTGGACGAAAATGTTGGCCAAGTGGACAAGGTCAAATGGTCAAGTCTTGGAAGATATTTCTTTGGGTGAGTGGGGGTAGGTAGGTGTTATACCCCGTAGTTCTAGGGTATATATGTGAGAATGTACGTACGAGAATACGACAGAAATTTTGGAAAGAAAGGAAGATGTGATTTTTCGACTAAAAGTTTAGGTTTTGTGAAGAAAAAGGTTCGTTAATGGGAATTGGATTCCCAGATTTGGTATTTGGACTTCTTGGATTATTTTAGAATTATGAGATTTTATTTTCGGAAATGGTCACGTGGGGCCCACGGGAGAAATTTACGGTTTTGTGGGGCCCGCTTTGTTTTTGAGATTTTCGGTATTTTGGATATTTTCGGAAGACGAAATATTTTGGACGAGTCGGGGGGCGACACGTGTCACCCCCATGTGTCACTTGGCCGAAATTGGAGGGACAAGTGGCTAGCCACTTATCCCCTTGGCCGAAATGGCCATGACACTTGGCAAGGATTTTCGTTGGCCATGTGGTGTGGTGGGACCCACACACACATGGCCCAATCTTGACCCTACACTTACCTTGATCTTGACCCTTGATTCTTCTATAAATACCCCTTAGTTTGAAGAGTAATTCATCCACACTTGAGTTAGTTTCCAAGGCAAAGCAAAATACTCCCTCCCTTTAGTGGTGTTTCGTCCATCCTCCCCCTCTTGTGTAGAAAATACTTGGTGTATTGTTGTATAATCCCAAATACCTTGGCCTAGTAACCCTAGTAGTTTTCCAAAGTTATTTCAATACTAGGAGCCCGGAAATATTACTTTATTCCAATAGCCGTAAAGTGAAACCCTAGAAAAATCTTCCTAGCTTGGTTGAAGTATTTAGAGAAGTTGTTTGGAAACTTCTAAGGGTCGCTTGGAGCGGGTTGGAGCGTAAGGAATTGGAGCTAAACGTTGCTCAGGATCGACTTATAAACTTGGATAATTTTTGGGCTTATCGAGGTAATAATCTATGTCCCCCTATTGTAATTGGATATTACATGTTGTAGTAGTTATACTTGAATATATTATATTGGAAGGATGATTATAAAGGTTTGAACTGTATTTACATTGGACTATACTTACAGTAGACTTGTGTAGTATTATTGTAAAGCAAAATTGAACACGTCCGGTTAGACGTGTAATCCCCTGGGAGTTGTTGCTGCAATGCGCCTTGATAGTGAGGAGATTCATGTGATAATGTGGGAGGTGTGCGAATTTTCTCAGAGAATAAGGAATCTTGTATTTAGAATATTCTACGAAGAGAACTAGAAGTTGATAGATGTATTGTGGTTGTTATATGTGGATCTTCTATGCGCGGCATACTTGACTTGGCTTGTGGTTTAAGCTAAAAAGGTATGTGATTCTTCCTATACTCTTGAGCATGATTGTTGTGAACTATATAGTACGGTAGACGTACATGTGTGAAATGAAGTTTGTTTGTTTAAAACATAAAGTGTTATAATGGCTTTATGGGAAGTTAGTTATAACGACTTTATGAAGATAAAAGAAAGATTTGGTTTTGACAGTAAAACGACTTGATTTTGAAAGTTAAGAGACTTGATCTTGAAAAATAAGAGACTTGACTTATAACGACTTGTTTTCGGAAAAGGAGAAGTAACTTGATTTAAGTATAGGTTACTTGTTTTGAAAAGAGTAAGTTAGTTGGGTTTTAAAAGAGTATACTTGATGTTGTTCTAAAAGAAAATCACTTGGTTTAAAAAGTATGGAGTACTTGATTTTAAAAGCCTTGTAAAGATTTTTACGAAGGTGAAGTAATTTGGTTTTAAAAGTAAAATGTGTTTTCTTTATATACTACGAGTATTAGTATCGTGTGGCTTTTACGTAACAAGAGGTTTTTTTTAAAAGAATGAAAGTATGTAGTATTTCGGATTGTTGATATAAAATGAAAGTACATTAAACTTGCCTATGCTTGTTGTGATAGCCTTGTTGTGCAAGTGTTGTGATTCTATGCTACCGTGTCTCTCGGGGAGGACCGGTTATCTGATTGATTGTTGGACATACTGACGCGTTGGATTTTCCACGAGTATGCGTCCACTATTGAGTATTATCTGGTTATTTCTTTTGGACATACTGACGCGTTGGATTTTCCACGAGTATGCGTCCACTTTGAGTATTATCTTGTTATTCCTTTGGACATGCTGACGCGATGGATGTTCCACGGGCATGCGTCCAGTAGGATGGTTTCATGGCCATGCTTTCCGAGGTAAGATGCCGGGGCATGCGGTCATTGTGAGAGTTTTGTTATTAGTCCATGGACCGCTAATCCATGAAGCTTGCCGCGGTGACGAACAATCACGCTTGATTTGTACACGTGGTTACTGTGCACACTTTAGATACTTGTCTCCGGTCATTTCTCGTATCGGCAGTTATCGGTAGATAGCTTCGAGATACTTGCCTCGGTCATATCTCGTGAGACGGTTGGCTAGTACGTTAGCTTTGGTACTTGCCTCGACCCGGCGTGGCTAGCTTTTGGATCCGTAATTAGCTTCCGCACCTTGCCCGCGTGAAGTTTTATGACTAGCTTTGGAACCGTATAGGGCGATTCTACTTGGCCCGATCGGTTTGACGACGCAGTGGATCTAGTGTTGAGTTCACATATGGGTGTTGTTTTACATCATGTACCGCCGATGAGGAAATGAGTTCCACGCATGAGTGATATTATGGGCGTGAGACCCATAGTTATGTGTGAGTGATTATTCGGGATATCGTCCCTTACTTGACATAATCTGCATTTATTTCGAAATGGTTTTATAAAATGATGAAATGTGATTTCATTACGATTTTCGCCACATACTTGGTACTGTATCGACCTCTGGGCCGCTCATGCCGCAGTAGAGGTACACTGTTGTTGATCCTCGCTCATAGGATCGCATTCAAGTTGGGAAGCTCCGCTTTCTCCGAGGCTTATCTTTTGGTATAGCCCCGCCATTGTAGATACTTGTACATCTGTGGTATGGCGGGCCCTGTCTCGTCATAGTTGTTGCTATATTCATAAGGTGCTGTAGCATCTTGTTGTGGCGTGGTTTGTAAAGGATTGTAACTGTTCAGTTTTATGTATATTCAGGAAGGTGACCGGTTTGGTTGGCCTGTTTTATTATCATATTTCTTGTTTCATGTTTAAGTTTTTATTTTCGCTGATTTTCTCTGATGTTGTATCACTAGGGTGCCCGGGGTAAGGCACCAGTCACGGGCCCGGGATCGGGTCGTGACAGTAGGGACGTTTTTTGTGCCTAGTGGAAGGCCACATGGCTCTTGGTTGTGGGGGACATATGTCCCAAGGTTGTGGTGGACATATGTCCCAACTTTGTGGTGGACACTTGGTTGGAAGACCTCACTCTTCACATGGATCCAAATCTTCACCCTCCATTTGTTTTGATCTTGGCCCTTAGTGGTTCTATAAATACCCCCCTCTTGTGCAAGACTTCTTCATCCACAAAACAATTTCCAAGTCTTAAAATCCTTCCCCCTTTGTGGTAAAGCTGGCCCAAGTCCCCTTTGGAAGCTTTCGTCCAAGCACCCTCTCCCCTTCCTAGTTGTCTCGTCAAAATACCCCTTGGTAGAAAAGTTGTCTTCTAGTATTGTTACTATGACAAAATACCTTAGCCTTATACCTTGTAGTATTCCAAAGTTACCTCTATACTAAAAGCCCAGAAATACTACTTTATATCCATTAGTCGCAAAACGAAACCCTAAGGAAAATCTTCATAGTTGGTTGAAGTTTTAGGTAGAAGTTGTTTAGAAACTTCTAAGGGTTTCTTGGAGCTATCGGAGCGTCCAAATTAGGAGCTCAACGTTGTTCAGGATCGACATTTAAAACATGGATAATTTTGGGCTTATCGAGGTAAATATCTTTGTCCTTCTATTGTAATTGGAAATTACATACTGTAGTAGTATAGAAATGAGTATAAGATATATAGAAGGATGGTATAAGAGAAGAGTATTGAACTGATTACATGTGACCGTATTTACAGTAGACTTGTGTAGTTGACGGGTAGGGAAATGCTGCCCAAATTTCCATAGAATAGAGAACCTTCTGCTTAGAATATTCTACAGAGTAGTCTAGACGTTGATAGACGTATATGGCCATTATAGGTTGAAGTTCTGCGAGTAGCGTGTTCTACTTGAAGGGTGGACAAGGCTAGCAGGGTTATAGTACGGTGGAGCGTTTTGCTATTTGTCGATAATCATCGTGAGGTATGTGAACCTCTTCCTATCCTTTCTAGCATGATGTTTTGTAAACTATGTAGTACGGTAGACGTACATGTGCTAAATGAGTTTTGGTTGGTTTAAAACATAAGGTGTTATAATAGCTTTATGAGAAGTTAGTTATAACGACTTTATGTAGGTAAAAGAATGGTTTATTGATTTTAGAAGTTAAGAGACTTGATCTTAAAAGATAAGAGACTTAACTTATAAATGATGTTTTATGAAATATTAAGGACTATGAATTTTGTTAAAAAAGTTGTGAAACCTCATTCGTGAGTAATTGTTATACCCCGTATTTCCAGAGTATGTACGTAAGGACGTACGTAGAAAATTTGAACTTGAGAATAGGCTTGGCCGATTTACTTTTGTGCACAACACCCGATTAGAGTCGCCGACGAAACGCTTCCACACTTTCGTAGGGAATTTCCGCTATGTAATTTTTAAATTTTACAGATTTTTACGAGAGAACAAAAGTGTTGGGCCAACAAGAGGGCGCCACTTGGCACCCTCTCATTGGCGGACGTGAATGGGCGGTAAAGGGAGGGTGGACGAATTGGCCTTGTTGGTCAAGGGGAGTTGGTAGGATATTTTGTGTGTTAGTTGGTCAAGGACACTTGGGTGGATCTTGGCCCTACACTTGCCTTGCACTTGGCAAGATCTTGGCCATTGGTTGGCCTTCACTTGACCTATAAATACCCCTCTCCCTTTGATGAATTCTTCATCCTTTCCACAAATCTCTAAGTGTTAAAACCTCCTCTCTTAGAGGTGTTCTCGCCCAACACCATCCCCTCCCCTGGCCGAGCCCTCCCTTGTGGCCTTGTGGCGAGACTTCACCCCTCCTAGTGGTGCTCGTGGGTACCCCCTAGCCTAGTTGTTTCGTATAATACCCCTCAGGTGTAGAAATACTCAAAAGTATTGTTATAATGCCCAAATTACCTTAGCCGTATACCTTGTTGTATTCTAAGGTTATACCTATCTGAAAAGCCCAGAAATACTATTATACTTCCACTACCAAAACCAAACCCTAAGGAAAATCTCCATAGTCCGTTGGAGTATTGTGTAGAAGTTGGTTAGAACTTCTAACGGTGGTTTAGAGCGGGTTGAGCGCCGGAGTTGAGCTAAACGTTGCCCAGATCGACATTTTAACTTGGATAATTATGGGCTTATCGAGGTAATTATCTTGTCTCTATTGTAATTGGAAATTACATGATGTTAGAATATATAGTTGAAGTATACTATATATAGTCTGAACTTAATGTTGTGGCAATGTCCTTGGACTTAAGCCGAATTTAAAGTTAAGAACCGAATCGTAATTACGTGGGGCGTATTCTGATGAGACTTGTGTAGTTGGTAGGGAAGGGCTGCCCAATTTCCGTAGGATCTTGCATCTAGATTTATTCTACCGGTAGTCTTGACTTTGATAGACTTGTATAACCCGTATAGGTTGAATGTTCGCGAGTAGCATGTGCTACTTAAGAAGGTGAACCAGTAGCGGGTTATAGCCGATGGAGCGATTTGCTAATAGTCGATAATCGCCGCGGTATGTGAACCTCTTCCTATCTCTTCTAGCATGATGTGTGTATAACTATGTAGTACGGTAGACGTACGTGTTAATTGAACGTAGTTGTACGGCAATGTCTTTTGACTTAAGCCCGAATAATAATAATCTTGAAGTAGTTCAAGAGAATTAAGAACTGTTTTTAAAAGAAGAGTAATACTCGGTTTTAAAAGCTTATGAGTTATACTAGCTTTATGGGAAGTTAGGTATAACGGCTTAAGAGAGATAAAACGAATGATTTATTTATTTTAGAAGTTAAGAGACTTGATCTTGTAAGATAAGAGACTTAACTTAAATGAATTATATGAATTTTGTGTGAAACCTCATTCGTGAGTAATGAGTACTTGATTTTTAAAAGGGATAATGTTTCTTGATTTGGAAATCGAAAATGTGTATCGACAAACCACTGCAGCGTTAATAAAGGAAAATGTATTGAATAATTAAGTATTATTAAAACCAGTAGAAACTTCCATCTGCATAGAAGATAAGATGAGACAAAATGATATTTCCTAGATCATGGCTGCTGTAATAAGATTGTTATAAACAAGAATATTGTCACGACCCGATTCCGGGCCCGTGACTGGTGCCTTACCCCGGGCACCCTAGTGATACAACATCAGAGTAATCAGCGGAACATAAAACAATACAAGACATATTATGAAATATGAAACAATAACTGAGAAAACTTGTCTTTCGGATATATATAAATAACAACTTTTTCCAACATGAACAGCTTTAATCCTTTTTACAAACCCCGCCACAACAGATTACATGCACTCTAAGAAATGATACGACAACAATGGCGGGACAGGGCCCCGCCATACCCCTGAATGTAAACACCTACAACAACAGGGGACTATACCACTGATAAGCCTCCGGAGAAACGGAGCTTTCCCACACGCTGAACTGTGACCCTAAGAGCGAGGATCAATGACTGGTGTACCTTTACTCGCAGATGAACGCAGCCTCAAGGAGGTCAAGATAACAAAAATTTAGTATGTGAAACAAACAAAATAAATAAATACTGTAAATGAAATCATAGTAGTCTATACAAAGCAGAAGACATGATAACCAAACTACAGTTCACCATAAATAAGCAGTCGTGTCAAGTCAGGGACTCACGCCCTCAAAGTCATCACTCCAATATAACTATGGGTCTCAAGCCCATAACATCAATCATGCCCGTGGAATACCTTCCTCACTGCCGGCAGTCTATGATAGAAAAACACCAAGGAATACACATGAACACCAGGTCCCACCTGTGTCCAACTAAAACCGTACAGGGTAAGTACGAAGGCATAGCCGACTACTAACACCCACAGTACCAACAAGGTCATGAATCAGATCATAAGATCTGCTCAGACCGTCACATGATCAAAGCCGCCACTTGCCCGCAGTATCTAATGCGCGCGTCTAGTCCTCGAACTTCCGCACCCGCATAGGCCAATCTCATCGCCCGCATGAGGTATTCCGCATCGAGGGTAGCTACTCCCGCATCGCCCCGACTTTCGAGTCCGCATGGCCACAAGGACCGCATGCCCATAAAGGACGACACTAACACCGAACTCTCGTAGCCCGCATAGGCCCTCAGACCCGCATGAGGTATTCTCGAATCACGGTCCTGCATCACCGAGTCTACCCCAGATCGGAGGGCGCTTTAACCCCGAATCACCTCAAGAGATGAATGCCACAATACTATCATAACGACTGATAGTTAATAAGCACAATCAAGGGAAAACCCCTTACACAAACATCACAAGATACTAACACACGTAGCATCCTAACACGTTTACTTATCAAAGCAACAAGAAAGTATTACAAGGCTATCACAAACCAATACAATCAAGTTATTCACACAAGGTACTTTCTACTAACAAGTTCGGGTATCTATCCCCAAAGTACTTCACACATTAAATCTTAAAAAAGATCTGCTTTTTCACATAAGTCACACAATACCCGTAGTATAAAATAGAGTGATCATTCTTTTAAGAAAACTAAAACTCTTACCTTTGTAAAATCAAGTAACAACATTATTTTCCAAACGTCCAAGTTTGCCTAATTTCAAATGTTCACGTTTCTTATTTTAGAAAGGTTTCAGCTCATAGTCTTATTCATTTAAGAATATAATTCTCTTTTAAACAACTGAGAAACATAAGTCTTATGTGAGTAGGATATTCTTGTTTATAACAATCTTATTACAAAGAATGATCTAGGAAATATCATTTTGTCTCATCTTAGCTTCTATGCAGATGGAAGTTTCTACCGGTTTTAATAATACTTAATTATTCAAAACATTTCCTTTTATTAACGCTGCAGTGGTTTGTCGATACACATTCTGATTTCCGAAATCAGTAAAGCATTCTTAAGCCGTTATACCTAACTTCCCATAAAGCTAGTATAACTCTTAAGTTTTCAAACACCAAGTATTACTTCTCCTTTCAAAATGATTCAAAAATCTTTTGAAATACTTCAAGTTCTTTCTTATCATATAACAAGCCAGTTATAGTTCAAATCAGTTACCTTTTAAAAACCACATGTATTTTCTTACTAACATAAAGCTGTTATAACCAACTTCCCATAAAGCCGTTATAACACTTTATGTTTTAAACCACTCAAACACATTTAGCACAAGTGACGCTCACCGCACTACATAGTTCACACATATCATGCTAGAAGAGATAGGAAGAGGTTCACATACCTCGCGACGAGTATCGACTAATAGCAAAACGCTCCAAACAGTCGGCTACTCCTTAAGCCAAGTGGATCATTCCACACGTAGCACTTCAACCTATAAGGCCCCAAGGCGCTTATTAACATCGTAGAACATTCTACAGAAAATTCGGCAGCACCTCCCCCCCCGCCACAGCGCAAATCTCCTCCTCTATCGAGGCCGGCTACCAAGCCAACCAGGGGGGGGTTATACATCTAACCCGAACGGGTACAATTCTACTATACCGTAATACTACACAAGTCTACTGTAATACAGTCCTATGTAAATACAGTTCAGTTCAGTTCCTTATTCTTCAGGCTTAAGTCAAAAGACATTGCCAACAACTACGTTCAGTTCTATATATAGTATACTTCAACTATATATTCTAACAACATGTAATATCCAATTACAATAGGGGGACAAGATAATTACCTCGATAAGCCCATAATTATCCGAGTTTAAAGTCGATCCTTAGCAATGTTTCGCTCCTACACCGGGTGCTCCGTCCCGCTCCAAACAACCCTTAGAAGTTCTAACCAACTTCTACAAAGCACTCCAACTAACCATGGAGATTTTCCTTAGGGTTTCGGTTTTGTGACTGACGGGAAGTATAATAGTATTTCCGGGCTTTTCGTATAGGTATAACCTTAGAATACCACAAGGTATAAGGCTAAGGTATTGGGCATTATAACAATACTTTTGAGAGTATTTCTCAACCAAGGGGGGGGGTACCCCACGAGAACACCCCAAGGTAGGGGGGGGGTGCTCTCGGCCGAAGGGCCTACTAGGAAGGGGAGAGGGTGCTCTCGGCCACAAGGCCACATGAAAGGGGGAGGCTCTTGGACGAGGGTCCACAAGAGGAGAGGGGTTCTCAAGACTTAGAGATTTGAGGGATGAAGAAGTCTTCAAAGGGAGGGGGGTATTTATAGGGTAAGCAAAGGCCAACCAAGGGCCAAGATCTAGCCAAGTGCTATGCAAGTGTAGGGCCAAGATGTGCCCAAGTGCCCCCTAGTCCCTACTCCACAAATCCCTCACAAAATATCTCACCAACTTGACCCTTCAAACGTCCAAGGGTGGCCGTCCAACTCCACCAACTCGAGGTGACAAGTGTCGCCTCTCGTTGGTCCAAAACATTTCATCTCTCGGAAAAATCCGCAAAAATAAGAAAAGACATAGCCGGAATTTTCCTCGCAGTTATGTAAACGCGTTTAAAAACGACTCTAACCAAGGTGTTGTGCACAAATGCCATTCGCTAAGCCACCTAGGCGGGGTGACACGTGTCACCCTCCTATTGGCCCAAAATAAAACATCTTAGAAAATATCCACAATGGCCAAAATCTCGAAAACAAAGTGGGCCCACAAAACCGTAAATTTCTCCCGTGGGCCCCACGTGACCATTTCCGAAAATAAAATTCCATAATTCTCTAATATTCCAGGAAGTCCGAATACCAAATCTGGGAATCCAATTCCCATTAACGAACCTTTTTCCTTCACAAAAACCGGAAACTTTTCCGTGGAAAAAATCGCCTCTTTCTTCCTTTCCAATCTTTCTGTCGTATTCTCGTACGTACGTCCTCGCTTACATACCCTGGAACTACGGGGTATAACAAATATCCTACTCACATATAAGGCTTATGTTTCTCCGATTGTTTAAAAGAGAATTATATTCTTAAATGAATAAGACTATGAACTACGAAACCTTTCTAAAATAAGAAACGTGAACATTTGAAATTAGGCAAACTTGGACGTTTGGAAAATAATGTTGTTACTTGATTTTACAAAGGTAAGAGTTTTGGTTTTCTTAAAAGATACCACTCTATTTTATACTACGTATTGTGACTTATGTGAAAGAAACAGATCTTTTAAA
Source organism: Przewalskia tangutica (assembly GCA_029844215.1). Lineage (NCBI taxonomy): Eukaryota > Viridiplantae > Streptophyta > Magnoliopsida > Solanales > Solanaceae > Przewalskia > Przewalskia tangutica. The sequence goes on from CM056736.1 coordinate 60,475,903, forward strand.
GATTTAATGTGTGAAGTACTTTGGGGATAGATACCCGAACTTGTTAAATAGAAAGTACCTTGTGTGAATAACTTGATTGTATTGGTTTGTGATAGCCTTGTAATACTTTCTTGTTGATTTGATAAGTAAACATGTTAGGATGCTACGTGTGTTAGTATCTTGTGATGTTAGTGTAAAGGGGTTTTCCCCTCGACTGCGCTTAAAGTTGTTTGACTATCAGCCGTTATGTTGGTATTGTACCACTCACCTTGACTTGTGTCCGGAGGTTAAGCTGCCCTCCGATGCGGGGTAGACTCAGGCGGTCTGGGACCATGATTCGAGAATACCTACGCGGGTCCAGGGATCCATGCGGAACTACGGAGTTCCGGTTAGTTTACGACCCTTTGGTCACGCGGTCTTTGTGGCGCTACGCGATCGCGAGTCCGTGACGACGCCGGGAGTAGCTACCCTCGACGCGGGTTATATCTCATGTGGCCTATGAGGTTGGCCTATGCGAGTCGCGGAAAGTTCAGTGGCTAGACGCGCATTTGATATCTGCGGCAGTGACCGCCTTTTATCATGTGGCCCAGACAGATATCATGACACGCTTTATGACCTTGTTGGTACTATGGGTGTTAGTAGTCGGCTATGCCTTCAGATTTACCTGCATCGTTTTATTAGGACACAGGTGGGACACGTGTTCATGTATTCCTTGGTGCCAGATATCATAAATCACGGCAGCGGTGAAGGTATTCCACGGCACGATTGATGTTGTGGGCGTGAGACCCATTGTTAAAATTGAGTGATGACTTGAGGCGTGAGTCCCCGACTTGGTATGATCGCTATTTATGGTGAATCAGTAGTTTGGTTATCATACATGTCTCCCGCTTTGTATAGACTACTATGATTTCATTTATGAGTTATTTTCGCCACATACTGGTACTGTTGCATCGACCTTCGGGGCCGCGTTCATGCCGCAGTAAAGGTACACCGCCATTGATCCTCGCCTTAGGGTCACGTCATTGGGAAAGCTCCGCTTTCCGAGGCTTATCATGGTATAGTCCTCGTTGTTGTAGGTGTTTACATTCGTGGTATGGCGGCCTGTCCCGCCATTGTTGTCGTATCATTTTTAGAGGTCCGTAGTACTTGTGGCGGTGGTTTGTAAAAAGGATTACACTGTTCATGTCGAAAAAGTTGGTATTTATATATAGGCCGAACGGCAAGTGTTCCTCAGATTACTGTTTGTACTACATTTGTTTCATGTATGTGTTTTATGTTCCGCGGATTACGCTGATGTTGGATCACTAGGGTGCCCGGTAAGACACTACCACGGCCCCGAACGGTCGTGACAAAAGTGGTATCGTGAGCGCTTAATCCTCTGAAAGTGTCTACGCATCGTATCCAAGAGTCTTGATTATCGGTGTGCGCACTACACCAATAATCGTGAGGCTATAGGATATTTAGGATTGGTTTCTATTCTTCTCACTATGAGATCGTGCCTTAGAGTCGTGTTGTAAGTTGGACCTCTAACGATTTCTTTCCTTACCGTTATGCCTCCGCGCAGGCAAAACCCGCCCGTGAGGGCAAGGCAAATGGCGGAGCCGCGAGTAGAGTTCAGAGGGTTACGTGGCACAGCCCAATCATTACCTAGGTAATGCTTCATTCGGGATTTCTGCGACATCACTAGCCCCAAAGAAAGTTTAGCACGGCGGCGCAGCCTCATCGCGCCATGATATTTGAACCTTCGCCCACGACCAGAACAGAGAATATGGATTGCAAAGAGGCGACTACATTAGCTATGGATTTAACTACCAGAGAGTATACCGATGTATCGCGAGTCTTGATGAATATCAACGAGAGGTTGTGCAAAAGAGTAGTTCTTCGCTTAGGCTAGAGCATGGCACGTGGTAATGAGCTTATACACGCAGCCGAGAAACGTAGAGATCGACAGTTAACCAAGGACGCAGAAGAGGCCGTGAGCAGCAAGGTCCTTTGGTAACTTTCGAGGCGAGTCACCTCACCAAAGAGATTTGATTATGCACATCCACAATGCAGAGTGGTCTTCCACGGATTTCGTGACGCTCGGGTATGCAGGAGTTGGTTAGAACTCCGTGGCTTCCGTTCATTGCTGACGAGACGCCATCCCGGGAATGTCGCTTTTAGTCGGGTACTTGTTGTACCTATGACCGCCGTGGTCCGATGTCGAAAGAGTGTCCTGGTAGGAGGACTTAGCCTTCGTGATCGGTGGGTAGTTCGTCACCTTCCTTAGCTGCATGCGCCTACTGGCAGTTTGATTAGAACGACTAGGGAGTGAAGAAGAGATTCTGCATATCCTTAACCTCAGAGTTCAAGATGTGTGATAAGATGGGTATATCATAAGTGCTATGTTTTGATAGCAGTGTGTTAATATTGTGATTAGAAATCTTGGTTAGTTAACCAAGTAAGATTTGGGGGATAGAGAAGGTGTGAGCCTTAGAGTTTTATACGTGAGACCTTAGAGGTGAGGCCATCTCGAGAAAAGGTGTAGTGTTATGTTTGATCCGTATCGGAAGTGCATAGTGCACGTGAGCTATGTTTGGGATAGGTCCCTAAGTAGTGTGGAATGAAAGGGGGTAGTTGATCTAAGAAGACCGCTAGGTTTTCGTAACGTGATTAGTGAGAGTTTTCCTTCGTGGAGCTAGCATTTTGCGCGTTGCCGGGTCGGGTTGAGGCCACGTTGCGGGTCAACCCGCGGCATGTTTGGTGGTGGGGTCTGGTTGTGGTGGTCCCGCCTTGTGACAGGGTCACGAGGGTGTTAGGCCCAAGTTTAGTTGACCAACACGAGTTCGTGGACGCGCTCGACCATGGTTGGGCCGATGGGGCAGCCCATCGTGTTCTTCGGCCGGACCGCTCACTCGGCGATGTTGTTTTAATGAAAGGTTGTAAGGCTGCACGGTGCCTACCTTCACCTTATGGCGCATGGAGCCTGTGGTACGGCTGTTTTTGTTTCGGAAGTTTTACCAGCGGGGTTAAGAACTCAGTGAGTCTCGACCGCATTCGCCCCGCCGCTGCTTGGATTTCAGGGATAGTTGTGGGGATTGTTGTCTCCTGTGGAGGGAGTGTTTAAGCTACCATTTCAGTGTTCGGATGTCACCTTTTGAAGCCTTGTAGGGGCGGAAGTGTAAAGTTGCCGGTCGATTGGTTCGATGTTGGCAAGGTTCGCATAGCTTGTTCAGCTTGTTCCACAGATCGTGGATAGTGAAGCTTGTCTAGAAGAAGTTCCGCACTTCGAGGAATCGTGCGGATAATCGGACGACGCTAGAGTTCAGGTTGACGGTCGGTCTTCTTGAAAGTACCACCCCGGACAGGGTGTGACGAGCTTTGGAAAACAGAGGAAACTTAGCCCGAGTTACTTTGGGCCTTTTTGAGTTCATGTGAGGAATAGGCCAGGTTGCCTATATGTTAGCATTTGCCGTCCGACGTAGGAGGCAGTGCGTCCGGTCTTTCGTATTGTTATGTTCAGGAAAGTACCGGAGATCCATCCAGAGTATCCCCAGTTAATGATGACCACGTTAGGGATAGTAACCCCGAGTTTTGGAAACTGAAGCAGTATCAGAATGTGGTAAGAGTTCGAGTGTACGACATCCTCAGGGATCGCAAGCAGCCCGGTACCATTTGTTGGGTCGTCGGAGCAAGGCTCGCGACAAAGTGACAAAAGTGGTACCATTTGTTGGGTCGCCTGAGAAGGTTAATGCCTCAGGCAAAGTGACAAAGTGGTATCTACGGCGAGTAAAGAGAGAAGCGAGCATGTATGGCGAGCATAGATGTGATCATTTCTTTTGTAAAGAGAAGGTGCGAAGGAAGTATATTTTAGACCCCGGTGAGAAGTGTTTTGTGGTGATGATTAGAGGTGTTTCCTCGTGGACTTTGATGTAAGTAGTTACGCAGGTGTTTCTGTGGCCAGCTGTGGCAGGATTGTTCGTAAGTGTAGTAGTGAAGACTATCGGCGCGCTCGTTATGAGACTTAGAAGGAACATTCGACGAATGTTTCTAAGGAGGAGAATGTTATACCGTATTTCAGTATATGCGTGGGACGTACGTAGAAAATTTGAACTTGAGAATAGGCTTGGCCGATTTACTTTTGTGCACAACACCCGATTAGAGTCGTTTTTCGACGAAACGTTTCCACAGCTTTCGTAGGGGAATTTCCGGCTATGTCATTTTTAATTTTTACGGATTTTTCCGAGAGACGAAACGTGTTGGGCCAACAAGAGGGCGCCACTTGGCACCCTCTCATTGGCGGACGTGAATGGGCGGTAAAGGGAGGGTGGACGAATTGGCCTTGTTGGTCAAGGGGAGTTGGTAGGATATTTTGTGTGTTAGTTGGTCAAGGACACTTGGGTGGATCTTGGCCCTACACTTGCTATGCACTTGGCTAGATCTTGGCCATTGGTTGGCCTTCACTTGACCTATAAATACCCCTCTCCCTTTGATGAATTCTTCATCCTTTCCACAAATCTCTAAGTGTTAAAACCCTCCCCCTCTCTTAGAGGTGTTCTCGTCCAACACCATCCCCCGGCCCCCGTGGCCGCGAGCCCCGCCCCCTTGTGGGGCCGGGTGGCCGAGACTTCCCCCCCCCTCCTAGGGGTGCTAGCCGTGGTACCCCAGCCTAGTTGCTTTCGTATAATACCCCCCTTTGTGGTGTAGAAATACTCTCAAAAGTATTGTTATAATGCCCAAATTACCTTAGCCGTATACCTTGTTGTATTCTAAGGTTATACCTATACGAAAAGCCCAGAAATACTATTATACTTCCCGTCAGTCAAAACCGAAACCCTAAGGAAAATCTCCATAGTCCGTTGGAGTATTGTGTAGAAGTTGGTTAGAACTTCTAAGGGTGGTTTAGAGCGGGTTGGAGCGCCGAGTCGAGCTAAACGTTGCCCAGGATCGACATTTTAACTTGGATAATTATGGGCTTATCGAGGTAATTATCTTGTCCCTCTATTGTAATTGGAAATTACATGATGTTAGAATATATAGTTGAAGTATACTATATATAGTACTGAACTTAATGTTGTGGCAATGTCCTTGGACTTAAGCCTGAATTTAAAGTTAAGAATCAGTAATTACGTAGGATGTATTACATGAGACTTGTAGTTGAGGGCAGGGAAGGGCGCCCAATTTCCGTAGGATCTTGCATCTAGATTTATTCTACCGAGTAGTCTAGACTTTGATAGACTTGTATAACCCGTATAGGTTGAATGTTCTGCAGTAGCATGTGCTACTTAAGAAGGTGAACCAAAGCGGGTTATACCGTGAGCGATTTGCTAATAGTCGATAATCGTCGCGAGGTATGTGAACCTCTTCCTATCTCTTCTAGCATGATGTGTGTATAACTATGTAGTACGGTAGACGTACGTGTGTTAATTGAACGTAGTTGTACGGCAATGTCTTTTGACTTAAGCCCGAATAATAATAATCTTGAAGTAGTTCAAGAGAATTAAGAACCGTTTTTAAAAGAAGAGTAATACTTGGTTTTAAAAGCTTAAGAGTTATACTAGCTTTATGGGAAGTTAGGTATAACGACTTAAGAGAGATAAAACGAATGATTTATTTATTTTAGAAGTTAAGAGACTTGATCTTGTAAGATAAGAGACTTAACTTAAATGAATTATATGAATTTTGTGTGAAACCTCATTCGTGAGTAATGAGTACTTGATTTTTAAAAGGGATAATGTTTTACTGATTTCGGAAATCAGAAATGTGTATCGACAAACCACTGCAGCGTTAATAAAGGAAAATGTATTGAATAATTAAGTATTATTAAAACCAGTAGAAACTTCCATCTGCATAGAAGCTAAGATGAGACAAAATGATATTTCCTAGATCATGGCTGCTGTAATAAGATTGTTATAAACAAGAATATCCTACTCACATATAAGACTTATGTTTCTCCGATTGTTTAAAAGAGAATTATATTCTTAAATGAATAAGACTATGAACTACGAAACCTTTCTAAAATAAGAAACGTGAACATTTGAAATTAGGCAAACTTGGACGTTTGGAAAATAATGTTGTTACTTGATTTTACAAAGGTAAGAGTTTTGGTTTTCTTAAAAGGACAGTCACTCTATTTTATACTACGGGTATTGTGTGACTTATGTGAAAGAAACAGATCTTTTAAAGATTTAATGTGTGAAGTACTTTGGGGATAGATACCCGAACTTGTTAAATAGAAAGTACCTTGTGTGAATAACTTGATTGTATTGGTTTGTGATAGCCTTGTAATACTTTCTTGTTGATTTGATAAGTAAACATGTTAGGATGCTACGTGTGTTAGTATCTTGTGATGTTAGTGTAAATGGGTTTTCCCCTCGACTGCGCTTAAAGTTGTTTGACTATCAGCCGTTATGTTGGTATTGTACCACTCACCTTGACTTTTGTCCGGAGGTTGTCGCCTCCGACGCGGGTAGACTTCAGCGGTCCGGGACCATGATTCGAGAATACCTCACGCGGGTCCGTGGGATCCATGCGGAACTACGGAGTTCCGTGTTAGTTTACGCGCCTTGTGGTCATGCGGTCTTTGTGGCGCTATGCGATCGCGAGTCCAGGCGATTTACGGGAGTAGCTACCCTCGATGCGGGGTTATACCTCACGCGGGCTATGAGGTTGGCCTATGCGAGTGCGGGAAAGTTCGAGGGCTAGACGCGCACATTTGATCTCGCGCGAGTGACCGCCTTTTATCATGTGACGCCAGACAGATATCATGACACGCTTTATGACCTTGTTGGTACCGTGGGTGTTAGTAGTCGGCTATGCCTTCGCATTTACCTGCATCGTTTTATTAGGACACGTGGGACCTAGTGTTCATGTGTATTCCTTGGTGCTTGTATATCATAAGCGGCGGTGAGGAAGGTATTCCACGCACGATTGATGTTGTGGGCGTGAGACCCATTGTTAAAATTGAGTGATGACTTGAGGCGTGAGTCCCGACTTGCATGATCGCTATTTATGGTGAATCGTAGTTTGGTTATCATACATGTCTCCCGCTTTATATAGACTACTATGATTTCATTTACATGAGTTATTTTCGCCACATACTTGGTACTGTTGTATCGACCTCCTTCGAGGCTGCGTTCATGCCGCAGTAAAGGTACACCGCCATTGATCCTCGCTCTTAGGGTCATTCCAAAGATTGGGAAAGCTCCGTTTCCGAGGCTTATCAGTGGTATAGTCCCCGTGTTGTAGGTGTTTACATTCGTGGGTATGGCGGGGCCCCGTCCCCGCCATTGTTGTCGATCATTTCTTAGAGGTTTGTAATCTCGTTGTGGGTAGGGTTTGTAAAAAGGATTAAACTGCTCATGTTGAAAAAGTTGTTATTTATATATATGCCGAAAAGACAAGTTTTCTCGACATCGTTGTACTTCATTTGTTTCATGTATGTGTTTTATGTTCCTGATTACTCGATGTTGTATCACTAGGGTGCCCGGTAAGGCACTACCACGCCCCGAACGGTCGTGACAAGAATGAGTACTTGGCTTTTAAAGAATAATGTTTTATCGATTTGGAAATGAGAATAAGTATCGAACAAACCACTGCAGCGTTAATAAAGGAAAATGTATTGACTAATTAACTATATTAAAACCAGTAGAAACCTCCATCTGCATAGAAGCTAAGATAAGACAAAATTGTATTACATTTTCTAGATCATGACTGATTTAATAAGATTGTTATAAACAAGAATAACTACTCACACATAAGGTGTATGCTACTCAATTGTTTTAAAAAGAGATTGCGTTATTTGATTAAGACTATGAACTATGAAATCTTTCGGAAGTAAAAGACTTGAGTATATTTTAATTAGGCAACTTGAACTTTTGGAAAAGAATGTTGTTACTTGATTTTAAAAAAGGAAAGTGTTTGTGATTTAAAAGAAAAGTATGGTATTATCTTAATCTGTCTTAAAAGAGAGTTTAAATGTTATGGCCAATTTGACACCGAGTCCATGGGATGGACCGAGAATGTATTCCACACGATTTGATACCGAGTCCATGGGATGGACCGGGGATGTATTCCACACGATTTGATACCGAGTCCATGGGATGGATCGGGAATGTATTCCACACGATTTGATACCGAGTCCATGGGATGGACCGGGAATGTATTCCACACGATTTGATACCGAGTCCATAAGATGGATCGGGAATGTATTCCACACGATTTGATACCGAGTCCATGGGATGGACCGGGAATGTATTCCACACGATTTGATACCGAGTCCATGGGATGGACCGGAAATGTATTCCACAATTTGATACCGAGTCCATGGGATGGACCGGGAATGTATTCCACACAATTTGATACCGAGTCCATGGGATGGACCGGGAATGTATTCCACACGATTTGATATCGAGTCCATGGGATGGACCGGGAATGTATTCCACACGATTTGATACCGAGTCCATGAGATGGACCGGGAATGTATTCCACACATTTTGATACCGAGTCCATGGGATGGACCGGGAATGTATTCCACACGTTTTGATACCGAGTCCATGAGATGGACCGGGAATGTATTCCATACGATCCGGCACCGAGTCCATGAGATGGACCGGGAATATGACCATGCGATTCCACCTAGAGTCCCATGAGGTGGGCCGAGACATGTTATACGTATCACACGATTTATACCTAGATCGCCAAGAATGGCGGCGAGTTCCACGGGCATGAGGGATGACTTGAGGGCGTGAGTCCCTGACTTGACATGACTACTTTTATGTTGTGAACTGTAGTTGTTATCACACATGTCTCCTGTTTTATTTTAGACTGTTATGATTTCGTTCATGATTTCCAGCCACATACTTGGTACTGTTATCGACCTCCTTCGGCCGCTCATACCGCAGTAGAGGTACATCGCTGATCCTCACTCTAGGATCACATTCAACAGATTAAGCTCCGCTTTCTCCGAGTATTATCTTTTGCATGTTTTCCCGAGTTTGTAAGTTCTGTACATTCAGGTATGACGGCCCCGTCCCGTCATAGTTGTAAAAATTTTAGAGGTCCAGTAGTACTTGGCAGTAATTGTAAAAGGGATGTAATCGTCGGTTCAAGTTTTATGTATATATATATGCCGAAAGGCAATCTTCTCTCGATAAACTGCTCTCATTCTATAATTGTTTCATGTCTTGTTTTTATATTCCGCTGATTACTCGATGTATGTCTACTGGGTGCCCGTAAGGCACTACCACGCCCGGATCGGTCGTGACAAAAGTGGTATCGAGCGCTTAATCCTCGGAAAGTGTCTACGCATCGTATCTAGTAGAGTCTTGATTATCGGTGTGTTGTGCACCACATCAATAATCAGGAGGCTATAGGATATTTAGGATTGGTTTCCATTCTTCTCATTCTGAGATCGTGCCTTAGAGCTGTGTTATAAGTTGGACCCCTCTAACGTATTCTTTTATGCCAGTTATGCCTCCACACAAGGCAATCAGGGCCCAGAAGGGCAAGGCAGCAGAGGAAGCTGCGAGTAGAGTAGCGGCGGTCTCTACTGAGACTACAGTACCTGAGCCTCCAGTCCCACAGCCTGGAGCAGAGGAGATGGGTTACAAGGAGATGGCCCAGTTATTGGCCAGGATAGTGGCAAGGCATGAGGATAAGCTGGATGCAGCAATTCCGGTACCGGTAGTACCCGTAGTTCACCCGAGAGCGGATAGTTTGAGACTACGGGACTTTCTGAGTTGCAGCCCGCCAGCGTTTTAAGGATCGAGGCCTGAGGATGATGTTATACCCCGTATTTCCAGAGTATGTACGTGAGGGAGTACGTATAAAAGTTTGAGCCTTAAAGTTAGGCAAGGACGAAATTTTGTTCACAACTACCGAAAAGAATCGTTTTTCGACGAAACGTTTTACAAAACTTGCGAAGGGAAAAATACGGCTATGTCATTTATTATTTTTGCGGATTTTTCCGAGAGATGAAATATTTTGGACCAACGGGAGGGTGACATGTGTCACCCTCAAAAGTGGAAGGCAAAGGGCTAGCTTGGCACGTTTTTTGTGTTGAAGTTTTAGTCAAGGGTTAGGTAGGATATTTTGTAGATATTTTGTGTAGTTGATGAACAAGTGGGACCCACAAACACTTGTCCAAATCTTGACCTTACACTTGCCCACCACTTGTCTTGATCTTGGACATTGGTTGGCCTATAAATACCCCCCTTTGTTGAAGACTTCTTCATCCACAAAATGTTTCTAAGTCTTGAAATCCCTCTCCCCCCTCTCTTTAATTTTCGTCCTCCCCCTTGTGAGGCTTTGACCGAGAAGTCTCCTCCCTACCTAGAAGCTCTCGTAAAATACCCCCTGGTAGAAAAGTATTCTCCAAGTATAGTTACTATTCCAAAATACCTTGGCCCAAATACCTTGTAGTATTCCAAGGTTACACCTATACTAAAAGCCCATAAATACTATTATACTTCCCTTCAGTCACAAAAACGAAACCCTAAGGAAAATCTTCATAGCCGGTTGAAGTATTAAGAAGAAGTTGCGTAGAACTTCTAAGGGTTGTTTGGAGCGGGTTGGAGCACCCAGAGTAGGAGCTAAAACGTTGCTTAGGATCAACATTTAAACTTGGATAATTTTGGGCTTATCGAGGTAAATACTCTTGTCCTTATATTGTAATTGGAAGTTGCATACTGTCGTAGTATTGAAATGAATATAAGATTCATAGAAGAGAATTGAACTGTAATAGAAGGATATTACAGAAGAGAGTTAAACTGAAATCAGATCAGAAGAATAATAAAGAAGAAGATTAAAATTGTACTTGCATAGGACTGTATTTGCAGTAGACTTGAGTAGTTTAACGGGTAGGGAAGTGCTGCCCAATTTTCCGTAGAATAGAGAAGCCTCTGCTTAGAATGTTCTACAGAGTAGTCTAGACTTTGATAGACTTATATAATCGTATAGGTTGAAGTACTGCGAGTAGCGTGTTCTACTTGAAAGATGGACAAGGCTAGCCGGGTTATAGCCGTGGAGCGTTTTGCTAATTGTCGATAATCGTCGCGAGGTATGTGATTCTTCCTATCCTCTTGAGCATGATATTTTAAAGAATATATATATAGTACGGTAGACGTACGTGTGTTAACTGAACGTAGTTTTACGGCAATGTCTTTTGACTTAAGCCTGAATAATAAGAATCTTGAAGTATTTCAAGAGAATTAAGAAACCTTTTTGAAAGAAGAGTAATACTTGGTTTTAAAAGCTTAAGAGTTATACTAGCTTTATGGGAAGTTAGGTATAACGGCTTAAGAGAGATAAAAAAAGAATGATTTCTTGATCTTAAAAAATAAGAGACTTGACTTAATTAATATGAATTTTGTTAAAAAAGGTGTGAAACCTCATTCGTGAGTAATGAGTGCTTGGTTTTTAAAAGGGATAATGTTTTACTGATTTCGGAAATCAGAATAAGTATCGAACAAACCACAGCAGCGCTAATAAAGGGAAATGTATTGACTAATAAAGTATTATTAAAATCAGTAGAAACCTCCATCTGCATAGAAGCTAAGATGAGACAAAATGATGTTACATTTCCTAGATCATGGCTGCTTTAATAAAGATTGTTATGAACAAGAATAACCTACTCACACATAAGGCATATGTTTCTCAAATTGTTTTAAAGGAGAAATATATTATTAAGTGATTAAAACTATGAACTACGAAACCTTTCGAAAATGAGAAACTTGAGCATTTGTAATTAGGCAAACTTGAACGTTTGGAAAATAATGTTGTTACTCGATTTTACAAAGGGAAGTGTTTTGGTTTACTTAAAAAGATAGTCACTCTATTTTTATACTACGGGTATTGTGTGACTTTTGTGAAAGAAACGGATCTTTTAAAAAGTTAATGTATGAAGTACTTTGGGGATAAAAACCCGAACTTGTTAACATAAAGAAAGTACCTTGTGTGAATAACTTGATTGTGTTGGTTTGTGATAGCCTTGTAATACTTTCTTGTTGATTTGATAAGTAAACATGTTAGGATGCTACGTGTGTTAGTATCTTGTAATGTTTGTGTAAAGGGGTTTCCCTTGTTGTGCTTATGTTGTTTAACGATAAGCTGTTATGTTAGTATTATATCACTCACCTCTTGACATGATACCGGGGGTTAAGCTGCCCTCCGATGCGGGGTAGACTCAGGCGGGTCTGTGTGACCTATGATTCGAGAATACCTCATGCGGGTCCAGGGGATCTATGCGGAGCTACGAGAGTTCGTGTTAGTGTGCGGGGTTATACCTCATGCGGTCTATGTGGCCATGCGGACTGCGAGTCCCAAGACGATGCCGGGAGTAGCTACCCTCGATGCGAGAATACCCTCATGCGGGCCATTGTAGTGGCCTATGCGGAGCTGCGGGAAGTTCGGGACTAGACGCGCGACATTAGATCTGCGGGCGAGTGGCGGCCGATCATGTGGCGGTCTAGACAGATCTCATGATACGCTTTATGACCTTGTTGGTGCGTAGGTGTTAGTAGTCGGCTATGCCTTCGCACTTACCGTGCGGTTTTATTAGGACACGGTGGGACTCGGTGTTCATGTGTATTCCTTGGTGCTTTTATATCACTGCCGGCATGAGGAAGGTATTCCACGGGCATGGTTGATGTTGTGGGCGTGAGACCCATAGTTGTATTGAGTGATGACTTGAGGCGTGAGTCACGACTTGACATATCGCATATTTATTGTGAATCGTAGTTGGTTATCATATATGTCTCTGCTTTATATAGACTACTATGATTTCATTTGATATTTTGATTTCACATACTTGGTACTGTTATCGACCTCCTTGGGCTGCGTTCATGCCGCAGTAGAGGTACACGATGTTGATCCTCGCCATAGGGTCACGATTCGGCGTTTGGGAAGCTCCGTTTCTCGGAGGCTTATTAGTGGTATAGTCCCGTCGTTGTAGGTACCCATTCGAGGGTATGGCGGCCCATCCGCCATTGTTGTCATATTATTCGTAGAGGTAATCTTGTTGTGGTAGGGTTTGTAAAAGGGGATGTAACTGTTCAGATTTAAGTTTGTATATATATACGCCGAAAGGCAACTTTTCGCAGAAAAACTGTTTTACACTTCATATTATTTCATGTTATGTTTTTTATTCCGCTGATTACTATGATGTATGTCTACTTGGGTGCCCGGGGTAAGGCACCAGTCACGGGCTCGGGTTCGGGTCGTGACAAAAGTGGTATCAGAGCAGTTAATCCTCGGAAAGTGTCTACAGACCGTATCTAGTAGAGTCTTGATTATCGGTGTGTTGTGCACCACACCAATAATCATGAGGCTATAGGATATTTAGGATTGGTTTCCATTCTTCTCACTCTGAGATCGTGCCTTAGAGCTGTGTTATAAGTTGGACCCCTCTAACGTATTTCTTTCCCATCGTTATGCCTCGCGTAAGGCAATCTGTCACGACTGCTCGGGGGCATCGTGCCTTACCCTGAGCACCCTAGTGATACAACATCAGAGAAAAACCAGCGGAAATAAAAAAAAACTTAAACATTTAAATAGACATGGATCAAGATAAAAGAAAATAGGCCAACCAAAACGGTTGCCTTTCAACATATATAAATATAGACATTTGAACAGTTACAATCCTTACAACCCTGCCCACAACAAGCACTCTGCACTTCTAAGATTTTTACAACAACTATGACGGGACAGGGCCCCGCCATACCCCTGAATGTACAAGAACCTACAGACTCAGGGTAACATACCAAAGATAAGCCTCCGAAGGAACGGAGCTTCCCAATACGCTGAAGGGTGATCCTAAAAGCGGGGATCGACAGCCGATGTACCTCTTCATGCGGCATGAACGCAGCCCCCCGAAGGAGGTCGATAACAGTACAGTATGTGAAATCAGAAATCAGTAAATGAAATCATAATAGTCTATATAAAGCGGGAGACATGTATGATAACCAAACTACGACACGATATAACGATTATATCAAGTCGTGGACTCACGCCTCCAAGTCATTACTCAGTATAACGATGGGTCTCACGCCACAACATCAACCATGCCCGTGGAATACCTTCCCCACCGCCAGCCTATGATATGATAACACCAAGAAGTACACCTGAACACCAAGTCCTACCTGATGCCAAAGTCGTACTAACAATACAATACAACCAAACCACGAAGCTGACACGGGGCAAGTACGAAAGCCGACTACCAGATACCAAGGCCGGCCACGCAGCTGACCGGGGCAAGTACGAGGGCTAACTACCAGGTACCAAGGCCGTATCACGAGACTTCGTCACTACACTGAACGGGGCAAGTGCGAGGGCTAACTACCAGGTACCAAGGCCGAATCAGCCACGAGACGGGGCAAGTACAAGTCTGGCCACCAGGTACCAAGGCCGAACAGTAAGAAACCTCATGGAGAGCTAATCCATGGAATAACACTATCAACAGGAGCGTACCCGTGGAATTCTCCGTCACTGCCGGTACGTCCAAGTAAGTCCTCAACAAGTCAACCGGCCCTCCATCGAGAGACGCGGTAGTATAGAAACACAATTCTTGCACAACAAAGGCTATCATAACAAACATAGGCAAGTTTCACAACAACAAGCATAGGCAAGTTACACAACAACAAGCATAGGCAAGTTATACACAACTCAAGGTACTTTCATTTTACATCAAAGTCCGGGTTTTAACCCTAAAGTACTACGTACGTTAAGTTCCTTTTAAGAGATCCATTCCTTTTATAAAAGTCACCCGATACCCGTAGTATATAAAAAAATGAGTGACTTACATCTTTTAAGTAAACCAAAACAACTTCCATACTTTCCTTTTTAAAACCAATTTTAAGACAAAACAATGCCTTTCTTTTTCCCTAGAGTTCCAGTTTGCCTAATTTCAATTACTCAAGTCTCTTTATTTTAGAAAAGTTTCATAGTTCGATGTCTTAATCTCCTTTAAAACAATTGAGTAACATATGCCATAGGCGTGAGCAGTTTATTCTTGTTTATAACCATTTATTAAAGCAGCCATGATCTAGAAAATGTAATATCATTTTGTCTCATCTTAGCTTCTATGCAGATGGAGGTTTCTACTGGTTTTAATAATACTTCATTATTCATTACATTTTCCTTTATTAACGCTGCAGTGGTTTGTTTGATACTTATTCGATTTAGAAATCAAGAAACATTATTCCCTTTTAAAAACCAAGTACTCATTACTCACGAATGAGGTTTCACACAAACATCCATATTAAGTCAAGTCTCTTATCTTTTAAGATTAAGTCTCTTATCTTTTAAGATTAAGTCTCTTAACTTCTAAAAATTAGTAAATCATTCTCTTTATCTCTCTTAAGACGTTATACCTAACTTCCCATAAAGCTAGTATAACTCTTATGTTTTCAAAACCAAGTATTACTCTTCTTTCAAAAAGGTTTCTTAATTCTGTTGAAATACTTCAAGATTCTTTATTATTCAGGCTTAAGTCAAAAGACATTGCCATAATACTACATTCAGTTAACACACGTACGTCTACCGTACTTATATATATGTTCCTTTAAAATATTTCAAGGTTCTTATTATTCAGGCTTAAGTCAAAAGACATTGCCGTACAATTATATTCAGTTAGCACACGTACGTCTACCGTACTATATATATATATTATTCAGGCTTAAGTCAAAAGACATTGCCACACGTACGTCTACCGTACTATGTATATATACTTTTAAAATACTTCATGCTCAAGAGTATAAGAAGAATCACATACCTCGCGACGATTATCGACTATAAGCAAAACGCTCCACGGCTATAACCCGGCTAGCCTTGTCCACCTTCTAAGTAGCACATGCTACTTGCAGAACATTCAACCAATAAAGGTTATCAGTCTACTGTAAATACAGCCCTATGTAAATACAGTTTAATCTTCTACTCTAATATTTTTCTGATGTGATTTCAGTTCAAGTCTATTCTGTAATATCCTTCTATTACAGTTCAAATCTCTTCTATGAATCTTATATTCATTTCAATATTACTACAGTATGTAATTCCCAATTACAATAAAAGGACAGTAGTATTTACCTCGATGAGCCCAAAATTATCCAAGTTTAATGTCGTTCCTGAGCAACGTTTAGCTCCTACTCCGAGTGCTCCAATCCGCTCCGAACAACCCTTAGAAGTTCTACTAACTTACTTAACACTTCAACCGACTATGAAAGTTTTCCTTAGGGTTTCATTTTTGTGGCTAAAGGAAAGTATAATAGTATTTCCGGGCTCTACGTATAGAGGTAACTTTGAAAAGTACTACAAGGTATATGGGCTAAAGTATTTGGGCATTATAACAATACTTGGAGAGTATTTCTATACCACAAAGGGGGGTATTTATACGAGACAACTAGGCAAGGGGGGGGGGGGTACCCCTCGGCTAGACACTACAAAGGGGGAGGGGGAGGCTCTCGGCCAAGGGCCTTTCTCAAAGGGGGAGGGGGATTTGGACGAAAGCAAACAAGAGGGAGGGAGTATTTGAGACTTAGAAAGATTGCTCAAGTTTGGATGAAGAAAGTCTTCAACTTAGAGGGGTATTTATAGGTCAAGCAAAGGCCAACCAATGGCCAAGATGAAGACAAGTGTGGTGCAAGTGTAGGGCTAGGATTTACCCATGTGTCCTTATCCATCTACTACACAAAATATCCTACCTAACCCTTGACCAAGAAAATGCACAAAAAACGTGCAAACAATGGCCCTCTTTGCCGTCCATTGAGGGTGACAAGTGTCACCCTCCCGTTGGTCCAAAATGTTTCGTCTCTCGGAAAAATCCGCAAAAATTAAAAATGACATAGCCGTATTTTTCCCTTCGCAAGTTTAGTAAAACGTTTCGTCGAAAAACGACTCCTTTCGGCACTTGTGTACAAATTTCGAAACTTGCCAAATCTTAAGGCTTAAATTTTCTACGTACGTCCTTACGTACATACTCTGGAAATACGGGGTATAACATTCTCCCCTCCTTAGAAACATTCGTCCCGAATGTTCCTTCTCAAGACGGACAACGATGAAGTTCTTCTTAACAAGTTGCCAATGCCACACCTGGCCACAAAATAACACACGTTCTCTTCCTTCCTTACTCGTCGTACCCTTCTCGAACACTTGAACTCTTTTAGTATACGTACCACACTTTAGTCATCGCTTTAGTTTCCAAAACTTTGGAGTCACCACCTCCAAACTTGGTCCTCTTACTAGCCTCAATCTCCCTTAAGGCTATTCCCGGCCTTCACGATCCGCTTCTGGTCGAACATATCCACGAACTCATACGATGGTCATCTAAACTTGGGCCTAGCACCCTCGTGACCCTACCACCTGGCGGGACCACCCAGAGCTGACCCCACCTCGAAACAGGCCGCGGGTTGGCCCGCAACAGGGCCCCAACCCGACCCACTTAACGCAACAAGCTCTTGTTCCCCGATCCGGAACAATCTTACCTATACAGGTCATGAAAGCTACCACTTCCATTTCACACTACCCAGGGACTTATCACACAATACATTCAAGGCATAAAATGCACTCTGACAAGGATCACTTGCAAAATCTTGTACTCAAGACGGCCTTACATCTAAGGTCTCAACTGTAATATTCTAAGGTTCATCATTTTCTCACCCCCCAGGCTTACCCTTTCTCACTAACCAGGTTCTAAATCACATTTTAGCACAAAGCTATCCGAACATAACACTTAACACATTATCATAAAATCAATACATACAAGTCTCTAGAGGGTTAAGGATATACCTGAAAATAGGCGGTTCAAAGGACCGCTAAAACTGGGAACTTCCACCGCGACCTCTCACCGTGGGTCACGGTATGAACATCCCGCCTAGCTATGGAAGGTGAAGAACCATGGCCCAACCGTAGTGCGTGCTATCCTACCAGCTACCCACAGTCGGACAGTCTCTCGCCAGATGGCCCTGTTGGCCGCAAGAATAACAATCTCCCAAGTTAGTACGACACTCTCCCTTATGAAGTTTTCCACAACGGCCACACTGAGACAAGGGCGACCTCATTCGGCGAGCACTCCTACTCCCCTGAAAATCTGAAACCTGGGAGCCCTGACCTGCTCCTGAATATCCCGAAGGTCCCGAAGGCTGTGGAGGACCACTCTGTACTGGCGGAGGTACATAACTTGTCTGCTGCTGAGGCGGTCCGCCTCGAAAGTCACCAAAGGACCCTGCTGTTCTGGCCCTCTTCTGCTGATCTTGGTCATTCCGTCGATTTCTCCGCTCCTCACTTCCAAGTGCATAAGCCTGCATGCGGGCAATGTCCATGCCCGGCTGAAGAGCTACACCCGAACAACTCTCTGCCAGGTAATCATCGAGCCCTGTAACATATCGGTGCACTCGATCCTCCATACTAGCTACTAACGCGGACGCATCGCCAATGAGTCGAACTCCACATTGTACTCCCGACCGTCGCGGCTTCGCGCAACACCAAAAATCTGTCGGCCCGAGCCCTCCTCATCTGGGGAGGCAAGAAATGTGCAAGAAAGGCCTCTGAGAACTCGTTCCATACAGCTGGAAGTGCATGCTCTCCCCGGGACAGCTCCCACGAATCAAACCAGTCGACTGCGGTATCACGCAGCCGATGCGAACCTAGGACCACCGACTCGGTCTCCGATGCCTTGATCACTCTCATGATCCGCTGTAACTACCGGATGAACTCCTGCGGATCATCCTCAGGCCTCGACCCATAAAACTCTGGCGGGTTACATCTCAGAAAATCCCGTAGCCTCAAACTATCTGATCTAGGGTGAACCACTGGTGCTACTGGAACTGCTGCGTCCAGCCTATCCTCAAGTCTGGCCACAACCCTGGCCATTAACTGGGCCCACTCCTTGTAACCCATCTCCTCTGCTCCAGATTGCGGGACTGGAGGCTCAGGTACTGTGGTCTCTGTAGAGACTGCCGCTGCTCTACTCGCAGCTCCTGCGCTTTGCCCTTCGGGCGGGTTGCCGCTGCGAGGCATAGCGGTAAAAACGGCACGTCGAGGGGTCCAACTTATCACACAACTCTAAGGCACGATCTCAGAATGAGAAGAACGGAAACCAATCCTAAATGTCCTGCAGCCTCCTGATTATAGATGTGGTGCACAACACATCGATAATCAAGACTCTACTAGACACGGTCTGTAGACACTTTCCGAGGACTAACTGCTCTGATACCACTTTTGTCACGACCCGTTCCGGGGCCCGTGACTGGTGCCTTACCCCGGGCACCCTAGTGATACAACATCAGAGAAAAACCAGCGGAAATAAAAAAACTTAAACATTTAAATAGACATGGATCAAGATAAAGAAAATAGGCCAACCAAAACGGTTGCCTTTCAACATATATAAATATAGACATTTGAACAGTTACAATCCTTACAACCCTGCCCACAACAGTGCTACAGACCTCTAAGATTTTTACAACAACTATGACGGGACAGGGCCCCGCCATACCCCTGAATGTACAAGAACCTCTGCACTGTGGGTAACATACCAAAGATAAGCCTCCGAAGGAACGGAGCTTCCCAATACGCTGAAGGGTGATCCTAAAAGCGGGGATCGACAGCCGATGTACCTCTACCTGCGGCATGAACGCAGCCCCCCGAAGGAGGTCAGTACAACAGGTACCAAGTATGTGAAACTGTAAATACTGTAAATGAAATCATAATAGTCTATATAAAGCAGGAGACATGTATGATAACCAAACTACAGTACACACATATAACAGTTATATCAAGTCAGGGACTCACGCCCTCCAAGTCATTACTCAAGTATAACGATGGGTCTCACGCCCACAACATCAACCATGCCCGTGGAATACCTTCCTCACTGCCGGCAGTCTATGATATGATAACACCAAGAAGTACACCTGAACACCAAGTCCTACCTGATGCCAAAGTCGTACTAACAATACAATACAACCAAACCACGAAGCTGACACGGGGCAAGTACGAAAGCCGACTACCAGATACCAAGTGTTATACCCCGTATTTCCAGAGTATGTACGTGGGGGACGTACGTAGAAATTTTCGAACTTCATTAGGCTTGGCCGAATTCATTTTGGGCACAAGTGCCGATTTGAGTCGTTTTTCGACGAAACGTTTCCACAGCTTACGTTGGGAAAATTCCGGCTATGTCATTTATATTTTTTGCGGATTTTTCCGAGAGACGAAACATTTTTGGACCAACGGGAGGGTGACACTTGTCACCCTCATTGGACGGTTTGGAGGGGGCGGTCAAGGTTGGTTGGCCTTGGCCGATTGGCCCCTTGATTTGTGCCTTGCTTTGTGGCTTGTTTTGTGGAGTGTTTTGTGGAGTAGGGTTTAGGGTGCACTTGGCTTAATCTTGTCCTTACACTTGCTATACACTTGGAAGGATCTTGGCCCTTGGTTGGCCTTTGGTTTTGCTATAAATACCCCCCTAAGTGTGAAGACTTCATCCATTCCAAAAACTTCCAAGTCTTGAAAACCCTCCCTCTCCCTCTTGCTTGTGATTCGTCCACACGCCCTCCTCCCCCTTTGTGGAGCTTTGGCGAGAGGCCACCCTCCCCTTTGTGGTGCCTTCAGTGGGGTACCCCTAGCCTAGTTGTTTTCGTATAATACCCTTGTTGTGGTATAGAAATACTCTCCTAGTATTGTTATAATGTCCAAATACCTTGGCCCAAATACCTTGTAGTATTCCCAAGGTTACACTTATACAAAAGCCCAGAAAATACGATTATACTTCCTTTAGCCACAAAAACGAAACCATAAGGAAATCTTCACCCGTTGTTGAAGTTGTAAGTAGAAGTTGGTTAGAACTTCTAAGGGTTGTTTGGAGCGCTCGGAGTAGGAGCTAAGCGTTGCTCAGGATCGACTTTATACTTGGATAATTTTGGGCTTATCGAGGTAAACACTACTGTCCTTCTATTGTAATTGGAAATTACATGTTAGAATTTATAGTTGAAGTATACTATATATGGAACTATACTTAGTATTCGGCAATGTCTTTTGACTTAAGCCTGAAGAATAAAGAATAGAACTGAACTGTATTTACATAGGGTGTATTGCGATGAGACTTGTGTAGCGTTACTGAGTAGGATGGTACACGTCCGGTTAGACGTGTAAGCCCCCCCTGGTTGGCTTGGTAGCCGGCCTCGATAGAGGAGGAGATTTACGCTGTTGCGGGGGGGGGGGGAGGTGCTGCCGAATTTTCTGTAGGAAGATGGGAACTTGTGTTTAAGATTTAATAGACGTTTGTGGCCTTTATAGGTGAAAGTACTAAGAGTAGCGTATTCTACTCGAGGAGTGGAAAGGGCTAGCAAGGTTGTAGTACTTGGAGCTTTTTGCTTATTGTCGATAATCGTCGCGAGGTATGTGAACCTCTTCCTATCTCTTCTAGCATGATATGTGTGAACTATGTAGTACGGTAGACGTACATGTGTTAATTGTATTTGATTGTTGTAAAACATAAAGGGTTATAACGGCTTTATGGGAAGTTGGTTATAACAGCTTTATGTAGGTAAGAAAATGGGTTGTGGCTTTTAAAAGATAACTGATTTGATTTATAACTGGCTTGGGCGTTATAATACAGAACTTGATGTATTTCAAAAGATTTATAAATCGTTTTGAAGGGAGAGTAACACTTGGTTTTAAAGGTTTTAAAAAGAGTTATACTAGCTTTATGGGGAGTTAGGTATAATGTCTTAAGAGAGGTAAAGAAAATGGTTTACTGATGTTAGAAGTTAAGAGACTTGATCTTATAAGATAAGAGACTTAACTTATTTGTTTTAATGTGGATGTTTGTGTGAAACCTCATTCGTGAGTAATGAGTACTTGGTTTTATTTAAAGGGATAATGTTTCTTGATTTGAATCGAATGTGTATCGACAGACCACTGCAGCGTTAATAAAGGAAAATGTATTGAATAATGATGTATCGTATTAAAACCAGTAGAAACCTCCATCTGCATAGAAACTAAGATGAGACAAAATGATATTACATTTTCTAGATCATGGCTGCTGTAATAAGAATGTTGTAAACAAGAATAACCTACACAAACCTGAGACATATATTAATAAATTGTTCTAAAAGGAATCAAGTGATTAAGTTTGGGAACTATGAAACCATTGAAAATGAGAAGCTTGAGTAATTGAAACTAGGCAACTGGAACTTAGGAAAAGAATGTTGTTACTTGATTTTGAAAAGGAATGTGGGTTGGTCATTCTAATACTACGGGTATCGGGTGACTTTTATAAAAGTAATGGATCTCTTTTAAAAGAACTTAACGTATGTAGTACTTTGGGGTTAAAACCCGGACTTTGGCATAAAATGAAAGTACTTTGAGTTGTGTGAAACTTGCCTATGCTTGTTGTTGTGAAACTTGTCTATGCTTGTTGTGAAACTTGCCTATGCTTGTGATGATAGCCTTTGTTGTGCAAGTGTGGTATTTCTGTGTTACCGCGTCTCCCGATAGAGGGCCGGTTGACTTGTTGAGAACTTACTTGGACGTGCTGGCAGTGATGGAGAATTCCACGGGTATGTTTCCATTTTGATTACTGTCTTGTTGTTGATGTCACATGGACATGTCTACACCGTCGAGATTCGGGTACGCGGCCACGCGGCGGGTTGATTTCCGATATATGGTTATTACCGCAACATGGACGTGTCTACCGTCACGAGATTCGGGGCATGTGGCTACGCGGCGGGGTTGACCACCCGATACATTGTTATTGAGGTTACATGGGCATGTCTACACCGTCGCGATTCCGGGGCATGTTGCCATGCTGCCTTGTTATTATTGTTGCATCATGGACATGTCTACACCGATGCAGTATTCCGGGGGCATGCGGCCATGATGCGAACATGATGGATGATGTGGGCGTGAGACCCATAGTTATATTTGAGTGGTGACTTTGAGGGCGTGAGTCCCTGACTTGACTTACATGTTGCGTCGTATTTTGGTTATCATACATGTCTCGCTTTTAGGCTATTATGATTTCATTTACTGATGTTGTGATTTCACATACTTGGTACTGTTATCGACCTCCTTGGGCTGCGTTCATGCCGCATGTAGGTACATCGGCCGTGGATCCCCGCTCTTAGGATCTCATTTGGCGTGTTGGAAAGCTCCGTTCCTTGAGGCTTATCTTTGGTATGTTTCCACGAGTTGTAAGTTCTTGTACATTCGTGGGTATGGCGGCCCCGTCGTCATAGTTGTTGTAAATCTTAGAGTGCAGCCTTGTTGTGGGCGGGGTTTGTAAAAGGATAAGCGTCGGGTTTTATGTATATATCTGAAGGCAACTGCTTTGGTTGGCTTGTTTATTTATCATGTCTCTCATTTCATGTTTAAAGTTTTTATTTCATTGGTTTTCTCGATGTTGTATCGCTAGGGTGCGGGTAAGGCACGATCCACGGGCGATTGCAGTCGTGACAAAAGTGGTATCAGAGCAGTTAGTCCTCGGAAAGTGTCTACAGACCGTGTCTAGTAGAGTCTTGATTATCGGTGTGTTGTGCACCACATCTATAATCAGGAGGCTATAGGACATGTAGGATTGATTTCTATTCTTCTCATTCTGAGATCGTGCCTTAGAGCTGAGTTGTAAGTTGGACCCCTCTGATGTGTTTGATTTTACCAGTTATGCCTCCGCGCAAGGCAACCGGGCAGTGGGCAAGGCCCGAGGAGCCGCTAGTGAGATCTGAGAGAGTCCGAAGCGCGCAGCGGCCGAGACACGAGACAGTGCTTCGACGCGAGTTTCGCGGCGCCGCCAAAGACCTGGCGAGGTTTAGAGCGCGATCGTGGCGATGAGACTCTGATGCACGAGCCTCGGTCCACGATGCAGGCGGGAGACGGGTCACAAGAGATGGCGATTATTGGCGAGGTTGTGGCTGATATGAGAGCAGTGGATCTGGCGATTCGGTTCAGCGGCTTTAGTGCACGCAGAGAGCGTATAGTTTGAGGCTACGGGACTTTTGAGTTGTAGCCCTTGAGTTTTATGGGTCGAGGCTCGAGGATGATCCGCAGGAGTTCATCCGTCGATTCTGAAGGATCACGGGTGATCAAGGCTTGAGACCGAGTGCGTGACGCTCGGTTCGCATCGGCCGCGTGATACCGATCGATTGGTTTGATTCGTGGGAGCTTTCGGGAGAGCATGCACCTCCGCAGTATGGAATGAGTTTTGGGGCTTTCTCACGCACTTCTTGCCTCCGCAGATGAGGAGGCGCAGTAAACGATTTTTGTTCTTGCGAGGCAGAGAGAAGCGCCGTCGGGAGTACAATGTCGAGTTCGATTCTTTGGCTCGATATGTCCCTGCGCTAGTTGCAGATATGGAAGATAGGGTGCATCGCCACGCCACGGGCTAGATGATTATATGGCGAGTCTTGTGCGGGTGTTTCTCTTGGGGCATGGACATTGCGCGTCGTGCTCATGCACGGAGTGCGAGGCGAGAGATCGGCAGGTGGACGCTTTCGGCGAAGAAGGCCAAGACGGCGGATATTTTGGCGACTTTCGGCGGACGCCTCGGCCAGAACTAGTTATGTACCTCCGCCATTGCGAGTGGTCGCCCGCGACGCCGGGACCCAGGATATTCGAGAGCGGTCGTGGCTCCTGTGTTTGAGATGTTCGAGGAGTAGGGTGTTGGCGGATCACGATCACCCTACCTCGGTGTGGTCGATGTGGTAGACCGCATTTCGGGAGTGTCGTAGTACCAGGAGCTTGTTATTCTTGCGGCCAACAGGGCCATATGACGAAGACTGTCCAGGCGTGGGTAGCGGTAGGATAGCACGCACTACTAGAAGCGATGCAGATTCTTCACCTTCCATAGCTAGGCAGGATGTTCATACACCAGCGGGCCACGGTAGAGGTCGCGGTGGAAGTTCCCAGTTTTAGCGGTCCTTGAACCGCCTAGTTTCAGGTATATCCTTAACCCTGTAGATACTTGTATGTATTGATGTTAATGATGTGTTAAGTGTTATGTTCGGATAGCTTTGTGCTATAGTGTGATTTAAAAATCTGGTTAGTGTGAGATGGAAGTGGTAGCTTCCATGATGTGTTCCGTGTCGAGGAGCGGGAGTTGGCGCTACAGTGGGTCGGGTTGGGGCCATAATGCGGGCCAACCCGCGTCCCGTTTCGAGGAAAGGTCAGCTACGGGTGGTCGCCCGGTGGCGAGTCACGAGTGCTAGGCCAGCGTTTAGATGACCATCGTATGAGTTCATAGATATGTTCGACGAGAATCGGTTCGTGAAGGCCGAGAATGGCCTTAGAGAAATCGAGGTAGTAAGATGACCAAGTTTGAGGTAGTAACTCGAGGGTTGGAAACGAACGTTGTGGAAGTGTGGTACGGATACTAGAAAGAGCTCGAGTGTTCGAGAAGGGTACGACGAGATAGGGGAGAAGTGAACGTGTGTGATCGTTTCTTTTGTGAAATGTAGGTGCGAAGGGAGTATATTTTAGACCTTGGTGGGGACTTTTGTGCTAACTGAGGTGGTTCCTCGTTGGCGTGGATTTGGGTTTTGCGCGCATGTTATTTTGTGGCCAGGTGTGGCATGTTTGATTCTCGTAAGTATAGTAGTGAAGACTATACTGGCGCACGTTTGTTTTGAGACTTAGAAGGAACATTCGGGACGAATGTTTCTAAGGAGGGGAGAATGTTATACCCCGTATTTCCGGTATATGCGTGGGGACGTGCGTAGAAATTTCGAACTTCATTAGGCTTGGCGAATTCATTTTGGGCACAGTGCGATTTGAGTCGTTTTTAGACGAAACCTTTCCACAGCTTACGTTTGAAAAATTACGGCTATGTGATTTTTATTTTTTGGGGATTTTTACGAGAGACCAAAAATTTTTTTACCAACGGGAGGTGACACTTGTCACCCTCATTGACGATTTGGAGGCGGTAAGGTTGGTTGGCCTTGGCCGATTGGCCCCTTGATTTGTGCCTTGCTTTGTGGCTTGTTTTGTGGAGTGTTTTGTGGAGTAGGGTTTAGGGTGCACTTGGCTTAATCTTGTCCTTACACTTGCTATACACTTGGAAGGATCTTGGCCCTTGGTTGGCCTTTGGTTTTGCTATAAATACCCCCCTAAGTGTGAAGACTTCATCCATTCCAAAAACTTCCAAGTCTTGAAAACCCTCCCTCTCCCTCTTGCTTGTGATTCGTCCACAAGCCCTCCCTCCCCCCGTGGTGGAGCGTTGGCCGCGAGGGCACCCTCCCCTTTGTGGTGCCTTGGCGTGGGGTACCCCACTGCTAGTTGTTTCGTATTATACCCTTGTTGTGGTATAGAAATACTCTCCTAGTATTGTTATAATGTCCAAATACCTTGGCCCAAATACCTTGTAGTATTCCCAAGGTTACACTTATACAAAAGCCCAGAAAATACGATTATACTTCCTTTAGCCACAAAAACGAAACCCTAAGGAAATCTTCACCCGTTGTTGAAGTTGTAAGTAGAAGTTGGTTAGAACTTCTAAGGGTTGTTTGGAGCGCTCGGAGTAGGAGCTAAGCGTTGCTCAGGATCGACTTTATACTTGGATAATTTTGGGCTTATCGAGGTAAACACTACTGTCCTTCTATTGTAATTGGAAATTACATGTTAGAATTTATAGTTGAAGTATACTATATATGGAACTATACTTAGTATTCGGCAATGTCTTTTGACTTAAGCCTGAAGAATAAAGAATAATCGAGCTGTATTTACATAGGGTGTATTGCGATGAGACTTGTGTAGCGTTCGAGTAGGATGGTACACGTCCGGTTAGACGTGTAAGCCCCCCCCTGGTTGGCTTGGTAGCCGGCCTCGATAGAGGAGGAGATTTACGCTGTTGCGGGGGGGGGAGGTGCTGCCGAATTTTCTGTAGGAAGATGGGAACTTGTGTTTAAGATTTAATAGACGTTTGTGGCCTTTATAGGTGAAAGTACTAAGAGTAGCGTATTCTACTCGAGTGGAAAGGGCTAGCAAGGTTGTAGTACTTGGAGCTTTTTGCTTATTGTCGATAATCGTCGCGAGGTATGTGAACCTCTTCCTATCTCTTCTAGCATGATATGTGTGAACTATGTGATGCGGTAGACGTACGTGTGTTAATTGTATTTGATTGTTGTAAAACATAAAGGGTTATAACGGCTTTATGGGAAGTTGGTTATAACGACTTTATGTAGGTAAGAAAATGGGTTGTGGCTTTTAAAGATAATCGATTTGATTTATAAGCGGCAGGCGTTATAATACAGAACTTGATGTATTTCAAAAGATTTATAAATCGTTTTGAAGGAGAGTAACACTTGGTTTTAAAGGTTTTAAAAGAGTTATACTAGCTTTATGGGGAGTTAGGTATAATGTCTTAAGAGAGGTAAAGAAAATGGTTTCTTGATGTTAGAAGTTAAGAGACTTGATCTTATAAGATAAGAGACTTAACTTATTTGTTTTAATGTGGATGTTTGTGTGAAACCTCATTCGTGAGTAATGAGTACTTGGTTTTATTTAAAGGGATAATGTTTCTTGATTTGGAAATCGAATGTGTATCGACAGCACCAACTGCGGCGTTAATAAAGGAAAATGTATTGAATAATGATGTATCGTATTAAAACCGGTAGAAACCTCCATCCGCATAGAAACTAAGATGAGACAAAATGATATTACATTTTCTAGATCATGGTCTTTGTAATAAGAATGTTGTAAACAAGAATAACCTACTCACGTGAGACATATATTACTCAATTGTTCTAAAAGGAATCAGTGATTAAGTTTGGGAACTATGAAACCAATTGAAAATGAGAAGCTTGAGTAATTGAAACTAGGCAACCTGGAACTTAGGAAAAGAATGTTGTTACTTGATTTTGAAAAGGAATGTGGGTTGGTCATTCTAATACTACGTATTCGGGTGACTTTTATAAAAGTAATGGATCTCTTTTAAAGAATTTAACGTACGTAGTACTTTAGGGTTAAAACCCGGACTTTGGCATAAAATGAAAGTACTTTGAGTTGTGTGAAACTTGCCTATGCTTGTTGTTGTGAAACTTGCCTATGCTTGGTGTTGTGAAACTTGCCTATGCTTGTGATGATAGCCTTTGTTGTGCAAGTGTGGTATTTACGTATACCGCGTCTCCGATAGAAGGCGGTTGACTTGTTGAGAACTTACTTGGGCGTCTTGGCGGTGATGGAGAATTCCACGGGTATGTTTCCATTTTGATTCTTGTCTTGTTGTTGATGTCACATGGACATGTCTACACCGTCAAAGATTCGGGCACGCGCCATGCGGCGGGTTGATTTCCGATATATGGTTATTACCGCAACATGGACGTGTCTACACCGTCACGATTCCGGGGCATGTGGCCACGCGCGCGGTTGACCACCCGATACATTGTTATTGAGGTTACATGGGCATGTCTACACCGTCTGATTCCGGGGCATGTGGCCATGCGGCCTTATTATTGTTGCATCATGGACATGTCTACACCGTCGCGATTCCGGGGCATGCGGCCATGATCACGAACATGATGGATGATGTGGGCGTGAGAACCATAGTTATATTTGAGTGTAGACTTTGAGGGCGTGAGTCCCTGACTAGACTGCTTTTATGTTGCGTACTGTATTTTGGTTATCATACATGTCTCGCTTTTTAGGCTATTATGATTTCATTCTGATGTTGTGATTTCACATACTTGGTACTGTTATCGACCTCCTTGGGCTGCGTTCATGCCGCGGTAGAGTACATCGGTCGTGGATCCCCTCTTAGGATCTCATTTCGCGTGTTGAAAGCTCCGTTCCTTGGAGGCTTATCTTTGGTATGTTTCCTGAGTTGTAAGTTCTTGTACATTCGGGGTATGGCGGCCACTGTCCGTCATAGTTGTTGTAAATCTTAGAGTGCAGAGCTTTGTTGTGGCGTGGTTTGTAAAAGGATAACTGCTCGGGTTTTTATGTATATATCTTGAAGGCATTGCTTTGGTTGCTTTGTTTATTTATCATGTCTCTCATTTCATGTTTAAAGTTTTATTTCCGCTGGTTTTCTCGATGTTGTATCGCTAGGGTGCCCGGGTAAGGCACGATCCGGGCTCGATTGGTCGTGACACCAAGGCCGCCACGACTGGCCGGGCAATCTGAGGGCTAACTACGGTACCAAGCGTCAGATCACGAGACCGTCACACTACAATGAACGGGGCAAGTCACGAGGGCTAACTACGGTACCAAGGCCGAATCGACCGAGATGGGGCAAGTCTGGCCACCACCGGTACCAAGGCGAACAAGAAGAAACCTCATGGAGAGCTAATCCATGGAATAACACTATCAAGGCGTGCAGTGGAATTCTCCGTCACCGCAGACGCCCAAGTAAGTCCTCAACAAGTCAACCTACCCTCCATCGAGACGCGGTAGTATAGAAACTCAATTCTTGCACAACAAAGGCTATCATAACAAACATAGGCAAGTTTCACAACAAGCATAGGCAAGTTACACAACAACAAGCATAGGCAAGTTATACACAACTCAAGGTACTTTCATTTTACATCAAAGTCGGGTTTTAACCTAAAGTACTACGACGTTAAGTTCCTTTAAGAGATCCATTCCTTTTATAAAAGTCACCCGATACGTAGTATATAAAAAAATGAGTGACTTACATCTTTTAAGTAAACAAAACAACCAGTACTTTCCTTTTTAAAACCAATTTTAAGACAAAACAATGCCTTTCTTTTTCCCTAGAGTTCCAGTTTGCCTAATTTCAATTACTCAAGTCTCTTTATTTTAGAAAAGTTTCATAGTTCGATGTCTTAATCTCCTTTAAAACAATTGAGTAACATATGCCATAGGCGTGAGCAGTTTATTCTTGTTTATAACCATTTATTAAAGCAGCCATGATCTAGAAAATGTAATATCATTTTGTCTCATCTTAGCTTCTATGCAGATGGAGGTTTCTACTGGTTTTAATAATACTTCATTATTCATTACATTTTCCTTTATTAACGCTGCAGTGGTTTGTTTGATACTTATTCGATTTAGAAATCAGTAAAACATTATTCCCTTTTAAAAACCAAGTACTCATTACTCACGAATGAGGTTTCACACAAACATCCATATTAAGTCAAGTCTCTTATCTTTTAAGATTAAGTCTCTTATCTTTTAAGATTAAGTCTCTTAACTTCTAAAAATCAGTAAACCATTCTCTTTATCTCTCTTAAGACGTTATACCTAACTTCCCATAAAGCTAGTATAACTCTTATGTTTTCAAAACCAAGTATTACTCTTCTTTCAAAAAGGTTTCTTAATTCTGTTGAAATACTTCAAGATTCTTTATTATTCAGGCTTAAGTCAAAAGACATTGCCATAATACTACATTCAGTTAACACACGTACGTCTACCGTACTTATATATATGTTCCTTTAAAATATTTCAAGGTTCTTATTATTCAGGCTTAAGTCAAAAGACATTGCCGTACAATTATATTCAGTTAGCACACGTACGTCTACCGTACTATATATATATTATTCAGGCTTAAGTCAAAAGACATTGCCACACGTACGTCTACCGTACTATATATATATACTTTTAAAATACTTCATGCTCAAGAGTATAGGAAGAATCACATACCTCGCGACGATTATCGACTATAAGCAAAACGCTCCACGGCTATAACCCGGCTAGCCTTGTCCACCTTCTAAGTAGCACATGCTACTTGCAGAACATTCAACCAATAAAGGTTATCAGTCTACTGTAAATACAGCCCTATGTAAATACAGTTTAATCTTCTACTCTAATATTTTTCTGATGTGATTTCAGTTCAAGTCTATTCTGTAATATCCTTCTATTACAGTTCAAATCTCTTCTATGAATCTTATATTCATTTCAATATTACTACAGTATGTAATTCCCAATTACAATAAAAGGACAGTAGTATTTACCTCGATGAGCCAAAAATTATCCAAGTTTAATGTCGCTCCTGAGCAACGTTTAGCTCCTACTCCGAGTGCTCCAATCCGCTCCGAACAACCCTTAGAAGTTCTACGCAACTTCTACTTAACACTTCAACCGACTATGAAGGTTTTCCTTAGGGTTTCGTTTTTGTGGCTAAAGGAAAGTATAATAGTATTTCCGGGCTCTACGTATAGAGGTAACTTTGGAAAGTACTACAAGGTATATGGGCTAAAGTATTTGGGCATTATAACAATACTTGGAGAGTATTTCTATACCACAAAGGGGGGTATTTATATGAGACAACTAGGCAAGGGGTACCTCTGCAGACACTACAAAGGGGAGGGAGGCTCGGCCAAGGGCCTTTCTCAAAGGGAGGATTTGGACGAAAGCAAACAAGAGGGAGGGAGTATTTGAGACTTAGAAAGATTGCTCAAGTTTGGATGAAGAAAGTCTTCAACTTAGAGGGGTATTTATAGGTCAAGCAAAGGCCAACCAATGGCCAAGATGAAGACAAGTGTGGTGCAAGTGTAGGGCTAGGATTTACCCATGTGTCCTTATCCATCTACTACACAAAATATCCTACCTAACCCTTGACCAAGAAAATGCACAAAAAACGTGCAAACAATGGCCCTCTTTGCCGTCCATTGAGGTGACAAGTGTCACCCTCCGTTAATCCAAAATGTTTCGTCTCTTGGAAAAATCCATAAAAATTAAAAATGACATAGCCGTATTTTTCCCTTCGCAAGTTTAGTAAAACGTTTCGTCGAAAAACGACTCCTTTCGGCACTTGTGTACAAATTTCGAAACTTGCCAAATCTTAAGGCTTAAATTTTCTACGTACGTCCTTACGTACATACTCTGGAAATACGGGTATAACGACCGGGCCCGAGAAGGGCAAAGCGAGGAGGCTGCGAGTGAGCACGCAGAGGGTTACGAGGCACAGCCCAATCATCACCAGGGTGGTGTTTCATTAGGGGATTCTGCGACATCGCCACGGCCAGAGTTTAGCACGTGCGGCGATTCCTACTGCGGCCATGATATATGAGCCTTCAGTTCCACGACCGGTTACAGAGAATATGGATTACAAGGAAACGACCCTGTTACTAGCTAGGGATTTGGCTACCAGAGAGTTTATGATGTACCGATTTATCGCGGGTCTTGATGAATATCTAAGAGAGGGTTGTGCAAGAGTAGGTCTTCAGTCATGCTTGAGCATGGCACGTATGCGAGCTTATCGCGGCCGAGAGACGTAGGATCGACGGGTTAACCAAGATCAGCAGAAGAGGGCCAGAACAGCAGGGTCCTTTGGTAACTTTCGAGGCGAATCGCCTCAGCAGCAGACTGGATATGCGCCTCGCCCGGATCTGAGAATGGTCCTCCGCGGGGTTCATAGCGTTCGGGGTATGCGAGAGTTGGTCGAGCTCGTGGCTTCTGATTCACAGATACACGTCGGTTCTAGCCAGCCGGATTCAGTGGTTCGGAGAGGAAGGGGTGCTAGCCAGAGGAGGCCACCCCCACCTCGGTGTGACCGTTGTGGTAGATGTTATTGTGGAGAGTGTCATACTTCTTCGACAACTTGTTATACTTGCGGCCAGCAGGGCCATTTTGCGAGAAATCGTTCGACCAGAGGTGGCGCGGATGTAGAGATTCAGCCTTCAGGATCAGTGGCTAATTTATCATCTTCCCTAGCTATGCGCCCAACAGGGCAGGATTGATTAGAACGACATAGGGGAGTGAAGCGATGAATCTGGTATATCCTTAACCCTCTAGAGATTGTATGTGTGATAAGATAAGTGTATCTTAAGTGTTATGTTCAGATAGCATTGTGTTAATTGTGATTAGAAATCATGGTTAGTTAAAAGGGTAAGTTTGGGGATAAGGAAAGTGTGAGCCTTAGAGTTTTATACGCGGAGACCTTAGAGGTAAGGCCATCTCGAGTAAAAGATTTATATTTTTATGTTTGACCCTTATCGGAGTGCATAGTGCACGTGAGATACATTTGTGTGATAAGTCCCTGAGTAATGTGGAATGAAAGAGGGTAGTTGAGCTAAGAAGACCACTAGGTTTTCGTAACTTGATTAGTGAGATTGTTCCGGATCGGGGAACAAGAGTTTGCGCGATAGCGGGTCGGGTTGCGGACCGATTGCGGGTCAACCCGCGGCCTGTATGGTGGTGGGGTCAGATTGTGGTGGTCCCGCCAGGTGGTGGGGTCACGGGGGTGTTAGGCCCAAGTTTAGTTAACAACAGTCTGAGTTCGTGGAGCGTTCGACCGATGGTCGGGCCGATGAGGTCACCCATCTTGTCTTTCGATCGGGGCCGTTTACTCGCGAGAGGTTATGCGAGATGATTATATCGGGAAGGTTGTAAGGTTGCACGAGGTGCCTACTTTCACCTTATGTGACAGTGGAGCCAGTTCTGTTGTTTCTTTCTTTGGAGGTTTTACCAGCAGGGTTAGGAACTCGAGTGAGTCTCGATGCTCGCATTCGCCTCGGGCGGTGTTTGGATTTCGTGGTAGGCTGTGAGGATTGTTTCCTCCCTGTTGAGGAGTGTTTTATAGCTACCATTTCGATATTCGGATATCGCCTTACGACGCCTTAGGGCGGAAGTATAAGTTGCCGGTCGATTGGTTCGATGTTGGCAAGGTTCAGATAGTTGGTTCATACTTGTTTCGGCAGGATATGGATAAGGTGAAGCTTATCCAGAAGAGATTTTTTTTGGCAGCTCAGAGTCAACAGAAGTCATGCGGATAGTCGGCGACGACACTTAGAGTTCAGGTTGACGGTGGGTCTTCTTGAGGGTACCACCCCGGAAAGGGTATGACGAGATTTGGGAAACTGGAGCAGTAGCAGAAAAGTGGTAAGTTATGAGAAAGAGTTCGAGTGTACGAGAAGGGTACGACGAGTTAGGGAAGAAGCGAGCATGTGTTAAGAACATAAGAAGTGATCATTTCGTTTGTAAAGAAAAGGTGCGAAGGGAGTATCTTTTAGACCTTGGGTGGAAGCTTTTGTTGTGATGGAGGTGATTCCTCGTGGACTTGGATTAAGTATTGGCGCGTGTGTTAATTTATGGCCAAGTGTGGCATTGGCAACTTGTTTAAGTTAAGAGGAACGTTATCGTTATCCGTCTTGAGAAGGAACATTCGGGACGAATGTTTCTAAGGAGGGGAGAATGTTATACCCCGTATTTCCAGAGTATGTACGTGAGGGAGTACGTATAAAAGTTTGAGCCTTAAAGTTAGGCAAGGACAAAATTTTGTTCACAACTACCGAAAAGAATCGTTTTTCGACGAAACGTTTTACAAAACTTGCGAAGGGAAAAATACGGCTATGTCATTTATTATTTTTGCGGATTTTTCCGAGAGATGAAATATTTTGGACCAACGGGAGGGTGACATGTGTCACCCTCAAAAGTGGACGGCAAAGGGCTAGCTTGGCACGTTTTTTGTGTTGAAGTTTTAGTCAAGGGTTAGGTAGGATATTTTGTAGATATTTTGTGTAGTTGATGAACAAGTGGGACCCACAAACACTTGTCCAAATCTTGACCTTACACTTGCCCACCACTTGTCTTGATCTTGGCCATTGGTTGGCCTATAAATACCCCCCTTTGTTGAAGACTTCTTCATCTACAAAATGTTTCAAAGTCTTGAAATCCCTCCCCCACTCTCTTTAGTTTTCGTCCTCCCCCTTGTGAGGCTTTGGCCGAGAAGTCTCCCCCCTCCCCCTACCTAGAAGCTCTCGTAAAATACCCCCTCCCCCCCTGGTAGAAAAGTATTCTCCAAGTATAGTTACTATTCCAAAATACCTTGGCCCAAATACCTTGTAGTATTCCAAGGTTACACCTATACTAAAAGCCCATAAATACTATTATACTTCCCTTCAGTCACAAAAACGAAACCCTAAGGAAAATTTTCATAGCCGGTTGAAGTATTAAGAAGAAGTTGCGTAGAACTTCTAAGGGTTGTTTGGAGCGGGTTGGAGCACCCAGAGTAGGAGCTAAAACGTTGCTCAGGATCGACATTTAAACTTGGATAATTTTGGGCTTATCGAGGTAAATACTCTTGTCCTTATATTGTAATTGGAAGTTGCATACTGTCGTAGTATTGAAATGAATATAAGATTCATAGAAGAGAATTGAACTGTAATAGATGGATATTACAGAAGAGAGTTAAACTGAAATCACATCAGAAGAATAATAAAGAAGAAGATTAAAATTGTACTTGCATAGGACTGTATTTGCAGTAGACTTGAGTAGTTTAACGGGTAGGGAAGTGCTGCCCAATTTTCCGTAGAATATAGAAGCCTCTGCTTAGAATGTTCTACAGAGTAGTCTAGACTTTGATAGACTTATATAACCGTATAGGTTGAAGTACTGCGAGTAGCGTGTTCTACTTGAAAGATGGACAAGGCTAGCCGGGTTATAGTCGTGGAGCGTTTTGCTAATTGTCGATAATCGTCGCGAGGTATGTGATTCTTCCTATCCTCTTGAGCATGATATTTTAAAGAATATAAATATAGTACGGTAGACGTACGTGTGTTAACTGAACGTAGTTTTACGGCAATGTCTTTTGACTTAAGCCTGAATAATAAGAATCTTGAAGTATTTCAAGAGAATTAAGAAACCTTTTTGAAAGAAGAGTAATACTTGGTTTTAAAAGCTTAAGAGTTATACTAGCTTTATGGGAAGTTAGGTATAACGGCTTAAGAGAGATAAAAAAAGAATGATTTCTTGATCTTAAAAAATAAGAGACTTGACTTAATTAATATGAATTTTGTTAAAAAAGGTGTGAAACCTCATTCGTGAGTAATGAGTGCTTGGTTTTTAAAAGGGATAATGTTTCTTGATTTGGAAATCGTAATAAGTATCGAACAAACCACAGCAGCGCTAATAAAGGGAAATGTATTGACTAATAAAGTATTATTAAAATCAGTAGAAACCTCCATCTGCATAGAAGCTAAGATGAGACAAAATGATGTTACATTTCCTAGATCATGGCTGCTTTAATAAAGATTGTTATGAACAAGAATAACCTACTCACACATAAGGCATATGTTTCTCAAATTGTTTTAAAGGAGAAATATATTATTAAGTGATTAAAACTATGAACTACGAAACCTTTCGAAAATGAGAAACTTGAGCATTTGTAATTAGGCAAACTTGAACGTTTGGAAAATAATGTTGTTACTCGATTTTACAAAGGGAAGTGTTTTGGTTTACTTAAAAAGATAGTCACTCTATTTTTATACTACGGGTATTGTGTGACTTTTGTGAAAGAAACGGATCTTTTAAAGAGTTAATGTATGAAGTACTTTGGGGATAAAAACCCGAACTTGTTAACATAAAGAAAGTACCTTGTGTGAATAACTTGATTGTGTTGGTTTGTGATAGCCTTGTAATACTTTCTTGTTGATTTGATAAGTAAACATGTTAAGATGCTACGTGTGTTAGTATCTTGTAATGTTTGTGTAAAGGGGTTTCCCTTGTTGTGCTTATGTTGTTTAACGATAAGCTATTATGTTAGTATTATATCACTCACCTCTTGACATGATACCGGGGTTGTCGCCTCCGTCTGGGGTAGACTCGGTAGTGCAGTGTGACCTATGATTCGAGAATACCTCATGCGGGTCCAGGGGATCTATGCGGAGCTACGAGAGTTCCAGGTTAGTGTGCGGGGTTATACCTCATGCGGTCTATGTGGCCATGCGGACTGCGAGTCCAGGACGATGCCGGGGAGTAGCTACCCTCGATGTAAGGAATACCTCATGCGGGCCATTGGAGTGGCCTATGCGGAGCTGCGGGAAGTTCCAGGACTAGAGGCGCACATTAGATACTGCGGGCGAGTGGCCAGCTTCGATCATGTGGCGGTCTAGACAGATCTCATGATACAGTTTATGACCTTGTTGGTACTGTGGGTGTTAGTAGTCGGCTATGCCTTCGTACTTACCCCGTACGGTTTTATTAGGACACAGGTGGGACCTGGTGTTCATGTGTATTCCTTGGTGCTTTTATATCATAGACTGCCGGCAGTGAGGAAGGTATTCCACGGGCATGGTTGATGTTGTGGGCGTGAGACCCATAGTTGTATTTGAGTGATGACTTGAGGGCGTGAGTCCCTGACTTGACATGACTGCTTATTTATTGTGAACTGTAGTTGGTTATCATATATGTCTCCTGCTTTATATAGACTACTATGATTTCATTTATAGTATTTTCAGTTTCACATACTTGGTACTGTTATCGACCTCCCCGGCTGCGTTCATGCCGCAGGTAGAGGTACACCAGTGTTGATCCTCGCTCATAGGGTCACAGTTCAGCGTTTGGGAAGCTCCGTTTCTCCGGAGGCTTATTAGTGGTATAGTCCCCTGTCGTTGTAGGTACTTACATTCAGGGGTATGGCGGGGCCCTGTCCCGCCATTGTTGTCATATCATTCTTAGAGTGCATGTAATCTTGTTGTGGCGGGGTTTGTAAAGGGGATATGCTCATTGATTTAAGTTTGTATATATATACGCGAAAGACAACTTTTCGCAGAAAAAGCTGTTTTACACTTCATATTATTTCATGTCATGTTTTATATTCGTGATTACTCGATGTATGTCTACTGGGTGCGGGGTAAGGCACGATCCACGGGCAGGTTGGTCGTGACAGATGATCCACAGGAGTTCATCCGAAGCGATTCTGACGGATCATGAGTGATCAAGGCTTGGAGACCGAAGTCACGATCTTAGGTTCGCATCGGTTGCGTGATCTGCGATCGTGGTTTGATTCGCGAGCTGTCCCGGGGAGCATGCGCCTCCTATTTGGGACGAGTTCTGAGGCATTTCTCGGCCACTTCTTTCCTCCGCAGATGAGAGGCACGAGCCGGCAATTTACGATCTTTGAGAGCAGGCGTCTGATTCGGGAGTACAACGTGGAGTTCGACTCATTGGCTCGGTATGTCCCGCATTGGTAGCCGATATGGAGGACGAGTACACCGCCACGCCACGGGCTCGATGACTATTTGGCGAGGCTTGTTCGGTGTAGCCGCCGGGCATGGACATTGCCGCGTGCGAGCTTATGCACTTGGATGTGAGGCGGAGGGCGGCGGAATGACCGAGATCGCGAAGAGGCGAACAACGTGGTCTTTGGTAACTTTCGAGGCGAACCGCCTCGGCAGTGATTAGTTATGCACCTCCGCCAAGATGCAGTGGTCCTCCGCGATCTTGGGGCGCTCGGTATTCGGGGCTGGTCGGGGCTCCGTGGCTTCGGTTTCTGAGATATACATGGGTTCTAGCCAGCAGATTCATGTCCCCCTCCGGTGTGCCACGATGTGGCGGCGTCATCGGGAATGTCGTCTTTTATCGGTGCTTGTTTCACTGCGGCCGTCGAGGGCCATGTGACGGCAGATCGCTTATAGGAGAGTGCAGGAAAAATGACGCGACTCAAGGGTCGATGGCGTGTTCATCGCCTTCTATAGCTATGCGCGCGGCAGTATGATTATGATTAGAGCGAAGGGAAAATGAAGCAGTTATACGGTATATTCTTACCCTCAGAGACTAGTATGCGATGATGATATGATGAAGTGCTATGTATTATGTTCAGATAGCATGATGTTAAAGATTGTGTTTAGAAAACATGGTTAGTTAGAAGGGTAAGATTGGGGACAGGGAAGTTGTAAGCCTTAGAATTTTATACGTGGAGACCTTAGAGGCGAGGCCATCTTGAGTAAAAGATTTATTTTTATGTTTGACCCTTATCGGAGTGCATAGTATACGTGAGATATAATTATGTGATAAGTCCCTGAGTAGTGTGAAATGTAAGAGGGTAGTTGAGCTAAGAAGACCACTAGGTTTTCGTGACTCGATGGTGAGATTGTTCCGGATCGGGAAACAAGAGCTTGGCGCGATAAATGGGTCGGGTTGAGGCGGATACGGGTCAACCCGCAGCCCGGTTTGAAGTAAGGAAAAAGTGTGGTGGTCCCGCTTTGTGATAGGGTCACGAGGGTGTTAGGCCCAAGTTTAGTTAACCATCGTACGAGTTCGTGGATGCGTTCGACCGATGGTCGGGCCGATGAGGTCACCCATCTTGTCTTTCGATCGGGATTTCTTGGCGGAGGTTATGCGAGATGTTATATATCGGGAAGGTTGTAAAGCTGCAGGGTTCCTACTTTTACCTTATGACGGGCGTGGAGCCCGCTTATGGCTATTTCTTTTACGGAGGTTTTACCAGGCGGGGTTAGGAACTCAGGTGAGTCTCAGTATTGCATTCACCCTCGGGCCAGTGTTTTTGATTTCAGGGGTAGCAGCGAGGATTATGTGACTCTTGTTGAGTGAGTATCATTATAGCTACCATTTCAGTATTCGGATGTCGCCTTATGAAGCCTTGTATGGGCGGAAGTGTAGGTTGCCGGTCGATTGGTTCGATGTTGGCAAGGTTCAGATAGTTGGTCCAAACATGATCCAGCAGGGTGTGGATAAGGTGGAGCTTATCCAGAAGAAGTTATTGGCAGCTCAGAGTCAACAGAAGTCGTCCGGATAGTCGGCGTCGACACTTGGAGTTCAGGTTGACGGTGGGAGCTTTTGTGATGTTAGAGGTAATTCCTCGTGGACTTGGATGTAAGTATTTGCGCGTGTGTTATTCTGTGGCCATGTGTGGCATTTGCAAACTGGTTAAGCTATGAGGAACTTTATCGTTATCTGTCTTGAGAAGGAACATTCGGGACGAATGTTTCTAAGGAAGGGAGAATGTTATACCCCGTATTTCCAGAGTATGTATGCGAGGACGTACGTACGAATATATTCAAGCCCTAATTAGGTTAAGGATGAAATTGTGAACTTTCGACGGAAAAGATTCCGAACCTTGTGAAGAAAATTCTACGTTTTTAATATTTTAACCGATTACGGATTTTTCCGAGAGACGAAATATTTTGGACCAATAGGAGGGCGACATGTGTCACCCTTAGTTGGCATGGGTTGGACGAAAATGTTGGCCAAGTGGACAAGGTCAAATGGTCAAGTCTTGGAAGATATTTCTTTGGGTGAGTGGGGGTAGGTAGGGACGTTTTTTGTGCCTAGTGGAAGGCCACATGACTCTTGGTTGTGGGGGACATATGTCCCAAGGTTGTGGTGGACATATGTCCCAACTTTGTGGTGGACACTTGGTTGGAAGACCTCACTCTTCACATGGATCCAAATCTTCACCCTCCATTTGTTTTGATCTTGGACCTTGGTGGTTCGATAAATACCCCCCTCTTGTGCAAGACTTCTTCATCCACAAAACAATTTCCAAGTCTTAAAATCCTTCCCCCTTTGTGGTAAAGCTTTCGTCAAGCCCCCCTTTGGAAGCTTTCGTCCGAAGCACCCTCTCCCCCCCCCCCCTTCCTAGTTGTCTCGTCAAAATACACCCCCCCCTTGGTAGAAAATTTGTCTTCTAGTATTGTTACTATGCCAAAATACCTTAGCCTTATACCTTGTAGTATTCCAAAGTTACCTCTATACTAAAAGCCCAGAAATACTACTTTATATCCATTAGTCGCAAAACGAAACCCTAAGGAAAATCTTCATAGTTGGTTGAAGTTTTAGGTAGAAGTTGTTTAGAAACTTCTAAGGGTTTCTTGGAGCTATCGGAGCGTGCAAATTAGGAGCTCAACGTTGTTCAGGATCGACATTTAAAACTTGGATAATTTTGGGCTTATCGAGGTAAATATCTTTGTCCTTCTATTGTAATTGGAAATTACATACTGTAGTAGTATATAAATGAGTATAAGATATATAGAAGGATGGTATAAGAGAAGAGTATTGAACTGTACTTACATAGGACTGTATTTACAGTAGACTTGTGTAGTTGACGGGTAGGGAAATGCTGTCCAAATTTTCATAGAATAGAGAACCTTCTGCTTAGAATATTCTCCAGAGTAGTCTAGACGTTGATAGACGTATATGGCCATTATAGGTTAAAGTTCTGCGAGTAGCGTGTTCTACTTGAAGGGTGGACAAGGCTAGCAGGGTTATAGTACGGTGGAGCGTTTTGCTATTTGTCGATAATCGTCGCGAGGTATGTGAACCTCTTCCTATCCTTTCTAGCATGATGTTTTGTAAACTATGTAGTGCGGTGAGCGTCATGTGCTAAATGAGTTTTGGTTGGTTTAAAACATAAGGTGTTATAATAGCTTTATGGGAAGTTAGTTATAACGACTTTATGTAGGTAAAAGAATGGTTTATTGATTTTAGAAGTTAAGAGACTTGATCTTAAAAGATAAGAGACTTAACTTATAAATGACGTTTTATGAAATGTTAAGGACTATGAATTTTGTTTAAAAGTTGTGAAACCTCATTCGTGAGTAATGAGTACTTGGCTTTTAAAGAATAATATTATATTGATTTCGGAAATGAGAATAAGCATCGAACAAACCATGCGGTGTTAATAAAGGAAAATGTATTGACTAATTAACTTTATTAAAACCG
Organism: Przewalskia tangutica; assembly: GCA_029844215.1. NCBI lineage: Eukaryota > Viridiplantae > Streptophyta > Magnoliopsida > Solanales > Solanaceae > Przewalskia > Przewalskia tangutica. Next base: position 60,517,198 of record CM056736.1, read on the forward strand.
AGAAACCTCCATCTGCATAGAAGCTAAGATAAGACAAAATTGTATTACATTTTCTAGATCATGGCTGCTTTAATAAGATTGTTATAAACAAGAATAACTACTCATACATAAGGTATATGCTACTCAATTGTTTTAAAAAGAGATTGTGTTATTTGATTAAGACTATGAACTATGAAATCTTTCGGAAGTAAAAGACTTGAGTATATTTTAATTAGGCAACTTGAACTTTTGGAAAAGAATGTTGTTACTTGATTTTAAAAAAGGAAAGTGTTTGTGATTTAAAAGAAAAGTATGGTATTATCTTAATCTGTCTTAAAAGAGAGTTTAAATGTTATGGCCAATTTGACACCGAGTCCATGGGATGGACCGGGAATGTATTCCACACGATTTGATACCGAGTCCATGGGATGGACCGGGAATGTATTCCACCCGATTTGATACCGAGTCCATGGGATGGACCGGGAATGTATTCCACACGATTTGATACCGAGTCCATGGGATGGACCGGGAATGTATTCCACACGATTTGATCCCGAGTCCATGAGATGGACCGGGAATGTATTCCACAATTTGATACCGAGTCCATGGGATGGACCGGGAATGTATTCCACACGATTTGATACCGAGTCCATGGGATGGACCGGGAATGTATTCCACACGATTTGATACCGAGTCCATGGGATGGACCGGGAATGTATTCCACCCGATTTGATACCGAGTCCATGGGATGGACCGGGAATGTATTCCACACGATTTGATACCGAGTCCATGGGATGGACCGGGAATGTATTCCACACGATTTGATACCGAGTCCATGGGATGGACCGGGAATGTATTCCACCCGATTTGATACCGAGTCCATGGGATGGACCGGGAATGTATTCCACACGATTTGATACCGAGTCCATGGGATGGACCGGGAATGTATTCCACACGTTTTGATACCGAGTCCATGGGATGGACCGGGAATGTATTCCACACGGTTTGATACCGAGTCCATGAGATGGACCGGGAATGTATTCCATACGATCCGGCACCGAGTCCATGAGATGGACCGGGAATGTGACCATGCGATTCCACCTCGAGTCCCATGGGATGGGCCGAGACATGTTATACGTATCACACGATTTATACCTAGACTGCCGGCAGTGAGGAAGGAGTTCCACGGGCATGAGGGATGACTTGAGGGCGTGAGTCCCTGACTTGACATGACTGCTTTTATGTTGTGAACTGTAGTTGTTATCATACATGTCTCCTGTTTTATTTTAGACTGTTATGATTTCGTTTACAGTATTTCCAGTTTCACATACTTGGTACCTGTTGTACTGACCTCCTTCGGGGGGCTGCGTTCATGCCGCAGGTAGAGGTACATCGGTTGATCCTCACTCTTAGGATCACAGTTCAGCGTATTGGGAAGCTCCGTTTTCTCCGGAGGCTTATCTTTTGGTATGTTTTCCCCGAGTTTGTAAGTTCTTGTACATTCAGGGGTATGGCGGGGCCCTGTCCCGTCATAGTTGTTGTAAAAATCTTAAGTGCATGAAATCTTGTTGTGAGCAGAATTGTAAAAGGGATGTAACTGTTCGGGTTCAAGTTTTATGTATATATACATGCCGAAAGGCAATCTTCTCTCGATAAACTGTTCTCATTCTATAATTGTTTCATGTCTTGTTTTTATATTCCGCTGATTACTCTGATGTATGTCTACTTGGGTGCCCGGGTAAGGCACCAGTCACGGGCCCGGGATCGGGTCGTGACAGGGGGTACCTATTCTTGATGGTTACCTTATTCAGCTGCCTGTAATCAACACACATACACAGCGTCCCATCCTTCTTCTTCACAAACAAAACTGGCGCTCCCCAGGGAGATACGCTAGGCCTGATAAAGCCTTTTCCAAAGAAATCTTTCGTGGTCCTTCACTCCTCAACTCAGTAGGTGCCATCCTGTATGGCGGAATGGAAATAGGTCGAGTGTCTGGCAACGTGTCAATACAAAACTCAATCTCCCTCTCACGAGGGATACCCGAAAGGTCGTCTGGGAACACATCCGAAACTCCTAACCATCGCATCGATCAAGAATCGCACCTCGGCCTCTGTATCAAATACGAACCGGATGTTAGATGTACCGCTCGCACCATCTTCCTAGCCTTGAGGTAAGAAATAAACCTACCCGCGGCGCTTTGTGTTGCCGCTTCACTCGATAAGCGGCTCGCCAGCGAACCGAACCAACTGTCCTACGATCAACGTTGGCATAACAAGAAGCCAACCGGTCCATACCCATAATGACATCAAAATCGTCATCTCCACTCTATCAAGTCTGCAGTGGTCGGCGTAAATAAACAGGACAACCTCTATACACCCGCCGCCTAACAGAATCACCCATGGCGTAGCTACCTCAAAAGGCTCTATCGACATGGCTCTATCCCGATTCTACCCGCACAAGAGGACACATAGGACAAGGTAGAACACGGATCTATCAAAACATAAACGTCCACGGCATGAAATCAATAATGTACCGTGGCGGCGTCGAAGCCTCACGATCTGGCGGTGGCTAATGAATATATGCGGTTACGTGGACCGCTAGAATCTGGAACCACCACTACGACCTACCGCGGCTGCCGTCGCGTGAGTACCACGCCTCGGGCGCATAACCACAGAAGGAGAGGAAGACCCAGCAACTGATCATGTCGGCTGCACCGTACCACCCATGCCGCCTCTAGACGGACAATCTCTCCTCAAATGGCCTTGTTGGCCACAAGAGTAGCAAGCTCCCGGAGCCCTGCGACACTCGCCCTGGTGAGACCTACCGCATCGAGCACACTGAGATGTGGGTGGTCTCGATCGGTGACGGTTTCTGCCTCCCTGAAACCCCGAAGTCCTGGAGCCCTGACCTGTTCCTGAATGACCTGGCTGATCAGACCTCCTGCCAGAAAACCGTGAAGGAGCACTCTGTGCTGGCTGGAATGTGGACCTAGTCTGCTTCTTGAGTCCGCCTCAGCGCCTGAGACCTGCTGTCACAGCCTCTTGGTGGCTTTGAGTCAATCTGGTCCTCCCTCTCTCTATCCTCTATTCCCTGTGCATACGCCTGCATCCTGGCAATGTCCATACCGGGGTGAAGAGCCACTCCCAAGCATGCAGTAATCATATGACGGTCTAGCCCCATCACATAACGATGAACTCGGTCCGCCATGTCAGCTACAATGGTGTGCGCATGCCTGGCCAGAGAGTCAAACTCCAGGATGTACTCCCTGATAGTCCTCTCATTCTGCCTCAAGGTCAAAAATCTATCTACGCGGGCTCTCCTCATCTCAGGAGGCAAAAAGTGATCCATGAAGGCCTCTGTGAACTCCTCCCAAACAGCTGGAAGAGCATCCTCACCTCTCGACAGCTCCCATGACTCAAACCAGTTCAACGCAATATCGCGTAACTGGTAAGAGGCTAGCATAACAGACTCTATCTATGAAGCCCTAAGAACCTGCATAGTCTGCTGTAGCTGCCGAATGAACTCCTGCGGATCCTCCTCAGACCTCGAACCATAAAACTCGGGCGGATGACAACCCAGAAAATCCCGAATCCGCAATCGGCTCTCAGGGTTAGCGCTGCTCTCGTTTGCCTGCTACTATCTTGGTCAATAACCGGATCGCTCCCGTAGTCTCTATACTCGGCTCACGGATGTGGGATGGAGGCTCTGCAGTGCCGGAACCTCTGGAGCTCCGCGCTCTCGCTCTCTCTATCTGGCGTGGCTGAACTCGCCGACCCGCCTACTACCTCAGGCATAGTCTGTGCCTGAGTCCGTGTAACCCTCTGAGTACCGCTAGCAGCTCCTGTTGCTGCCTTTCCCTTCTGGGCCCTGGTCGCCTTCCGTGGAGGCATAACTGTTTCATAAGAATAGGTCAGAGAGGATTCAACCTAATAAGACAACTCTACTGCACGATCTCAGAGAGAGAAGAATGGAAACCAATCCTAAATGTCCTGCAGCCTCCTATTTATAGATGTTATACCCCGTAGTTCCAGGGTATGTATGTGGGGACGTACGTACGAGAATACGACAGAAATTTTGGAAAGAAAGAAAGGTGTGATTTTTCGACGGAAAAGTTTTCGGGTTTTGTGAAGGAAAAAGGTTCGTTAGTGGGAATTGGATTCCCAGATTTGGTATTTGGACTTCTTGGATTATGTTAGAATTATGGGATTTTATTTTCGGAAATGGTCACGTGGGGCCCACGGGAGAAATTTACGGTTTGTGGGGCCCGCTTTGTTTTTGAGATTTTTGGTATTTTGGATATTTTCGGAAGACGAAATATTTTGGGCGAGTAAGGGGGCGACACGTGTCACCCCCCTTGAGTGGCCATGTGGGCCGAAATTGGTGGGACAAGTGGCTAGCCACTTGTCCCCTTGGCCGAAATGGCCATGACACTTGGAGAGTTTTTCGTTGGCCATGTGGTGTGGTGGGACCCACACACACATGGGCCAATCTTGACCATACACTTACATTGATCTTGGCCCTTGAGTCTTCTATAAATACCCCATAGTGCAAGACATAATATTCATCCACTTAAAGACTTTCCAAGGCAAAAATATCCCCTCCCTTGAGTAGTTTTCGTCCACCCTCCCCCACATGTGTAGAAAATACTTTGAGTATTATTGTATAATCCCAAATACCTTATCCTAGTATCCCTAGTTGTATTCCAAGATATTTCAATACTAGGAGCCCGGAAATACTACTTATTCCATTAGTCGCAAAGTGAAACCCTAGAAAAATCTTCCTAGCTTGGTTGAAGTGTTTAGAGAAGTTGTTTAGAAACTTCTAAGGGTTGCTTAGAGCGGGTTGGAGCGTAAGGATTTGGAGCTAAACGTTGCTCAGGATCGACTTATAAACTTGGATAATTTTGGGCTTATCGAGGTAATGATCTATGTCCCCCTATTGTAATTGGATATTACATATTGTAGTAATTTAGAATTGAGTATAAGATATATTGGAAGGATAATTATAAAGGATTGACCTGTATTTACATTGGATTGTATTTACAGTAGACTTGTGTAGTATTATTGTGAAGTAGAATTGTACACGTCCGGTTAGACGTGTAACCCTCCCCCCTGGGAGTTGTTGGCCTGGTAGCGGGCCTGAGTAGAGGAGGAGATTTATGTGGTTGCGAGGAGGTCTTTGCGAATTTTACGTAGAATAAGGAATCTTGTATTTAGAATATTCTACAGTGATCTAGAAGATGATAGACGTTTTATGGCCATTATAGGTTAAAGTACTACGAGTAGCGTATTCTACTTGAAGGGTGGAAAAGGCTAGCAAGGTTATAGTACTTCGGAGCGTTTTGCTAATTGTCGATAATCGTCGCGAGGTATGTGAACCTCTTCCTATCTTTTCTAGCATGATATGTTGTGAACTATGTAGTACGGTAGACGTACATGTGTTAAGTGAATTTAGTTGGTTTACAACATAAAGTGTTATAACGGCTTTATGGTAAGTTTGTTATAACAACTTTATGTGGGTAAAGGAATGGTTGGTGGTTTTTAAAAGATAAATGTCTTGGTGTGAATAAGTAATGACTTGGTTTGTGTTAAAAAGTTGTGAAACCGCTTTTATGAGAAATGGGTAATTGGAGTTTTAAAAGGAATAATGTTATATTGATTTCGGAAATGAGAATAAGTATTGAACAAACCACTGCAGCGCTAATAAAGGGAAATGTATTGACTAATTAAGTATTATTAAAACCAGTAGAAACCTCCATCTGCATAGAAGCTAAGATGAGACAAAATGATATTACATTTCCTAGATCATGGCTGCTTTAATAAGATTGTTATGAACAAGAATAACCTACTCACACATAAGGCATATGTTTCTCAACTGTTTTAAAGAGAATTATATTATTAAGTGATTAAGACTATGAACTACGAAACCTTTCGAAATGAGAAACTTGAGCATTTGAAATTAGGCAAACTTGAACGTTTGGAAAAGAATGTTGTTACTTGATTTTACAAAGGGAAGTGTTTTGGTTTACTTAAAAAGATAGTCACTCTATTTTAATACTACGGGTATCGTGTGACTCTTGTGAAAGAAACAGAATATTTTTTTAGAGATAATGTATGAAGTACCTTGTGTGAATAACTTGACTATGTTGGTTTGTGATAGCCTTGTAATACTTTCTTGTTGATTTGATAAGTAAACATGTTAGGATGCTACGTGTGCTAGTGTCTTGTGATGTTTGTGTAAAGGGGTTTCCCTTGTTGTGCTTATGTTGTTTAACGGTACGCCGTTATGTTAGTATTGCACCACTCACCCCTTGACATGTTATACCGGGGGTTAAGCTGCCCTCCGATGCGGGGTATACCTCAGGCAGTCTGGGACTATGATTCGAGAATACCTCATGCGGGTCCAGGGGACCTATGCGGAGCTACGAGAGTTCCAGGTTAGTGTGCGGTCTATGTGGCCATGCGGTCTATGTGGCCATGCGGACTGCGAGTCCAGGACGATGCCGGGGAGTAGCTACCCTCGATGCGGGGAATACCTCATGCGGGCCTATGTGTGTGGCCTATGCGGAGCTGCGGGAAGTTCCAGGATTAGACGCGCACATTTGATACTGCGGGCGAGTGGCCAGCTTCGATCATGTGGCGGTCTAGAAAGACCTTGTGATACAGTTTTATGACATTGTTGGTACTGTGGGTTTTAGTAGTCGGCTATGCCTTCGTACTTACCCCGTACGGTTTTATTATGACACGGGTGGGACCTGGTGTTCATATGTGTTCCTTGGTGCTTTTATATCATAGACTGCCGGCAGTGAGGAAGGTATTCCACGGGCATGATTGATGTTGTGGGCGTGAGACCCATAGTTATATTTGTCACGACCCGTTCCGGGGCCCGTGACTGGTGCCTTACCCGGGCACCCAAGTAGTCATACATCAGAGTAATCAGCGGAATATAAAAACAAGACATGAAACAATTGTAAATGAGACACAGTTTATCTGAGAAAAGGTCGCCTTTCGGCATATATATATATAATCAAAATCTGGCAGTTACATCCCAACTGTACAATAGGACTACAGACCTCTAAGAAGATAAGCAACTATGGCGGGACAGGGCCCCGCCATACCCTGAATGTACAAAACTATCTACAACAACAGGGAGATCATACCCAAAAGTCGAGCCTCCGGAGAAGATGGAGCTCCTGACACCAAAGCAAAAGATCCTAAGGATGCGGATCTAGCACCTGCTTTCCCTTACCTGCGGCATGAACGCAGCCCCCCGAAGGAGGTCAGTACAACAGGTACCAAGTATGTGAAACTGTAAAGTACTTAAATGAGATCATATCATTTCAAAACCAATTTTACAAATATGTACGAAACAACCAAGGTAACCGCACATAGTGCCACATCATAAACAAGAGCAACAATAGGTAAACTGTAACAGGTCTTTTCTAGGCTGCGAATGATCGAAGCAAGGCCAATCGCCCATAGTATCATTATGCATGCCTAATCCTGGACTCCCGTAGTCCGCATAGGCCACCTAGGCCCGCATGAGGTATTCCCCGCATCGAGGGTAGCTACTCCTCGGCATCGTCCTGGACTCGTAGTCCGCATGGCCACATAGACCGCATGGCCACATAGACCGCACACTAACCTGGAACTCTCGTAGCTCCGCATAGGTCCCCTGGACCCGCATGAGGTATTCTCGAATCATAGTCCCAGACTGCCTGAGGTATACCCCGCATCGGAGGGCAGCTTAACCCCCGGTATATCATGTCAAGAGGTGAGTGATGTAATACTAACATAACGGCTTATCGTTAAACAACATAAGCACAAATAAGAATAACCTCTTTACACAAACGTTACAAGATACTAACACACATTGCATCACAATATGTCTACTCATCAAACCATATTACTGTACTTTCCAGAAATCAATACAAGTCTTTTATAAACACATAAGTAAACCGTCCCTTTTATCTTTCTTAAGTCGTTATACCTAACTTCCCATAAAGCTAGTATAACTCTTAAGCTTTTGTTTAAAAACCAAGTATTACTCTTCTTTAAAAAATGATTCATAATTCTTTTGAAATACTTCAAGATTCTTGTTATTTAGACTCAAGTCAAAAGACGTCAAGTAAAACCATGTTCAGTTAACACACGTACGTCTACCGTACTATATATATATTTTAAAATATCATGCTCAAGAGTATAGGAAGAATCACATACCTTCTCGGCGAAATCCACCTGCCAAGTCGAATATGTCGCGCGCAGAGTATCAACCTATAATAGTCAAATACGTCTATCAACGTCTAGACTACTCTGTAGGATAATCTAAGCAGAGGGTTCTCTATTCTACGGAAAATCGGGCAGCACTTCCCTACCCGGTAAACTATACAAGTCTACTGTAAATACAGTCCTATGTAAGTACAGTTCAATCTTCTTTAATACTTCTGATGTGATTACAGTTCAATTCTCTTCTTTAATATCCTTCTATGTATTTTATACTTATTTCTATACTTCTACAGTATGTATTCTCCAATTACAATAGAAGGATAAGATTATTATTTACCTCGATAAGCCCAAAATTATCCAAGATATAAGTCGATCCTGAGCAAGGTTTAGCTCCTAATCTGTACGCTCCAATCCGCTCCAAGAAACCCTTAGAAGTTTCTACACAACTTCTACTACTTCAACCAACTATGAAGTTTCTCCTAGGGTTTCGTTTAGTGACTAAAGGAAGTATAGTAGTATTTTCCGGGCTCTAAGTATAGAGGTGACTTTGGAATACTACTAGATATACGGCTAGGGTATTTTGGGGATAGTAACAATACTAGGAGAGTATTTTCTACCAAGAGGGGGGGGGGGGGGTTTATACGAGACAACTAGGAAGGGGGGGGGGGGAGAGGGGTGTTTCGGCTTAGCTCCTCAAGAGGGGGGGAAAGGGAGGCTTGGACGAAAGCTCTCTAGAGGGGGAAGGGAGTTTTCAAGACTTGGAAAATATTTGTGGATGAAGAAGTCTTCAACTCAAGGGGGGTATTTATAGGGCTTTCAAGGGCTAAGATTAAGGCATGTGGAGGGCAAGTGGAGGGTGTGGATTCACCCATGTGTCCTTATCCATCTACTACACAAAATATCCTACCTAACCTTCACTAAAGCAAGGCCACAAAAACGTGCCAAGGTCGTCCAAGTTCCGCCAACTTGAGGGTGACAAGTGTCGCCCTCTCGTTGGTCCAAAATATTTCATCTCTCGGAAAAATCCGCAAAAAATATAAATGACACAGCCGTAATTTTCCCTACGCAAGTTTTGGAAAATGTTTCGTCGGAAAACGATTCTTTTCGTGGGTTGTGCACAAATTTTCGTCCTATGCCTTAACTTAAGTTTTGAACTTTTGTACGTACGCCCTCACGTACATACTCTGGAAATACGGAGTATAACATTCTCCTTAGAAACATTCGTCCCGAATGTTCCTTCCCAAGACACACAACGATAAGGTTCCTCATAACTTAAACAGTTTGCAAATGCCTCACATGGCCACAATACAACACATAAGCAAATGTATCAATGAAAATTTACAAGTAGGAAAGTGAGTTACCTGGAGGTGTGGGGAATAGGTGAGGATACTTCTGCCTCATGTCCTCCTCAGCTTCCCACGTCATCTCCTCCCTGAGCTCATTCCGCCACAAGACTTTGACGGAAGCCACGTCCTTGGTCCCCAGACGCCTAACCTGACGATCGATTATCGCTATGGGAATCTCCTCATACGATAACCCCTCGGTCACCTGGACATCGTCAATCGGGTGCACCCTAGATGGATCCCCGATACATCTCCTCAGCATAGAAACATGAAAAACCGGATGCACTGCCTCAAGATCGGACGACAGATCCAACTCATAGGCAACCTTGCCTATCCTGCGGACAATCTGATACGGCCCAATGTACCTTGGGCTGAGTTTCCCTTTCTTCCCGAATCTCATCACACCCTTCATGGGTGACACCTTCAGGAAAACCCAATCATCAACCTCGAACTCTAGATGCCGACGACGATGATCTGCATACGACTGGACTCGACTTTGTCGATAACCGCTCTGGATAAGCTTTACCTTATCCATCGCTTTGAACCAGTGCGGTCCCACTAATCGCACCTCGCCATCAAACCAGCCTATCGGCGATCGATCTGCACTTCCTCCCATACAAGGCCTCATAAGGCGCCATCGAATCTTTGGAGTGGTAGCTATTATTATACGCAAACTCAACTAGAGGCAAATGATCCTCCCAGCTACCCCTGAAGTCAATAACACAGGCTTGCAACATATCCTCAAGAGTCTGGATAGTGCGTTCCGCCTGTCCGTCTGTATGAGGATGGAATGCAGTACTCAGGCTTACCTGCGTCCCTAGACCTTTCTGGAAAGACCTCGGAAGTTAGCGTGAACCGGGCTCCTCATGCGATATGATAGAAATAGGGACCCGTGCGATCGACGATCTCTCGGATGTAAAGTCGGCATAATCCTCGGTAGAAAAAGTCGTCTGACGGGAAGAAAGTGGGCTGATTTCGTCCACACATCGCGATAACCCAAATAGAATCATGTTTCCTCCGAGTGCGAGGTAATCCCGTGATAAAGTCCATGTTGATCACCTCCCACTTCCGGTCGGGATCTCTATCGTCGCAACAAACCACCGGGCCTCGGTGCTCTACCTTCACTGCGACAACACGGACATCGAGCCACAAACTCGCAACGTCCTCTTCAAGCCATCCCACCAATACGGTGCGAGGTCGTGGTACATCTTGGTCGACCGGATGGATAGAGTAACGCTGTGTGCTTCCCCTAGAACTCTGCCAAGTCACGCAATATCTGAAACACACAACCTGCCCTCAAACCTTAGCACCCCATTAGGTGCTACCTCAGAAGGACCCTTCCCCTCACGAAGAGCCATATCACGGTACCGCGTCAAAACCGGATCCTCAAACTGTTGCCTCTTCACTTCCTCGACGATGGAAGACTCGGCAACCTCTCGAACTCGAACCCCACTGCTATCAGAATCAATCAATCGGACTCCAAGGCTCGCTAGCTAATGCAAATCGCGGACCATGCTCCTCCTCTCTGGCTGTACATCTGATAGACTCCCCATCGACCTACGACTAAGGGCATCCGCCACAACATTGGCCTTCCCTGGGTGGTACAGGATGTCGACATCGTAATCCTTGAGCAGCTCTAACCACCGTCTCTGTCGTAAGTTCAGCTCCCTCTGGCTAAAGATATACTGGAGGCTCTTGTGGTCTGTATAAATATCCACATGAACCCCATACAAATAGTGCCTCCAGATCTTCAAGGCGTGAATCACCGCTGCCAACTCCAAATCATGGGTGGGGTAGTTCCTCTCATGCTTCTTAAGCTGTCGGGATGCGTACGTTATAACCTTACCCAGCTGCATCAACACACATCCGAGCCCGACGCCTGACGCATCACAATACACTACATAACCGTCTGGACCCTCTGGAAGAGTAAGAACGGGGGCGGTCGTCAGTCTCTCCTTGATGGCGAAACCACGCTCCAAGCATCGATCCGCAAACTTAGCCGCTACGAGTCGGCCTAGTCAATGGTGCAGAGATAGAAGCAAACTTCTCCACGAACCGCCGATAATAACCTGCGAGGCCCAGAAAGCTGCGCACCTCTGTCGGAGTAGTAGGTCTAGGCCAACTCCTGACTGCCTCGATCTTGGCCGTATCCACCCGAATACCATCGGCCCCGACAATATGCCCAAGAAAAGCCACCGAAGCCAACCAAAACTCACATTTGGAAACCATGGCGTATAAGCTGGTCTGGAGAACTCTCGGCCTGATCAAATGCTCGCATGCTCCTGCTCTGAGCGGGAATAAACCAAGATGTCATCAATGAACACTATCATAAACGTGTTCAAAAATGGCTTGAACACTCGGTTCATGAAATCTATAAATACCGCCGGAGCATTGGTCAACCCGAAAGACATAACCCTGAACTCATAGTGCCGTCTGGTCCGAATGCGATCCTAGGGACATCCGCCTCTCGACTTTTTGATGATAGCCCGATCGCAGATCAATCTTGGAGAAACATCTCGCGCCCTGCAACTGGTCGAACAAATCATCAATCCTGGGAAGAGGGTATCTGTTCTTAATGGTCACCTTGTTCAGCTCGTAATCAACACACATGCAGCGGCGTCCGCCCTTCTTCTTCACGAACAATACCGGCGCTCCCCAGGAAGAAACACTAGGCCTGATGAAGCCCTTCTCCAGCAAATCTCTCAGCTGGTCCTTCAACTCTCTCAACTCGGCAGGTGCCATTATGTATGGTGGAATGGAAATAGGCTGAGTGTCTGGTAGCACATCGATACAAAACTCTATCTCCCTCTCGGGAGGATACGAGGTCGATGGAAACACATGCGGGAACTCTCGACTCTGGGCGGCGAAAATATGGTACCGCGACCTCGGTATCAAACACCGAATAAGATGGTAGATATACCCTTCGCACCATCTTCCTAGCCTTGAGGTAGGAAATAAACCTACCCTCGGCGACACGGTGTTCCTCCCACACAATAACCGCTCCCAGAAGCTGGAACCGTACCACTCTCTCCCTGCAGTCTACACTGGCGTAGCAAGAAGCTAACCAATCCATGCCCATGATCACATCGAAATCATTCATGTCCAACTCTATCAAGTCGGCTAGGGTCTGACGACTGCATATGGTCACTGGACAAGCCCTATATACCTGCCGAGCTACCACCGAATCACCCACTGGCGTAGCTACCTCGAAAGGGTCTATGGACTCAGGCTCTATCCCTATCCTACTAGCAATATGGGGAGATATATAGGATGAGTAGAACCGGATCTATCAAGGCATACACGCGTCCAACATGAAACCGATAAAGTACCATGGCGACATCGGTGAGGCCTCCCGGTCTGCCGGTGGACAAGGCATATATGCGATTCGAGGACCGCTCGGGACCGAGCCACGACCTCTGCCCGCGACTGCTGGCCCATGAGTACCGCCTCGGGGCGAGTAATCAGGAGATGAAGAAGACCCGGCGAAAGACCCTGTAGGCTGACCCCTACCCTCTGCGCTGCCCTTGGTCGGACAGGCTCTCGCAAAGTGACCCGGCTGGCCGCAACTGTAACAAACTCCCGGAGCAGTACCATAATTCCCGTAATGGGACCTACCGCATCGGCTACACTGAGGGGGGGTGGTCCCGATCGGTTAGCACCTCTGCTACCACGGGCGTCGAAGTCACGGGGCCTGAGTCCGCCCTAGAATACACAGGCATCCCGAGGGCGGTGTAGGAGTGCTCTGGTGGTGTGGTGCAAATCTAGGCCGCTGGCCGTCCACCCCGAGAGCTACCAAAAGACCCTGCCGTCCTGGCCTTCTTCTGCTGTTGTCTGTCAACCCGTCGGCCTCTACGCTCCTCGCATCCAAGTGCATGAGCCTGCATGCGGGTAATGTCCATGCCTGGCTGAAGAGCCACACGCATGAACTTCGGCCATATAATCATCTAGCCCGGTGGCGTAGCGATGTACCGCTCCTCCATATGCTACCAGCAGCGAGGACATATCGAGCCAACGAATTGAACTCAACGTTGTATTCCCTAACTGTGCGTCCTCTCTGTCTCAGCAACAAAAACTTGTCGGCCCGTGCCCTCCTCATCTGTGAAGGCAAGAAGTGAGTGAGAAAAGCCTCCGAATCGGTCCCAGTAGGCGGGGACGTGCTCTCCGGGACAACTCCCACGAAGTCAAACCGATCATCGCGGTATCACGCAGCCGATGCGAACCGAAGATCACGGACTCGGTCTCCGAAGCCTCCTCTGTAACTGACGGATGAACTCCTGCGGATCATCCTCAGGCCTCGACCCGTAGAAATCTGGCGGGCTACAACTCAGAAAATCCCGTAGCCTCAAACTGTCCGATCTCGGGTGAACCATGCAGTCTTCTGGGCTAGGCTCACTGCATCCACCTATCCTCGTTCGCCACGATCTGGCGATGGCGAACCATCTGTTATACCCCGTATTCCAGAGTATGTATGTGAGGGCGTACGTATAAAATTTAAGCCTTAAAGTTGGCATAGGTTCGAAATTTGGGCATAAGTGCCGAAAAGAATCGTTTTTCGACGAAACGTTTTACTAAACATGCGAAGGGAAAATTTCGGCTATGTCATTTATAATTTTTGCGGATTTTTCCGAGAGACGAAACATTTTGGACCAACGGGAGGGTGACATGTGTCACCCTCACATTGGAAGCTTTAGTGGGCGGTAATTGACGATTGGGACTTTGGGGTTGGTAGGATATTTTATGCAAGTTGTTGTGGTAGATGGATAAGGTACACATGGTTAAAATCTAGCCCTACACTTGCCTTACACTTGGATGGATCTTGGCCATTGGTTGGCCATTTTTTGACCTATAAATACCCCTCTAAGTTGAAGACTTTCTTCATCCAAAACTTGAGCAATCTTTCTAAGTCTTGAAATCCTCCTCCCTCTTGAGTAGTTCGTCCAAAGCACCCCTCTTTTGAGAAGCCTTGGCGAGAGCCTCCTCCCCTTTGTAGTGTCTAGCCAGGGTACCCCACAGCCTAGTTGTTTTCATATAATACCCCCCCTTTGTGGTATAGAAATACTCTCCAAGTATTGTTATAATGCCCTAAATACTTTAGCCCAAATACCTTATAGTACTTTCCAAAGTTACCTCTATACGAAGCCTGGAAAATACTATTATACTTCCTTTCGCCACAAAAACGAAACCCTAAGAAAAACCTTCATAGTCGGTTGAAGTGTTAAGTAGAAGTTGCGTAGAACTTCTAAGGGTTGTTTGGAGCGGATTGGAGCACTCGGAGTAGGAGCTAAGTGTTGCTCAGGAGCGACATTAAACTTGGATAATTTTGGGCTCATCGAGGTAAATACTACTGTCCTTCTATTGTAATTGGGAATTACATACTGTAGTAGTATAGAAATGAATATAAGATTCATAGAAGAGATTTGAACTGTAATAGAAGGATATTACAGAATAGACTTGAACTGAAATCGCATCAGAAGAATATTTAAGTAGAAGATTAAACTGTACTTACATAGGACCGTATTTACAGTAGACTAATAACCTTTATTGGTTGAATGTTCTGCGAGTAGCATGAACTACTTGGAAGGTGGACAAGGCTAGCCGGGTTATAGCCGTGGAGCGTTTTGCTTATAGTCGATAAACGTCGCGAGGTATGTGATTCTTCCTATACTCTTGAGCATGATATTTTGAAGTATATATATATAGTACGGTAGACGTACGTGTGTTATCTGAACGTAGTTATCGGCAATGTCTTTTGACTTAAGCCTGAATAAAAGAATCTTGAAGTATATATATATATAGTACGGTAGACGTACGTGTGTTATCTGAACGTAGTTGTACGACAATGTCTTTTGACTTAAGCCTGAATAAAATAATCTTGAAGTATATATATATATATAGTACGGTAGACGTACGTGTGTTATCTGAACGTAGTTGTACGGCAATGTCTTTTGACTTAAGCCTGAATAATAAGAACCTTGAATGTAATTCAAACGAATTAAGAAACCTTTTTGGAAAGAAGAGTAATACTTGGTTTTGAAAACATAAGAGTTATACTAGCTTTATGGGAAGTTAGGTATAACGTCTTAAGAGAGATAAAAAGAATGGTTTACTGATTTTTAGAAGTTAAGAGACTTAATCTTAAAAGATAAGAGACTTGACTTAATTGTATTGATATGAATTTTGTGACACCTCATTCGTGAGTAATGAGTACTTGGTTTTAAAAGGAATAATGTTTTACTGATTTCGGAAATCAGAATGAGTATCGACAAACCACTGCAGCGTTAATAAAGGAAAATGTATTGAATAATGAAGTATTGTATTAAAAACAGTAGAAACCTCCATCTGCATAGAAACTAAGATGAGACAAAATGATATTACATTTTCTAGATCATGGCTGCTTTAATAAATGGTTATAAACAAGAATAAACTGCTCACACCTATGGCATATGTTATTCAATTGTTTTAAAAGAGATTAAGACATTGAGCTATGAACTTTTCTAATATAAAGAGACCTGAGTAAATTGAAATTAGGCAAACTGGAACTCTAGGGAAAAGAAGGCATTCTTTTGTCTTAAATTTGTTTAAATCATATAGTGTTTTATCAGCTTTTTGGGTAGTTAGGTATAACGACTTTATGATAACATAAGTAGGTTTTTCGTCATTGGTTTTTATGTGGTAACTGGAATTTTTAAAGAGAAGTGTTTTGGTCCAAAAAGAAGGCATGGTATTGCCTTAATTTGGTTTTAAAAAGGAAAGTATGAAAGTTGTTTTGGTTTACTTAAAAGATCTAAGTCACTCTATTTTTATACTACGGGTATCGGGTGACTTTTATAAAAGGAATGGATCTCTTAAAAGGAATTTAACGTACGTAGTACTTTAGGGTTAAAACCCGGACTTTGTCATAAAATGAAAGTACTTTAAGTTGTGTGTAACTTGCCTATGTTTGCGTGTGATAGACTTGTTGTGCAAGGAATGTATTTCACTCGACTACCGCATTCCTGGGATGAACCGGGAATGTATTTCACTCGACTACCGCGTTCATGGGATGAACCGGGAATGTATTTCACTCGACTACCGCGTTCATGGGATGAACCGGGAATGTATTTCACTCGACTACCGCGTTCATGGGATGAACCGGGAATGTATTTCACTCGACTACCGCGTCCACGGGATGGACCGGGAATGTATTCCATCCGACTACCGAGTTCATGAGATGAACCGGGAATGTATTCCACACGTTTCTATACTGGGTCCATGAGATGGGCCGAGACATGTTAGACGTATCACATGAATTGTACCTAGACTGCCGGCAGTGAGGAAGGAGTTCCACGGGCATGAGGGATGACTTTGAGGGCGTGAGTCCCTGACTTGACATGACTGCTTTTATGTTGTGAACTATAGTTTGGTTATCATACATGTCTCCTGCTTTATATAGACTATTATGATTTCATTCTGATGTTCTGATTTCACATACTTGGTACTGTTGTCTTGACCTCCTTGAGGCTGCGTTCATCTGCAGTAGAAGTACATCATTATCGATCCATTTTAGGATCACCTTTGGCGTATTGGGAAGCTCCGTTCCTTGGAGGCTTATCTTTGGTATGTTACCACAGTGCAGCAGGTTCTTGTACATTCGTGGGGTATGGCGGGGCCACGTCCGTCATAGTTGTTGTAAAAATCTTAAGTGCATGCCTTTGTTGTGGCGGGGTTGTAAGGATTATGCTTGCTCAAATGTTTATATATATATATGTTGAAAGGCAACCGTTTTGGTTGGCTTTTTTCTTTCATCTTGATCCATATCTATTTATATGTTTAAAGTTTTTATTTACGCTGGTTTTCTCGATGTTGTATCACTAGGGTGCGGGATAAGGCACGATCACGGGCAGGTTGGTCGTGACAAAAGTGGTATCGTGAGCGATTAATCCTCGGAAAGTGTCTGCACCGTGTCTAGTAGAGTCTTGATTATCGGTGTGTTGTGCACCACATCTATAATCAGGAGGCTATAGGACATTTAGGATTGGTTTCCATTCTTCTCATTCTGAGATCATGTCTTAGAGCTGTGTGATAAGTTGGACCCCTCTGACGTATTCCTTTCTTTTACCAGTTATGCCTCCGCGTAAGGCAACGAGCCCAGAATGGGCAAAGCGATCGAGGGTGTTATTGAGATCTGAGAGAATGCAGCGCGAGCCGGTCGATTACGAGCAGTGCTTCCGGCGAGTTTAGCAGCGCCCGCCAGCCAGAGTTTAAGCGCGGCGGTGGGCTGCCGAGACTCTGAAGACTGAGCCTCGGTCCAGCTTGGAGCGGATGAGATGGGGTACAAGGAGATGACCTGAATTCTTGGCGAGTCGTGGCGAGATATGAGGATAGGTTGGATCACAGCGATTCAGTCGAGAGCACCGTAGTTCACCCCGAGCGACGATTTGAGACTATGGGATTTTACGAGATGTAACCGCGAGTTTTATGGGTCGAGGCACGAGGATGATCCGAGGAGTTCATCAAGCGATTCTGCCGGATCATGAGTGATCAAGGCATCGGAGACCGAGTCGGTGGTCCTAGGTTCGCATCGGCTGCGTGATACCGCTGATCGTGGTTTGATTCGCGAGCTGTCGGGAGAGAATGCACTTCCGGCTATATCGGACGAGTTCTCAAGGCATTTCTTGCACACTTCTTGCCTCGCGGATGAGGAGGCTCGGGTAAACAGTTTTTGACGTTGAGCGGGGCGGGCGGACGGTTAGAAGTACAATGTGAGTTCGACTCATTAGCTCGGTATGTCCCATTGTAATAGCGATATGGAGGGCCAGTACACCGCCACGTCGGGCTAGATGATTACTTAGCGAGGCTTATGCGGGTGTAGCTCTTCACCGGCATGGACATTGCCCGCATGCAAGCTCATGCACTAGGATGTGAGGCACGGAGAGGTCGACGGAATGGCCGAGATCGTGAGAAGAGGGCGGGATAGCGAGGTCCTTTGGTAACTTTCGGCGGACCGCCTCGTGGCGAGCTAGTTATGTACCTCGCCAAGATGCAGTGGTCCTCCGCGATCTTGGGGCGTTCGGTATTCGGGGCTGGTTAGAGCTCGGGGCTTCGGTTCCGCGGTATACGTGAGTTCTAGCGGCGGATTCATGTCCCCTCGGTGTGCACGATGTGGCGAGCGCCATCGGGAATGTCGTCTTTTTGCGGTGCTTGTTTCACTGCGGCCGTCGGGGCCATGTGACGAGCGTGCTTATAGGAGGGTACCGGCGGCTTAGCGCGACCTACGGATCGATGGCGGGTTCATCGCCTTCCTGACTATGCGCCTGCAGTGAGTGCCTATGATTAGAGTGAAGCGGTAGATACAGGTATATCCTTAACCCTCTAGAGACTTGTATGTATTGATGTTGTGATGATGTGTTTAGTGTTATGTTCGGATAGCTTTGTGCTAAAATGAGATTTAGAACATGGTTAGTGAAAAAGGGTAAGCACAGGGTGAGAAAATGATGAACCTTAGAATATTACGATTGAGACCTTAGATGTAAGGCCATCTTGGGTACAAGACCTTGCGGGTGATCTTTGTCGAATGTATATGTATACGTGGAGTAATGGTGGGAAATTTCCTTGGGTAGTGTAAATGGAAGTGGTAGCTCTCATGACTGTATAGGTAAGATTGTTCGGATCGGAGACAAGAGCTTGATGCGTTAAGTAGGTCGGGTTGGGGCCATGTTGAGGGCCACCGCGACTGTTCGAGTGGGGTCAGCTCAGGTGGTCCTCCGGTGGTAGGTCACGAGGATGCTAGGCCCAGTTTAGATGACCATCGTATGAGTTCGTGGATGTGTTCGACCGAGCGGATCGTGAAGGCGGGAATGGTCTTAAGAGAGATTGAGGCTAGTAAGATGACCGGTTGGAGGTAGTGACTCAATGTTTTGGGAAGCGGCGATGGCGAAGTGTGGTACGTATACTAGAAGAGTTCAAGTGTTCGAGAAGGGCACGACGAGTAAGGAAGGAAGAGAACGTGTGTTACTTTGTGGCCATGTGTGGCATTGGAAACTTTTTTAAGTTAAGAAGAACTTTATCGTTATCCGTCTTGAGAAGGAACATTCGGGACGAATGTTTCTAAGGAGGGGAGAATGTTATACCCCGTATTTCCATAGTATGTACGTGAGGGCGTACGTATAAAATTTAAGCCTTAAAGTTGGCATAGGTTCGAAATTTGGGCACAAGTGCCAAAAAGAATTGTTTTTCGACGAAACGTTTTACTAAACTTGCGAAGGGAAAATTCCGGCTATGTCATTTATAATTTTTGCGGATTTTTCCGAGAGACAAAACATTTTGGACCAACGGGAGGGTGACATGTGTCACCCTCACATTGGAAGCTTTAGTGGGCGGTAATGGACGATTGGGACTTTGGGGTTGGTAGGATATTTTGTGCAAGTTGTTGTGGTAGATGGATAAGGTACACATGGTTAAAATCTAGCCCTACACTTGCCTTACACTTGGATGGATCTTGGCCATTGGTTGGCCATTTCTTGACCTATAAATACCCCTCTAAGTTGAAGACTTTCTTCATCCAAAACTTGAGCAATCTTTCTAAGTCTTGAAATCCTCCCTCCCCTCTTGAGTAGTTCGTCCAAAGCACCCCCCCCCTCTTTTGAGAAGCCTTGGCCGAGAGCCTCCCCCTCCCCCTTTGTAGTGTCTAGCCGAGGGGTACCCCCTCCTAGCCTAGTTGTTTTCATATAATACCCCCCTTTGTGGTATAGAAATACTCTCCAAGTATTGTTATAATGCCCTAAATACTTTAGCCCAAATACCTTATAGTACTTTCCAAAGTTACCTCTATACGAAGCCCGGAAAATACTATTATACTTCCTTTAGCCACAAAAACGAAACCCTAAGAAAAACCTTCATAGTCGGTTGAAGTGTTAAGTAGAAGTTGCGTAGAACTTCTAAGGGTTGTTTGGAGCGGATTGGAGCACTCGGAGTAGGAGCTAAACGTTGCTCAGGAGCGACATTAAACTTGGATAATTTTGGGCTCATCGAGGTAAATACTACTGTCCTTCTATTGTAATTGGGAATTACATACTGTAGTAGTATAGAAATGAATATAAGATTCATAGAAGAGATTTGAACTGTAATAGAAGGATATTACAGAATAGACTTGAACTGAAATCGCATCAGAAGAATATTTAAGTAGAAGATTAAACTGTACTTACATAGGACCGTATTTACAATAGACTAATAGCCTTTATTGGTTGAATGTTCTGCGAGTAGCATGAACTACTTGGAAGGTGGACAAGGCTAGCCGGGTTATAGTCGTGGAGCGTTTTGCTTATAGTCGATAATCGTCGCGAGGTATGTGATTCTTCCTATACTCTTGAGCATGATATTTTGAAGTATATATATATATATAGTACGGTAGACGTACGTGTGTTATCTGAACGTAGTTATCGGCAATGTCTTTTGACTTAAGCCTGAATAAAAGAATCTTGAAGTATATATATATATAGTACGGTAGACGTACGTGTGTTATCTGAACGTAGTTATCGGCAATGTCTTTTGACTTAAGCCTGAATAAAAGAATCTTGAAGTATATATATATATAGTACGGTAGACGTACGTGTGTTATCTGAACGTAGTTGTACGGCAATGTCTTTTGACTTAAGCCTGAATAATAAGAACCTTGAATGTAATTCAAACGAATTAAGAAACCTTTTTGGAAAGAAGAGTAATACTTGGTTTTGAAAACATAAGAGTTATACTAGCTTTATGGGAAGTTAGGTATAACGTCTTAAGAGAGATAAAAAGAATGGTTTACTGATTTTTAGAAGTTAAGAGACTTAATCTTAAAAGATAAGAGACTTGACTTAATTGTATTGATATGAATTTTGTGACACCTCATTCGTGAGTAATGAGTACTTGGTTTTAAAAGGAATAATGTTTTACTGATTTCGGAAATCAGAATGAGTATCGACAAACCACTGCAGCGTTAATAAAGGAAAATGTATTGAATAATGAAGTATTGTATTAAAAACAGTAGAAACCTCCATCTGCATAGAAACTAAGATGAGACAAAATGATATTACATTTTCTAGATCATGGCTGCTTTAATAAATGGTTATAAACAAGAATAAACTGCTCACACCTATGGCATATGTTATTCAATTGTTTTAAAATAGATTAAGACATTGAGCTATGAACTTTTCTAATATAAAGAGACCTGAGTAAATTGAAATTAGGCAAACTGGAACTCTAGGGAAAAGAAGGCATTCTTTTGTCTTAAATTGGTTTAAAACATAAAGTGTTATAACAGCTTTATGGGAAGTTAGTTATAACGACTTTATGAAAACAAAATAAGGGTTTTCGTCATTGGTTTTAATGTGGTAACTTGACTTTAAAAAGAGAAGTGTTTTGGTCCAAAAAGAAGGCATGGTATTGCCTTAATTTGGTTTTAAAAAGGAAAGTATGAAAGTTGTTTTGGTTTACTTAAAAGATCTAAGTCACTCTATTTTTATACTACGGGTATCGGGTGACTTTTATAAAAGGAATGGATCTCTTAAAAGGAATTTAACGTACGTAGTACTTTAGGGTTAAAACCCGGACTTTGTCATAATGCAAGTACTTTAAGTTGTGTGCAACTTGCCTATGTTTGCGTGTGATAGACTTGTTGTGCAAGGAATGTATTTCACTCGACTATCGCGTTCATGGGATGAACCGGAAATGTATTTCACTCGACTACCGCGTTCATGGGATGAACCGGGAATGTATTTTACTCGACTACCGCGTTCATGGGATGAACCGGGAATGTATTTCACTCGACTACCGCGTTCATGGGATGAGCAGAATGTATTTCACTCGACCTGGCGTCACGGGATGGACCGAATGTATTCCATCCGACTACCGAAGTTCATGAGATGAACAGGAATGTATTCCACACGTTTCTATCTTTGGGTCCATGAGATGGGCGAGACATGTTAGACGTATCACATGAATTGTACCTAGATCGCCGGTGAGGAAAGGAGTTCCAGGCGTGAGGGATGACTTTGAGCGTGAGTCACGACTTGACATGATCGCTTTTATGTTGTGAACTATAGTTTGGTTATCATACATGTCTCTCGCTTTATATAGACTATTATGATTTCATTTACAGTGTTCTGATTTCACATACTTGGTACTGTTATCGACCTCCTTGAATGCGTTCATGCCGCGGTAGAGGTACGTCGGTGTCGATCCCCGCTTTTAGGATCACCTTTCAGCGTATTGGGAAGCTCAGTTCTTTCGGAGGCTTATCTTTGGTATGTTACCCTGAGTCTGTAGGTTCTGTACATTCAGGGGTATGGCGGGGCCCTGTCCCGTCATAGTTGTTGTAAAAATCTTAGAGTGCAGCCTTTATTGTGGCGGGGTTGTAAGGATTATGGCTCGTTCAAATGTTTATATATATATATGTTGAAAGGTAACCGCTTTTGGTTGGCTTTTCTTTCATCTTGATCCATATCTATTTATATGTTTAAAGTTTTTATTTCATTGGTTTTCTCTCGATGTTGTATCACTAGGGTGCCCGGTAAGGCACGATCCACGGGCCGGGTTCGGTCGTGACAATCTCTCAGTAACCCATCTCATCCGCTCCAGTGTGGGGTGGAGACGCATCTTGTGGTCTCATCAGCCACTGCCGCGGCCCTAAACCCTGCTGGGGCCGGCGTCATAGAAATCGCCGTCTCGGGTATAGAGTGGGCATGCGCCGTCGTGACTCGGGGGGTCCTGCTAGCAGCTCCCTCGTGTGCCTTGCCCTTCTGTGCCAGGGTTTCCTTACGTGGAGGCATAGCGTTAAGAAAGGAAATACGTTAGAGGGTCCAACTTATAACACGGCTCTAAGGCGATCTCGAGTGAGAAGAATGGAAACCAATCCTATATATCCTATAGCCTCACGATTATTGGTGTGGTGCACAACACACCGATAATCAAGACTACTAGATACGATGCGTAGACACCTTCCGAGGATTAGCGCTCACGATACCACTTTTGTCACGACTCGTTCGGGGCGTGGTAGTGCCTTACCCGGGCACCCAAGTAGTCATACATCAGAGTAATCAGCGGAATATAAAAACAAGAC
The DNA here is from genome assembly GCA_029844215.1 of Przewalskia tangutica. Taxonomy (NCBI): domain Eukaryota; kingdom Viridiplantae; phylum Streptophyta; class Magnoliopsida; order Solanales; family Solanaceae; genus Przewalskia; species Przewalskia tangutica. Next base: position 60,540,822 of record CM056736.1, read on the forward strand.
ATGAAACAATTGTAAACGAGACACAGTTTATCTGAGAAAAGGTCGCCTTTCGGCATATATATATATAATCAAAATCGCGATTACATCCCAACTGCAATAGGACTCTGCACCTAAGAAGATAGCAACTATGGCGGGACGAGGGCCGCCATACCTGAATGTACAAAACTATCTACAACAACGGGAGATCATACCAAAGTCGAGCCTCGGAGAAGATGGAGCTCACGACACCAAAGCAAAAGATCTAAGGATGCGGATCTAGCACTCGCTTCACGCCTGCGGCATGAACGCAGCCCCCCGAAGGAGGCCAGTACAACAGGTACCAAGTATGTGAAACTGTAAAGTACTTAAATGAGATCATATCATTTCAAAACCAATTTTACAAATATGTACGAAACAACCAAGGTAACCGCACATAGTGCCACATCATAAACAAGAGCAACAATAGGTAAACTGTAACAAGTCTTTTCTAGGCTGCGAATGATCGAAGCAAGGCCAATCGCCCATAGTATCATTATGCATGCCTAATCCTGGACTCCCGTAGTCCGCATAGGCCACCTAGGCCCGCATGAGGTATTCCCCGCATCGAGGGTAGCTACTCTTGTGAAAGAAACAAAATATTTTTTTAGAGATAATGTATGAAGTACCTTGTGTGAATAACTTGACTATGTTGGTTTGTGATAGCCTTGTAATACTTTCTTGTTGATTTGATAAGTAAACATGTTAGGATGCTACGTGTGCTAGTGTCTTGTGATGTTTGTGTAAAGGGGTTTCCCTTGTTGTGCTTATGTTGTTTAACGGTACGTCGTTATGTTAGTATTGCACCACTCACCCTTTTTTTTTTTTTTTTTTTTTTAGGTAAATGCAAATATTATTACTAATAACGAAAAAGGAAGTGGCTACAATCAATCATTGAGGTATCTCAAGCCTCAACGTAATGCAAACAAGAAGTGATAGAGGGGAGGGGTGGTCACTCAAAAGGTGTCATTACAAGAGGGGATAAAATCATAGAGAACTCTATAAGATGTTGTTTTGATTCTTGCAATGACCACTTCTGCCGGAAAGCTTGTGCCTTCAAAGAGCATTGTGTTTCTTGCCCTCCAAATCTCATAAACCATTATGCAAAAAGTAAGCAAAATAGCTTTGGCTCGGATGCTTGTCATGGTGTTCTTTCTTAATCCATTTAAGGAGCTTTCAATAGTTGTCATCTCTCTTCTAATACCCAACCAATCTTTTATGCTCTTCCAAATCATGTGTGTATAGGCGGGAGCAAAGAAGAGGTGTTCTCTTGTTTCATCAGCTTGCTTGCAGAACCCGCAAGATTTATCCTCCAAGTTGAGAAATGATAAAGTATCCTTTGTAGCTAACCGCTTTCTGCAAATCAGCCACATAGTAAAAGAGAATTTGGGAGGAATGAAGCCTTTCCAAATTTGTGACATCCAAGGCTTTTTAGCTTGCGGAGTGCGCAAGATATCATACACGAGGCTTGAATCAAATATACCGTTGGCACAACATTTTGTAAAGCCGTCAATAGCATCACCATGGCTACCAAAGATAGAAAAGAATTTGTCGCGAATCCCACAAATCTTTTTGAATAAGGGGGAGTCCCTAGGACGTACCTCATAGTCCCAAATTGTAATACCTCTCAAATAGTGGCTATTGATCCATTGGACCCAAAGAGAATCGACTTAGTGTGAGTTTTCCAAATCGTCCTGGATAGCAAGGCATGATTCCATACCTTGATGTTCATAAGACCTAAGCCACCTTCAGATTGAGGCAAGCAAATGATATCCCAAGCAACTCTTGGTGGTTTCCCTCCCCATAAGAATTGAATACAAGCAGACCGTATCTTGTTGATAATAGTGGCCGGGATAGGAAGAGCCCGGAACCAAAAGCTCTCAACCCCTTGGACAACCGACCTGATTAGTTCCAGCTTACCAGCATAAGAAAGGGTGTGATGCCCCCATTTTTGAATGTAATTCGAAATAGCACTAATGAATGGGGCAAATTGATCCACCGAGACTGAAATTGGGGACAAAGGAATCCCCAAGTATCGTACCGGAAAGCTTCCAATGGCGAAACCCACTCTGGACAATATCAAGTCCCGAACTGTAGAATGCATTCCTGCTAAGTAGACAGAGGATTTAGCAGGGTTAAGAGTTAATCTGACGACCTCCAACTCTTCCAGACAATTCATAAGAATCCCAACTGAAGATATATCTCCTTTGGCAAAAAGCATGAGGTCATCCGCGAATGCCAGATGAGTAATGCCCAATTTCTTACACTTTGGAAAATATGAGAAAGCACTTGCCTCAGCCTTCATTTTAAGCATCCTTGAGAGGTATTCCATGCACAAGATGAAGAGAGTAGGGGACATGGGATCACCTTGTCTTAGGCCGCGCTTTCCTTTGAAGTATCCATGTAGCTCACCATTGATAGAAAGGGAGAAGGAGGTTGGTGACACATTCCATGATCCATCTTGTAAATCTGCGGAAATTTTAGACTTCTTAGTACCAATTCGAGGAAGCTCCAAGAGACTGTATCGAATGCTTTACGAAGGTCCACCATAAGCATACATCTTGGCGAGACTCTGGCTCTATTAAATCCTCTCACAAGCTCTTGTGCCACATATACGTTGTCCATCATATTTCTTCCCTTCACAAAAGCCCCTTGGGATTTGTCAATGAGAGAAGGAAGGATCAATGCCATTCTGTTAGCTAGAATCTTTGTGATGATCTTATAGATCACATTAGTCAATCCGATGGGCCTGAAATCATTTACCTTGGGATCATGATCAGTCTTTGGTAGCAGGGTAATGATGGTATGATTTACCTGCTTCAAAAGAACTCCAGTAGAGAAGAACTCCTGGACACATCTTACAACATCATGGCCCACATCTTTCCATCTATTCTTGAAGAAGGCAGCCGTATAACCATCTGGTCCAGGTGCTTTGTCATTGCCTATATCTGAGAGAGCTTCCCAAATCTCCTTTGGGGTGATGAAATGCAAAAGTTGTAATCTCTCTTCTTCACTCAGCTTTGGGCCATAGTTGAACACTTCAGGATCAAAGTTGGTAGAGGGAGCTGCGAGTAGAGCAGCAGCGGTCTCTCCTGAGACTACGGCAACTGAGCCTCCAGTCCCGCAGTCTGGGGCAGAGGAGATGGGTTACAAGGAGATGGCCCAGTTATTGACCAGGATCGTGGCTGAAACGCGAGGATAGCTGAATCTGGCGATTCGATTCGATAATACCCATAGTTCACCCGAGGTCAGATAGTTTGAGGCTACGGGACTTTTATGAGTTGTAGCCCACCTGAGTTCTACGGGTCGAGACCTGAGGATGATCGCGAGAGTTCATCCGAAGCGATTCTGACGGATCATGAGAGTGATCAAGGCTTGGAGACCGGCGGTGGTTTTGAGTTCACATCGGCCGCGTGATACTGCTTGATCGGAGTTTGATCGTGGGAGCTGTCCCGGGGGGAGCATGCACCTCCAGATGGTTGGGGTGAGTTCTCAGAGGCTTTACTTGGCCATTTCTTGGCTCCACAGATGAGGAGGGCTCGGTAAACAGTTTTTGATGCTAAGGCAAAGGGGCGCCTGATCGAGTACAATGTAGAGTTTGACTCATTGGCGGTATGTCCCGCTTTGGTGGCCAATATGGAGGATAGAGTGCACCGTTATGTCACCGGACTCGATGATTATTTAGCGGAGGGTGCACTACAAGAGCTCTTCACCGGCATGGACATTGCCCGTCCAGCTATCTTGCGGCAGTGAGAACGTAGAGTCGGCGGAATAACCAAGATCAGCAGAAGAGGGCCAGGACAGTAGAGTCCTCTGGTGACCTTCGAGGCGTAGCGACCTGGTGCAGCTAGTTATTTACCTCGGCCGATGCAGTGCTCCATCACGATCTTGGGGCGCTCAGAAATTGAGAGCGATTCGGGGCTCCTGTGTTTGAGTTTTGGGGAAGCAGGGCGTTAGTCGAATGGGACCACCCTACCTCATTGTGGCCGTTGTGGTAGGCTCCATGGTGGGGAGTGTCGTGCTGGAATGGGGGTTTGTTTTGCATGCGGCCAGCAGGGCCATTTTGCGAGGAATTGTCCAACCAGAGATAGCGCGGATGTAGAGACTTCGACGCCGGGATCGATGGTGATTCATCTCCTCCTTTTGCGCGCGTGCGAGAAGGAACATGAGTAGAACGGCATGAAGGACGATGAAGTAATAGTTCTGGTATATTCTTAACCCTAGAGACTAGTATGCATTGTTGTTATGGTGATGTGTTAAGTCTATGTTCGGATAGCCGTGTAAAAATGTGATTTAGAAGCCTGGTTAGTGGAAAAGGGTAAGTCTGGGGATGAGAAGATTTGAACCTTAGAATTTATAACAATCGAGACCTTAGAGGTAAGGCCGGCTAGAGTAAAAGATTTTACATTGATCCTTGTCGGAAGTACATAGTATGCGGGGAGTATGTTTCGGGTGATAAGTCCATGAGTGGCCTAACTGTTTCTGTTGTGAGTGGAGTAGTGAAGACTACCGGCGTCTGCGTTTTGGAGACTTAGAAGGAACATTCGGGATGAATGTTTCTAAGGGAGGAAGAATGTTACACCCTGTAAATTCAAGGAGTAAGATAAGAACATACCAAGGATTATAAGATTGAAAGTTGAAAGATAAGTTGGCAAACATGTGTTGGACGGATTTTGAGTTACCTAGGAGTGTTGTACCCCAGTTGTTAGGAATTTCGAGGTGTTTAAAAAGCCTGATGTGTAGTCCGTTAAATCTAGTTTCCAACGCAACAAACCGTTCGTCGATAGGACATCGGAGTCAAAAGTTATGGAGGTTTCAAGTTTGGTGCGCAGTGTGCAACATCGCTTTTCGGTTCGAAGTGCAGCGCGGCGCCGAATGCGGTCGCGGCGGTTGTCTTGGAGTCCGCGGGGTTACGCCGCGCCGAATGCGAGGCATGGCCGGAATCTTGGAACTTTTCTGAAGTGGCGGCGCCACGGCGCGCCCGGGCGTGGCGGCGCGGCCAGCGATTTTTCGCGATAAAGGCGAAACAGGGGATATTTTGTTTTAAAACCTATGGGAGGGTGACAAGTGTCCCTCCCATCCTTTTTATCAGAAAGTGGTCCTATTTTAGGGCCAAGTCTTGGAAGACTTGGCCATTCCATTCCATTCCATTCTATTTCATTTCAAACCCTCCCAAGAAAGATCCTCTCCCTTCTCTCTAGTTTTTGGAAGAAAACCTAGCCTAAGAGGAAATTGTTGGAGCGGCGGCAAGAAGGAAAAGTGTGGGTAAACTTGTGGGAAGCGCTGGTGGGCGATTTTGACGGAAAGAGGTGGAAGAAAAAGGGACTTTTGTGGGCTATTCCTTAAGGTAAAAGTTTCCCCTTTTCTCTTGGTTATGAGCCTAAGGCTGTTATATGTTAGTAGTATAGATGTGAGCCTGAGGCTGTTATATTTTAGTGATTTAGAATTGAGCCTAAGGCTGTTATATTGTAGTAGTATAGAGTTGAGCCTGAGGCTGTTTTATTTGAATAGATTTGGATCTTGTTGTCTTGTTGAAGACGTCTAGGGCTAGATATCATGTTAGGCCTAAGAACTTGGATTGGAAAGAGTTGAAAGGGGTTTAGGATTGGTTTATTGTTGGCCAAGAATGGCATGGGAAGTATTGGTTTTGTTTTATATTATTGAGGGGCGGAATTTTACGCGTCCTGTAAAGGCGTGTAATCCCCTTTGTGGTTAGCTGAATTGTGTGCCTTAAATGTGGCGTTGGTTATTGAAATTCGGCCTTGAAAGAGGTGGCAAAGTTAGTAGAAACAAAGGAAGTGCCGTCCATATTACCGTAGAATTTAGGGACTTTGCACTTAGTTATTCTACGTTCGAAGCTAGAGTTTGATAGGCGTTTTATGACCATATAGGATTGAAGTACTACGGTGGCATATTCTACTTAAGGGCGATAGTCTCGTGGAGCATATTGCTAACCGTCGATAATCGCCGCGGTATGTGATTCTTCCTATCCTCTTCAACATGACTATTTGTAAAATATATAGTGCGGTAGACGCACGTGTGTTAAAGGAATTTGATTTCCCTTTTGTGTCTTGACTTAATATGAAGTGTTAAGGGCTTCATTGTGTGGAAATAGTAGTAAAGTCTTATCCGATTAACGCTTGAATTTTCGGTGGTTAAAGAATGAGCCCTATTGGGCTCATAAATGTTTATAGTGGTAATTGGATGGTTTAAAACATAAAGTGTTATAACGGCTTTATGGGAAGTTGTTATAACCACTTTATGTAGCTAAAAGAATGGTTTGTTGTTTTCAAAAGATAAGAGACGTGACTGGTAATTGACCTAAACGGTGTTGAAAAGTATAAAACCTCATTCGTGAGAAATGAATACTTGGTTTTTAAAAGAGTAATGTTACATAAATTTGAAATGGAAATAAGAATCGAGCAGCCAATGCGGCGTTAATAAAGGAAAAAGTAATGACAATTAATTATATTAAAACGGTAGAAACCTCCATCCGTATAGAAGCTAAGATAAGACAAAATTGTATTACATTTCCTAGATCATGGTTTTCGAATAAGAATTATTGAAATCAAGTTACGATTTTCCTAAAAGTTTCAAAGTAAGGAACTCGATTTCTAAAAGAAAAGAGATTTAAGAATTGAAAGTGTTTTGGTTTAAAAGGAAGGCATGGTTCTGTCTTGACTTGTCCTAAAACATAAAGTGTTATAATAGCTTTATGGGAAGTTAATTATAACGACTTTATGAAAATAAAGAAATGGTTTCATTATTAGATTTAAAATGGTAACTTGATTTTGGGAAAAAGGAAGTAACTCGTTTTCAAATATTGAACTCCTTGCGATGGAAAAACATAAGTGACTTGTTTATAAAAGGTAGGAGTACCTTGATTGTTAAGGGGTTAAATACTTGGGTTTTAAATGGTATACTTGACGTTGTGTTAAGAAGTAATTATAGTACCTTGAGTTGTGTGTAACTGGCCTATGCTTGTTGTGATAGCCTTGTTGTGCAAGTGTTTGGTTGTGTGCTACCGAGTCTCTCGATGGAGGGCCGGCTATCTGGTTGATTGATGGGCATACTGACACGTTGGGTAGCCCACGGGTATGTTCCCATTAGGAGTATTATCTGGTTACTTGTTTGGACATACTGACATGTTGGGTAGCCCACGGGTATGCGTCCACAGTGAGTATTGTTTTGTTAGTTGTTTGGACATACTGACACGTTGGGTAGCCACGGGTATGCTTGCGAGATTGTTATCTTGTTGACTCCTTTGGGCATACCGACACGTTGGATGGTCCACGGGTATGGGCCCACTAGGATGGTTCCATGGCCATGCTTATACCGAGGTGAGATGCCGGGGCATGTGGCCATTGTGCGGGTTAAATTCCCGGGTTGTATTTGAGTGATGACTTTACGGGCGTGAGTCCCTGACTTGACATGACTGTTAGGTGTTGTGTACTGTAGTTTGGTTATCATACATGTCTCCTGCTTTGTATAGACTATTATGATTTCATTTCTGATATTTACTGATTTCACATACTTGGTACTGTTATCGACCTCGCCGGAGTGCGTTCATCTGCGAGTTGAGGTACATAGCTTGCTGATCCGCTCTCTTGGATCGTTGTTCGGTTCTCGGAAAGCTTCATATCTCCGGAAGCTTGTCCTGTGGTACGGTTCCCTGGAGTAGTAGACTTTTGTTTATTCAGGGGCATGGCGGGGCCCTGTCCCGTCATTATGGTTTCAAAATTCTTAGAGGTGCAGCCTTATTGTGGGCGAGTTGGTGAGGATATGCTATTCAAGTTTTAATTTATGTACAAAAGGTAACCGTTTGAGTTAGCTTCTTTCTTACTTTGTTTTCTTTCTTGAGTTTTTATTTATTTGGTTTTCTCTGATGTTGTATCACTAGGGTGCCCGGGGTAAGGCACCAGTCACGGGCCCGGGTTCGGGTCGTGACAACCCCATTCGGGTATACATCAGAGAATAGCAGCGGAACATACACAACATACAACATTTTAAACAATAACATCACAGGCTAGCCGATAAGGCCGCCTTCCATAAGATATGCATAATCAAAAGCAAAACTGTACAACTCGGTTCTTACAGCCCCAAACCACAACATGTGACTACAGACCTCTAGGAATAACAACAGTGGCGGGACAGGGCCCCGCCATACCCCTGAATGTACATAAATCTACAACATCAGGGAAAAGCGTACTAAAGACAAGCCTCGGAGAAATGGAGCTTCGGCGTCGATAAGTGATCCTAAGAATGAGGATCCACCACCGCTTACCACCTACTGCGGCGTGAACGCAACCAGGAAGGGTGGAGTACCTAATATGTACTAAGTATGTAAAGCGGAAAATCGTAATTACATCATAAGTTTAAAACAAAGCCGGAGACATGTATGATAACAAAATTACAGTACACAGTGCCTTACTAACAATGAGAGTAACTAATAGTATACGTACAACATAAAAATAGGAAGCTCACGATCAAAGCAGGACCATCCGCCCACAGTATCATTTAGCAATCCTACTCCTGGGACTATTTCACGTGATAGTCGTGTGGACCCGCGTGAGGTATTCTCGCATAGGTTGTACCAGCGTGGGACTATTTCACCCGCATAAACCCATAAGGACTCGCATGAGGTATTCCTCGCATCGTGGGTAGCAAATCCACGGAAACAGGTGGTATAACGATCTTGGGGATTTACCCCTCATTTATACTCTTACCCTGAAGCAGGTGGTATAACGATCTTGGGGATTTACCCCTCAGATATACTCTTACCCTATCTCAACCGGCCATCATACATAACATAAGCACTACCGGCTTATCATACAATAAGTAAGCAAGTTAAGAAATCCCCCTAACTTCTTATTAGTCTTATTCATATACACTCTCATTTTAGTTTACTTAAGGCACTAGCATATCTTTTATAAAAAACCGGGAATTTAACCCAAGTACTACATACTTCTACTCTTTAAAACAAATGACTCTTTTTAGTATAAAACTTCCAAGATACTATTAACCATAGTATCAAGTCAAAATTACTTTTCAGGACAAGTCACAATACCTTTAGAAATAAAGTTAGGTTTCTAAATCAAGTGACTCCTTTTCTTATAAAACCTTAGGCAATTGATGCCTTAAAATCAAATTGGCTTTCATTAAATCAATTCATTTATCTTTCCATAAAGCTAATATAACCAACTTCCCATAAAGCCGTTATATTCACTTTATACCTTAGCCAAAAACAATTTCCTATCCAAGGGACTTATGCGTTTAAAACGAAACAAGTATCACATACTTTAAAACTCTTCAAGTCCCTTAACTTTAATAAAACTTAAGACATCCTTAATACTTTCAAAGAAGTGAGTTAATCTCCTAACTCACCCGACTTGGCTATTCATAAAACTAGTAAAGGATATCAAGGTCTTGTACGTCTACCGTACTATATACATGCAACTAGTCATGCTCAAAAGATAGGAAAGTTCTACATACCTCTTCGGGCCAATCCACTTGCTAAGTACAATATCCCGCCCGTAGTATGTCAACCTATAATATCCACAATACGTCTATTAACGCCTTACTTCAAACGTAGAATATTATAAGTGTAAAGTCTCTAAATTCTATGGAAAATCGGACAACACCTCCTTTGTTTCTACTTACTTTGCCACCTTTTTCAAGGCCGAATTCAATAACCAAACACGCCACATTTAAGGCCCAATCAATGCAATTAATCAATAGGGGATTACACGCCTACTAGACGTGTAAAATTCCGCCCCACAAACGATATCAAACTAAAACAAACTACTAGTCCAATTCGGCTACATTGAGATGCAACAATACCAATTCTTATCCGATTTCCATTTCAATCCAAGTTGTTAGCATAACATGAAATCAAGTCGCAATCGATTATAACTACTATAATCTTCAAGTAAGTAACATGCGACGATTCTAATAAACGACCAAATTGCAATCCAACTTCACATGGCTTAAATGACATTTCGGTTTTAAGGCTACAATCAATCCATAATACTTATAAAACTTCAACACATAAACTTCATGCTAGCAACATGTAAAGCTAACAACAATATATATAATCTTGTAACACTTTTAAGAGACAAGATTATTACTTCAACGAATCTTAATCCAACTCCAAATCCGAAGTCGTTCCTTAGCAACTTAGAGCCTCTTCAAGACACTTCAATCCGCTACTTGAGACCCTTATAACAATACCAACAAATTTCCTTCAAACTTCCAAACAAAACCTAGAGAAGCAACTAGGTTTTCACCTTGCGACTAATACGAAAACTATATTTTTCCGGGATTTTTCTATTGAGATACACTTACAATACACTCATGAACCTTGGTTTAAAGTGTGGAGCTTAATGGACAAGAAACAAAAAAAAATTCTTTTCAAAGGGCATGAACCCGAGAGCAAGTTCTTGGAGCTCTTGAAATTCTTGAAATTTTTTCTAAGTGTTGGACTTAGTCTTGCTACTAGTAGTATTATATAGCACAATGGAGGGTCAAGATGTAAACAAATGGGTGTCTTGGATGAGGTTCTCTTAAATATCAAGCCTTGTGGACCCATTGACTAAGTCAATTTTCTCAAGTTCACTACTTGCAAGACTTAGTCATCCTACAAAGGTCAAATGACCCTTAATTCCTTGCCCATTTTCGTCCAAGGCACCATAAGGGGGGTGACACGTGTCGCCCTTGTTATACCCCGTATTCTCAGGGTATGTATGCGAGGACGTACGTACGAGAGCACGACAGAAAAATTGGAAAGGAAGAAAGAGGTGATTTTTCCACGGAAAAAGTTTCCGGTTTTTGTAAAGAAAAATGTTCGTTGATGGGAATTGGGTTCCCAGATTTGGAATATGGGCTTCTTAAATTATATTAGAATTTTGAGATTTTATTTTCGGAAATGGTCACGTGGGGCCCACGGGAGAAATTTACGGTTTTGTAGGCATTTTGATTTTGAGATTTTGGCCATTTTAGATATTTTGAAGATGAATTATTTTGGACTAGTAGGAGGTGACACGTGTCACCCCAGTGGCTTGGCGAATTTACCTTTGTTGTGCACGGTTAGAGTCGTTTTTAAAGAAGCGTTTTCGTAACTGCGAAGGGAAAATTCGGCTATGTCGTTTTGTATTTTTGCGGATTTTTCCGAGCGGCGGAGCGTTTTGGACCAACGGGAGGGTGGCGTGTCACCTCACATTGGAAGCAAATGGGGCGTAACGGGCGTTTAGGGTGTCAAGTTGGAATATATTTTTGGTAGATATTTGTGAGGTTTTAAGGAGTAGGGACTAGGGGCACTTGGGCATATCTTGGCCTTACACTTGCCTTGCACATGGCTTGATCTTGGCCATTGGTTGGCCTTTGGTTTTCCTATAAATACCCCAAGCTTGAAGACTTCTTCATCCAAAATCTTCCAAGTCTTGAGTCCCTCTCCTCCCTTTGAGTGTGTTCTCGTCCTAAGCCTTCCCTCCCCTCGAGTGGCCTTGTGGCCGAGAGCCTCCCTCCCCCTTTGTGGTGCTAGCAGTGGGGTACCCCACTAGCCTAGTTGTTTCGTATAATACACCCCTCTTGGTAGAAATACTCTCCAGTATTGTTATAATGCCCAAAATACCTTAGCCTTTACCTTGTTGTATTCCAAAAGTTACCTCTATACGTAGAGCAGGAAATACTACCTTTTGTCCTTTTAGTCTCAAACCGAAACCACAAGGAAATCTTCATAGTTGGTTGAAGTATTTGAGTAGAAGTTAGTTAGAACTTAAGGGTTGTTTGAGGCGGATTGGAGCGTGCGGAGTAGGAGCTAAACCTTGCTCAGGATCGACATTATAACTTGGATAATTTTGGGCTTGTCGAGGTAAATATTCTTGTCCCCTTATTGTAATTGGAGATTACATGTTGTAGGAATATATAGTTGAGGTACTATATATAGAACTGAACATTATTGTGCGACAATGTCTTTTGACTTAAGCCTGAATGTAAAGAAAAGAACTGAACTGTATTTACATAGGACTGTATTGCAGTAGACTTGTGTAGTATTGCTGAGTAGAATTGTACACGTCCGGTTAGACGTGTAAACCCCCCCCCCCCCTGGTTGGCTTGGTAGCCGGCCTCGATAGAGGAGGAGATTTACGCTGTTGCGGGAGTCTTCGAATTTTACGTAGAAATGGAACCGTATGTTTAAAAGTTAATAGACGTTTGTGACCTTTTTAGGTGAAAGTACTAAGAGTAGCGTATTCTACTTGAGGAGTGGAAAGGGCTAGCAAGGTTGTAGTACTTGGAGCATTTTGCTTATTGTCGATACTCGTCGCGAGGTATGTGAACCTCTTCCTACCCTTCGAGCATGATGTTTTGTAAACTATGTAGTACGGTAGACGTACATGTGCTAAATGAGTTGGTTGGTTTAAAACATAGGGTGTTATAATAGCTTTATGGGAAGTTAGTTATAACGACCTTATGTAGGTGAAAATGGTTTACTGATGTTAGAAGTTAAGAGACTTGATCTTATAAGATAAGAGACTTAACTTATTTGTTTTAATGTGGATGTTTGTGTGAAACCTCATTCGTGAGTAATGAGTACTTGGTTTTTAAAGGGATAATATTTTACTGATTTTGGGAATCAGAATGTGTATCGACAGACCACTGCAGCGTTAATAAAGGAAAATGTATTGAATAATGATGTGTTGTATTAAAACCAGTAGAAACCTCCATCTGCATAGAAGCTAAGATGAGACAAAATGATATTACATTTTCTAGATCATGGTCTTTGTAATAAGATCGTTATAAACAAGAATAAACTACTCACATATATGACATATGTTACTCAATTGTTTTAAAAGAGATTAAGACTATGAGTTATGAAACCTTTCTAAAATAAGTGACTTGAGCATTTGAAATTAGGCAAACTTGAACGTTTGGAAAATAATGTTGTTACTTGATTTTACAAAAGGGGAAATGTCTTGTTTACTTAAAAAGATAGTCACGATTTTTATACTACGGGTATTGTGTGACTTATGTGAAAGTACTTTGAGTTGTGTGAAACTTGCCTATGCTTGTGATGATAGCCTTTGTTGTACAAGTGTTGTATTTACGTATTCTGGCGTCTCGATAGAGGCGGTTGACTTGTTGAGAACTTACTTGGGCGTGGCGTGTGGAGAATTCCACGGGTATGTTTCCATTTTGATTCTTGTCTTGTTGTCGATGTTACATGGACATGTCTACACCGTCACAGTATCGGGGCATGTGGCCACGCGGCGGGGTTGATTACCCGATATATTGTTATTGTGGTTACATGGACATGTCTACAGAGTAGAATTCGGGGCATGTGGCCGTGCGGCGGTTGATCACCCAAGATATTGTTGTTGATGTTACATGGGCGTGTCTGCCGTCTAAGTCAGGGCATGTGGCGTGGGGCATTGTTATTATTGTTGCATCATGGACATGTCTACACCGTCACGGTCCGGGCATGTGGCCATGATGCAAGCATGATTGATGTTGTGGGCGTGAGACCCATAGTTATATTAGTGATGACGCTGAGGCGTGAGTCACGACTTGGATCGCTTTATGTTGCGTCTTGTATGTTGGTTATCATACATGTCTCACCTTTATATAAGTTATGATTTAAGCTGCAGTATTTTGATTTCACATACTTGGTACTGTTATCGACCTCCTTGAGGCTGCATTCATGCCGCAGGTAGGAGTACATCGGTAGTGGATCCTCGCTCTTAGGATCACAGTTCAGCGTATTGGGAAGCTCCGTTTCTCCGGAGGCTTATTCTTTGGTATGTGTTCCCTGAGTTGTAGGTTCTTGTACATTCGTGGTATGGCGGGGCCTGTCCGTCATAGTTGTTGTAAATCTTAAGTGCAGTAATCTTGTTGTGGGCAGGGTTTGTAAAAAGGATTAAACTGTTCGTTTTGAAAGAGTTGTATACATATATTTTATTGGAAGGTAACCGTTTGGTTGACCTGTCTTATGATCATATATCTTGTTTCTTGTTAAAGTTTTATTTTTTCCGCTGGTTATATCTGATGTTGTATCACTAGGGTGCCCGGGGTAAGGCACGATCCACGGGCAGGTTGGGTCTTGACAAAGTGGTATCGAGCGATTAATCCTCGGAAAGGTGTCTGAGCGTGTCTAGTAAGTCTTGATTATCGATGTGTTGTGCACCAAATCTATAATCGGGAGGCTGAGACATTTAGGATTGGTTTCCATTCTTCTCATTACGAGATCGTGCCTTAGAAATGTTGTAAGTTGGACCCTCCGACGTATCTCGTTTTACGATTATGCCTCGCGCCAGCAACGAGCCAGAAGGGCAAAGCGTAGGGTGTTGCTAGTGAGATCTGAGAGAATGCGAGCGCGAGCCGGACGATACGAGTTGTGCTTGACGGCGGGTTTTGTAGCGCCCGGCCCAGCGAAGAGTTAGGCGCGGCAATGGCCGCCGAGACATGATACTGAGCCTCCATCCAGCGGCTGGAAGCGAGATGAGATAGGTACAAGGAGATGGCCCGATTCTTGGCGAGTCGTGGCAGATATGAGATAATTTGGATCACGGCGATTCGAGTTCGATAGCAGATGGTTCACCCGAGCGAGATAGTTTGAGGCTACGGGACTTTTCGAGTTGTAGCCCGCCAGAGTTTTATGGGTCGAGGCCCGAGGATGATCCGTAGGAGTTCATCCGGCGATTCTGGCCGGTCGCGAGAGTGATCAAGGCGGAGACCGAGTCGGTGGTCTTAGGTTCGCATCGGTGCGTGATACCGCATGATCGGGTTTGATCGTGGGAGTTGTCGGGAGAGCATGCGCTTCCAGCAGTATGGGACGAGTTCTCGCAGGCATTCCTCACTCATTTCTTGCCTCGCAGATGAGGAGGCGCGGAGAGGCGTCTGATTCGAGAAGTACGTGGAGTTTGACTCGTTGGCTCGGTATGTCCCCGCTTTAGTGGTAACCATGGAGGATAGAGTGCACCGCTATGTCACCGGGCTAGATGATTACCAGTGAGGCTTGTTCGGGTGTAGCTCTTCACCGGGCATGGACATTGCCCGCACGCGAGCTCATGCACTAGGATGTGAGTGCGGAGGTCGGCGGAATGACACGGATCAACGAAGAGGGCGAGACATCAGGGTCTTTGGCGACTTTCGAGGCGGACCGCCTCGGCAGTGAACTAGTTTTGCACCCCGCCCGATGCAGTGGTCCTCCACCGCCTTGAGAGCGGTCGTGGGCTCGAGGTTCAGTTTCGAGGAAGTAGGGTGTTGGCGGATCACGATCACCCTACCTCGGTGTGGTCGATGTGGTAGACCGCATTCGGGAGTGTCGTAGTGCGAGGAGCTTGTTATTTTTGCGGCGGCGGGGCCATTTTGCGGAACTGTCCAGGCCAAGTACGGATGTTGCGACTCGGCCGAGATCGATGGTGGTTCATCACCTTCACTAGCTATGCGCCCTGCAGGGCAGGACTGTGATTAGAAAAGCGGTAGAGACAGGTATATCCTTAACCCTCTAGAGTTTTGTATGCTTGTTATGATGATGTGTTTAGTGTTATGTTCGGATAGCTTTGTGCTAAAATGTGATTTAGGAACATGGTTAGTTGAAAGGATAAGTATGGGGGCATGGAAAGGGTGAACCTTAGACTATTCCACGATTGAGACCTTAGAGGTAAGGTCGTCTTGTGTAAAAGATTTATTTTATGTTTGACCTTTATCAGAGTGCGTGGTATACGTGGGATTTATTTGTGTGATAAGTCCATGGGTGATGTGAGATGGGAGTGGTAGCTTTCATGACGTATGTTAGTAAGATTGTTCCGTATCGAGGAGCAAGAGTTGGCGCGACGGAGGGTCGGGTTGAGGGCATATTGCGGGTCAACCCGTAGCCCGGTTTTAGGTAAGTCGATTAGGTGGTCCCGCCGATTGGTAAGTCACGAGGGTGCTAGGCCCCAGTTTATTTAATCATCGTATGAGTTCGTGGACGCGTTCGACCAGAAGCGGTTCGTAAAGGCCGGGAATGGCCTTAAAGAAGTTTGAGGTTAGTAAGATGACCAAGTTTGGAGGTAGTGACTCCAGAGATTTTTGGGAACGGAAGTAATGACTGAAGTATGGTACGTACTGGGAGAGTTCAAGTGTTCGAGAAGGGCACGACGAGTAAGGAAAGAAGAGGACGTGTGTTATTTTGTGGCCAAGCTGTGGCGTTGGCAACTTGTTAGAGGAACTTCATCGATATCCGTCTTGAGAAGGAACATTCGGGATGAATGTTTCTAAGGAGGGGAGAATGTTATACCCCGTATTCTCAGGGTATGTATGCGAGGACGTACGTACGAGAGCACGACAGAAAAATTGGAAAGGAAGAAAGAGGTGATTTTTCCACGGAAAAAGTTTCCGGTTTTTGTAAAGAAAAATGTTCGTTGATGGGAATTGGGTTCCCAGATTTGGAATATGGGCTTCTTAAATTATATTAGAATTTTGAGATTTTATTTTCGGAAATGGTCACGTGGGGCCCACGAGAGAAATTCTGGTTTTGTGGGGCCGCTTTGATTTTGAGATTTTGGCCATTTTGGATATTTTCAGAAGATGAATTATTTTGGACTAGTAGGAGGGCGACACGTGTCACCCCCTGTGGCTTGGCGAATTTACCTTTGTCTGTGCACCGGTTAGAGTCGTTTTTCGACGAAAAGTTTTTCGTAAAATTCGAAGGGAAAAATACGGCTATGTGGTTTTGTATTTTTTCGGATTTTTACGAGCGGCGGAACATTTTGGACCAACGGGAGGGTGACATGTGTCACCCTCACATTGGAAGCAAGTGGGGGCGGTAACTTGGACGTTTAGGGTGTCAAGTGGGAAGATATTTTTGGTAGATATTTGTGAGGGTTTTAAGGAGTAGGGACTAGGGGGCACTTGGGCATATCTTGGCCTTACACTTGCCTTGCACATGGCTTGATCTTGGCCATTGGTTGGCCTTTGGTTTTCCTATAAATACCCCCCTAAGCTTGAAGACTTCTTCATCCAAAAATCTTCCAAGTCTTGAGTCCCTCTCCCTCCCTTTGAGTGTGTTCTCGTCCTAAGCCTTCCCCTCCCCGAGTGGCCTTGTGGCGAGAGCCTCCCTCCCCTGTGGTGCTAGCCGTGGGGTACCCCCCCCTAGCCTAGTTGTTTCGTATAATACACCCCCCCTCTTGGTAGAAATACTCTCCAAGTATCGTTATAATGCCCAAAATACCTTAGCCTTTACCTTGTTGTATTCCAAAAGTTACCTCTATACGTAGAGCAGGAAATACTACCTTTTGTCCTTTTAGTCTCAAACCGAACCCCTAAGGAAATCTTCATAGTTGGATGAAGTATTTGAGTAGAAGTTGGTTAGAACTTAAGGGTTGTTTGGAGCGGATTGGAGCGTGCGGAGTAGGAGCTAAACCTTGCTCGGGATCGACATTATAACTTGGATAATTTTGGGCTTGTCGAGGTAAATATTCTTGTCCCTTATTGTAATTGGAGATTACATGTTGTAGGAATATATAGTTGAGGTACTATATATAGAATCGAACATTATTGTGCGTGATGTCTTTTGACTTAAGCCTGAATGTAAAGAAAAGAACTGAACTGTATTTACATAGGACTGTATTGCAGTAGACTTGTGTAGTATTGCTGAGTAGAATTGTACACGTCCGGTTAGACGTGTAAACCCCCCCCCCCCCCTGGTTGGCTTGGTAGCCGGCCTCGATAGAGGAGGAGATTTACGCTGTTGTTGCGGGAGGTCTGAATTTTACGTAGAGAAATGGGAAGTATGTTTAAAAGTTAATAGACGTTTGTGACCTTTTTAGGTGAAAGTACTAAGAGTAGCGTATTCTACTTGAGGAGTGGAAAGGGCTAGCAAGGTTGTAGTACTTGGAGCATTTTGCTTATTGTCGATACTCGTCGCGAGGTATGTGAACCTCTTCCTACCCTTCGAGCATGATGTTTTGTAAACTATGTAGTACGGTGAGCGTCATGTGCTAAATGAGTTGGTTGGTTTAAAACATAGGGTGTTATAATAGCTTTATGGGAAGTTAGTTATAACGACCTTATGTAGGTGAAAATGGTTTACTGATGTTAGAAGTTAAGAGACTTGATCTTATAAGATAAGAGACTTAACTTATTTGTTTTAATGTGGATGTTTGTGTGAAACCTCATTCGTGAGTAATGAGTACTTGGTTTTTAAAGGGATAATGTTTCTTGATTTGGGAATCGGAATGTGTATCGACAGGACCACTGCAGCGTTAATAAAGGAAAATGTATTGAATAATGATGTGTTGTATTAAAACCAGTAGAAACCTCCATCTGCATAGAAGCTAAGATGAGACAAAATGATATTACATTTTCTAGATCATGGTTGTTGTAATAAGATCGTTATAAACAAGAATAAACTACTCACATATATGACATATGTTACTCAATTGTTTTAAAAGAGATTAAGACTATGAGTTATGAAACCTTTCTAAAATAAGTGACTTGAGCATTTGAAATTAGGCAAACTTGAACGTTTGGAAAATAATGTTGTTACTTGATTTTACAAAAGGGGAAGTGTCTTGTTTACTTAAAAAGATAGTCACGATTTTTATACTACGGGTATTGTGTGACTTATGTGAAAGTACTTTGAGTTGTGTGAAACTTGCCTATGCTTGTGATGATAGCCTTTGTTGTACAAGTGTTGTATTTCTGTGTTACCGCGTCTCTCGATAGAGGGCCGGTTGACTTGTTGAGAACTTACTTGGACGTGCTGGCAGTGACGGAGAATTCCACGGGTATGTTTCCATTTTGATTACTGTCTTGTTGTCGATGTTACATGGACATGTCTACACCGATGCAGAATTCCGGGGGCATGTGGCCATGCGGCAGGGTTGATTACCCGATATATTGTTATTGTGGTTACATGGACATGTCTACACCGAGGTAGAATTCCGGGGGCATGTGGCCATGCGGCAGGGTTGATCACCCAGTATATTGTTGTTGATGTTACATGGACGTGTCTATCTGCGTCACGTCGGGGCATGTGGCCATGGGGCATTGTTATTATTGTTGCATCATGGACATGTCTACACCGATGCAGAATTCCGGGGGCATGTGGCCATGATGCAAGCATGATTGATGTTGTGGGCGTGAGACCCATAGTTATATTGAGTGATGACGTTGAGGGCGTGAGTCCCTGACTTGACTGCTTTATGTTGCGTACTGTATGTTGGTTATCATACATGTCTCCTGCTTTATATAGACTGTTATGATTTAACTGCAGTATTTTCAGTTTCACATACTTGGTACCTGTTATCGACCTCGCCCGGGCTGCGTTCATGCCGCAGGTAGGAGTACATCGGTAGTGGATCCTCGCTCTTAGGATCACAGTTCAGCGTATTGGGAAGCTCCGTTTCTCCGGAGGCTTATTCTTTGGTATGTGTTCCCTGAGTTGTAGGTTCTTGTACATTCAGGGGTATGGCGGGGCCCTGTCCCGTCATAGTTGTTGTAAATCTTAGAGGTCTGTAGTAATGTTGTGGGCAGGGTTTGTAAAAAGGATTAAACTGTTCGTTTTGAAAGAGTTGTATACATATATTTTATTGGAAGGTAACCGTTTGGTTGACCTGTCTTATGATCATATATCTTGTTTCTTGTTAAAGTTTTATTTTTTCCGCTGGTTATCTCTGATGTTGTATCACTAGGGTGCCCGGGGTAAGGCACCAGTCACTGGCCCGGGTTCGGGTCTTGACAGCCCTCCCATTCGTCACAATATTACGTTTTCCGACAATTTCATAATTCCGATAAATTTTTACAAGTCTCAAATCTTAACATTTCTGAGTTCTTACGTACGTTCTTAAAACATGTCCTGTAAATACGGGGTGTAACACCTTCCATCTGAGGGTCCCTTTCCTATATACTCAATGGTTGCAGTTTCAATTTTGTTAGACATCTTCCCCAATATATTCCATAAATGGGATTTCTATCATGACGTTCTTTTTCATTCCCGTATGAGGGACGACTATGATGTATTCTGAGTCATAGGGCTATCACTATCTGAATTCTTCAATCGGACTCCCATATAACTAACTGGTGTGTTCCCTCATGTCAACTTTTCTCCTTAGTCGTTACATTAGTCAAGCTGTTTGTGGGTGAATGATCCTATTGTCAACTTAGCTTTGTCTACTAACTGGGGTGCTAGAAATTCTTATACTTGTAGTATCTCAATCATGCACACTTTATGGACAATGTTATTAAATCTAAAGGGTGTGTATCTGTTACACCCCGTAGTTCCAGGACATGTGTTTACGAGAATAGACGTGAGAGCACAAGACTTATAAATTTGAACGAAGGAAAGATTTGTTATTCTTAAGGAATATAATTTCGAGCCTCGGGAAGGAAGTTCGTTAATGAGAATTGGGTTCCCGAATTTGATATTTGATACTTATAGAATTTATCAGAATTTCGGGAGATGAAATATTTTAGACCAACCGGAGGGCGACACGTGTCACCCTCCAAGTGCCATGTGGGGCGGAAATTGAAGACAAGTCAAGAAGCCACTTGGCTTGATTTTGTTGACCACATCTCATCCACACAAGTGTTTTAATCTAGGCCCTTGGTTGTAGTATATATCCTATACTAGTGCAAGACATTCTACACTTAGAAAAAATTTCAAGACTTTGTCTTGCTCAAGAGAGAGCTCTCGGCATCATGCCATTTTGCACACAAAAGATTTTCATTTGTTGATCATAATTTCCAATACTTTAACCCAAGGTTTCTAGAGGTATTTTAAGGTTATCTCAATAGAAAAATCTCGGAAAAACTACGTTTTTACGTTAGTTGCAACATGAAAACCTAAAGGGTTGCTCATAGTTGGAGTTGGAACTTGAAGAAGAGTTCTTAATAAGCTTACAAGGGTTGCTTGGAGTGGATTGGAACGTCAAGAAGAGGAGCTAAAGTTGCTAAGGATCGACTTTTAGTCTTGGATTGTATTTGGGCTTATTGAGGTAAAAATCTTCATCTTCTTAATGTAATTGAAGATTACATGTTATAGTAGTTAAGAAATGATCATGTGGTATATAGATTGAAGTTTTAAAAGATTTGGATCATGTCAACATGTTAAAATAAAAAATGGGAAAAATAGCCATTTATGTTGTAACTTGAAGATGGGTTCTTCATAGGCCTCTAAGGAGTGCTTGGAGCGGATTGGAACCTAAGGAAAGGAGCTAAGAATTGCTAAGGCGCGACTTTGAATCTTGGAATTTTTAAGGGCTTTGAAAGGTATAAATTTTGTCGTTTTAGCAATTAAGCTTGCTTATTGTTGTAGCTATGGATTTTAGCAAGCATGTGTTATATAGTATGAAGATTGATATGTTTATTGGCTATTGGAACCCTAATCCGAAATCTAGCATGTTTAACTTTAAGATTTCAATTCTAGTCGATTATTAGTCTAAGCGTCGCATGTTGTATAAAGAAGGAAATTGTAGTTGTTGAAGTTGGTTAGACTATATAACATGTTAGACCTTAGAACTTGGAATTGTAAGAAGGATTGAAAAAGACTTTGAATTGTTAGTATGTAGTTGGCCGAGAATGGCTTGGAGTTTTAAGCTATTTTCGTATGAATTGTGGGGCGGAATTTTACACGTATTGTAAGGCGTGTAATCCCCTTTGTTTGGTTGTTGTTTGGAGCCTTAAATGTGGCTCGTTGGTTATTGTATTCGGCCTTGAAAAAGGTGGCAAAGTGAGTAGAAACAAAGGAAGTGCTGCCCGATTTTCCGTAGAATTAGAGACTAAGTACTTAGTATTATTCTACATAGAGACTAGAAGTTGATAGCCTTGTTGTGACCATTATAGGTTGACACTTCTACGTACGGTGTATTCGGCTTAGCTTGTGGATTTAGCCGAAAAGGTATGTGAACTATCTCCTCTTCCAGCATGATTCCTTAAGATTAAGAAAGTATGTTCTACTCCTTAAATGACCCATTCCTTGCTTGTATTTGGATTGCCTAAAATAGAATTTGTTCTATGTACTTCCTTGAGTGTACTTTGATGTTTAAATTGTAAGTAGTATAATCCATTTCCTTAGGGAAGTTTGGATTCTAAAAAGTGAAGGTATTTTTACTTAAAGTACACGTAGTCTTAAAAAGGAAGTGGTTTCCAAATCTTTTGGCTAGTGCCTTAGTTCTAAAACCTAAAGGTCATTATAGTGACTTTAGGGGAGTCAAAGGAGTGATTTACTTATTTGATTTAAAAGAGGAGAAATGACATGATTTAAGAGAAGTAACTTGTGTTAAGGGTGAAGTTACTTGAGGTTCAAAAGTAGAAGAAAACTTGTTTTCTAACTATTAAGAGACTTGAAGTATTTTGAAGGTTAAGAACTTGATTTGTAAGTAGGTGATACTTGGTTTTAAAAGTATAAGTCTCTTGGTTATAAAAAGGAATGGATATGTCTAAAACCATAAAGGGTTATAACGGCTTTATGGGAAGTTGGTTATAACGGCTTTATGGAAGGTTTAGAAAGTGTCTATTTTGATTAATCGGCATAAGTTGCCTAGATTGTGAAAATTTGAAGTTACTTGGTTTCAAGCTTTGAAATGAGTTTTCTAAAAGTGTAGTAACTTACTTTGAAAAATAGACACGCCTTGATACTACGGGTGTTAGTATCTTGGGGCTTTACATAGAAAGGAGTCTTTTATAAAGGAATGTACGTACGTAGTACTTTGGCTTGATAAATTGAAGATTTGTCTAAGTGTGCCTTGATAAGTACTTTGACTTGTTAAAAGAGAATTATTCTATGTATGCCTTGATTAAGTACCTTGGCTTGATAAATTGAAGATTTGTCTAAGTGTGCCCTGATAAGTACTTTGACTTGTTAAAAGAGAATTATTCTATGTATGCCTTGATTAAGTACTTTGGCTTGATAAATTGAAGATTTGTCTAAGTGTGCCCCGATAAGTACTTTGGCTTGTTAAATGAGAATTTATTCTATTTGTGCCCGGATAAGTACTTTGGCTTGCTAAATGAGAATTTATTCTATTTGTGCCCTGATAAGTACTTTGGCTTGGTTAATTGAGAACTTGCCTATATGTGCTGGTAATAGCCTTTGAGTGCAAGTATTATGTTTTATTAAATTGCCGCGACTCTCGGTTGAAGGGTCGGCTGTCTTGTTGTAAGTTCTTGGGACGTCTGAAGCGGTGATGTGGGATTCCACGGGTATGCTTCCGTTACTTGTAGTACTTGGGTTAATTCCCGGATTTTTATAGAAGACATGGTGGTGCTTATGTCTTGTTTGATGGTCGGTCGAGACAGGGTAGAGTATATGTGAGGGGTACACCCCCAAGATGCTATACCACCCGTTTTACCACCTTCTCCAGGGTAGAGTATATGTGAAGTACACCGAGATCTTTATACCACCCGTTTACCACCTTCTCCAGGTAGAGTATATGTGAAGTACACCCCAAGATGCTATACCACCCGCTTTACCTTCTCCAGGTAGAGTATATGTGAGGGTAAACCCCAGATCTTTATACCACTGTTTACCACCTTCTCCAGGTAGAGTATATGTGAGGGTAAACCCCAATCTTTATACCACCGTGGGACTTGGTGTTCATGTATGCCTATTGGTGTTATCTTGTATCATGGATGGCAGTGAGGAAGGATTCCACGGGCATGATTGATATCATGGGCATGAGACCCATAGTTATAATTGAGTAGTGACTTTGAGGGCCTGCGTCCCTGACTTGATGTGACTGCTTATGTATTGTGTACTGTAGGTTGGCTATCATACATGTCTCCTGCTTTGTTTAGACTGTTATGATTTTATTACGATTTCATCGCTCACATACTTGGTACATTCTTTCTTGACCTCCTTGGGGTGCGTTAAATCCGCGAGTTCGTCTGTTGTTTGGTGATCGGCAGGTGTAGAATCCTGCTCAGGGTTTTTGGATAGCTCCCTCTGTTCAGGAGTTTATCTTTTGGTATATATCCTTGATGTGAGCTTTATGCAGTTTTGGAGTGCTGGCGGGGCCTTGTCGTCATAGTTGATATAACTCTTAGAGTGCGTATTCGTATGTAGGATTGGACTCGTATGCGATGTTGTTTATGTATTTATGGCAGCCTCGTCGGCTTTGCCCTTGCACGTCGCACGTTTGAAAAAAATGAGTGTTATTTCGATTCATGATTTACTTGTATTGTTAGGGTAGAAGGGTGCCCGGGTAGGGCACGATCACGCCCAGAGGTTGGGCCGTGAGTGGTATCGAGCGATCGATCCTGGAATGTCTGAGACCGTGTCTAGTAGAGTCTTGCTTATCGGTGTGTTGCGCTCCACACCCATAAACAGGAGGCTACAGGACATTTAGGAGTTAGTTTCTATTCTTCTCACTCTGAGATCGTGCCATAAAGTTGTTTTATTAAGATAATTCCTCTCGGCGTATTTTGTGTTCTGGTATGCCTCAGGAGAGCAACGGCCGCCTGAAGGGCAAAGGAGTAGCGAGAGCTACTAGTCGGACTCAGAGAGTTGATAGGGCTCGTGCCTGTGGTATCTGGATGTTGTTCCACAGTCGGCAAGTTCTTGCGCTGAGTTTTGAGACCCTGAAGCACGAGCCTGATTTCTCGGTTAGGAGAAGACTTTAGGGTCGTGAGGAAGCGATTATGTTATTGACCAAGATAGCGGTGTTCTGATTTCCTCGTGAGGAAGTTATTCGGCGATGCAGAGACAGTGTCTGAGAGGTAGAGGCGGCGCGGAGATCGGCGTAAGAGGCTAGACCGGTTGGTTATCCGGTGAGTTTTTGGGCAGTCGCCTCGGCATGAGTGAGGTATTCGTCGGCCTACCCGGTACATACCCCGCGCTCACGGTGGGAGATTTGACCCCACAAGGTATTTAGGAGCGGTCCAAGCTCCGGTCGAGGTTCTCGAGGAAGCGAAGGACCTTCCGGTCGAGGCCACCTATTCCTCGATGTACGGATGTGGTAAGCATCATTCGAGAAATGTCGTTATGACACGGATGGTTGTTACTATTGTGGCCGTCAAGACAAGAAGCGAGAATGCCGGTTAGAAAAGCGTCGGTAGGGTGGCTCGGCCTTTGAGGCGGTGGTTGGTTCCCTTCCTCCGCGGTTGTCGTCCCTGCGGGGTGTTGAGATGTCACCCGATCGTGGTAGAGTCGGGGAGTTTATAGTTAGCGGTCGCCGAACCGCATAGATGACGTGACTCTTGGACAGGATCGGGAGCGACATCGCGTAGAGTACGGTATATTTCGATTCTTTTGAATCATGCGTGCTTTGATAGATTCAGATTTTGCCCTAGCATATATGTTTTCCTTGTGTTGCTAGCAGTTATAAGTGATAGTTCCCCAGAGGTAGGAATACTTTGATTACTAAGGTGTGAAGTTAAGAATGTTGACAAGAATGGTAGGTGAACTGAGACTATAGTTGTATAGAGTTCACAACTTGTAATTACCCCGTATAAGTGTAAGACCGATAGGGAAGATTGTGCAGTAGAAATACTTTGGCTTATGTGACGAACCTCTAGTGAATAGGGGGTAGGGTAAGAAGTACCTTGAGATAAGAGAGAGATTTATTTCAGACTAAGAATGAGAAGTTACGAGTGACGATGAGTCGGGTTGTGGACTCATTTCGGGTCAGCCGATAGTATGGAATGGGGTAATGTCAGTTAGAAATGGTCCCGTTATGTGATAGGGTCCTGAGGATGTCAGGCCCAAGTTTAGTTAATCGTTACATGAGTTCGTGGATGCGTTCCACCGGAACTAGGTCGTAAGGACCGAGAAGAGCCTTAGAGGAAATTCAAGTAGCATAATGGCCAAGTTGGTTAGTAACTCCAAGGATTGGGGAACAGAAACAGAATTAGAGATTTTGTACGTGTACTAGATGAGTTTGAAAGTACGAGAAAGTATGACAAGTAAGGAAAGAAAGGAACCTCTAGGGGATCCCGTGTTTGGGAAGACTGTAACCTTCGAGTTTTGTGAGAAGGGACCACGGACGGAAGGTCCATTATTATGTTTACGTATGTTATGTGGTGGCCATGTGTGGCATCGTTGGTCTTGTGCATTTGATTGATAGGCATAGTATAGAGTTATGCCGGAGTTTGTATAGCTTGACAACCGACTAAGAACATTCGGGGACGAATGTTTCTAAGGGGGGAAGAATGTTACACCCCGTAAGTTCAGGACATGTGTAAGTGAATGTACGTAAGGAACA